>CM034473.1:18064010-18800657 GCA_019925255.1 Litchi chinensis | reverse complement strand
AGTGACGTTTCTTCGGCTTTTGATTGATTGTATTCAGTTTTTTACCGTGTCCGATGGATAAAGGTCAGATTATTTTTCCACTCTGTAAAAAGTTTTTAAAAAATGTGTTTTTATATTTAATAACATTTAATCGATTTATTTAATTTATGCAGTGGTTGGAAATTTATGAGTTATTTATTATATTATTTCAGAGAAATTATTTGGACTTTATTTTTTTTCGATTAAGGGTGATTCCATCGATGAAATTACATGTTTTGAGATAATAATGTTGTTATTTGATATGTATTTGTTGCTTTTAGGTTTGAATTTAAATATATTTTTTTAATTGATAAGAATTATATGCTTATTGTTTTATCTTTAAAGATTGTGTTAATAATAGTATTTAATACTATCCTAATAAAATATGGAAGTATTGGTTACTATAGTGATAAAATATGAAAGTATTGGATACTATCTTAATAAAATTACTTTCAAATTACGATTGTGTCATAGACATGATTGTTCTAGTTCCTTTTAAACTTGATTTTATTTCTATTTTATAAATTTTTATTTTTATTTTATAAAATTTGAGTGTAATGACCATAAATAATGCTAGATTTTTTAAGTTTTTTTTCTAAATTCATATTCATATGATGTTGTGTATGAGTTGTTAGTATTTTATAAATTATAAATTTTAAAATAATATAATAATTAATATGATGTTGACAACTTACTTGTCATGTCATTTGATTGTGAATTAGTTAAAATGTTAAAGAAAAAAGTTTTGAAGTGAAATGTACGTATATCACCCACTATAATTTATCATGTAGCAGAATTTATGGTGTAGTAATTAGTAATGTCACATGTGGGATGCATATAGCTACAACTTACACTCTAACTTTTGCTCCCTTGAAATATAGTGAAAATTAGAGGGAGATTAGTAGAAAATCTAGTAGTGGAAGTAGATGGAGGAGATGAAATTGGTAGCATGTTCTATGGGATGTATCGGCAAATAACGTGGGGCCTAAAAATCGAAATTATTTGCATTTGGTGACACTCTAGGACTGGGGGTCCCTATCGTTTTAGTTGCAACTCCCATATGGCACATGCTGTGCTCGTCAGAGTTTGTCTCGTCAACATTTTGAAAATTTTTTTTAATTATTATTTTTTAAATAACAAATCGGTAGATCGTGCAGTTGTTAAGATTTTACTATTCAATGGTTTGATGAAAATAAAATATTTAACAGGTTCTATAATTGCTCTAAAAAATTAATAACTTTGTTTCTTTGATATGATTGATTAAGAAATGTTTTATTATAGTTTGACCAACATCTCAAATGATTTGATCTACTTTGATCTCTTGTATTATGCATGAAATCCAAACATGGTTTCAGGCACTATTCAATATTGAAACAACTATTATTTATGTGATCTAGATATGCATTCGCATAATGGAAGACATTTATTCTTATCATTCATGACCAAACTAGAAGGTAATATGCTAAAAATTACTTTAACTTATGATCTTTAATTAAAAAAAAAAATCTTAACTTATTATTATTACTTTTTAACTTAAAATATGTGCACTTTTAAGTTAAAAGATAAAACAATATCTCTTTTCAATTATAATTTAATTAAATACTCACCCATTAAGCTTAAAAACCTTAAATTCAACACTTTCTTATCTCATTTGGGTTGGGAGTCATCTATCATGACTCATGAATCATCAATTTTTTAAAACCTAATTTACACCCATTGATGGAGAAAACCTTTTAAATAAAATGCAGGTGAAAAAGGTGCCCTCTGCCTTTAAAGAATTGTAATGGAAGCAAAGAGGGTTCTTTTTCTACCAAAAGGAAAAGAAAAAGGTCAGCTTCCTTCGCTGTGATTTTAACTTCAACTTTTCATTCCATGCTGGTGAACAAACTAAAAAGCTTCGAGATCTGTGTGAAATTGGCTGTACATGACCATCTTCAAGTTAATCAATAATTATACCTCATAGTACCATAGAGTTACCTCCAAGTGATGTATCTTTCAAGTAAAGAAACCAAAAATGGCTTGTGCATCATACATACACGTATAGATTAAACATGACTAAATTCTAATAATTTGTTAAGAAAGATATCTTACTTGGATTGCTAAAATTGACAATTTTCTATGAAACACATCAAGATACTTCTCCTGTTAGAAACTTTCTGTATAGAAGAAAAAGTTTTTGACGAATTTTAAATCAAACAAATCCGTTTGCATATAATCCGCATATCGTAAGAAGGATTAGCGGAATACACCACTGATTGAAATGACTAAACAAAATCCAGCTGACCTGGAAAATAATGAATTTGAATAATTGAAGACAGTCCAGTGGAATTGTTCAACATTAATGTATGAGGCAAAAGTCCGCAAGAGCACACAAGGATGAACACTACATTGATTCCTGCAATTCTGTGTTTCCAAAACCCCTTTTTCATTTTCTGTTTTTAGAATGTGGTCACTATAGTTAATGTGTAATTCAACATTCATATCTTAACTTTTGATGTTCTTCTTCTTGCATTTAAAAATAGAAAGAAGAACAGGAGTATGGCAACAGACATGGCTAATAAAACGACTTTCCAAATTGTGGTGCCATGCGACTCATAGAACAAGCCCTCCAGCCTCTCCTGCAATTGAATACGGGAATCAGATTAGGCCAGAGTGTAAAGTTCTTTAAAATGCAATCATGGTGGGCCAACAAAAGTAATCATCCTGCAACAAGCACAAACATCATACATGACTAAACACATCAAGAAGATGCAACCGTAAATATGCACGAGATAGATCTAAAAGTGGCCATACATACTAAAGTATATAGTTAAGATAGAAGTGTGCTTCATAAAACCACATCACTAGTATCAAGTACGTACAAATCAGACAAAGGTGATTTCTACAAATGAACAAAATCAGGTAATTATCATTTTAGTGTCAAAAATGTTGAGAAATCAACAAACAGAAATAAGAAGAAAGTTTAATTCTTAGAATCAATTACCTCCAATAAATTCTTTCACAATTAAACAAAAATACAATTAGCTAGTAAAATTCACCAGTCAGAAAAGAAGTGAACACCTTGAAAAAATACACCAAAGGTGTTCAATGGCAAAAAGTCGAAGCAATCGCATGACCTAAGTTATGCAAAGATGAACACTTACTGCTGTTACAAATTTCTGCATCATACGTTCACTCTGCTTTGCAAAGAGAATCTGAGCATAGTTGTAAAGCTCTAAATCAAGATTGTTACGCGATCTTATCTGCTCAAGAACCACTTGAGGAACCCGGAGACGTGCCTGAAAAATTTTGTGGGTCCAAAACAGTGACAATGAAGAGACAACATAGTTTAATCAAAGCCAACATATATGAGCACAGGCACCTCCAAACACCGATGAAACAGTTAAAAGAAGATACTTGCAAGGTTTGGAGATTTATTACATGTGAGGCATGACATAAGCATCAAAACCTGGGATATAAACTTCATAAATCTTTAATGATTGCAATGTTTAACTGTAAGTACAAAAAAATGCGACATCAATGTTACTTTTTCCAACAACCATAGCAAATTGACTGGCCTGATTAACTGGAACTTTGATCAGTCTTAACTAGGTCTAATATGTAAAGAAGCCATTTAAACTGCATGACTAGAGACTTAAACCTTTATTCTTCTGACCCATAAGTAATTCGGATGAGCCAATTAAATCTGCAATACCGATGCAAATTGACAGAATGAAACCTAATTTGCTGTCAAAAGTTTCAACATAATTTTCAAGTATCATTCTCAAGCACCGCAATAGAACACAATAATTTTCTTTACTGAATATTATTGTTCAAATATATTCAACATGTATGCACTCACAAAGATGCTTCTCCTTCTTATATCAGTCCAGCTGCTCTCAGATTAACAACTTTAGAATCAAATCGGAATGAAGTAAAGGAGAATGCATGCATACATGCATATACAGAATGAAAAATAACAATTAAAAAAAAAAAAAAAAAGCTGATTTTCAAAAGACAAAAATAATGATAACGTACCTCCTTTGAGAAGTTTGCTGGTGATATTCTCTTCAAAGAATTAATGCGACGTTGTGATTGAGACTTTCGTAAGGAAGAAATGCAGCCTTCGTAAGATTCCATAAGTTTTCCCACAGTCATCTAATATCAAAGGAAGATTAGTCACCACATTATTTAAAACTTTTGGGCAATAGGTCGCTCATAAAAGAAACTGACAAAATTTTTAAGATTAGGTATCAGATAGTGCAAAAATGCTTACATTTTCTTCAATTGCTTCCACATTTTCAGCTGAAGAATTCTCACTGCCCTTGTGCTCAGAGGTGCCATTCTGTAATGCAGCAAATGAAAAGAAAAGTGCAGTAAGAAAATTTCTCTACTTGATTGACATCCAACTACTGAGTGCTAACCGAGACATAAGGTCGACTGCTGCTCACCTGATGATAGTTGATATCAGGCTCGGAATCCAGAAGAGAAGAGCTCTGTTCTGTAGCACAAGTTGATGGAATTAACAAAGAGCTCACTATACCTAATTCATTTCTAACCATATCAACAAGTTCAAATGGAATGTAGAGATGTTACTGAAGTTCAATTTATGCAGCAGACAGTATTCCGTAATGCCAATGTCGCAATATGTTTAATTTGTACATTTAACATTGTGTATACTCAATGAAATCAACAAACCAAAATTTTATAACCTATACTGGCACATCAATAATGAAACATTTAATTCCAAATGCTAGGTTCAAAACAAAATAAGTAAATGGTGGCAAGACCCATTTTTATTGATTAGGTAGTAGCCAATTGGAGTTACATATGATACAGTCGAAAAAAAAGAAGTAAACAGACAATACAGAGAAAATTTCTAATATAGGAATATAAGAAAGTGTCATAATACTGCACTCTTTATAAATAAGCAAAACAAATAAGATCCCTACCCTGAGAATACAAGTGAGAACCCCATAGTGGTGTTCAACATTTTTTTACAGCAAAAAGATACGCATATCCAACAAAAGGAAAAACAGAAGTAGATGGTTTTATAAAAAGCTCCAAGCTAAAACGATTGGGGTTTTTTCAAATTCGACATGCTCCAATCCATAATGAACATTTTACAAGACTATGACCTGACAATTAGCAAAGAGGATGAATTCAACTCCAGATACTGGTTAACGAAACAAAAACCAAAAACTTAAAATGTATGTCATCCAACGAAAGGCTGGTGCTATCGCACACTTTGTTCTGTACTGGGAGCATGAGAATGTGATAGTTTGGATCTCCCTGAAGAGAGTAGTACTGGAAACTCCTAATTTTGGTTTGATCGTGGTTTATCTGTCTGTTACACCCAGATGCTGCTTTCCAAGTAAAAAGGCCAAGTTTCCTTATATTTTGTGGTTTAAATTTTAAAATGAATAATTTATAACTAATTTTAAGATGATGAAAACTTCCTCACACTACCCACCTCCAAAAAATATCCCCTAAGTCTCTCATTTGCATATGAATTTGTAGCTGTGCATGGGCTTTTCCATGAATCAAGTTTGACCCAGGTTAAGCATTGTTTTACATTTAAAGTTAGTGGATTAGCTTACCCCAAATAAAGTTAACATGAAAGAACTCTTGTTTGAGGTAATTACTATGCATCTAGGTTGTGTCTAATGACATCCTTTTCCATGGTCCCCCATGATTTTAGATTGTTGCATCATATGTGAACACTATAGAGGTAGTCACAAGGTTTGAAACAGCAAATCTACTTTGCCAGACTAACCTGATTTGTTGTTTGATGAACCGGCCATACTAGGGTTTGATGCTTCCATCTGGGAAATCACCTGTGCACCAACCACATTCCCAAACATTTTTGCAGATTCTCTGTGGTTCTCCGTAAGACCGACATACAGCATGTCATCCAATCTCTTCTGCAAGATTTACAAGTATCTACCATGATTGCAACCATAAGGAGAACAATTATCAGAGAAACAATATTATGACATAAAGTTATTTACAACTTCAAGTAACTTTTTCAATTACCTTTGCAACTTGAAGCACATAGTCACCAAGAGTCTTAAACTTCTGCACACAGTGACGTACTTCATGAGATTCTGATAAATATGAGTTGTTTGTCAACCCTGCAACCTGTATTTGAAAGCAGGTGATGAGAAAATGTGTTTATGAATGTAACAGTTCCATCAGAAACTTGGTCAAGATTAGCACATGATAATAGTGATATTTCCAAGAGAAAAGTGGCAACCAATCAAACTAAGTCCAAATAATTAAAAACAGTGCACAAGAATCCAATGGGACAAAAATGAACCATAGGAAAGAATACCTGGAATGTTGCTCCATTATGAACAATGTCCCAAGCTACTGGTTTATTGATGAATTCTTCTAATGGCATTACAACATCCTCAATGTCATATGAGTCATTGCTGTTAACATTCCTTAAGCCCTTCAGAATCCTGGCATCTCTCTGTTCATCGGAGTAGCATATGTGAAAATTTAATAAAAAATATATGTAGGTTTCTGTCGTTCCCTACTATAAATTGTTTCAAGTCATTATGCAACAAACTAAAAAACAAAATTAGAGATCATGGATTTCCATGTTTAGATCTCCTTAGCAGAAAAAGTAATTGTGGAACTTCTCTAACCTTGAAGTGACAAAAGTAATACTAATAATAATTAACAAGATCACTTCTTCTTCCTGATACACATTTATAGACTAAACATTTCTATGGGAAAGACTATTCAAGTATGCTTCTAATGTTACTACGTAAACTTTTAGAACATCATCATCTGATACAAGTACATAATCAAAATGATACATTAGCAAACTTCTGCAGTTCTGGTAAATAGGAAATCAATACTTCTCCTCAAACAATTATAATTATATTCTATCATAAATTCGGTGATGCATGAATCATCAGATTAAAGGATCCAATTTCCAATACAAACTCACATACCCTCAATCAAAACTCTCCTAGAACATTGGTTATCCTAAAATGTGCAAGAAATTCATTCTGAGCATAGCTACGAGGATTAATCATGGTCTCTTTGACAGAAAACTATGTAGCCATTCATTCTCCATGAAGCCTTTCCCTATCTACACATAAAATTAAGTCTTCTTAGATACATAATATGAGTAAGAAAAGATCCAAATGATGTGATTATTGGAATATCCAAGGATCACTTGTGGGCCATTATTTCAAGGAAGGAAAAAACAACTATCATTGAAGTAATAACAAAAGAAGATAACAACGATGTCCTGCAGATATATACCCGAGCAAATAGGTCCTCTCTCATCCATGGAACCAAATGCTTCCACGGCCATATATCCAGAGTGCTAACTCCTTTGGTCTTATTGCGCAAGCGTTTAGCCATGCGTGTGGCAGAAGTCAAGTTAGGATGCACCAAAAATCTAGCTGCTACTTCCACTGAAAACTCATAAGTGCTAAAGACACGGTCAATTGGATTCCTAAGTATGGTCACGACTGATGTTTTGTCTCTGGGAAGTTTGGACATCATGCTATAGTCATCATGAGTAACCAACAACCTACACTTAGTTTTCCTGCAAAAATCACAAAATCACAACTACAACAAAGCCATATACAAGCCAAATTGATATAACTTGAACTTGAAGATAATTTTGTTTACAGCAAAAGAAAAATTATATTCCATTCAGTACAGCAAATATGAGTTTATCCAGTGCAAAAAAAAATTGTCCCTTTATTCTCAAACATTTGCAAAACAAAATTCGGACAGCTACAGTCAGTTTTGTAAAAACACTTACATGCGTGAAACAGTAAGAAGATAACATCATTTAATTTAATTAACGGAAGAACTTCAAAAAGGTTCTAAAATAATTATTCCCGGTTCTTTCATCCCTTGACAGTCTGCTCTGCTTTCCCTTACAAGATTCTAATTATCGTACTCGCTATAGAAAGAAGTCAATGGTTGTCCTAACAGCACACAAAACAACATGGTACCTCGGATCAAACCGCAGCCCGTCATAGGAACGAGGGCATTCCAAAGAACTGGCATACAACTTTTTCAGGAGACTGCAAGCATTAAACATGTGAACAGAAACACTTATTAGTATTGGTAGACAAAATATAAAAGTAACATCATAGCATCCATAGGAAACTACCAATGGAAGTAGGTCCGTCCTCCTGTTCTAGGGACATGCAAGAAAAACAACAAATCTTTCAGTGTGTGTTTATCTCCTTTTACTTGCTGTTCAAGCGAAGAACGAGCCCAGTTTTTGACAATTCCTTCACAGCCTCCATAATCATTTTTGGTAAAGGAGGCATTTACTGACACACAACAAGAACTCGTGTCAAAAATCAATACACCAGTAAAAGAAAATCTAAAAGGGTTTTACTATAAGTTCAAAATATAAACAAACAATGATCATTTGCAGCTAATAAAAACAAGTCTAGATACTTACAAAGCCCGACAAGCATAAAAAAGACTGCAAATTTGAGAGCAAGATCCATCACCATCCACTGATTTGGCTCACTGCAACCAAAAGGTTTAGTACTTAAAACACAAGAAGAAAAACACAAAAGTGAATGGAGAAGCGGTGTTTGGTGTGTGTTGTTGCCAGCATAGAGTTGCGCGATCTCGTGCTCCTAAACTACCTCCACAACCTCGATAGTTAAAATTAAAAAAATTAAAAACCCTAGAATTGCAAGATTGGTGATTTTGGTAACTGAATCTGTGTCGTGAAACGAACACAGAATTCAGAGAGAGAATTCTAACGCTCGAATGACATGATGGAACCTCAACTGACAACATCTATGCCATTATTTTTTACCATTTTTAGAGGGGTACAATGGTAAATCTATAATGTTCACTCTATCTAGAATTAACATAAAATTTAAGTCCATTAAAGTTCATTTTTGATAAAATTTATATAACGTGGTTATCCGTATTTTTTTTAATATATGTGTTCACATTTTGTTTATAACTAAGGAGATGTATTCAATATAAGATTTTATTGAAATATGAAGATTTTAAAAATCTAATTTTAAATATATTTATTTAAAATTTATTAAAAGCTATCAAAATATAAAATATTCAATTTAGATTTATATGAATCTATTTAAATCTATTTATATCTAAGGATGGTGTATTCAATTTAAAATTTTAAGACTTTTATATAATTAAAATATTTAGATACATTCAATTCATACCTTTAATGAGTCCATCAAAATCAAGGGATATTTAATCAAAACTTTTAATGACTTTAAAAATTTATAGAAATAATGAAATTTCTTGAAAAGTCTATAAAGATATATGATATATTCTATTTGTCAATGATTGTCATATATTTAAAATATTAATGACTTTTATTAACATTTATGTATTTAATTTAAATTTATTTGAATTCTATTGTAATTTATATAAATTTAAATATATTTAATTCATATTTTTAAAAATTTTAAATAAATTTGGATATATTAAAAAAATTATTAACTTTTGTAAGTTCTCAATATCCGATGGATTTGAAAGTGTGTTTAATGGAGAGAAACATCAAAAAGCGTGTTTAATTTAATGGGAGCGAAATATAATTAATTAATTGTGTAGCGGGACGGAGTTTCTTCTTAGGCAGTGGACATTGACATTCACGAAAGTGAAAGTGGTGGTCTCTTTTTAGTTGTTTTAGGAAGTCAATCGTCGTATGGACCACCATCACCCCATTATCGAATTCCCATTCTTATCCAGGACCCCACCAACTCTTATTGAATAAAAAATATTAAATCACTAATCTCTAGGATTTTTTTAAAATATATTTGGGTCTCTATCTAAATCAATCAAAATTTAATATTAAAAAAAAAAAATAAATCATTTAGTACCTAACTTTAAAAATGATCAAATTTTTAACTATGTTTCAAAAAGACAAAATGGACCTTAACCTTTCGAAAAAATATCAAATTAGTCATTGTTGTTATTAACCAACGATCAAACTTAACGGATAACATAATATATAAGGGTAATTTTATCATTTTAGGGATTAAAATGATCTGAAAAAAATAAAAAAAAAGTTTGAAAATAGAAAATAAATTTTATTTGTGGGTCTTTTAGACATTATTTTGTTTTGAATTGATTTTCATTAAATTGCTAATGAATGAGATATTTAGGTTGATTTTATGGATGTTGTTTGCTTGATTGAAGATGAATATTGACGTGGAATGAGGTTGAAGATGAAGACTAGGTTAAAGATTGAAGATGATTTTTTTTTTTAATTTGTTTTATTTTAGATTTTGATTTTAATTTTCTAAAAGAAAATTCATGAATATTATTGATTTTTTTATTGTTTAATTTAATTTAATTTTATTTTTAATTTTTTGTGCTTAATTTTATTAGTGTTTAAGTAACATTTCAAATATTATTGTAATTATAAGAGCATAACGATCTTTTTATCCATTTTAACATAGTCCAAGGTTAAATGACTCTTTTTATATTTTCCGTTAAGTTTGACCGTTAGTTGATTAATGAGAGAGATTAATTTGACACTTTTTCAAAATATTAGGATCCATTTTGCCATTTTCTGAAATATAGTTAAAAATTTGATAATTTCTAAAAGTTAGAGACTAAAATGATTTTTTTCAAAAAAAAAAAAGAAAAATTATCATACATACCACAAATGTGTATAACGTGACTCAATTTCCTATCATAAGCAAAAAGAAGATACTACAACCACATAGACAACGAATACATGTACAATCTCTATGGTATTAAACGTAAATTCAAAGTTGTTTGTGTCAGTGCTAATGTATAGGTTCAATATCAATAAATTATGACGTCTTCTACTAAAATCGGAATAGTTTAAATAATTCAATACTTCTAAGATAATATACATGAGACGAAAAAAAAAGACGAAACAGGTTCTTAAAAACGGTCTGTAAAATTTAACTATTATACATAATTTGTATGGTTATAAAAGTAATCATTACAAAATATATTTCCATTAGTTTCTAATTACCTTTTAAATTTTGAAACCTTCCAGTTTAATTTTAGAGATGGAAGTCCATGTATATGCAACATACAAAAGTGGGCCTCACATAGATACTCAAACCTAACAACCAGGCCCAAGCAGTACCCCATTACCACTAGAAGAGTCAGAGAACTTACTGGGTTGACAAGTTTGAGCTAGTATTCATTAAAAATGACCTTTTCTATTTCGGGAAGTGGGAAAGTTGAAGAGCACTATTGAAGGCATCATTTGTACAAATATATTGGTTGTTAGGGCACCTTAAAATGCTGCCAGTTTCAATTTTGATTGAATCAAAGAATAAATTTAGCAGGATTGTTGGCAGAGCAAAAACTCATTTTAATTTGCATCCCCCTATGCACCAACTAGTAATTGGACAGAAAGTTGGCTATAATCATTGTTTAACTATAACTGCTTTCGTGGCATCAAGATGATTCAAGCGACATGTCCCCAGAAGAAATTCCGGGAGCTCTTCTTCTGTATTTCCCTGTACAATCAATAACATCAGCGTTTAGGATGTCAAAGAAGTGGAGAGACAAGCACCAGTTATTCACAATGTGTGATTAAGATGTGAAGAGCTGATGCTGTTTCAATTTGGTTTGTTCCATGGTGTAAAAGAAAAAATTAAGACTTTTTATAGGTAACTGAATATAGTGGTTTTACCTGTATCAAGAATGCCATTTCGATCACGAGGTTGTTAAGGTAACCCAGAACAAGATTGACCACACCCCTTGCAACTGTTGATGATCCAATATCAACCCCAAGCTGAAAAGATAGCGACAAATGTCAGCTATAAAAGTTCTGGTATAAATTCCTGATTCTATTATTGATCCAACTCACACCAGCCTTGGAGGTATTGATGTACTTTGCATTGTGTATGGTGAGGTGTGTGGTAAAGTTGGGAAAAGAAGGATTGCATGACCAAGAATCACATAATATGCAATATTTAAACTTAAAAGCAACAGCGCAGCATAATCTATTTTTATAGAATATTGAAATGAATGGAACACCTCCAAGTAGTTCTTTCCCTGGAAATAGTTAATTTCCAGTGCTTGACCAAGCAGGCAAGCTTTCTTTCCCACACTCTGCTTAACTATCCATGAACCCTGAAAATAAGTTGTGCCAGAATTAGCCTTCGTTCATAAAGCACGTTGAATGAAATCAATGCAGCATATAGCGAACTGTCTGTTTCTCCTAAAGAAATGAGAAAATCATGGTGCACATTACACAATTTTTAGAGGTTAAATGAATTAACTTGATGCATTGGAATCAAGGGCAGCCTTAGATTCAACTACTGACGATAAAGAAACAAATCTTGAACTAAAAGAAATGAGAGAAGGGGAAAGAGAAAAATATTTGAGTAGCATTTATACTTTGAAATCGCCAGTAAAAGATGACAAGGCCTTTCTTTATTGGGCAAACGGCAGGAAGCATATTGCTTCTCAAATTTTGTGTATGTGTGAATTGTGAAGGAGGTGATCAGGCAATGCACTATGTGATTCTAAACCAGATAATTGGTATCAATCACTGTATTTCACAAACCTTAGATATGTACGGTATGAGCTTAAATCTCGAATTTCTAAATGCATCGTCCCCCTTGACAAAGCTTTCAAGCAAGGGCGAATCCTTGACAGGAGTAGTCATCATATAGTATAGTGCTAGACTATGCGTTGCTGAGCCAGGCACCTGTTTCATATAAACAAGCAATCATTTTAAATGCACAAAGCTAGTAAAAATGATACAGGTTAAGTTTAGCTTGGCTCAAAGATAAACCATAAACTGAATTTACCTGTATGTTTATGATGAAAAAGAATTCTGGCCCACCTTTCCCTGCATATTTCTGCAGAACAAAGCTTGTAAAATTTATTAAAATCACAACTATCAGGCAGCAAATTCAACAAGTCCAACAGAGCCAATTAAAGGTCAACCTGAACAATCCCCCCCGGACGACCTCCAAGATCATCTTCACGTTTGTCAGATTTCAGCCAATCTGCAGCAACCATTTGCATCAAGGATCCCTTAGCTTTAATCTGGAAAGAAAGCAACCAAATGACATTAAGATTTACCACAAGATGAGAATCTACATCTCCACTATAAACTGAAGCACGTGGGATGATTAATGGATATAATTCCAAAACTATAGATTACAAATTCAATGCATCTGACTTATAGAGTAAGGTCTTTAAAACATAGTCACACTTTCACACATTAATTATCCGCTAAAGTGTACACTTAAACTTGTAGCAGGAAGAAGAGTTTAAAACCCAAACGTCTGATTAGGATTCCAAACTTGGTTAACTAGAGAAACAGTGAATAGAAGGAAAAACAAAAGATTTATTACACAGATGGTGACAGCAATGACATGCAAGTTAGCATTGCAAGATCATGCAATTTTAATTTTAAGCATGCATAGCCAACTAATTTGTCACTGCTAGTATGTGGTGATTGCAAAAGCAATATATTAAACTAGAAGACAGTAGTTTTTTGTTGAGAACCAAAATTACAGTGAGGAGCTTTTTATCTCCTTCAGTAATGCTCTAGTATCTGACTCTAACTTAATTTTGAATCTCAACAAATAAATTGTCGTCTATCTTGATATATTGCTTTTGCTATCACCACATACTAACAACCACTTATCAGCTGTTGGTTATGAAGAACCTAACATGGAACACAAACAACATTTTCTCCTGTCACTAATAGCTTTAAAATTATTAAGGTTACTGTTCATACCTTGAGACGGTCTTGCAAGTAATTTTTCCCACGAATTAAGAAAGTGGAAGGATCTGCTGACGTCCAACTGCAAGCCAAAGTACAAATCGGATCTTTCTGAAGAGTGGTTCCATAGCAGCATGAAGTACTATCTTCCCTTGTCGTCCCTTGTAAGTCCACATAGCCCTTCTTCTGAACTGCAATACACACACTCTTGCCATCAACATCTCACGAAACAAAGAAACCGTATACAACTGTAACAACAAATCACGTTTCTTTTGCCATTAACTCAAAATTTAAGTGTAGTATTAGTAGCCCAAATTGAAATCACCTGCAAGATCATGCAATTTTTTGACAAAACCAGCAGCCGATAATTTTGGATGACGTGTATCCTGCAGCAATCAACATAGTACAGACAAGTGAGAAACACGTGGAAGAAATACTTGAAATTCTACATCATTCAAACAAGAACGAAGAGAATTAGGAAGTGTTGCGTTAGTTGCTCAGGCGCACTGAAATATCAGTGACTGCCAATACTGAGAAGTGATGCTAAGAGGTTTGCCAACATATATAAAAAATGAAATGCACGCATAAAATTAAAAACATTTGTATTCATGTGTGCATGTTCGCAAGTGTGTATGTTTGTGAGAGTGCCACAGAGTGAGGAAGGGTGGAGGACAGATAGAGGTGAAAATGAAAGACTCACAGCATGTAAGCACTGACAGCCACAAACAATGTGACCAATGCAATGTACTTGAACCCATTCTGATTTCTCTTCACAGGAAAGCAGAAAAGAGAACTAATTCAACAGAGCCAGTACCTGGGAGCACATTTCTGCACCAAAATCAGAAGTCCATCCATTCTCTAAATCATCAGAGTCAGATGGCTCTGGAACATCAAAGAATTCATCAGCAGCGTCATTCAGGCCTACAAGGCTAGCATGTTCTGAAGGGGATTTATCCACTTCTTCACTTATCGTTTCGTTGCTCTTCCCATTCTCTATCGATGTTCGGACATCAACAACACTACTTCCTTCCACTTGATGCAACTTGATATTTCTTGTCAACTCTCCAGATGAAAAGTCAGAGGAAGAATAATTTCCATGTTTTGCTCTAAAAAGCTCACGCAATGCTGCGCAAAGACCAAAGGAATAAAACTGATTTGTTGCCTAGAAGATCATATTCAGTAAAGAAGTAATGCTACATAGCCCAAATTTTATCCCAAAATATACATAAATGATGTCACTAGTAATTTGTAACCACCATTTAGATCATACAATAATGTGATAGTTACAAACCACATGCCATACATTTAGGATTCGGATATATTACCCCAAAAAGAAAATTATACAACATACGATTAAATGTATAAATATCCATTAACCGTTGAAGATTACCAGCAACTCTCCCAAGCATGCGGATGGTAATAGATCTAGCAGAAGATGGTTGTAGATAAGATCTCCAGAATTTCCAATCAATAGCGAGCATATGCTTTACGACCGATCTTTTCCCTTGGTTCAGAGGAGATACAACATATCCCCCACCTATAATAAGTGTAAAATATTACCTCCTATTTATTACCTGGTAATTTTCAATTATCCATCCATTTAAAGGAAAGAAAATATCATGAACTCTCATCACTAATGAATCAAAAGATACAATAATCAACACACAATGCCCTACAAATCTCTATAAATTGCACATTCAAAAAAAGATGAATGCTAAAAATATGTTAATAGAGATAGAACTATGATGATTATTAGAATCATAATAAAGTTCAAAAATAGTTTATGAAGCTGCAAGCTAAACAACCAACACAATTATATGCCAAATCATTTATTTCAGACACACATTTGAGAGATTGAGACATTAGAGAGACTTCCAAAGTATCACCATAACCAGTGCATGCATACAAGAAACTCTGAAAAAGTTGAAAATATTATCTTGTTCTTCTTAATTTAAAGCATACATTACTTTTAAGGCAGGCACGAACATATCCTTTCTGAGGTTGACAGTTCTTGTGAAACACAGAATGGTAGAGTATAACTGTGACAGAAAAAAGCAAAGAAGGTCATTTCCAATTCAAAATCAGTTAGAGATGTAAATAAAAAGATTTCCTCCATAAATTACAACCATATGTTCCATCATCTTCCCTTCTCCAATAACGTCGCAATAAGAGATCTCTTCGCTTCATTCCCCTGCAATTTCTAACATGTCAAATACAAGAACTAAGCAATGAACCAATCAGGAGTCTCAGTTCAAATAACTCCATTTTTTTCTTTTTTTTTTTTAATATTGTATAAAATATGAATCCTACCAGGGCAACCAATCACTATATAACTGTTTGTGGACAATATCAGTGTGACCGTCAAGGTGTTCAACCACGCTACCTTTGTACAAACAGAAGTCCCATCTGCAAGCCAATTTGCAAAGTTATTTGAAGTAACAGATGTGTGTATATTTTTAAAAGAAAATTGATAAAATTTAAACAATTAGAGTTATAGTTCCCCACATCCCCACAGCCCCAAGATAATAGTCACTAGTGTAACTGGGCAGCTTCTAATAGATTTGTAAGGGAGCATATGCATGTTCTTGAGTGCAGGATCATAACTCCTTTATTATTAAATAAGATCGTAAAATTTGTTCAGCAGTCTACACTGTCTTAACACAAAACTTCACAGTATCATTTCTCAGAAACTCCATAAATACAGTTTTTGACAAGGAATATCATGACTGCTATAGTAGACTTGAAGACATAAAGCTGTCTGATTATAAGGTATCAACACATTCACACAAAAGCTATTCAAGCTTAACGGCGCTACAAATCCTAAGATCACAATTATGCTTCCTCCTAACTTCAACAATTTAATACTAAGGTTAAACAATATCAAGCAAACTTACTCTGATCTTGAAGGACCAAGAGACATGAGTGTCTGGAAAATGGCTTCTGAAGTGCCATTCACCACTCCCACGGCCATTATTGCAGGATGATCATCCCACTGCATGAAGACAGAAATCAATATTGTAGTTTAAAACCTGTAACTAATAAAAAAGGGATAGCTGCCAACCTTGCCATGAGAATCCCTATATTTCCCTTCCTTAAACAGCCGAAGACCTGCACTACAATAATTATTTTTATACAAGTGCAACTTAAGCCTTGTCATATATAGCATACAATTAACTTTTCACGAACCATTTTGACAACCAAAGATTGTCCAAGATGATGGTGCAATAACATCAGATGTCACTTGATCCATGCGTTTTGCTGAACAAAGGGTCCAGTCTATAGACTTGGAGTGATTCACCCTATTGGAACCGCCCAATCTGCAAGCATTAAAAAGCTCTAAGTAACCAAAATTAGAGATATCGATGGGGGCAAATGGGGATAGGGGTGGGTTCCCCCATCCCCACCCAAATCCCATTTGGGGGAAATGGGAATAGAGGCATTTGGAGGTGGATTCCTCCATCTCCATCCCCGTTTCCCCCATTTTCTCATCCTCATTCTACCTTGTTTGACCCAAAATTTCTAATATATATATATATAATATTAAACACATAAATTACAAAATAATTCTATAGAATTTCAACATACTGAATTCACAACACTTTAATGTATGAAATCCAAAACATTGTAAAACAATTACAATCTTCTTACATAAGTCATACATATGACAAAAGTTTAAATAATATGAAATAATTACATACGATAAAATCATAACTGGGAAAAGTTATTAAATATATATACTTTTTATATCTTTATACTATAAATGAGGGAAACAAGGGAAATGGGGATGGTGGTGGCTGCCCCCATCCCCATCCCCATTTGGATTTGGGGTTGCATATCCATCCCCATCTCCAATCCTCAAAAATTCCCAAAATCTACCCCAAAAGGGAAGGGGGATTGGAGATTTAGGGGTTTGAGGCCCCGTTGACAACTCTAACCAACAGTATATCACAAAATATAAAAATAGAGATAGCTTTTTGGACAACAGAGTAAAAGCTAGTCTGAAGTTTAACACATCTGTTAAAGAAGAGTAAAGCTTCTGGGCAGAATTGGCAAACCTAAAAGACTCCCAAGCGTTACTCGAATAACCAGCACCATTTTCTCCTTGGTATGGACCACCCTGCACAAAAACATAAGCATCAACTCCTGTATTACACACCCACTTTCTGCTGTGCATTAACAAAATAGAGCTATTTGGAACCTTTAAAGCTGCTTCTTGAATTGAATGAATCCATTTTGCTGCTTCTTCAGGACTGCTTGCTCCTAGCTACGACATTTAACTTTCAAAACCTTACTTCATGAAAATTGTGTACAGATTTAACAATATTTATAAATGATTACCTTACCTTAAGTTGATCATCGTGATTAGAAGTATTATATAGAGTAAATATGAAGAACACCTGCAAGTTGTATAGAGAGCTTGTTTTACAAAAGTATAAATTGCGCAACCTTGCGGAGAAAGTAGAAACTAGCAAATCTGTAACAGCTAAGCAAAGACAGCATTGCTCACATACTTTTCTGTGAATGCTCTCTCTCCCATTGTCCATGACCCGGATACAGGAATCTATAATTGCACTTCTAACAGGATCCTGATAAGCAAGTCGAGACTTTTATCCTTAGTTCATATACCAAATAATATAATATTCACATTCACCTTTCAATTGACAGCCTAAATAAAGTTTAAAGTGCATCATGTAGCTTGTGAGCAATTAAATATTACAAACTAAACAAAATGACACTTATAGCTAATCTATATAACTGTGTGCTTGTATGTCGTTTGTCAAGATAATTATGCAAAGTTTATTAATAAACTTTATAGCCAATCACATGGTTACTTTCCACACGGCTATACAACCACAGTACACTATTTTAGTCCAATGAAATTGCGAGTTCTAACAAGACACCCAAATGTATCTTTGGATCCTTGAACACTCAAATTATTTTCCACTTAACCATATTTCCGAAAAAGTGTGCAAAATCATCTGTACCATTGCAGGAAAAGAACCAAACAATTACTCCATGCTTAGAACTAGATCCAACTACGAAATTGGTTTCAAATGATAATGCAATCACATCATTAACTCAAACCGGATACCATATCGTAATACAACAAATAACAACCAAATTCAAGATTCCAATGTTTACAATACACAATAGTAGGATCAAACAAAAGACTACTAAAATGACATCAAAACTCGAAAACGAGTGTATTCCTGACATGAAAAAATGCATCTGCAGCATATGAAACTCGTACAGTCTAATCATAAGCTGTTCCCATATTTCTCGACCTCAGTGACATCAAAAACAACCCCACACATCACCACACCGGGATCTTTATCATTTCCAGCCATTTCCATACATAAACAACAACTTTTATACATCTAAAACTCTCCCATTGCATAGCCAGAATTCATTTTAGTACCCTACAACATCACACAGTTTCAAAAACACAAATACTAACAAAGAATTCCAAATCAAGAAAACCCAACTCTTCCACGAATTTCACCACAGATCACACATATAAAGCAAATTCAACCAAAAAAAGAAAAAAGAAAACACAAACAAAAACAGAAAACAACAACACCCTGTCAAGTCAAACACTGAATAGAATGCAAATTCATCGAAAAAAGAGCAAGAAACCTCAGTTTTAGAATCGGGAACAGACTTGAAGCTCCTGAGAAAATGATCTTCTAAAACGAAATACCGTTTTCTCGAATACTGTAACCCGAACCGATTGGACCGGATTAGGTACAACCAACCTTCCATTACTCCATCGTTCTTGATTTGCGAGACATCCATCTCAATTGTTCAATACCCAAAATATATATATATATAATATATTCAAACAAATTGGTTTCTTTTTTTTTTTGAAAAAAAAAAGAAAGATATCAAGAACCCCAACTCTTTCTTTAAATAAACCAAACGGGTTTTCAATTCATTAAAAATGAAAAGAAGTTGCGGCCAGTGGCAAGTGGAGTGGTTCTTTGATCCTCTCTCCAGACCAAGAGGATCAAAATTTGGGAATTTGTGATTGTAAATTTGGGGGACTGCAATTCAAATAAGAAGAAAGAGAAAAAAAAATAAAACAGAAAAAGAAAATGAAACAGAAAACAACTCTCTCTCTCTCTCTCTAGCTCTACACTTGTTTTCTTTCTCTTCAGCGTTGGTGATCAGTTTCGCTCTGCCAAAACAACGATAAGAGTTTGGGTGGATGCGCTCGTATATGCAACAAACGTCAACTCCTCCAATATTTTATAGTCAATTGACCCTTTGGCCCTCCTTTTTTGAAAAATTATCTAATTAAATTAATATTTTCTAACACGAAATCTTAACGGATGTTTGATGTGGACTGTTTGAATTTATTTTTTTCAAGTAACAAAGACCTTAGAACGGTTCAGAACGACATCGTATAACTCTACTCTCCGTTAATAAAAAGAAAGGACCTGTACGAAGGGAAAAAACTATCTTCTAATTAAAGGGATTTATATAAAGATTATTCACAGATAATTGGATTAATACAAAATTATTTATTTTTACGGTGGATGACACTCGAACTCTATATCTGTGATGGGTAAGAGGATGAATGTATATATTAAAATTATATCTGAATTTATCAAAATCAATTACTATTTATATGATCAAGTCGTAGTGAGAGATAACTATATCATTTCTATATCCATATAAAACTTATAAAATTTAGTGCATTTTGAATTCTCACACTCGCTACTAAAATAAATATGAAGATTCTTGTATTGAGAGATAATGTGAAGGACGTTTGGATCTTATGTTGATTCTTTTGGATTATTATTATTATTTTTTTTTATGCTATAGTTGTTAATTTTAGTACTTGACGCATTCTGCACTACATTTGCATGAAATTATTAGTTGGTCTATTCCTTATAAACATTAATATCTATATTTTTAATGAATTTTTATCATACCTAACTAGGTCTGTCGCGTATAAATGTTAACATCTATCTACTGTAGTGTTTATTTATTTATTTATATATATAGATGTTTGTCGTACCTAACGAAGATTTATCTTGTGGGATAATTATTTAAGAGATAGAGTTTTGGAAGAATGTATCTAATGATCTCATTACTTGAGTTTCTTCAAAATTTGTGGAAAACTTGGATAGCACGTGGGTGTGGTATGTGATTATCTAATGACATATTATGTTTGCCTAATTCAATATGTTCAAGTGGATAGATTCATTAGTATGTATTATTGAATTTTATTGTTATATTTTTTTTAAAAAAATAATATCGATTATATCATAGATATGTTGAGATCTAATGAAATAAATATGCTACAAATGGAGAGAATTTCCTCACATTTTATGAACTTATGGACAAATATAGAACTTGAATCCTATTATAAAAGAGAAGTGTTTAATCACTTTATTGACCGATGGGTGAGCTATTAAAGTTTTTCTCTCACCTAGATGTGATGTTGTTTTGTGTATTTTAAATGACGATCAACTCGTACTAGTAATGTTTATTGAACTTCTGTTATGTTTTAAAAATCATGGACTCGTACTATATAAAAAGGGTTAGTATTTGCTTTAATCTATATTTTTAAAGGAAATGATATTGGTTTAATGATTTGTAAGATTTACTAAAATCAAACATTATATGTACGATAATATTACTCTTTCACAATATGAGAACAATATTTTGACAAAACAAGGTTGGTCCAATATAACCCTCACATATATATTTTAGAGGTTGTAAATTCGACTCGCATTTTCTTTTTAAAATCTCGAATTTTATGTAATATACATATATATAATAATTAAAAAAAAAAAAAAAAACTTGAGAAAAGCATGTTGCACAAAGAAATAAAACCTTGAGACATGTTGTATTTAACGCAAGTTTTCAAAAAGGAAAAGGAAAATTAACTTGAGTGAAGCATCTTGCTAGATGTGCATTTACACCTTTATAATAAATGTGGAAGGAAAGGCGAAAAATAAATATATTAAATCTATGAAGTGAATAGTTTAATGTGCACATTTCCAATGTGAATATTATAAGCTAGTCAGCAAAATTTAAATCAATAGATTTCCTTCATTTGTTGGTTGTTTTGTTTAAAGTCAATAAACCGACACTCTAAAACTATTTGATAATAACAAAAAGAATAAGAAAAATACTCGATACAATCATCAATGAGCCTGTTTGCTAGACAAGGTGATGCAATTCTTTGTCACAGTGCCTCCAGTACACATCGAAGCATATAAGAGTATAATATGTCACTAGTTGTCGTTACTAAAACATATGTCACGTTCCATAACCGCTAAATTGATGTATACAATAAATAAAAGATGTAGATCTTGTAAGATTTCTATTGTATAAACCATCATTGAATTAATTATGAAAGTTACTGCCTGGCTAGATAGATAGTGACAGAATTTATTGGTCCGCTGGATCCAGACTTCGCTTATCTAACACTTCTTTCATTAATATTTTTTACAATATTACATATGTAGATGTTGATTAGATATAATCTAGTGTTCGCTTAAAATAGAGAAAAGGATATTGAGTGGGTAGTCCTTGTCTCAATTTCTTTTCAAACATTAGCTGTAATATTTTTGTATGGTTAGGGGTCCATCGAGACTTTCACATTTTAACCATTATAAACTCGGCTCGAAAAACAACTCTCGCTACAGCTATGTGGGAGAGGGCCCGAACTCATGTCTTGTAGATGGTCCCGGTCCTAATTTCTTACAAAATATTAGTTATAACATTTTTTTTGAGTTAAAAATCGGTCTGAATTTGATATTTCAAACTGTTACAAGCTCAACATTCAAAGCAATAACTCCCACTACATTTACAAGGGAGGAAGACTTGAATTCTACGAGTGAAAAATTAAGATTATCTGATATGCTAATCTTTATGTTAAGCACATCAAATTTTCCAGTATTTGTCTTCAATGAAGATTTATTTTCTTTAATCTCTTTCTCGATCTTCTAATTTTTGGTAAGTGTAGTGCATTATTTCTATCTGCTTAACACAAAAATAATCAAAGCAGAGAATTATATCCATGAGTGAATGTGCATCATTAATGTCAAAAAATGAAAAATAGCCCTTAAATTATGATAATTATTAAATTTATCTATCATCGATAACCTTTTCTATTTTAACTTAGAGAAATTTTTGGAGGTCTAAAACGGTCACACCTCACATACATGCTCAGGGTTAGCTCTGCCAGTAGAATATACATAAAAGGTTTGGTTCAACTATGTCCCCTTTTTTCAACTCCAAACAGAAAAATTTCATTTATCTCCAATATGACTCCCAATATGATGCTTCAAGTGCATCTAACTTGTTAAAAACGGTTAATATAAAAAATATCATCGACTTCCTCTCTTAATTTTTGTTCGATCCATCTATATTCTTCACTGGTTTCAACTTTCTCTCTTTTTTCTTTCCAGCTTTTGTTAGAATGTGGAGAGATAACTTCTTAAGAGAGGAAAGAAAATGGAAAAAAAAAGAAAAAAGAAAGGCAGAACGAAACTGTAAAAGATGAGAGAGAACATAATGGAAAGAGGGAAGCGGAAGAAATTAGGTGAAAATGGGAAAACTTTTAGGTGAAGAAAGAATCTAAATCATTGATCAAATATGGTTTAAGATTATTATTATTATTTATTTTTTGAGAAAAGGTTTAAGAAAAACTTTTTCCACATCTATTTAGTATTTACCTAATTTTTATAAGCAATGTGGACTCAGAATCTTATAATAAGGTAAGGTGATAGAGTGGTAAGCACTCATAATTTATAATACTCTAGAGGTTATAAGTCCAAATCATGTTTATTTTCCTAAATTTCAATTTAATTGTAATACGAAAAAAAAAAGGTTATAGATATAAAGCAGTAAATGTATAAGCTTTCAACCAAAAGCAAATATAAAAAAGAAAAAGAAGGAAAATAAAGACTTACTTTATTCAAATCGATAGAATGCATGCAAGCATGATTGGTCTAGCATTCTAACAAAAGCTCTACAAAAATGATAAATCCGTCTCTATTGAATATACAGAAATTATAACCTTGCTTTTGAGTTCATTTCAAACAAAAAAAAAAAAAAACCTTGCTTTTGAGTTTTGTCTTTTTTTTTTTTTTTAATCTTTTAAACTTAAAGAGAAACTTTCGGCTCTCATGAGTCATTAATCTAAATGGGCGACGTCTGCCTCACTGGTTCTCTCTTACGTTGTTATTTTAATTTTCATTTTCTTAGAATAACCGATCCAATCCATGATCCATCTTTACTAAATTTCATGTGATACCCTCTTCTCTTTTCTCTCTCTTTCACACTTTTTTGGACAATTAGTTCCATAATGAAAATTCTGTTTCTTTGTACATGCCTTTTTGGGCACCATCACAAAATTAGTGGAGCATAAAATTAGTTCGATAATGTGTATGTCTGTTTATATTTCGAATAGTTTTGTGTTTTCATAGTTATGATATAAGTTTAAGTTTTATTTTGTATACTTACTAGCATTTCAAAGGAATAATTTTTTCATTCTAGTAGAGAATAGATATCTTTCATGTAATAGGGGTAGATTTTATAATCATTTATAAAGCAGGCAGTTAGTCTTGACAAAATATTTTTTGAGAAAAGAAAAGTAAGATAAAGCAATATTTGTTTCCCGTAAAGGCCTATTTCAAGCATTATCACACAAAATTAGTAGGATAGTTAGTTTGATAATGCAAGATTTGTACCTTGTAAAGCCCTTTTCGGCCACTGCCACAAAATTAGTAGGATAATTAGTTTGATAATGCAATATTTTATGTTTATTGCAAAGGCCCTTTTTGGGCACTACAACAAAATTAGTAGCGTAATTAGATTGATAATGCAAGATTTGTTTCTTGTAAAGGCTTTTTGGGGCATACAACAAAAATATATGAGTACGGTTTTAGGGCTTTAATATCATCTCAATAACAAGTCCAAATTTATTAGTAAAAACATGAAATACTAATTGCAGTGATACACCGAGTTTTGCAACAAGAATATAACATTTAACTTCCGTTTTTAATTGCATAAACACTCTGTGGTGCTAATTGAGTTTCTTTTTTCTTTTAAAAGAAGTTGCTATCAATTGACTTTTTTATTTTTACTTTTATTTTTTATACAAGTTGCTTATTGGCTTTATTTAAGACTAATAATTGATTGGATCGTTGAAGTCCTGAAGGCAAAATAATTTTTCTACTTATCAAATGAGACCAAAACATCTGTAATCAATTATTAAAAGAAATAGTCTTAAAAAATCGTTAAAAGAAATAATAAAGTAAAACTATTTCCAAAAAAAGAAAATAAATATTAAAGTAAAACGATAAATTATTATTAGGCATAAAATAAACCGGAGAACAAAAATCGGTGGCATCGATGGCGGCATCCTTCCTCGTATTGGAGGAGGCAGCCGCGGACGGCCTTCATATGATTTTTTTTTTTTAATATTATAGTGTATTTCTATAAATTAAATAAATAATTATTATTATGTAATAATAAATTCTATTTGTTTATGCTTTTGGTTATTATTTTATCGGTATTTGACTCTATTACATTAGGATAATATTATAAGAATACGTAAAAAATATTTATTCCCAAAGGCAATTGTGACTATTCCCGGCATATTATAGGGTCAATTTTGCAGTTTTATTTTATTCTTCGGGACAATTATAGTCCTAACTTTGATCAAATTTCGACTACTAGTAGAGATGGTTGCTGTACCAAAGGCAAAACTCAATATCTACCGGTACCGAACTGCACTGAAAGAGTTTTTAAATATCAAAAGTTCTTTTTAATTTTAACCCAGGGAGTTCTTAAAATGGTTTTTGGGTTTAGGAAGCAAAAAATGGGCTTCTACATGACATCTCAAACAGTGCTTACAAATCGGTGCCATTTGCCTTAATTGACATAAATCATAGCATACATTTTATTAATTTGAAACTTGAATAAGATTATATCTAAATGTGATAGAACCACCCAATAAACTGCTCCTCTCACCCATTCATTTGTACATCTATCATTAAAATTTAAAATTAAATATTTTACTTTGTACACTGTGTGTAATCTCAAGATTATCCTTTAATTAGTTATTTTCTTTTCCTTGAGTATGAGCAAACTTCTCTTGTGTATTTGCTTCTATGATTGGCAGAAAGTGAATCATCAAAACTGATTATAGGTTGCTATCAAGAATTTCATCTTAATAATGGAGAGTATGATAGTCTGTTTTGTAATACAAACTCTACCAACTTTGAAATCATCTTTGTAAAATCAAAGAATTTATCATATTCCATCTTAAAAAATATATATATAGTGGGGAGAAAGATATCTTACATTTATACTCATAATTTTAATCATAATTCATAAAATAACAATAACAATTAGATGAAAACAAAATATAAAACAAATTATCATAGAGGAACACATAAGAGCTTTGTAAAATTAAATTGAAAATGGGTAGCTAACAGTTAACAATATGTCAATATATGATAGTACTGTTTGTGTTATTTGGATATGAAATACGGATGCCAAAAAAAAAAAAAAAATCAATAATTTGGAAACCGGTTCATCACGTGAATGGTATTCGTTCTTATAAACCAATGAAAATTTGTTCCCAAGCATTATGGATTGCTAATATTTTAAGATCATTGAAAAAATTGTACATGATAAACTCAATAGTCATGGACAACCTTTTCGAGACCACTTTTGAATTTGAAATATATATTTTGTTTCTTTTTACATTGGGATTAGAAAAGCACATGAAATATAATAGATGTGTTTGCATGTTTTGTATTTGGAAAGCAATGCATTATCATTTTCCATGCATGACCTATCAAATTCATCATCAACTGTACCATTCTTTTGGCAACAAAAGATGTTTTTGTCTACAGAAACACGATCAAAACATATGCATCCATGCATGCATGCATGGTTCCATTATCACCACCTTCTTCATTTTCTCGATGCCCGTAAAAGAATATTTGATTCCAGGATCACTTATGTAACATCTTTTGCTTTTCCTGGGAAATCGTTTTATGTCTCATACTGCATTAGCATGTATGGTTTCTTTAGCATATAGTATCACATTTTATTTCAAAAAGGGAGATTTGCAAAACCTCTTCTGAGATTTTATTTTATTCTTTTTAGATAAACCTTTAAAATTTAATTTAAATGAAAATCCCCCTGTTTGGGTTCGGGGTGGTTTGGCCCACAAATCGGGGACCGTATTTTCAAATATAAAGTGGTTTTGATGTCCAACAAGGTTTGTTTTCCCCCAAATTCCAAACTAGATGGCTATTTTAAAAATAGTTAAATATCAAGCGGATTTTGCAACATACCTTCATGAATAAGTTGGATCTATTTATTTACATATATATAAATCTAGTGGGATCTCTCTTTGATACATCCATATATATATATATGAAACTTTTATTGAGGATAATGCTTTAATGTGTCTCGTGTAAATGTCAAAAACACTTAAAATTATGTCATACAGTATGAGTAACGAATTATATAAAAGATTAAACTAACATAACATAATATAAATAACTTGGTAATACATGTCTAATCTCTTTTTTCTGAGCATAATATTTAATATTTAAAGTTGACTTTAGACTATAAAGAAAATAATGAATAAATAAATGTCAATGTGTTTCATAAGATTTTAAAAAATTTAGTAACAAAGATTTTGATAACATGATTAATACTGACATGACAAAAAGTTAAACTATAAATTGAATATAATATCAAATTTTGGAGAATAAAAATTTTATTTTCAAATCATAAATTTTTAATACAATATAAATGTGTAATTTATTGTTATTTCTTTGTAAAGTTGTAAAACAAAAGTATTTTTTTTCCAAGACGGTGTCAATGTAATCACTAAAGGAATATGTATGATATACTAATAATATTAATAATTTATTTGACCTCCTCATGCGTTTACATACTTACATTAAAATCTTTTTATTTGTAATTTTCAAACACCAAATATAAATGTACCTGAAAAACTAACCAATTTCATTTCTAAAAATTTGTAAAAAAGCAAATAAAATCAATTTCCTAAAAATTAGTTCCTTTTACCGTGTAGTTTCAAATTTTAAAAATTTAACCAAAAAAACTCATTTATTCGCTGACAAATCATAGATTAATATAACACACTTATACATTTTTAAATAATAAATATAAAATTTTTAGTACTTATATAGGGACATATATTGGACTTATTAGTATGATCTAAAATTACAAACTAACACGAATCAAGAACAACTACACAAAGATCTAACTCAATTCGTTTAAGAAACCTCATTCAATTGTCTGATGGCGATAAACTGTCCATTTGTTCTCAGTCATAGAATGTTGTTGACAAATGATTTTCAGTACCTAATGGCTGCTATCTTTTTTTATTAATTCATTTTCAATTTCAATTGATAAGATTTGTACTCTCTCTCTCTCTCTCTCTATATATATATATATATATATATATTCTTGAATGGACAGAACTACCCTTGCTTTTCGTTGATATTATGTTTATCAATTTAGGAACATGTCCTATTCACAAACGGCAGTAAAGTCTCAAAAACTTGGATCACAAATTGACTAACCTTGACCCGAGACCTTTTTTTTAAAAAAAAAAAAAAATTAGAACGGGTTTAGAGAACTGTCGAAACCAATTGAGATAGAAAAGATTGTCGGAACCAGCCGAAATAGAAATACTGATAACGCAGCCTGAAGTATTGCTCTCATATGAGAGGAATCTACTCATACGAAAGTGAAAGGAAAACTCATATAAAGGTGATGTGGTAATTCATACATAATGATAAGATAACTGTTATATTATTATTATTATTATTATTTGGATTGATGAGTAGATATTGAAACCATGCAACTAAAGCATGGGGGCTACTGATAGCTAACCAACGAGTTAGCAACCAAAAAGCTTGACCCAAGACCTTAGACCTTGGGAATATGACCACTCACCAGTCAAATAATAATAAGAAAAACATGGGAGTAATTAATAGTGTTTTTTTTTTAAACCTTTTCTGAAAGGAGAGTAATTAATTGATAGTTTTAATCATTGATATTGCCAACTTTATTTTGTAATAAAGAAAACTAATTGTTATAACTATTGTCAAGATATGACTATTTATCATGGAAAATCCCATCATCAGGGATATCTCGTTCATACATTCAAGTTGGATGATGTTCAATGCCAATTTATTTTTAAGAAGAATAATGAGACAACCCACCAGTTAGTCGTTTTAATTTGTAGAAGCAATTTTAGCCAATTTTGATTAAGTTTCAAATTATATTTCAAATATTGTTTTTGCTAATGTTTTTTAAATAAAGCCTCTTTGAGGTTTTTTTTTTTTTTTTTTTTTTTAAAGACTGTTTATCTTTTAATTATTGATCAGATTAATTATCAAACGTGTTCCGCATTGCATTACCAAACACTGCTCAGGTCCTAACAATTATGCTTTCTTCTCTCAAAGATAGTTGATAAACAGACCAAGTAACGGATTAGTTACAATACTGATATTGCATTGTTAATGACGAGTGATGAGAATTTTTTATTTCTTTTTTATTTTTATTATATTTAAGATGATAGACTAGAAGAAACTTATCGTACAAGTTTGAAATCAACAAAATACATGAAAATTATTGATTTTTTTTAAGGGAATTTAACGAGAATATTAAGATAGAGCTGTTCACGCAGTATTTTCTATGGGAATCCTGCCCATTCGCATTTTTCATGAAAAAGAGAAGAATATTTCCCTAATTTATTCCAATATCTTGTTTGATGATTTTGACGTCTATTAATGGGCTTAAACAAACATAAATCATGTTAAAGACTTTAGCCATTTGATTTAAAAATGTAATTTTTTTTTTCGAAACTTTTTTCTTTAACTATATGCCTATAGACTATAACTTCATAAAATGATGATGAAACTTTTTTCAGTTTGAAAAAGGTTTATACATTATACCAATATCATGCGGGAAATGAACGCATTGAAACTCATGCTCAATTCATTTCGATGTTTCGTAATGTGCCAGGCCCATCAAGGCCCATATTTTAGCCAATAATGTTTTGGATGGCCCTTTAGCTTCTTATGTAAGAGTAGGATCGACGTTTATTGCATTCATTTTTAGATCATATTGAATAGCATTGGATTGACTTTATAAAAAATGAACCCATTCTATATAATCCTTTTGAGTTTTACTAACTTACTGATTGGATAAGGTTATTAAACGATAACAACCTTCAGATTGGCTTATAAGAGTTATTATTGAAGAATATTCAATGATTGTTATTGATGAGTGATTTTACCCAATCAGTAAAGTAACCAAATTCCTTTTTATTCGAACCAAATCAAACTATCCAAGGGCTATATTTCGTCCGGTTATGTTCTTGATGGCCATTTAGCTTCTTATGTGGTAAGACTTGGGTGGACATTATTGGACTGGTTCATTTTTGGATCGCACATCCGTACCCCACCAAAACAACATTGGATGGTTTTAAATTAAATATTCTCTAGTATAATGTCTGTAATAATAATTCCATTTTTTTTAAACTGTTTTGATTATTATTATTATTTTTTTTTTTACTTGCGAATCTCAGCATTAGAGTACCCCATTTTATATAAACTGAATTTTTTTAACTGAAGTTCAATATGACATTTTTTAAACTTCTTTTTTATTATTATTTTATTCAAGGAAAAGAAATTTAAACTCTGAGATTTTAATTTCCTCAAAAGGTATGTTTTAATGAACTGAGATGTCAATTTCGTTAAAAGATGTCATGTATATAAAAAATCATCAGAAGCAACCAAAAATATATCTGCATTAATCTAGCCGTAATCCCATTTGAATAGCAATATCAATTAAATTGAAAGAAGAAAAACAAGAGTTTAATTATTTAAAGAATCAAATGATTTACGCTCAACCAAGTGTACGCAAGGAAGACAATAATGCAACGACCTTTATCACAAAAAAACACTATCATTTAAACAAGAGAATCCTTGGTTGCCTTTTTGGCTTCATGACCTTCATTCTCTTGATGACCCAAAAGTGCTGTCGTATCTTTATCTTTCATCTGAAACAAATCATACAAATTTTAAACTCCAATGTGAATCTGACAACATATGTCAAAACTCAATTAGATTTGATACTAATTGTGGTTCGAAAGATTTTAATTCAATCTGGTCCAATTTAATTTCACCAAACCTATTCCATCATTTGATAGATTGAAATCCAATCCACATTAATAAATTAAATGAAATTAATAATGCTGTATGGCTTTGCTCTTTATATTCAAGTATTTTGTTATATACTTAGGCGTCGTGGCAAATTTTTTGTGAAAATTTTTCAACCAAATCCATGCTGATTTGAAAATATTTGGAATTAAAATTAGATTGGTTCAGATTAGACGGAATATTCACCTGAGAGCCGAGATCAGTAGATTGTTTCTTTTTATTCTCCTCGGTGCAGAAGTATGAATATAATCCCATACCAAAAATGGCAACTAGAATACCAATGATGTTCCTCTCAGTGAATGGATCATGCAATAGTGTGTAGCCAAAAGCAAGAACCAAGCAGGTTTTAAGGTGTCCAAGCACTTGATATGTAACTGGAGAAGTCTTTCCAATAACCAAGAAAGTACTGAAGTTCACTGATACTGATATTACACATGATAGGATGATAAATGCCTGCAAGTTTTCACATGTAAAATTTGTTATACATTTTTTTTTTCCTGGTAACTATCATCACATAAGCTAATAAAAATACTGTATCCGGGAGCAATTAATTAAAAAAAATTGTATAATGATTATGATGCTTTTTTTTTGACATAATGTTTCTTATGATTTTAAAAGCAATATAAAATGAAGGAAAGCGTAGTGGTGTACCAAGACTACAGGAGAATATTTGTAAGCAAAGACATTTTGCTTGGTGAGGAACTGATCTACTAAGGGGCCTGAGACAAAAAGAACTGCAGCTTGAAATGGAGCTGACTGGTAGAGCAGCTGTGTCGAAGACACATTCAGCCTCTTTTGTATTGTGTTTGTCAGCTGTACCCCACATCAAGTTAAAAGAAACACTTCCTCTAAGAACAGATCCATTGTTAGAAATATTACAAGATATCATCTTTTATTCTTTTTTATATATTTTAATATCATCGTTCTTTAAAAGAGACAAATATATAAGCAATTTTAAAGTTTGTGAAAACATATTTTGAATTTGTTGAAAACCTCCAATCAATTTCTTCAAGAACCTCCACAAAAAAATTAGTAAACTAGTTCTCACATTACTCCTTATAAGACAACTCTAAATTTTGGTAGTCAATTAATTCCAAGATAGTTTTTGATGTAGTACTATTGGAATTGAATGTTGCTTTAGACCAAGATACCAACCAATTGAAAAGAGAAAATGAATAGTTATAAAAAGGATACAATTTGACCAACACAGGTGGTTGCAATGGCAAGGAGAGAGAGGATGGTCCCAACCATATTGAGCTGGAGATCAGTCACTGATGCAATTCCAACTCCAACCAATAACAAGGATAGAGATAGTTTTATCTTTTGACTGCAACAAAAACATTAACATTTGAATAATAGGTTTGGAGGAGAACATATTTATTCCATTAATTGTAAGTGCATTTGTTAGATATATATATATATATATATATATATGTCTAACCTAAATTGCTTTTTCAGGAAGATAGTTTCCAACAACACTGTGAAAGGTATAATTGCAAGCTTGGTCATCTGCTCAAAACAAAAACCAAAATGAGATACTTTGATTACAGATATTGAATATATGCAATTATTGAAAATCGATATATTAGTCAAGTCCGAATATTATATTTTTTTTTAAAAGAGGCTATGCTGTAATAAGTTTAGAGTATCATAAATGTTTGGTGATTTGATGACCTGATAGAATCCAACAGAGTTGAAACCAAGGCTGAGGTTGAGGAATCCTATAGAGATGCCATTGAGTATGCCAAAAAGCATGACAGTCTTCATGTCAACAGATTTGCTTTCAAACAAATTGAAACGTTGTGCCGCATGAAGGGTGCAAAATGTTACCATTAGATGCCAACTTGTCAGTGTTGTTGCTACAACCAAGTTGAAGAGAAATATAAATTGTTAGAAAATTAAATTAAATGTAAGCATCAAGTGACTGGTGTGTCTGGTGTAACTTCTTTTTTTTTTTTGAAATGTCTGGTATAACTTTTTTATTGGTTAAAAATTTTTCCTTTTTTTAATATCAAAACACATTTCCTTTTCTCTTTTTCTTTTTTTTCATTTTTGAAGTTTGGTCAATTGATTCCATTGAATATTAAATAAACTTTTTACATCTAAAAGAAGCTCATTGTTTATATTTTTCTTGGAATCTGCTGTTAAGTTCTTATATATTTTAAATAAAGGATCTTATCAAAATATCATTGAAAGTGAAACTAATGTAAAATTATCTATTTTTTATATTAAAAATGAGATTCAATGATGTTATTTGAGTTTTTCAGATTTTTTTTTTAACAAGTAAACTCTATCATGTTGCACAAATTCCACCACTTACTCTTACTAAAAACAAAAGAAAAGAAAGAAACATCTCACGTATGCCTTTATTTACAATTTATTACCATACAATTTTCTAAATTTGTTACCAAGGACACTTTAGAGAGTGAAATTTTGCTTTGTTTATTTATTTTAACAAAAATTTTGATTTTTTTTTTCAAGTATAGAAATGCTGATTTATATATATATATATATATATATTACAATTTATTTCTGTTAATAATGAGTAATGATAATTAGTATTCTTGAAAAATATATATATAATGACCGTCTTTACTAGAGAATGGTCCCATATATATATATATATATATGTATGTATGTATATATATGATTCTTTGATATATCTATGTACTTATTTGGTGAGATAAAAAAGAGTAGATATAAAGTTACCAAAAGGGAAGCCAAGATTGCTCATCAAAGCTTTATTGCAAATAACAATGGAGACAGATGATGCCACTGATAGAAACAGTGCACCTATCACTCCCAACTGAAACTTAGACATTTCACCCATCTCTTTCTTCCTTTCCCCTGCCAAAATAAACATAAAAACACAAAGTCAGACGTTTTTACCATTACATACATGATACATGTTGAGCATAGCCGGTTGTTTACAACTTCAATCTTCTATAATACACTTTTTAAATTATTTTGATGATCATCACTTTGTCACCCATTATTATTATATGCGTACTCAAATTACTAAATTTTCATTTTTTTAATCTTTTGGCCTATCCTGTTTTAATTATTAAATTATTCTCATTATGACTTTTGGATCATATTCAATAGTATAGATGTATCTATGTCATTAAAAAAAAAATTGAATGCATGCCAATTTATCTTATATAATAATGTAACTAAAATATGCATAAGGTATGGAAGAGAAAAAGGAATTTAAGACTTTCTTTTTTTTAATAGAAAAATATTGGTTACATTGGTAGATAATTTTCATTTTTTGAATAGTGTTTTGCAAAATCATTTTTCAGAAAGTGTTTTTAACAGTGATAGAAACAAACAATGAATGATTCAAGGAAAATTTTACATTAAATAACACGAGAAAACATTGTAAAAATATATTTATTTCAAGTTTCTACATATATCAGAAAGCGTGTGTGTCTATATGCACACAGATATATATATATATATATATATATATATATATATAACAAGAACAAGAACAAAGTGATGAGAGAGGAGTACATAGCATACCTTGAAAAGAAATGAAAACAAAATGGTGGAGTTTTAGGAGCCCAGAAAGATAGAGCAAACAAAGAAGAAACGAAACGAATGGACAAGAACTATTAACAAAAGGGCTCCTAAAACTCCTTGGAATCAATCACCGGAGCTGTGTGCAAATTTACAGTGAAAATGGACAGCTCTATTATGTGCAGTGAGAGAGAGAGAGAGAGATCTTGTGTTGATTGTTTTTCGTGGCTTGAATGAGAATATGATGAATTCATCAACACCTTTTTATTTGTAAAATTGAGAAGAGGTTGGTGCCTAACGCCATTTAGTTTTTTGTATGAAAATGTTTTTTGGGTTTGGGTTTTGGTTTTTGAAGCCACGTGGTTATATATATATATAGATTTTATTGTCACCTAATTTTAAAAAATTATATTAAAATATTATGATGAACTAATCTAATTCATCCATTACATTCTCTTTCTTAAAATAATTTATCCCTTTTATTTAATTCAAATGCAATTGATGAATTTGTCATAACTTTAAAAAGTTAGGATACATTGATGATAAAATCACTATATGTATAGCTTTTATAATTAAGTATTTCTGATTATAAAAAGTAAGGACCACCAATCAATCAAATTCATCCATTACATTCTTTCTTCTAAAATAAATTTTCTCTCCTATTTAATTTAAATGCAATGGATGAATTTAATTGATTGGTCCTTACTTTTTAAAATCAGGTATATCTGATTTTAAAAACATTATATATATGACTTTTATAATCAGATATATTTGATTTTAAAAAGTAAGAACTAATCAATCAAATTCATATATTACATTCTCTCTCTTAAAATAAATTTTCTCTTCTATTTAATTCAAATACAATGGATGAATTTAATTAGTTAATCCTTACTTTTTAAAATCAAGTATACATGATTATAAAAATATTATATATACATACATACATACATACATATATATATATATATATTTCAAGGTTGTTGGCGATTGGATCAATATTATAAGACATAAGGTCCAGTTTTCATGGATCATAAATTTTAATTTTTTGTTTGACAATTGACATTTACATCCTTCCCACGCTTTTGATTTTTTATTCCCTTTTGAATTATTCTTTTATTATCGATTGTATATATATATATATTTTTTAATATTTGATTCAAACAACTTGAACCTCAGAATAGAGCCTTTGATATGGACATAAGACCCAATTTGAACATAATTTCCATTTTCTTAAAAAAAAAATTATGACTTTGGATAGTTTCCCAAGTTTACATTGAAATGGGAATAATATATATTTATTATGATTTATGTTTTCTTATTTAGCATATGTCAATTGCAGTCATCACTAGGTTGAAAAATAACATGTGAACTCATTTTGTTTTTGTTTTGTTAAAACTAACTCAAAATAATCCATGAGTGTATCAATTTTATAACTCGTATATTTACTTCTCTAATAGGTCAGTTAAAACTTTCTAAAATCAATCATTATTTGTTTGGTTTGAATATCAATTTTCATTGTAAAAAAAGTGATATGCTACCAATTTATTTAGTTATTTTGCTTTTGTTCTCAATTAACTCATTGCACATAGTAAAAAGTAAAAAGAACAACATAATGAGAATTGGGAAATATATATATGTGCTCTCGAAGGGTGTTTCAGTTCAATTAGATGTTCCATGGCATTAAAATGTAATCCATTTACCAGCTGACCAATAGCCCGTAGCATTCAACTAAGAAGATAGTGTTAAAAGAGAGAGACTTAGCAAACAAGGCAGGAAGGTGAAACAAGCATTTCTTTTTATATACATGTAAGTGAGAGGTGCCTGCCAATGCAAGCAAAAAGGCTTGCCAACCTCATTAACTCCTACTAGTGTTTGGTGAGAAAATCTTCAATTTCACTCCAAAAAATATAACCTTTTTTGGGTCTCCTTTGAACAATCACCATCACCAACCAAGCAAGTTCTGGAAGATCTTCCTCATCCTCCCTCTCTCATTAACGATCACTTTGATGTCGCCAAAAAAGTCACTATCAAGTTTAGTAATGTTTAGGGATTTGATGAAGGGTTATTTAGGTGGTCAAGTGTTTCACGATCTAGTAAGTTTTGACATTGGAAATCTTTGTTTTGTGTTTTACTATGAGAGCAAGTGTCTCAAATTGTATCAAACGTCATGCATATTGAAGGTAACAAGTAGTCACAAAAATATATATTTGGAAGCCCAAATGTGTAATTTCAAAGGGATTGAGATTTTCTTCTATGCTGGATCTCTATGTTGACCTCAAAGAGTTAAAAGACAGAACACTACACTTAAAAAAAAAACACACACACACACACAACGAAAAAACTTATAAAGTAAATCTCAATCATTTATGACATATACATAAAATCTATTGTGCGTAACACAAATATTATCATACAAGAGGATCCTAATTCATTTCAATGATGACCTAGGCTGAATTTAACTTATAATTCAGTTGAAAATTGTAATTTATAGGTGCTTGCTCATATAAAGTCTACGTTTTTATTGACATTGTTAAAATGGACTTGGAGTTAGAAGATTTCTTATTATAAAAATAAGATAAAATATCTAAAAAAACAAAGATGGTAAAAAAGAGATACTGAGTATATTTCTTTTTTTGAGGGGACGTTTTAGATAAAAATATATTATCTTCATTAAAATTCTTTTGTTAAAAGTGAAACATGTCGTCTACCTCGTTAAATTAATCCACCTTCTTTTTTAAATTCAACTTATTTATTTCTTACTACATTAAGAGAGTAATTTGACATGGCATGTCCCTAAGACCCTAACCCAATGTTCACTCTCAGCCTTTTTTAAATTCCAAGTTCCAAGCTTGTGACAGCCATGGCAAGCCCTGAAAATTTCAGATTGCACATCCCATATTAGTAGACGTGATCGTGCAAATAATGATTAATTTTGACAATCCCAACAAATTTTTCATTCATTTGGTGTCATTTCTTTTTAAAAAGATTTCCTAATTACTTCCACAGAATAAACTAGATACTGATAACGAAGACTCAAGTGTGTACTCTAAAACCCAAAGAAGAAAACATAAATCATCTACATCTAAATTTTCCGTAAAGATTCATTCAGACAAGACATGAAGACAGTCCAATATTCGGCACCGTATAGAGATACTAGGAAATCAACCATAGAATAGTGTGGTTCAGAGCTGATGGTTAGGATTGAACTTGAGCTTCTTGTGTTACCAGAAACACAGAACTAGCAAATTGTATGTTTAATGATATTTCATTCCACCAATACCAACGTTCCATTATGTTATGATACAAAAAGTCCAAGAGCTATAGGCCGTTGAAATGTCTCTATTTATAAAAATTCTACTTCTAATGAATCTATTAAAAATAGAGGTTTTGGAAAAAAAAAAAAAAATTATAGGTGTTTGGCTAGCAATTATGATACAAAAAGTCTAAGAGCAATAGCCTTTTGAAATATCTCTATTTGTAAAAATTCCACTTCCAATAAATCTACTAAAAATAGAGCTTTTTTTTTAAAAAAAAAATTATAATTGTTTGGTTAGCAATTATTAATAAAACATTTATATAGAATAGACTATTTTGTTATATAATCTCAATAAATGTATTAAAATATTAAAGTACTAAAAATAACATTATTAATTCAAGAATTTTATTTTAATAAAGATATTTCATGTCAATAATAAAAAATAAGAATATTTATATTCAATGTATTTTTTAGAAAACATCTATTTACAGAAGCTCTTCCCATGAGCCTTTACCTAATGGAGTCCCTATTGGAATTAAAAAAAGGTCATCTCCAAAGCCCAACCAAACACCGCGAAAGAAAATAGAGTTTTATTGAAAAATGATCTTATTTTGATGACCCAATTAAAAAATAATTTTTTTTTTTTATTCCTTATAGCATGATCTTTTTTGGACTAAAATATCCTTAATAGTGCAATTAATTACCACGGACCCACCCCATCTTTCAGTAACTCTCTCCCTTTCAAACATTTTCCTCTCATTCTCTCTCTAAAATTCTCTAACCCATTCTCATCCCTCCTCCCTCTCTTCTTCTTCTTCTTCTTCTTCTTTCCTTTTTTTTTTGAGTTGGATCTAATTCGCGATGGTTCTGGGTCGCGAACCAGAATCGTCTGGTTCTGGGTCGCGAACCTAGAACCAGATTTCTTTTTTTTTTTTTATTAATGTTATAATGTTGATAATGATGTTGATGAATTGTGGTTGATGATGTTGATGAATTGTGGGAGATTATGGATTTTGATATTGAAGGAATGTGATGATGATGTTGATAAATTATGGGAGATTATGAATTTTGATATTGAAGGAATGAGAGGGGTAATTTTGTTCAAAAAATAATAATAATATCAGTTTTGATAATTCAAAAAATTAAAGTGCAATTTTGTAATTTTAAAAATATTTTTAAGGACGCTTCTTACTCTATGATAAAATATTATAATTACGAAACAACTCCATAAATTTATTTAATTACGAAATACATGTAATTGAACATTGAGGTTGACATTCTCAACCCCCAGGTTGGGAATCCCAACCTAAAGGTTGGGAGTCCCAACCTTGATTCAACATTCATATTTAAAATCTCAACTTCAAGGATGGGATTCCCAACGTAGAGGTTGAGAATCTCAACCTCGAAGGTGGGAATCTTAACCTTGAGGTTGAGAATCCCAAACTTGAATAAACATTTAAGGTTAGGATTATCAACCTTTAGGTTAGGATTCCAACCTAAAAGTTGAGAATCCCAACCTTAAATATTTAATCCTATTTAAGATTCCCAACCTATAAGTTGTGATTGATTTTAAAAAATACTCATTAAGGGCATTTTTGTCCATTCATATTTTTTTTTTTATCATATAAAATAAAAAGTTATTTTTTAAGTTGACCTCTCCAAATGGGTCATTTTATCAATTTTCTCAAGTACAGATGCCAGTGGAACTTCTAAGCAAATAGAATGCCCAACCAAACAAACATTAGATTTTTGAAATCTATGAGGAACTAATTTCAGATTGTGAAGCAAATGATTGTAGGCATTCTACGTTTCTTACCAAGGCAATCTATTTAACAAAAGCTGGAAAATATATCCCTATGTTTTTATAAACAGTGTTATCTGATTTCCAGAAATATCTTAATCTAGTTTCGTCGAAATCTATAGCATTTATAACTGCTGAAAAAACTGCCAAGTATTTTCAGCCTATGAGGCAATGAATCACTGACAATAAACGGAAGGCACAAACATTGGCCAAACATGACATAATCAAGCCAAAATCCAGAATTAAAAGGAAGAAGAACAAGGGAAAGCAAAACCAAGATATCGAATAAAATTTTCTCTGCCTATAAAACTGAGAATATCAGTAAGATACACAAAATGTGGCTCAGAAAATGAGCCACTACCTCGAGCATCATATCAAGTGAAAGATTCAACTATAAACTCCCCTCAAGGTCAAGTAAAGATGACACATGTACAAGGGATAATGTAGAGGCAAAATCCATAATACTACCCCTTCTGGATCTGAGCAGCGTATGCCTGATCTGCATTGGCCAAACGTTTCAGAAACAAAGACCACTCATTTTTGCACCTCGCTCTCACCTGCAAGTTAGAAAGGATGCGGAAAATTAACAAACAATTAATTTACACAAAATTAGAGTGAATATGAGAGAAGTTCAAATTATTTATCTCCTTCATCTCAGTAGAGAATCTAAAGGCACTAAAACTGGATGTGAGAAGAAATACGACACCATTATAATACATACCCCTTCCCATGGAGCTTTCCCATGCTCTGACTGGCCCTGAACATTTTAAAGAAATCAAAGGTAATGAGTCCTTATGAGTAAGAGGCAAACAAGACAATGTTGTAGACTTAGATGGCAAAAGAATTGCAACACTGTAGTAAAGAGGAAAGATAACAACCATATAGCATGCTGCAAAAGGACAATTTTGCAATTGGAATGGTCCTATGCAATGTCGAGTTACCTTAAAATAAAATTGTTGACAGGCAGAAGACATAGCCAACTATAAAGCAGATAACTAGTCCTATGCAACATGGTGCTGTAATCATTTTAAGAGTCAATTGGGTTTCCACCATAAATAGGTAGTCAAAATTCCACCTATTATATGCACAGGGGAGGGAATGCATTTATGGCAGTTAAATACATCCCTGGACCTCTCCTCTATAGATAGCAAATACTTCAGCCATCATTCTCAATTATTATTATTTCAATTTGCGTCTGAAATATTAGATTTAACAGTCTCTTTACAGTATGACACAGCTTGTGACACCCTCAGCATAAAATTTTATTTGGTACATCATGCAAAAACAGACACAAGCTCTCATAAACATTAACACAGTACACACACGCAAAAACATGCATAGAGAGAGAGAGAATCAAACAGTATTTGGTATATCATGCAACCAACATGTCAAAAACATATAGCAAGTTATTAAATGACTCACCTGACTCCCAAGAGAAGGAATGACTTGATGAATGATCCACTGTGAATCAACCACACCAATCTTTTCATGGGCCGGCTGCAGGGCAAAATGATAAAAATGAAAATTCAAAACAAACAGGTGTTTATGCAACTTCAAAAATGCAGAACTTCCGCTCATGCAAGCCTTCCACACAAATTGTGAACTTGAAAACCAAATCAATATTGTACGAACTAGAACTGCCCAAACATTATGCCTTTTCCTCGCATTATTACAAGTGCTCATTCTAATAACCAGAAAATAAAATACGACTATTGGACCCTTGTGTACGAACTAAAACTTTGGGAATTAATGGTAATTCAACAAAATATCAGAATATTTGACCAATAGCTCTCTTGCTTATATCATGTTAAGTCCTCATGCTATGGAAATTACAATTTATTTAGATCCATTGGACAGGTTTGTGATTTCATTTAGCATGTATGTGAGGAGATGTGTTAAAAGAGTTTTATATACTACTGCTAGGCGCTTTCCCCTTAATTTTTTGAAATTAATTAGATTTTCCACAATTTAATACTCACACAAACTAGTCTGATTACACTATATTGTATTAACAAGCCATAAAAGATGAATTAAGATATATATAAAAATATTATGGAAACCAATTGCAACCCCTTTCTAGCCCTTCTTTTTCTAAGTCCTAAGACTCAGATCAGTAGTCTTCACTGCTTAATAGAGAAGAATGTTCTGAATGTCAGAATTGGAGGTATTGGAAAAACTGAAAGAAGATTCTATAAGTCTTGGTGCTTAAATTGCTGATGCATGGTGCCATCCTATGTTTAAGTTGAAGGAGGGTTGAATGTCGGCTCCTATGGAAAGGGTCAAATTTCAATTGTAATAGAGTCAATGCTTGTAATCTCTTTACTTCCTCAACAAAATATTTCTCTTTTCTATGCATCTACTACTGTTATTATCTCTGATTCAGTTCAGTGGGGTATTATTTTCTTTCTTCTTGCTTCTAGTCATTAGCATTAGCCATGCTAATTGCAGTTTTCTAAACTCTGTTAAGCAATCGAAAGATAACAGAGAATCTGAAGGAAAAAAAATGACAAAAAACAAAAATCACTAACCTCTACACATCTTCTCAGAACAAAATCCAATCCCCATCCATGCACCAAGTCATTCTATAAGAACACAATTGCACAGTATTATTAGAGCAGCTGAAAAAAAGAGCATTCAAAAGAGATCAAATGTAGTGGAAAAAAGAAAAATGCTGATTTTCCGAATACCATATTATCTTCTCCTATATCATTCAATTATTTCAGAAATTTAATGATAAAGGGACTCAACTAAAAGTCATAAAAACATATTAAAGAGCAAGTATTCCGAGTCATTCACAGGTCCACTTTCCACCAATATTTTGTAGTGACGATGTCCTTTGCATGCATGTCAACCTCAGCAATTTATCGATATAATTTTTCAGGTGTATATAGCCGTATAACTATAATTAACCTAGCCATTTATGTAAGATACAACATACCTGGATTAAATGCCATACACAACGCCAAGCTTCCAGAGAAAAAACAGGGGCCATAATTTCCACGAAGCTGAAAGAAAGAAAATGAAATGGACCTTTCAAGCACCCAAGAAGAAAAGCAAACGTTGCTGTTAAGAAACTGTAATTATTGAGGGCAATATAAGAACAAGCTTGCTTTTAATAAAAAAATAACATACTCCTGCACCAATTGTATAAAGGTTGCCAAGTAAACCCCAAATATTATTCTTTAAAAACCTAATTACATCATAGAGATATTACTATTTATTTGCTTTTGTTCCTTATCCTCCAATGAATCTTTGATATTACAAAAAGCCACTCGTGCATAAAAATAATTATAATTATATTTTGACAAAGACAACAAGAACGCAACTAAATGACAACCTTAGTTCTTACTTTCTTACATGTCTATCTACACAAGAATAGAATAATAATAATAATCAAGTTGTCTTATAATCGAGTTTAGATACCATTCTTTCATAAAAAGGTTAGGAGCACTATGTTTATCTTATTCACTCTAACCGTAATGGATTGATAAAATATACTGTGAATAAGAGGCTATGTATGATTGAAAAAAGAAAAAAAAAATCATCTAACTTGGATTCATAAATCATATTTAATTCTCCAAAAACACGCATACGCATTGCAACCAAAAGATCGTGATTAATAAATCTCAGTAAATGTTTTGATTCAAAAAACTGAAGTCTATAGTTCACAAATACGGCTAATTTAAAACAAATTCCTTCATATATCAACCTCCTTTGAAAAGGTTTGTTACAAACTAAATGAGAAGGAGCGACAGAGAGGGAAGAAGCATACGCAGCACAAGGAGGCAAGTGTGGGTCACTACACCAGCCTGGTTTCTCTTCCGTAAACCTGTCAGGAATTCAGAAATATATAACGTATTAGGAATGACACATAAAGAGTGAGAGACAAGAGTGAGAAAAAGCTTACTTGTGAACCTCTCGGTCACCCCTCCTCTTAGTCATCTGCCATGTCAATCCATTATTGGGCTCAAGACCTGGTTGAGAGATTTCTAGTCCATGTTTTTTAACCAACTGCATATACCTGGTTGTTTAATAGAACATATTAGAAAGAAAAACGTAACCATTAAATTTGAGTAAAAACCAAAACTCATATTTAAGTACTTACTTCTCTCCATTGAAGTGTTCCAATCCCAGATCTTCATCCCAGATAAAAATATATTCATAAGCAGCCACAATATCAGGATGCAAAAACCTCTTGGCATACCACCTGAAACATTTAACAGATATGAAAGTGAGAATAAACTGAAGATTTATCACCTACCAGCCTGAAAATAAATCTCAACTAATTTCAACTATGTCCCAAATTGAATGGGAAAAAAAAATTATGAACTACTTTGAAAGCTCTCTAACTAAAAACACTAAAAAGACAAGACATAAGAGCTTAGATCTTACCATTTTGTTTGTCTTCTTGCACTAACATGGATTGCCCTCCTTGACCACTCAAATTCCTCCCATTCACTCGTCCGACCATCATAATGAAAAAGCAAAATTTGGAAATCCTCAGAAAACTATCACAAATGTAAAGAGCACAAACCTTAGTCGTCCTGATGTAAAAATCACTGATTGGGAAAAGAAATATACAAAATGAAAAAAGAAATGAGGTGGTGCGTTAGTAGAAACCTTTTTAACCATTGCATCGATGTTTAACCTCTGATTGTATCCAACTGTGATTGTCAGTAAGTACTTTGGCTGTTTGTTCAGATCCTGCAGATTTAAAAGGACATTCTCTATAACCAACTGCCAGAAATAAGAAAGCTAGCTAATTCACAAGCACAATCAGTAAAGAGTTCAAACTTGGAGATCCTTAATATCACTGCAAACGTGCTCAGATGTGCCCGAAAGACAATTTTTGCTACAGAGCTTTCTGTCATATCTAATCATCCCAAACCCTCCCTCTAACCAAACCAAATCCACTTCTTTAGATAGATTATAACTTAAGAGTCATTGGAATCTAAGGACACTAAAATTAATATAGACTAGAAAGAAAGCAATTTTGGATAATAGTGAGAAGCCTCTATGAATCTTGGTTTACATGCATGGGACTTATAACATACCAACAAAATTCATGTTTTCCAGATTTCAAAATACTGCATTTCAGGCCAGATAAATTCTTATAGATTGCAGAGTATATGGTCTCATGCCATCAATGAACATATTATTATATGTGCCACAACATTAGAAGAATAATTTTATGACAACTTGCAGTAAAAGTAGCTATCAAACAATATCAGAAATTTAATGTTGATAATATCACCATTGCTGCATTCAGTGCCAATACTTAGCAAAGAGAGACTACGATATACAGGTTTCCACCTTAGTCATCTCCCATACCGATAAGTAATTAAAACTCCAAAAAATTTAAATATATATGTATATATACTGATGCATGATCACAATAACTATGTATTATACCTCACTGGGCTCACCCCATAATCTGCGCAAGTAAAAATCAGATTCCGAGACAATAATTCCAGGAGGTAATAACTCTGCTCCACGAGGATTTGTGGTAACATATATCTGGAGGACAACAAATAAAGACACCAAATGGTTAAGTTTATTCCTTAAGTTGCTGAAAATAAAGCTTTGCTGCAACAGCAGCAGCCACAATATATACAAAAACCAAAATGATCCAGTTAAAACAAAAATCTAGTAAAGAAAAATGACCCTTGAACAAATTTACGGTTTATAGTCCAAAAAATTTAAGATTGTATAATACAATGTCGTGCAAGTGTCTGCACAAGTAAAAATCAGATTCTGAAACAAGATTTCCCGAAAATAATACTCTTTTCGACCAGGATTGTTGCAACATACAATTATGGAACAATAATGTCAATAAATAATGACATGAATAAATTACAAACCAAATCAAAATTAACTTCATTGCTTAAGTTTATAAACATAAAGCCTTGACGCCAAAGCAGCAACCATTGAATTATTGTAAAAATCCAAATGATCCAATTCAAAAATAAAATCTACTCATGATGAATTACTGCTAAACTTGTATGCTTTTGGGCCTAAAAATTTAAAATTAAACATTCTGATTATTACATTTTATATATGTTCTACTCACTATACAACACAATATTATACAATTAAGCTGCATAAGTGACAATCGGATTCTGACAACAGTTCCTGGTGATAATAACTATGCTGCAAAGGATTTGTTGAAACATATATCTAGCAAACACGTAAAATTAAAAATAAAAAATAAAAAAAGCAAACATCATGCTGAATCAAATTTGTTGAGGTGGAATGAACATAAAGGCTTCACTGCAACACAGGCAGCCAAGAAGAAAATATAAAAGACAAAAGGATTCAGTCTAAACTAAATCTGCTCAGATAAATTATGACTACATTTAAGTATATGCTTCATTGGCCTAAGAATCTTAGATAGTACAATTATTACTTTAGCAATTACTTGGCATATAACACAACATTGTACAAGAAGTCTTATAAATTTGTCAACTGAATTCCAATTAATTATATTAACTTTTACAAATTGAAAGAATTAAAAAAAAAAAAAACCACCAACCCTTTGAAACAATAAAACACATTTGGGTACCTTTGGGATTGATCCATTCGTTTTAGACAATTCACTATTATGAAGTCCATTTCCGTTTGTTGTCTGAGAAGATTCGGATTTATGAAATTCATTTCCTGCTGTCATTAGAGGAGATTCATTTCTGTGAAGTCCATGATCGTTTGTTGTGGGCACATCAAAAGATGATCTAAGGCTCGATGGTAAGTGAATCTGGTGAGACTCAAATGCAAATTCAAATCAAAATGGGTGATGGGCATGTACTTTGATATAAGTAGATACTGGAGGAAAAAAATATACCTTGTTAAAAGAAATAGACTGAAAAGATATACCAATAAAAAATCCAAACACAACTCCTAGAAGTGTCGTGACAATAAGCCTACCACTATCACTAGCTTTTTTATGAACACCACTGCAAGAAAGAATGAGAATGGATTTAAATGTGTAGGCATAAGAGGACTACTACAAACAGACAGGCTACAATAAAAAAAAATGCTCAAATGAAAAACCTTCACTACAGCGCTGTAATATCACAAACACAATTTTCTACCACAAAGCAAACAACATATGCAGTATACAGATAGTTCAAACCTGCGATGCACAGTCCCCATAAGGTGTATATATATATACACTCTTGACTCTAAACTCAAAAGGTCCGATGCCCAAGAAAATATACAACTTCCTTAAGAACCTCTTGAAGCAAATATGTCATTCTTCTACTTCAACAAAGTATAAAACCTGAAAGATAACAACACACTATAAGGGTTGCAAAAGAGTCTATTTTAAACTTAATATATTAAAAAAAAAAATTCATCCATTTACTAATTTCTCCAATACTTTAAATACATACAATACTAATATTTAAAAATAGATACATAACAACCAATAAAATCAAAAGACAGAAGAAAACTGAACCCCACACAACAATACCTTTGTTCCGTGCAGGAAACCAAAGTTCTTGTTTTTGCTCAAGTTTTCCATGAGGGAGAATTAAAGTTTGGGTGATGTAGGAGAGAAAAAACTAATAATAATATTGACAGTGCACTAGTTTTTTATATGTTAATGTGTCACTGGATTACCAGAAGCTTAGCAAAAAACTGGAAAACTGAGAATCCTTACTCCAATTCACAAACCAAGTAATCACTTCTCACATAAATTATTCAAAATATTATCTCGAAAACAACTGCAATTCCCATTAACGGCTTCTCACAATCATTAATAACAATAATAATAATAACAAAAATTAACCGCAAACTCGAATAACTAACTGCTAACAACAATTTTGTTTATTTTTTTGTTTTTTGAAATTTATTTTTCAACAATCAAAAAGAAAAAAAAAAAAAAATTCAACTGCACGAACCGGACAGTATACACCTACTTACAAACCCAAAAAAATAAATAAATAATAATAATAATAATAATAATAAAATTAAACTACAACATTCTTCAAAATTGATAAACGAAAACTGTAAAACTCCATTCAATTTTTTTAAAAAAAAAAATCGGAGACAGTAACAACAACAAATGTGATCGCAATTGAAGATATATTGAACAACGAACAATCAACAGCAACAAAGAATCACATTTTACACGAACTCATCAATTTTCACTAATCAAGTAACAGTAGAAAAGTAGAAGAGCAAAAAAAGTTAGGGTTTAGAAGCTTACATGAATGGTTCCCTGTTCGATCTTTTAAAAAAAAGAAAGAATTAAAAAAATAAAAAATGAGAGAAGCTGAGATTTATAAAAGGTTTTATAGAGAGAGCGAGTGAGTACAATTTGGTTTCTGTTTTTTGTTTTTTTGTTATATATTTTGGGGTTCTAACTGAAACTTAAAATCAGGTTTCGTGTTCTTTTTGAAAATATTTTGACCATATTGCCCCGCCTTTGTTTTTGAATTTGCATTTGTATCTTTCACAAAGGTAAAGTATGTGCGGTTGCCTGTTTTGATTGCCAATGAGGGTCTGCCACGTAGAAGGTGAAGTATGACACTTGCTTTGCCAATTAGCGTTTGCCTGTTTTGGTACGCTCCTATTTTATTTTTTTTTTTTTTATTTTATTTTTAAGGGAGCACTTTTTAGCCGAGATTTGAATAAAATAAATTGGATTATATTAAAAATTTATTATCCTATATTTGATAAAATTTAAAATTTGATTAAAATTATATCATATATGTTTGTTATATTTTGAGATTGGATAAGAATAAAATTAATTTAAATATTTTATAACATATTTAAAATTAATTTTAAAAAATTTTGAAAGAAAATAGAGATGAGATACTCATTTCAAAACTCATAAAATCTCATCATTCTAGTTTGGAATGAGTATTTATATGAGAAGAGGATTTGAGGAAACTTGGGATTAAGTTTGGAATCTTATTTATTGTTCTCTAAATCTGAGATTTAAGAGTTTTGGATATTTGAATCTTATTCGCATCTCAAATCCTATGCTTAGCCTAAGTGATTTGACAAACTGACTACTGTTTTTATAATTTGGTTGTTAAAATTGAATGAATCATGTTTTTATATAGGTTTTATTTTTGTATAATTATAGCATAATTTTTATTTATTACATTTTAATATAAATAATTTATACAAATTAGGATAATATTGTACTTTCAAAAAAATTACCATATTATTTGGATAATGAATTTGGTAATTTTAGGTGGATGTATTCAATCTAGATTTCATTTGAATTTATTAGAGTTTCTTTTAATGATAGATTTTATAAATTTCATAGAATCCATCAGATTTTGTTAGAATTCTATTTAAGAGTTTATTGGATTATTTAATAGATTACATCAAATTTTATTAGAATTCTACTTATAGTTTGTTGAATTTTTACATAGATTTAAATGAAATTGAATATATTTAAATGAAATTGTTAATGATTTTATCTTTAAAATAATAATAATAATAATATGATGAGTAGTATACTATACTTGACCCAATTTCTTACCAAATTATATAAATTATGACTAAGTTTATATGATTATTTTATTTTTATAAATCACATTAATGAAAAATTTGATATTATAAAATGATATTTATTTTTCCACGTCTAACTATTTGTTGAATTTAAAAAAAAAAAAGCTAATATGTATCAACTTAAGATCATATCATATCATATTTACACATTTTTGAAGAGTATGTCACGTTCAATAAAGTTGAAAAAAATCAAGTTTAAAAATTAATACAAATTTGTAGCCAGTAAAACATCTTCTTGTATGTATGTATGTATGCTTGTATGTACATATATAGAAGATTGATAGTTTTACGTTTCCAAACCAGCAACTTATAAATTACAAGTGTAATGTGTCAATAAAAGAAGGTGGGAATAATTATAAAAAACTTAAAAATATTAATAACATTATTTAGGGTGAAATTGTTGTCTTTCCTATGTGTTATTATTGTATAGGAACCTTAGATGTCATCGCCTAGTTTCTATCCATTCTTCATTTATACCTATGCAACATTTATCCATTCTTTGTAATTGTTATTGTGCATTATGAAATTTTCATTTGTGAAACCACGACCGCGATAAATCAAAGCAAAATAAACCTAGATAAATTCAAGAGGTGAGTCAATATATCTTCAATTGCATCTACTCGTAAAATATCAACAAATAGAGAAATTTGAGTTTCCTTTGCGAATCTCAACTACTGGGTTTTGTATAGATTAATGTGATATTATAATTGTCGCCGATCAAAAGATTGAGTTTTTGTAAATTTGTAAGTTCCATTAGAGACAAGAAGACTTGTTGATTGTTGAAAAATTTGTAGGTTTTAATGATTTAATCACTGAAAAAAAAAATCCAAGAGAAAAAAAAATTGAAGGTATGAAATCTATGAAATCTTTTGAGGTAGGACAAGATTTAATATGAGTTTCTTAATTTATATCTAAGTTCAAAAAATCTATTAAAATTCATTAAGATACAATTCCTATAAAATCATTAATTTTTTGAATATACCTAGACTTATTTAGATTTTTTAAAAGGCTAAATTGAGTACATCAAAATTTTATTAGAATTCTTTTAATTCTGGATTGAATATATCTAGATTTTAATGAAATTTTAAAAAGTCTAAATTGAATACACCTGGATTTTTAAAATCTTTTGGATTCCAACAAGCTCCTAAGTTGAATAGGTTAAATTCTATATGGTAATTAAATCCGAATTAAATTGCAATAATTTATGTACCAAAACTCCTTTAAATATTTTTAATAAATTTAGATTTGAAAGAGACTTGCAAGAAATTTTTAAAACCATTGGATAACCATTCAAATTCATTTATAGATAAATCTTATCTAAAAGAATTTTGAATAGTTATCCTAGTTCTTTCAAGTCTATCACAAAGTTTGTTAGATAAAATTTTTAATTAGCGTTAATAATAGTCTTGTCAATCCTATTAAAAGGTTTAGATGTAAAATTATGTTACGACTCAAACACTTGTTTATGATATTAGAACTACCCTAATTTAGATAATAAGATAAAGAGAAGTAATGTCAACATTAATATGAGTTTGAAATCGGCACTTTGTTTTAATTTGCACAAAAAAGCAGTTGCATTTATGGAAGATAAAATTAGAGGTTCCATTGAAAAAGAGAAGGAACAAATGGGAAGCAACATGTCACCACATATGGACCCCATGATGCATCATATTGATGATGATTATCCCAAGTGGATGGTGATTAGCCACTTGCAAGGTGATAGGTTACCATTACCAAGATGCAAATGCAATATTCACTAAGTAGAAATAAAAATTGACATTCTAAAAAAAGGTCATGTCGTTTTTGCTTTAACTTCATGCGATTTGGTTTTCTCACCTAACATTTGAGATGCTATAAAGAGTACAAACGTACATGATACATGACAAAAATGTGACAATGAGAGTATGAGTCTTTGGTAATCGGTCACACTTCTATCACTAATCAAACCGGTAAACTTTATTAGTTAATGTCCATCCATGTATACATATACAGATTATAAAGTGATGACGGGTTCAAATACAAATTTTTTATTAAGAATCTCATTCGTATGCATTGAACCTTCATTTCATAGGTTTGGTTTATATTTATGAATTGAGTGAGATCCAATTAAAAATAAAATTACAATTAGTAAGTATAAATTTCTATCAATTTTTTAATTAATTTTTTTAGATTTTAAAATGGGTTAAAGGTCTATCAAACCTAGTGCTATAAACCTGAGAAGCAAAGAAAGGATCTCTCCCATGTTAGGAATGTAAAAGAAAAATAAATGATACCACTATAATTGGAGGTGCAAATTTCTAATTTATAATTGTGCAGTTATGTATTTTAAATTTCAATGACTTTTCAATTTATTATTAATTACCAAAATTTTTAAAAAAAAAGGGAGATGGGTTGAGTTACAAGTTGAGATAGTTGTTGCCCATGTTACAATTATTGGAATAATAATGCTAGAAATGTTGATGTGACAAAAAGAAGTGCATTATTCTTTCATTTTGTTTCTTCTTTCTTTACCCCATATTTGAATGTTGTGTCAGGGAAAAGAATGTTGCCCACTCCTGAACATTAGTGAAAATTTATGTAGAGTGGCAAATAAAGAGAGATCTCATAAGAATTAAAGAGAACAACAATTTTGTCTTTTGTTTTTTGTTTTTTTTCCTTCCTTTGGGAGACAATCACGTGAGCCACTTTTGGCATTACATTAATTGACATTATCCCAATTTTTCTCCAAATCATATCAACAAAACAAAACAAAGGCAAAATTACATGGCTATATCATTCAAAAGAAACAAAGAATAATAATTATCAATAATCACAACTCAATTTATGATCTCAGAACTTTAAGCATCGCCTTGGCAGACCTGTTTCATGATCAACAGTCACAATTTCTGTGGCATTGTCACATTTTAGCACATCCTGACCCAGCTTGGCACCAGCAGCCTTGAGGCCCTTTAGTGAAACAGGCTGGCTGAATAGGTTCAGTGATGGCAATTTTGATGCTGGAGGGAGTTTCCCATTCGGCAACAAGGTCTTGAAATCGTCTTTCAGCAGTGGAACCTCAAAATCTGTCTTGTCATGCTTGACCACATTGTCCTTTGCACTGATGTGAGCCCCCGGTTCCATGTGGTTGGTCGAAAAGCTAGCCTGGCCGGGGAAATTCGGGTAGAGACTGACGTAGCCTCGTAGATACATCATGTCGATGAGGAACTTTTTCCAGGAAGCTTGCCAACCATTGGTCCTGGATCTCGGAATCTGTACTGGGTTTGCCTTGGCATCTTCAGTGAACCTCATGTTCATGTACACATAGAATTCTCTCCATTGCTTGGGGAAGAAGACTGCACCCCAACTGCAAGGTAGCTGGTGGAGATATGGTGTGTTTGGATGAATTTTCTTGAAAAACTCGGTTGGGTTCCATTTAGGCCTCTCTTTCACCACTTCAACTAGTCTTGGAGTGTATAGAGAGATCGAAGAGAGCTCAGGGAGTGAAATTTGAGGGTCATATTTGTAGGCTAAGAGAGCATACTTGATCCACAAGTAATAGTATGGAGAGACTTCGATGTCATCTTCGAGTAGGAGACCATAGTCATCATCAGATGCAGGGTACCAACTTTCACTGACTGCTCGAATTAGGCCTCCCTGGATGATTCTCCTTCTCAGGGTTTTCGGTCCATGAGGCCACTCAAAAGAGCTTACAAGTCTTATAGTTTCCTCGTCAACTTTACTGTCCACGTTGAAGCTGATTGGGATCTCATCTCCAAGATAGTAGGCATCTTTGAGAGATTTGAGAAGTCTTGTCAAAGATTTAGCACGATTCTGAGTAATTATGCTGATAGAAAGCCTCATTTTGTTCCAATCTGAACACGAAAAACTGATTAACTAACTGGTTCTAAAATTATAACATAAAAGGAAAGACAAAAAGAAAATATGGTTTTTGACTAGAAAATTTGGAATTCTTACTTGGCAATGCTGTTGATCTGAGATCAGGCATCCAAAGAACCTTTGAAATAGAAGGCCTTGGTAGAAGAACAAATGTAGTGACATTTGAATTAGTCTCACAAGCCATCTTCAAAACTTTTTTCACATTAGAATCAATGTCAGCCACTGTGATCACAACACTGGGGTTGTGCATTTTGATCAGTCCCTTCATGCTAGAGTACACAGCTTGTACCACAGGCACCTCTGAGTTAGATATCCCCGAAAGAGCCCCTATCGCCAAATCAAATATCTTAAATCTCCTCTCCTTACAAACCACCTTAGGCCATTTGAGTGCACTTGCAGCATCTTCACATGGGCAAAAATTGCCTCCAGACACAACTATATACGCCTTTTTACCAACAGTGGACCTGAACTTTTCGAGAAGTGGTGCAAGAGCTCTAACTTCATCCACTGAGTGAGCATAGAAGAGTGCATCAATTTTTTGAGGATTCATTGCAGCCCATTGAGTTATATAACCAGTAGAAAGTGCTTTCCACCATTGATCATCACGGACTTGAACAATGTCTTTGAAGATAACAGTTGTCTCGGACACATAAGCAAGTCTATGTTCACTGTCACCCCAAGTTTCCTTGTCATTAGGATCAACTGGCAGAACAAAAGAGCCCGCATTTCTGTACTTCTGTAGCTGGTAGCTGCAATTTGTACAAATTATAACAATTAGAATCTCAAAACTAGTAAATCAATAAATATTTAATCAAGTGTCAATACTTATGTTTTAATAACATTTCCAGGAAAGTGTGAAAACAAAATGTTATTTTTTTTTTTAAATGGTTGGAACCAGCCCATGGTTCAATCGGGATCAGCAATAATAAACATTGAGTTGCGGTTTAAGGATCAACTCTTAGGAATGGAAGGAGCAACCCACACCCAAGTGGGAGGCTACCCACATGCATAGAGGGATCACCATGATGCACTCTTGACTCTATAAAGGTGTTAGACATGGACTTCTTTCTAAGCAACCAAAAATTTCAATAATTTGTGATTGAATGTGAATCACAAACATGGAATGGGCTTTTTCTGAAAAGTTTTTGTACCTATTTGAATGCTTATAATATGAAGTAACAGATTTAGAACGGACAAATTAGTTGATGCAGCAATATTACAAAGTTAAGCAGGTGCAGGATACCCTTCAGGATTGGACTATATAATACTAGTCTTCCATTTTTATTCAACAAGCCTATTATTAAAAAGCTAAAGTTGACCAGATTATCAAATAAAAAAAGGTTCTGCTAACAAGATTCTTCAATGAAATATTTATTTTTCAAAAAATAGACACAAATTAAGTAGAAACTACCTACTTTAATGCTCTTTGACTCAATTTCATCTCAATTGACGCTTGCATTAATATGGTTTCCTATAAGTTTTGTTAACTAGAACACATGAGACAAGCCTCAAGCCAATCAAATCATATTGGAAAATGACAAAAATAGGTTTTCCTGATCACTTACTAAAAAATATATAATCAAGTTGAAAACATATATATTATTGAACAGTTGAACAGCCCAATATAAATTCATTTTATTTTTTTCAAGTCAAACTGAGCGAATGAGATCAAAAAAACACCCTCCCTTAAAGCTTACATAAACTTTTCTTCATTTTAAAGTACTTAAACAAATGCATAGATAAGCCCAATTGTAATAGATTATTAGAGTAAATATAAAAAAGTCTTAAGAGTACTATTCAATTAACAGTTCAAACCCCATTGTTAATACTGATAATATATATGATTGCATAACTTTGCAAAAAACGATTCCTGCACAAGGAAAAATTAACAATCAAAATGTATAACAAATTTCAAACAAAATAAATGTACCTAAGATGAAGATCTTCTCCAGTCATGAAAGTGAAAGGCGTCTCAATGAAGAGTGTCTTTACAAGCTCTGCTGATAGAAACCACGAACTTGAAAGAAAATCCACCTGCACAATTTTGTCAACTGTGATATCATAAGCAGGGTCAGGCAAATATAGGCCTGCCTCCTTTGATCGAAATTTTCGGTAACTTGGGAAGGTAAAGTCCTTTTGCCTGAAAGGCAAGATCCTCCCTATGCTTCCCAGGACCGAATTCTTGTACTTGTCAGTCCCTGCTACATGGGACAAAATCTGTAGCATTTTCCTGCCTGGAATCATGTCATCATCAAGAATGTATACAAGATCAGCATCAGTTTGCAAGGCCATTTGAAACCTGCCATAGTACTTGAAATCATAACTTGAACTAATGAAGCTGATTCTTGAATCATTATAGCTGTCTACGATTCTCTTCAATGAAGCCTCATTTGGGCTCCCAAATGCAAGCACCCAAACATGGTGAAACGGAAGAGTCTGTTGAAGCAATGAATCAAGTTGTGCACAGAGTGTTTTTCTCTTGAAATGATTTAAGATTACGGTCACTTTTGCTCGTTTTAGACCTCTTAAATCCCACTCAGATTTCATTGCCATAAGCTCATTTAGAGTCTCAGTGCCAATAGATATGCTCTGGAAATCGCGAATTTCATCGTACAATTCTCTCTTCATCTTGATCATTTGAGCATCGGTTGACTTCTTCTGTAAGAAATCGATCTTCTCATGCTCACAAACTTCTGTGATTGGTTGTATTTCACCTTTGACAAGTGAAGCTGCTTCCTGGTAGTGACCAATCAAATGTGGGGTGATCATGAACTCCTTCCAGCTTTTTGCGATCTTGGTTGCCCACGTAAAGTCTGGTTTGGTCCGCAAATCCACAGCAGGACTCATGTAGTATATAAGAAAAGTTGCATAAACTGCAAAAGCAAATTGTAAACAAGTGAGAGCTGTTACAAGCCTAGCACTAGCACTAGCAGAAGCACTTCTGTTAGCTTTTAGCTTGGCTTTTCCTCCAACATAATCACTAATCATCCCTTCCAAATAATCTCCACTTCTCATGCTCGGACTCCGAAATAGCCCCATCTCGCAGATAATTCAAGAGATGTCACCTGCAAAGTCAAAGTCCACGAATGTATACTAATTTTTTAGGCCAAGAAGTCCAAACATAGAAGAGGCAAAACAAAAGACTAATTAACAAACCATATAAACATATAATACGAACCAGAATTCCACAAAAATGTTTGTAGAATGAGGCTGAAAGATGATGATGATAGAATTAGAAGTTGCTGATGATTGTGTATGCAAGTTTGACGAGCTAGATATGTTGTGCCAATGTATTTATATATAATATGTAAGAGGGTACAAATAGAAAGTGAATTTGAAGCACCCCATGAGAAATGCATCAAAGCTCACATGGCCTAAACGTTGATATTAATAAAGTGTGATTATTATATTAACAAAATTTGTGGAAATTACGCGTTGCTCTTCATTACTCTACCTCTTTTTAACTTGTTATAAATCATCAACCCTTTTCTTTAAAACAAAAACCTCCCTCAAGACACCACTTAAAAGCCGGCTTTGTTGCCGCATAATAGGCATACCCTTGCGTTTTTGGCACTGCCCCATTTCATTCTCTTCTTGTGTGTAAAAATTGCTTTATTTGTTTAAACATATGTATTTGTATACTCTCTCGCACACGTTTACTTACTTGATATTAATAAGAGAAACCTATCAAAGATGTTCCAAAATCATATTTTTTGCTACCAAAAAACTCAAAGTTCACCGCCTGTCAGCAAATTCTTCAAGAGATAATATTTTTAGAATTAAAGAAAACATTTTTCGAACTTTAATGTCAAACCCATTTCCCTAGATCAAGAGTATGTGTCCTCAGAAGTTCAGGGCAAGAAAAATATTAAGGACAAAAGAATAATAAATAATATATATAGAGAAGACAACAGACAAGTCATGTAAGCATATATTATTTACCTTGTTTGTGAAGAAAATGAACCAAAGAATATAACTAGTCAAAATGAGAGCCTTTTCTTCTTCAACAAATGAAGCAAATAAAGCTAAAAATTATAAAGCTTGTAATCACAACAACAATGGTTGCATGTCAATAGCTGACAGGAGGCCGCGTAGAGTTGGAGAGAAGAGAAGTAATCAGATTTTAGGTACAAAGTTTTGAGTATAAAAAGGAAACTGTTAGGCCACATTTGATATGCGGGATTGAGATTGAATGGATTGGATTGAAAAATTTTTGTTCCATGTTTGGTAGAATTTGAGATAAAATTAAAATTATTCATATTATGTTTGATATAGGTTATAATTGATCAAAATAAAATTAATTTAAATATTTTATAATATACTTAAAATTGATTTCAAAAAATTTGAAAAAAAAAAAGAAGATGGAATGTTCACTTCTAAACTCATTAAATCCCACAATTTTGGTTGGGAATGAGTATTCTCATAAAAGAAGGATTTGACGGAGTTTGGAATCGAGTTTGGAATCTTATCCATTGCTCTCATATGAGATTTGAGAGTTTGAGATATTTTGAATCTTAAACCCACCTCAAATCTCATATTCCATACATAGCTTAAGTTTAGAAAAATAAATTAGTATATGGACATGGTTGACTTTGCATGTAGACGTGTATATGAATATATTGCAGCAAAAGTTGTAAAAACAATTTGTTATTAATGGCATTTTGCCAAACTTAGGTAGGTGGTATTCAAGAAAATTGTGACGAAATTTGCTTGAAGAAAGGACGATTCAAGTGGGGTTGGCTGCTTATTCAAAGATAAAATGAATACGAATACACTTGATTTGTTCTTTTTCTTCGCAAGTCAACGTCTGTTTTGCAGGTGAGTTGCCATTAGTGTTGCAGGAGGTAACACATGGAAGAAAGAAAATTTGACTTGAGAAAATTATTAATTAGATGATTGAAGACGGAGATTTGTCAATTAGGAATTGGGTTTTGTGGAATACCGTTTTGTTAGTTTAAGAAAAACCATCTGCTTTACTGGAAGGACTTGAATAAATGGTCCACAAATATTGTCTACTGGGTAATTTAAGTATATGAAATTACGTGTTCAATTTTTGGGCTAACCATAGTAGTCCAATAGAGCAAACACTTTATTTTGTGACAGAAAGATTAGTTTAGTGATACAGTCTTCACACACACGTTAATAAAATTATAGGTTCAAATTACGTCGTCATTTTTGAACCTTTAAATGGTAATAGTAGAAAAAACAAACCCAAGTATTTTGTGCTATATTCTTGTATTTACTGAAATAAAAAAAAAAAAAAGGACGTGATAAATAAGGACTAATGTATATGAGGCTTGTGATTGTATATAGTTTTAAATTTTTTTTTTGAAATAATATAGTTTCAAATTTTAATACAATGTTGCCGTTAAAGATTCCATACAAGGTCAAATTCCAAATTTTTATAGAAGGTGATGGTCTACCTAAAGTAACATATAAATGTAGTCCTAAATTAGACCCTACACAAGAGTATAATGTCATTAATAAGCACCACATTAAATAAGCATGGTGCCTACTATACAGCTATACTGTATATTAAATAAGCATGGTGCGTACTATACTATATATGTTAAAGTAATAATAATGAGTTAATAAATTAAACGACAGTGACCAATGAAGATATGGGGTTAGCCATTCTCCTCACATTAATATCAATGAAGTAATAAGTTCAACTCATGTTCCCGAAACTTATTAGCTCAAAATAAATTTATAAATTAAAATGACAACAGTTTAGTTTCAAATAAAACTCTTATCTTGAGTGCATATTAATTTTTGAGATTAGTTTATTGCTTAGTAAATGGAAAAAAATTACTTTATGATATGAGCTTTTGTCTAAACAAATATAGATCTATGATTGATAGTTTAAATAAAAATTACAGATTTGATTAGATGTGATTATATGGTATTTATTAAATAATTTGACTTTCATAACTACATTAACAATATTGTGGATTTCGGTTATGTTTTCTACTACAAAACCCAATGTAATTGTTTAAAAATATAATTGTGGTTAGATGTAACAAAATCTTTTCATTTTAATAGAATGACTCAGATTAATTAAAATAAAATTTTGTTTAATAATTGATTAAAATATTTGTACTAATATTTATTTTTTAATATCACTTGGGGTGCCATAATTTAAATTTAGAATAATATCAAACTAAATAAAGATTCTCTATTATCAAATCATATTGGATAATGATAATTTCATACTAACATTGAACAATCAAGTAATCAATAATCACTTGATCATTTGAACAGGGAGGATGATAAATTTTATGTTTAACTCTATTAGTCGCAGGATTATTGCCTTTTTTAAGGTGCAAGTCAGCATGCAATGAGATAGAGAATATCAATGTTGACTAAACTTTCAAAGGGACTTTATGGAATAATCATTGTTATGATCTTATTATTATTATGAAATGTAATTAAACAATATTAATTACTGCCCATCATTTTTTTCTTTACGGAAATGAATGATGAAAATCGCAATTTGACTATTTCCTAGAAAAAAAAAATATATTAATAAATAAGAAAAATCCCCCACGCTGATACACGTTAACTCATATTTGCATCAATCAATAATTGGTCAACTTCAAGTAATATGCAAATAAGCGAACATTTATGAAAAACGAGAGCACTTTTTGGAAAAGAAAAGTGAATTCTGTTGAACTCCCTTAAAGATTTTTTCTACAGATATGTAAAACTTTAAAACAATATAATCGAAAAATCATTTTGAGCAAAGGATTCTAAGTGGTCTTAGATGAAAATTTTTGACAGAGTTAAGAGAAAGACTTCAAAAACATTTTGGGGGAACATTTGATATAAAAACTAACTAAAATTCCTAACTTTTAAAATCAATGTATTAATGAAAAAAAAAAAAAAAAAGGAAGTTTTAGATTGTATTTAAAAACTCTAAAAACTTGCTTTCCAAAAAGGGCAAAAAAAAAAAACTAAAACTTAAATCAAATTTGAGAACACCAGCATGGGCCATGGCACATTTGATGTTGTATTCAAAATTGAATACGTTTTCCTGCATACTATTTTGAATATTTTTTAGTTAAAAATATAAAAATACCATTCAAGTTTGAAGGAGTTAATTCACCAAATAATCTAACATGCTTAAAGAGGGAAAAAAAAAAAGCTTTCTGTGCAATCACATTCAAGTTAGGGCATTTTAAATTATAAATATAAAATATACCATAAATTTCAAGGTCAAAAGCCTGTACCCTAAGAAAAGTCAACCTAATTCTATATTATCTTCAAGATCAAGTGCACTTGGATGGCTAGTGTGTGTCTATATATATATATATAAAAGTGCACTTGGATGGTTTGACTCTGCCAGATGGCGACCTTTGACTGGAAATTAGGCTCTGGCAAAAGAGACAAAAACAGACCTAATGGAAACCACGAGAGCATCGAATGCAATCTAAGAGCTAGTTGGTTTTATATAACCTAACAATTCAAGAAAATCTCACTCAGCAGCCGATCAAATCTGAAAGAGTCTTCATGTGCATCTCCTGTGCCATTACAAATTAGTAGTGGAGATTCTGGTCTTAATTAATGTCTTATTTTTTTTGCAATAAAGTGATGTGCTGCCTGATACATTTTCTCGAGGCATTTCACATGGTTTCTGGCCTCCTCGAACCAAGAAAATTCCAAGTTTATTATAGAATTCCTGGCAATGTGTTGGATCATGCATGATTTGCATGTGTATATTTGGTGTTTCATGTGAGGTAATTTGTAAATTAGATAGCACTGTCTCGTGCCTGGATTTAAATGAATTTGAATTGACATTGATATCTGAATTGGTATATTCATTAAATTTCTGTCACATCATTTTTTGATCAAATTAGGACTTAATTTTAGTTAAGTAGAATCATTATCTTTCATTCTAGAGAACCGAATCTTAAAAAAGGGTATGCATACCAATGGATGTCACTATACAATTTTTCGGATTGTAAAACAATATATCAATATATGTAACACTTCTCAAAAATATTAAAAAAATAAGTGTGGAAATTTAACCTAGTTATCAATATACAATTTCGTACAATAACATGTTTATTATAGAATGTGATAAAACATCAATAATAGGTAACAAGTGTATCCTAATAATAACAAATATTGTTTACTACTTTAATAATCTTATTAAATCCCTATAGATAAACGTTAGTTGACTATAAACAACACTTAGTTAGATAACATCCTATATTTGAATCGCTATATGGTATACAGTATTTAAAATAGAAAAATTTCTTATCAAACCAAAAGATAGTAGCTTTACTCCAGTTGCGAATATTTATTCGAAAATTTTGAGAATTTCCTTTGAAATTGTGCCTGCAAGAAGGTGAGGAAATCCTTATCGATCATGAAGAAAATTATAATAGAAACTCGGGAAGCATTGATTAATGTACAGTTCTGTCATGAAGATTCTATTATCTATGGGTAACAGAGCTTCACTTGATAGTTAACTGTATTTTAAAGCTTCTCTATATCCATATATTATATGTTTTGATATGTTATTATTTGCACGTTTCAAAATGATTTAATTAATTATATGATTTACATCAGTTGGGATTATCGTAGGAAGTATTAATGCAAATCTCATTGGATGCTCAACGCAGAGAGATTTTTCTTTAAGTGGGGACAGGCCGATGTCTCGAAAATGTAGTTGAAATTAAATGCTAACTGTTACAATCTTGATATATTAGTAATGAGTTCCTGATAAGATCACAAACTATTTAACAAGTGAGGTGATTGTAAATTACATAACATTGCTTTCTTGTTAGAGTTTAATTGGTTAAGTTTTGAATCAATTTCAATGACGCGAATCATTAACTTCAAGCAAGGGCAAGTGCAGTTGTTGCCGCAGTGGTTAAGGTTAAAGAATGTAACAAATTTTTCTATTGCAATTTGAGTCAATTTATCTTGGTTCTAAGAGTAGTATTCCGGACTACACTTTAAGAGGATTATATTTGTAAATTTCGATAGTCATCTAACTTTGTGTCAGGAGATTAAAAAAATAATAATAATAAAATAAATATTCTTGAAAATTACATATATGAACATTGTTTTTTGAGTACAGAACTCCAATTTAGTTATATTGGATTATTGTTCTCTAATTTTAGAGAATCACTCTTAACAATAGAATTAAAACAATTATCTCATATATAACTAAGTGTTTTAAGAACATCTCCAACCATATTAGTTATCCATTGTTCTTAGTCAAAAAAGCTAATGATGTGACATTTTATAAACTCTAATTACTCTATATATTATTCGTTATTTTGTAAAAGATGAATCACCCTAACTAAATATACAAAGCAAGAAAATCATAACCAAATTCTCTTAAAGAGATTGGTTTGAGTGACTTCAATCAAAAGTTTTAAAATATATATATTTGGTTATTTAGCTAAAATTTAGAGAATAACCTTGAAAATGCTCAATATGAGAAAAATTACCCAGGTGAATCTGTTTATATTGGAACACAAATTACTAAAAAATGGATGATGTTAACTGTTTAATAACAGTAAAATAGTAGAATCACAAAATATATATACATATATATTTATATATATAAACGGTACAACCCTGTTTTACTTTGATGACAATATTCAAGCATAAAATTACATTATAAACATGAAAGTAATATTTCCATAAAGTTTATTATGAAATGTAATAAAACATAAATAATAGGTAATAATTATGTCCTAATAATAACAAATGTGATATTAAATTGTTTCAATAATTTTACTAAAGTAGGACTATCTATTATAGTTTGATAATTAGAGTATTCATTCTATTTGAACATAACTTAAATAAGAGCAATCGTTATTAAGGATTTTTTATTTTTAAAAGAAAACTTATTAAACCAACAGGTACTAACCAACTTTTGAGATAGCTGCTTCAATAATCTTACTAAAATGCCACTGGGTAATGTAGATTGATAATAAAAAGTGTTCAGCTAGCCTGAAAATATTTTAAATTAGAGTAGTTACATCACAAGTGCTGTTGTTTATTTAGAAAAATAAACATACTAACCAATGTAATGTAGTTGCTTATATTTAAATGAAAAGTTCGAGAATTTCCTTTGAAATCGTGACTATAAGAATGTGAAGAAACCTTCGTGAATCTTTAAAAAAAATTACAATAGGAACTTGGGACTAATTGTTTAATCTACAGTTTTGTTATGAAGATTATATCATACATGGGTAACACGTCTTCACGTGATAATTAATTGCATTTTGATGCTAGTCTACAGTAAAATATACTTTCTGGCGTTTCATAATTTGCACGTTTCAAAATGATTTACTTAATTATATGATTTGCATCAGTTGGGATTATTGCAGGAGGTATTGAATGCAAATCTCCTAGGATGCTCAATGAAGAGAGATTTTTTCTTCTAGTGGGGATAGGCCATCGTCTCGAAAATGTTGAGAAATTGAATTTTGAGTTAGGTGGAGTTATTGTTAATGATCAAACTCTAATCTTCATGAATTGGTTAGTGAGTTTCTGATAATATGGCAAAATTAATGGAGCACATGGTCTTCTTCCAATCCAAATTGCGGGACATGGTAAGTTTTGAATTTAAGTCTATCTACCGTCTATAGATTTAGCTTAATTAGCTTATGACTTAGTGCTTCGAGTCGTGATCCCGCATAATTTTACGGAGATGTGTTTATATATTTAGTTGAATCTCACATTTGTTAAGAAAGAGATTTATTTATTTATATTATTTTTTCTTTTCAACTTGGGGGAGAGAAATTTAACCTTAGTACTTCAAGTTGATTGAAAGGTTTAGTTACCAACTAAACTATTTTTAAAACCATGCTAAGAATTTAAGTATATTGAATTGAATTTCACATTCACTAAATATAATCCAAATAAGAGAAAAACTGCTTGGTTTGGAAGAAAGATCAGACCTACACACCTAGTCTTCAAGGTTATGGATTCAAACTCACAAAGTCCTACTATTTGTAGGAAATTTTTCTTCACTTAATGTAAATTGTTCTCTCCCGCCTTCTGGGAGGAGATATCTGGACTATGTCTCATAATCATATTATAATTGGTCCTGAAAGTGTCATGGGTGGGTAGTAGAAACTAAAAATACAAATCTAAATAAAAGATTATTTGCAAGTATACCCACCCTTGAGTGCCCACTCTTGCAGGTCAATTTTCAAAATGAGTTCTTGTGGTTGCAGAGTCCAATGGGATACAACTTCAGCCATTGGGCACCCTTTATACAAGCCGCCATTTAAGAATGAATTCTTCTTTCGTATCAAGAAGCAGACTCGTTAATACCACATTTCTTTAACTCTCCTTTTTAATGATCACATTAATTTTCAATTTAAGCATCGAGATTCATGGAACTTTTGATATCAAACTGATCCAATAGACAGTGAATTGGTGATTATACAAAACAATATGGCACAAAAATCATTTTGTAGTCTAAAATTTAGTTCTTAATAATTGCCAAGAAAAAAGATGCTTAGAGTACTGAGAAGCATACAGTTCTACAAACGATTACAGCAGACTTTCATATAAAATCTACTTCTCTTTCCATCTGCTTTCAAGGCAACAATACACAGCATATAAAGAAACAAATGCTGGTTAAAACATAAATGGAGCTTCAAATCCTGAGGTCAACTATTGTAGTTTACACAAAAGAAAAGGAAAAAAAAAAAACAAAAAAAAAAACAAAAAGGCAAAAAGAATCCGATTTCAGGAAGGTTTTTGGTCATCTAAAATTAGTTCACTGCACCGACTTCAATGCTTAGCTAGCTCCACTTTTTCCTCTCTCACCTTGAGTATTCACATTTGGGGTTGTAGCCTAATTGTTCATTCTCCCAACTTAGCTTTGAAGCAACTCTCTCATGTCGTGGAAAATATTCCTGAAATCGAAAAATGTGCATGATTAATATAAGGGCTTGTTCAATAATGTTTTCTAAGATTAATTTTACAAAAATTATTTAAAAATTGGATTTGGTATGCTTTAATTTTTTGAAGATGTGTGTCGTCTGATTATGTGGTTATATTCATGAGATTTGTACCTCCATTTTTATCATCAAATCTTTAGCAGTAGGAGCAGATACTATAATATGGCGAGCACTTGGGCTAATGAAGCCTTCCTCAACTGCTTTGTCGATGAATGACAACAATGAGTTGTAATATCCATCCACGTTCAACAATCCAACCTATAAAGTTGTAATCAAGTTCGTTACGATTTAGTTAGATTTCATGTAAATTTTCGATAAATTTTTATTTCTTAAAAAAAAGATTTGAATAAAATCAACTAGCATTTTATAAAATGAAAAATTTAACTCAATCTAGGAACATACTTGTAATTAGATGTATCAAAGATTAAAACAAAATTCTGACAACATGAAAATAGACGTTACCGGCTTATCATGGATGCCAAGTTGTGCCCAAGTTATCACTTCAAGCAGCTCTTCGAGAGTCCCATAACCACCTTCAAACACATCACATGTAACTCATTCAATCATTTGCTCTTACTGATTTTAGACCAGCATTGTCAGACAAGAAAATCCCAAAAAATAAAATAAAAAAAATAAAACTCAACCATGCCTAAAAAGTGAAGACTAATTTGAAGCCTAATAATGATTAATGAATACTCTAATTTATCTAATTCAAAGTTTCTGGCCCATCCAAGTTAAAAAAAAAAAGTTTTCTGGCCCATCCTGTATTGTTATACACAGAAGCCCAACAAAGCCTGCTGAATATTTATGAATTTTGGGCTGGATGTCTCAAACACTCTATGTAAGCCCAATACTAGTGAAAAGTGTATGACTTTTTGTAGTGGCCCTTTTTTGGGTTGGTGGGCCAGCTTGACCTCAACCTATGACATCATGGACAAAAGTTCCTAGGTGGTGATCCAGTACAACTAAAGCCCAGATTTGGGCCCAAAATAGAAACTGTCGGTAACAGAAGCCCATCACAAAAATGGACTAATAACATAGGTATAAACCTGACTACACAAGACCCAAGAGTAATCTATCATAATCAACCGGCCAGAAGCGGCAAAGGACCTACTAGTAGAAGAGTTAACAAGCAAAGCAACCCTTGTTGTTTGCATCCATTTTTATCACTGGCTAAGGAAAAATACATATGAACCACAGAATGTAGGGTTAATGGGAGGGAAGTCAGAGACTAGGGCACATGGCTTTGAAGGGTTGCTCTCTAATCATGAGCCTTCTCTTGGGATCCGTGAGAGTCCAAACTCTAGTTGTTTGTCACTGTTCAAGGTGGAACTTGTTGCTTTCACTTACTTTGCTTCTCCTATGCTTGGTAATTTTACAGCTTCTTTGTCACATCCAATTTTAATATACATGCATCAAAATCCCACGAAATTTCTCTTCATGTGAAAAGAATGAACAATAATTACAAGCAGGCCTTATAAGCTTTGACATTCTCAAAACTAAAAGCCTGTTTAATGTTCTAATGGCCTAAAGTGAGCAAATAAACAGGACAAACTAGCAAAGATGGAAATAAATGATTTACAAAACATTTTCTGTTCAGAGAAAATTCTTTCTATTGTGTGGAGTTCTGTGGACTAGGAAAAGCTTCTCTTCTCATGTCAACTTAGTTGACTTTGGAAGTAAAATAATTAACACTTGTTAAAAAAAAATAATTTATTATTTCATTGAAGAGATATTTTGGGTTGTGACAAAATCTCAATATTCTTCCAATAATTTCTTAAGTACCAAAATAGGGCTTGCTTTTCATGTCTGCCCATTTGTTCTTGTCCAAAACTCTTAACATGACAATGGAAAAGTTGAAAAGGGCAATAATGGGATATTATTTTGCTTGATAAAATTTGTGGTGTGTAGCAACAACTTATAAGGGTCAAATACCAACCAGGTAGGGCAATAAAAGCATCAGATTGTCTAGCCATCTCTGCTTTTCTTTGGTGCATATCTGCCACTGGTTTAACTTCTCCCACTGTTTCTCCTGTTATCTGCATAATTATATATATAGAACCTAAGTTTATACAAATACATGCACAAAAGGACACCAAACCAACTTTTCAGAGAGAGAAATAGAGAGAGAGGGTGTGTGTGTGTGCATTTGTGTGTGTTTTTTCCACAGAAAAAAGCAATGATGAGTGCAACAGAGGTGGTGGGCTCAGTCAGGTCAACACTTGCCAAAGAAGAGAAGGAAGATGCAATACAACAAGAAAATACATACACCATATATACCTGATATTATATGGTAGCATATTTAATACATGAAGAAATGGAAAAGAAAAATAATAATACTAATAATACAATTAAAAAAAATTAAAAAAGAAAAAAGAAAAGAAAAGAAACCCAAAAAATGGGACATAGCACAGGAATCTTTGCTAGCGGTAGATAAAACTATAAGATGGGGACAAAATGGTGAAGACCCAGATGCCTGGGAGGATTGATGGGGGCAAGTTGTTTGTTGTTCATCAGAGATAGAGAGAGATAGATGGATTAAAATCATTAAATGTGTGAAAGCAAGAAAATTTTAGAACCAATCAAAGAAGTAGTTCCCACTTGAACACTTGCATGAACCCAATAGAGACAAGTTGAAATCTTTTCTTTTTTGTTTTTTAGAAGATAATAAAGGAGAGGTAGAAATTCATGTTGAATTAGCTACCACAACATAAAGAGAAATATCCATTTTAAGTGAAACTCAATCTCTATAGCTTTATTATTCATTTTCATTTTTGAATGTAATAAATTGCTTTGAAGCATTATAGTAGTAGTAGAAGAAGAACTTGAAGACATAGAAGACATACCTCTCTAGGCATGAGTGTCTTGGGAATCACTCTACAGGCAATAAAATGACAAAAATTAGTTATAGATTGAACTGAAATTCAAACAAAACCAAACTCATGTAATAACTACAAAACAGCACTGATTTGGTTTCTGGATTGAATGAATTTCCCAAAAAAGAAAACAAATAATGAAAAAGAGAAAAATGCGCTCACCCAATGACATGGCGGCCACCATCATATACAGCTTGAGAGATCAAACCCATCAAACCAATACTCCCTCCTCCATAAACAAGATCAATATTTCTTGCCACCTATCAAAAGAAGATCACATGGTCAAAAATGGAGTCCCCCTTTTTTTTTTTGGGTACCCTTTAAAGTACATTTTATATACTTAATAGAGAACAAGCAAGAAATATGTTCTTGTATGTGAAATGTAGACAGAGAAGAGGCAAGAACAAGTTGGAAACTTTTGAAGAAAAATTTAACAAAACACAAATATAAAATTCATCTCTTTTAGATCTAAAATCAACTAATATTGAATGACAAGTCTTCAAAAGAATTTGTATTGAACAATATTGAATCAAAATAAGAAGAGAAGACCTTGAAAAAATATTAAAACAGGACAATAACAGAGGACCAGAATTTGACAACAGCAACTTCTTGAAACATTGAAAATGGAACAAAAAAGGAAACTTCGCAGAAAAATAAAAGTGGAAAATGAAGAAAACAGAAGGAAAGAGAGAAAAAAGGAACCGAAAAAAAAAAAAAAAAAAGAGCAAGAAAACAAGTTTAAAAGAAGTGAGAAAACAGAGGAAAACAGAGCAGAAACAGAGCAGAAAACAGAACCATTACCAGTTCCTTGCCAAGTTCAATGGCAGCATCTTTATAGCTGCTCTTCTTCCCTGGACTACTACCACAGAAGACACAAATCCTGTTGAATTTGGATTGTTTTATTTGCATCTCCTTCTCCATGTCTGTCAAAGAAGGAAACTAGAAACAAACAAACAAAGAAGCAAAAATGGTCTGTGCTTGAAGCGACCCACCAGGGTTAGAGGAGAAAAATAAGAATGGTTTTTGGGTTGGGTTTGATGGGGTGGAGGAGAGCAGTATATATAACGATAGCACAGGAGCAGGCGTACAATAGCATGCTCAAAATTCAAGCTCTCTATAAGTCTATAAAGTCTATATCAATCCAACATGTAAATGTACGGACAATAGAAAAAATATTTTTTATTATTATTGTTTTTATTTTTCTTTTATTATTACAAGTGCACTTTGTGTTTGTTTCTTGCTAGCCTAGCTAGGTACCTCATCACCCGCCAATCAAATTGCTCGTTGTTTTGCCATCCAATTGCTAAAAGATAAATGTGACCCTTTTTTGACTTCGAAATTGTTACATTTTCTCCTCCTTCTTTGTTCAAAAAATAAAAACGACACTTCTCTTCAATTGAAAACAAAACGTTAACAACATTTTGTGATACGAAGAGAACCAAAAAATGAAGGAATTTATGACGTTCGCGTGTGCAACTCTATGGTGTTGTTAATATGAATTTTAAATTTATTTAGGGTAAATTATTAGATACAATATTAATGCTTGAAAGTATCTTGTTTTAATGCTATGAGATCAAATGAAGAAATCAAATTTACTTTGATCACATTGAAGATAAGGTTAAATTTTCTATTAATGAAAAAATGAAGTGGATTAGAATAACTTACTAAGAGTGAGGTAATTGAGAGTTATAATTACTTAAAAAGAGAATTTTATGCAACACTTAATCTTTCATTTGAATATGGTTTATGATCTATAACTATCTCAATTGTTGTTTGTTTTTCAATGAATCTTTAACGAAAAATTAGCATGTGTGTGAATACGTGTGCTTTTGTCAAACAACAAATTCTAAAGTGAGAACTAATAAACTATTTGGGTTTAGCTTAAATTATAAGAAGATGCTTTCATACACTTAAAATGACAGTTCTCTTCTATTTTGAGTTTGTGGGTTGCAATTTATTTCAATAGCATGACATATTTTGGAAGAATTATTGACGTACGTTTCACAATCGAAATATTCATATTTAGCTATGCTTTGCCTCCCATCACATTCTGTTCACTCAAGTTTTAACCATGTTTATTAAAATGGCTTGGAGCACAAAAGATTGATTAAGAGAGGAACTAGCAACCTAAATTAGATGAATTCTGAGCTATTTTATGCAACATAATTCCTACAAATTCCACTACAAAACTAGATACATTAGTTGTGATCCTGCAACGTATTTTGTTGAAAAATTAATTTCTAATCTTAAACTCTTTGTTACCTTTTGTCAAAAACATTATAGATTATTATAATCTAATTGAGGCTTTACGTTCAGATACATGTACTTATTTTCTTTCTTCATTTTCCATTTTAGAAATTGCAGAGACCATTTAAATTTAAAAGAATTACAAATTACAAAGACCATTTAGATTTTTTTTTTTTTAAAGAGTTTTCTTTTTGAATTATTATGGAGTAGTGTATGGAAAATTGAGAAGAGAGATGGTGTTAAGTAGATATGTATAAATTGGATTCAAGTAGAAGACAGTGAGTGCCCTAGTGGAAAGGCACGTAGATAGATGACAAGGTCAATCTTCACCCCTCCCATTATTATATAAACAGTATTTTCCTCATTTTTGAAAGTAATAATATGAATTGTTTATTAGAGTTTTCATCTAGATTGATATCAAAAATAATATATCTATTAAAAAAAAAAAGTTGGAATCAAGTATATCTAAATTATACTATTAGAGTTTTTATTTAGACCGGTCTCAAAAATAATTTGTCTATTAAAAAAAAAGTTGGAATCAAGTGTATATAAATATTATATAATTTTAGTAGAGGCAAACAGGTTCACATGACGGAGAGAGCATATATGGCCGATGACCCACCATAGTTGTGCCCTCAACACCTCGTCACTAGACATGGTTGTAGTATGAATCGGAAACATTTTATAATTTTATTGCAAAAGCCTGCAAGTGCCCTCCATTTGCTCACATTCTCACTCTTTGCTGGACCAAACCATGGTGTCTCCGACCCCAGTCCTCCCTTCACTCTTTCTCTCTTGATTTATTTCTTCAAATCCCATATTTTCTTCTCTTGTATAACACTTCAAGATTCTACTTAAAATTTGGATAAATTTCACTTACCTTTTGATCGACATTGGTCGACAACCACTCTCTTGATAGCTTGGAATACGTTTGAAACCATCCATATTAATTCACTTAATATTTCTTTTGTAAATTTTTTCGAAATCCGCTTGCATGCAAAACTAGCTTGCAAGCTAAAGATCCCTACATTATATTGTTTAGAATCTAACATACATTTTAGTGGCTTGTATAGTGATCATTTGCATGGACTTACTGTTTGTATATTCAAATAGTTCATAGTAAAAGGTTGTATTTAGATAATAGAATCGTACATTCATATTTGATTCGATATATTCTTGCATTAGTTGTACAGTTGGAACACCAGCAACCGTGCAATTAATAAAGTACTAATTTTTGTTTTAAATTCTATATATGCCTGCCTTCACTGCAAGCTATTAGTAATTTATTTCCAATTCTGGTTTAGATGCTTGATTAAGTCACTAATTTTTATACATTAATTTGACAAGGAAAAAAAAAATATATATATATATATATATATTTGTGTGTGTATAAATATTAATCCTTTTTGGCATTAGTTGTATGTATATCCCATGCATGCAAACAAGTTAATTTACTAAACTCTCATTATTTGTTTCATTTTGAAAATTTTTTTATATGGTTTTAATGAAAGGTTACATCAAGAAATACGAACACACCTTTAAATTAGATTGCATTTGTTTGAACATGGCAATACATACTTATATGTATCATTATTATTTATAAAATTGCATGTCTAATATCTTTTCATCGATCTGATCTTCACTTGATTTGTGAAAGAAGCAAATCACTGCTTTATTCATATTGTCTCATGCCTGAATTGACTATACCTTCGTATCAATCTTTGTCATTAAATGTAACATATTCTCATTATATCAATATCCACCAATAAGTGTCACTTGTGATTTAACACATGTACATTGTCATTCCTGTCTCAGTCCAATAACTTTTCACTTCGTCATCCCTTTTATATTTTTTATTTTTGATCTTATCTTTCACAATATTGAATATATATTTGTTTATTTTCCAAAATAGATTAAACTTGTTATACGTTCAGAGGGAGAAAAATGGATGGAGGTGGGGGAAGAGTGTAGTAAGTTTGAGGTGCAGTTTCGGTGAATCAATGTATGGATGATAATTTCTAGTCCATCTAACACCCGACCTCACCCTTTATTACATTCGTTTCCCGATGCATTTCTTCTTCTCTCATCAGTGACCTCCCATAACTTTGCAGATTCGATTTTTCTTGTATGTAAACAATTCATGCATGTATCAGGTCAAGAGAGAGAGAGAGAGAGAGAGAGAGAGAGAGAGAGAGAGTTGTATATTGTAGCATCTATATATTTTCATTAAGCTCCATGGAGATGAATCAACCAAATCAAGTGATGTCACCTTGTATTCATGTAAGGTTCAATAATTTGAAAGAGAATCAAAAAGTAAAATTACAATAATGAAATAAAAAAAAAATTATAATTGAAAGTAAAACTTTAAATAAATCAAGTGAAGCTGTCAAGCTGTGAATAATTCTAAGGAATTTACAATTCAAATTGAATTACATTCACTAAACAAAGAATTTAATATTGAATTTTTCGTTTTGAAATCAAGGTGCTGATATGTTTGTGAAGTTAAAGGGTGATTTATTTCAACAAGAAAAATAATCACAATTAAATCATCCATAAATTAAATTAAAAGGCTAAAAGGCCGAATTCAAATTAAAAATAAGTACTTTTCTGAAAATTTTTCACACACAGACACGTACACATGCACACACACGCATATATATGTTGCTTTGTACGTAGCATTCTACAAAATCTTTAACAAATTGGATGCAATATGTATAAAATGAAATTAATTACATTTTAATATTAGGTGAATTACTAGCTGTTCATATTATCACAAAATTAAAGATGTTTTAGAGCACAGGAAAACATTGATGCAATATTTGACAGACACGTGGACCTGCAACTTTACAAATAATTATTATTTGGCAAGAAAAACAAATTGGAGCGACAGAAATTTGTACTCAATTATATGATGCATCTGCAAAGAAGTTTCATCTTTCATCAATGAGCCAGCGACAAAATGACATCTACAAAACCGTGGCCAAATTGGCCTCTCCAAATTTGGAAAAAATTGGGTCTACCTTAATAGTGAAAAAGTCGCACCATTAAAAAGAAAATACATGTATCATTGAAAATGCAGTCCACCATGTGCAAGAAAGAGACCCTCTTTTTTATTTTCTTGCTACCCATATCAAATTATAACCATCAAATTCTATTCAAATTCTATGGTTTTAGTTCTACATTGAATTTAGTGGCATGAGAGATGGATAATGTTTGGGATGAAATAGTTTGTGCTTGGCGCAAATGGTGCATATATATATTTTTTTAAGGAGATAAAAACCTTTCTTTGCCTCACTGTTTACATAATCGTTAATTCAAGACTTAAGCATATGTATGGAATAATTCTCCAGTAAAGAGGTCTTGAATTTTTTATATGAGGAGCATAAATTACAACAATTCATTTTCAATGGATCTAAAAAATGTGACTATAATTAGTAGTTCTGAAATAAAAGAAAGATTATATATATCCCAAAAGTATCGGTCAAAAGGATATAATATTAACCAAATACTTAGTTAAATTTAGAAGTCTAACAAAAAAATATATATATATATATATATCACTCAACCTATCATCAAAGGTAATTCAGTTTAACTTTCATTTTAAATTACTGGCAGGTTTTGAATTAGCACTAAAATTTCAAAAGGAATTCTATAACATCATTAATATTTACAAACTATAGTTCATGAACAAAGGACGAGAGCTATCGTTTATTGTTTACGAACTATATAGTTTATGAGTACTCAATATACTAAAAAAAAAAGCTCATTTTGATAATTTTGTACTAATTCAAAATTTCATGCTAATTGATTTTGGTACTGTAACAAAAATAAAACCTCAAAAAAATGCTTCATGAGTTTCCGTAGTATAGTGAATTTATAATTATAGATATATTATATTGTAGCCAAAAGAAAAGAGAGAGAGAGAGAGAGAGAGAGAGAGAGAGAGAGAGAGAGAGAGAGAGAGAGAGAACAATAGCACTCAAACTAGTTTGCTGAGGATAGATTGTAAACAATGAAAACGTGCCCAGACAACAAATTTTGCAAAAGCAGCTGGATTGATGTGTCTTCCCTGAAATTTTGTTTTTCTCATGCAACTCCAAACGGCTACTTTGTATATATAAAATTTTAAAAATTACCCACATTCTAAAAGTAAAACTCATTTTTACCTCCTCCAATAAACTATTTGTAACCTATATTTCTCTTTTACCAAATTGCCTCTGCCAATAAATTGTCCATTGAAGAGTATTTTGGTAAAAAAAGGTATAGAATGACAGTAAAACAATCATACAGAGATGAAGATATAACAGATCAAATTAAACAAGTAATCAATTACTTAAGATGATAATAGCATTATTTCTATGTTTTCCTCTACTACCAAAAAAATAATGGAAAACACCAAATTGAGTTAAGATATTAGTGAAGCCCACCCAAACTAAAAAAAGAAAAGTAAAATAGTCAAATTTGGTTTGCTTAGTGTACATAATTCTATTTCATCATCTTTATTTTATTTTGTTTATGATTAATTATGTTTCAGTGGAAGGAAGGATGGTTCTAGTTTCCTAATAGCTATCTAAATTATCTGTTGGAGTTCCCATGAAAATTAAAAATGCCCATTATCATTTGAACTCCTTACAAATATATATATATATATATATATATGATTGAAGTTACTACTTTAATTAAAAAAAAAAAAAAAAAATTGGGTGCAAATCCTACTCAGATATAACACTGAAGGATATATCCACTTCTCGAAGAATCCCACTATCCAAAGCAGTGTGTTCCCTAGAATTTATATTGTGGCCATTTATCTTTTCCACTTGGACAACATTTTCTAACTCTTGAAACCGCGTCTACATGTCTACAGATCTCATCCACCTGAATCACACCTCTCTTGATCTTTATTAGTTGTTTATTTATTTTTGTATTTGTTTGTTTCTTTTGCTGTGGCTTGCTGGTGTGATGATCGTTTGTTGGTTTGGTTATGATCCACTATTGTTTGTTTCCGTCTAATCACACAAAGGATCTATGCATGAGCCGTCACTTTTTTATTATTATTTTTTATTTTTACTTTCTATTCTTCTTCATTATGTTAAATTGAACGCAAACAATCATGTAAATGAACGCTTTTTTATTTTGATTAATTTTTAATATATATTTGATTTATTTTTCTTTTATGTGTGGGAAATTTGAGAAAAATCAGTTGAATATTTGATAAAAATGAAACTTAAATAGTAAAATGAATATTTTTATAAAGTACAGTAGATTTTTTGGATTATCCCACCTATTTAAATACAAAAATGATAAGTGATCTTATATATACATGACTCTCTTTATTATGAATTTGCACCTGGATGGAATAGTTCAATTGATCTTGATTAAGATAAAGCTTGATTATGTCATGATTCTATCTTTGACAAGACTCATCCCGACTTTTGTCTCGAGTCCGGGAGGATCCTATGAAAACCGGGGTCTTCTTGATTAAAATCTATATTTACTGATTTTTTTTTTTTAAATAATCATCATAATTTTGATAATCAGTTTGATTTAAATATAAGTTAAACAATCTAAAATTATCTTAAGAAACTATTTCAACTGTAAAAATATTCTAAAAACATACTTATTGAAATATGATTAATTAAAAATAATACACACGAATGCAAAATTTGTTTATCATCATGTGATCCTTCTTACGATTTGTAATAATCTGCACGAACTTGTGACAGATGCCTGAAAAAATGGTTTTATAAAAGAGTAAGCGCTACATCCAGTGAGTAAATATAAATTTTTCTAAAATATTTCTAAATAGCGCATAAAAATTTTCATTGGTAAAAAGAAACAATTTCAATGATTCATAAACAATTATATTTGGAAATAAAATTAAAATAAATCTTATATCATTGTAAAACTGTAAAGTTATATATAAATTACTTTTATATCTATAATAACATAACATATGAAAATCTAAAATTTGTAAAACTTTTCTAAAATTTTCTTTCTGTAAATCTAGTAGTCTGTAAATTTCATTATGTACAGATCAAACTTATTACAAAAGTTAATATAATATTAAACATATAAAAATCTAAAATCTAAATATTTCGTATTCACAATAATTAAATTTGTTACTAAATTGTTTTTATTTGTAAAACTTCATATTGTAATAGGTAGAAGCATTTGTATGGATTATCTTTAAATATGATTTTAGATTTATAATCTATACCAAAGTAGTATTTAGGAAAATCTGTTATACGTGGTGGAGATACTCAATATACACGCAGAGGGTGAGGATAACATCTGTCATCCACATGTTAAGTGACTTAATGACTCTTTCTCAAGCTGAAATGACTTTTCTGACTTCTGCCAAGAATGTGTTAGACGACTATCTTGACCTTACTCACGTGATGCCAATCTGATCGTTAGAGGGAAGGGTACACTTTGGTGTTCTAAAAACATTTTTGCAAGTATAATTCCAAATACATTTTGTAAAACTTTCCATATTAAATATTAAGCTTCCAACGAAAAATCTCATCCATGCATATATATATACAAGAAAATAATAGTTTTTTATGCACTTTATAAATCATGCTATAAAATTCATAAACCAAATAATTAATTCATAAACCATGTAACATAGTTTACTTTATTAAATCATAAAATATACTTTGGAAACTCAACACATAATGTAAAGTTTCACAAATCATCAAACATATTTTTGAATCACCAAAAATATAGTTTCTAATTTCACAAACCATAAGGTATACATTAAAATCATAAAACATAATCTTAAATCCATAATTTATAAAATATATTTTAATATTTCAAAACAAAATTCATACTTCATAAATCATAAATTATATCTTAAAATTGATAAAATATAATTTAAAGTTTATAGGTTCTAGTATACTTTAAAATTTCAAAACATACTCTAAAATTCATACTTCATACAACATGTGTTCTAACCAAAATTTATCATTTTCAATTCATGAAACATGCTTTAAATTCTTAAAACATACTTCAAAATTCATAAATCACAAAACATATTTAAATTTCAAAATTTATAAAAGTTGAAACATAACAAAATACTTCTATAAATCAAGTTAAAGGAAAACATCCACTCACTAGGTTACTTCCAAGCCCTATGGAAATCCACTTGTACTTGTCTTCTCCTTGGAACCCTTTTTACCTAAAGCAACATCAAAAATTTATTTAAGATCTATAAAAACTAAACTAAAAAAATTGATTCTAAATTGGAATTAGTTTCTCACCACCAATCCTTCTCCAAAATTCCTTGATTTTCTTCTCCTTTTCTTCTTTCTCCTTCTTTTTTTCTTCTCTTTTCCATTGATTTTTCTTTCTCCTTTTCGTGGGGGAGGAGGGGTGAGGGGTGGGGGGTGGGTAGGGAATGGGTGGAATGACCTTCTTAATTCACAAAAATCACACACACACACACATATATATATTCTCATGCATGACCAAAATTTCATCCACTTAGCCTTCTCTTCCACCACTTACTTTCCATCCAATTAAAATCTAACCAAGTGTCCTTTTATATTTTCAATCTTGCCATTTCCATAACATTTTATTTCCATTTTTATCATTTCTAGAAATTTCTTTCTTTTTCCATCAATTGTCCTTCAAAATCTCATAATTCCTCCTCTTTTGTGGTGGATAAATTTACCCTTCTCACATTCTCCTTTTTCACAATTTTATTTTTCTCACATCCTTCTTTTTCCATGTTTGATCTTAGGTGGGTGTATTTAGAAAAAAATTGGGTGTGCTTAGAAAGTAATTGAGTCATTCTAATTCTAATTTGGCTCACTGGAATTACTTTCTCTTTGAACTCTTTAATTTAAGTTTCTAATTAAACTCCTTGTGATTTTATTTGAACCCCACCTAAACTTCATTTAGATATATATATATATATATATATATATATAAAACCTATTAAACCGGTTCAGATTTAGGGTGTTACAATCTTTATTTCATTGTGAAAACCATATCAACTAGTAACTAAGGATTGAGTACTTGTTTTATTAGTACTAAAAAACTGAGTTGAGTTTTGTTAATCTATTTAGATGAAAAGACACTAATACCTTTCATGAAACAAAAAGACTAATAAAATATTTTTCAACTTGTCATCTTCAACCAAAGCTATTGCACTTATTTCATGGCTACCGCAAAAACACTAACCGGTACAAGAAAAAAAAAGATTGTATTTCTTAATCACAAGAAGATAAAATGTGTGCTAACCAGCACAACAAATCGCTATCTCTAATTTTGTTCATAAAAACAGTGCTTTGTTTCTATAACAAAAATAGAGATAGAGATGAGAGAGTTAGAGATGAGAGATAAGAGAGTTTGATATTTTCATTTTATACTGGTAAAAAATACAAAGATAGGGATGAGAGAGTTTGAGAATAAGAAAAACAAAGAGTTTGAGATCAGAGAGTTTTTCGATTTGCAACTCTCCACTTTAATTCTCAATTCCATTTCTTCCTCTCCAACTTATGGCAAAAGGTCTGATCTTTGGCTCTCCACTATCAATTTCACACAAACCCTATATCGAAAGTTCGTAAAACAGTCAACAGTTTGCAATGGTTTCATGAACTAATAGTTTGCGATGATATCGATGATTTTGTGAACTGATTTCATGACATTTTAAAGAACCAACAGTTTGTGACGACTATTGAACATCCATCTCTATCATTCTTTTTTACAATATCCGTCACTGAGTCCACTACAACATCCATTCTTCACTGCCATTGAAGTGAAAACAATAAAGAAGAAGAAAGTGGAGAATTGAAAATTTTGTGAGAGTTTTTTTCGGCTTGTTTTCCTATTTCGCTTCTTTGTTTCATTGTTTGTGCTTCATTGCTTCTATATTTTGCTTTGCTCGTTCCCATTTGCCTGTTTTCATTGCTTATCTATTTTCATTGTTTTGCTTCATGTTTTCATTGCTTTGCTTCTCCTTGAAATTACAACTAGGGGTGGGCAAAAAAAAAAGGGATTGACTCGGTTCGAATAGATCCAACTGGATCGAAAATTATCAGTTTTCATTTCCATTTCGGGTTAGGTCAATTTTTTAAGGTAAAAATCAATTTAAATTGGTCGGGTCAATTTTGGATTGAAAAACCAACCCAACCCAAAACCGACCATTTTTTTTAAAGAAATTGAAAATATAAAAGGCCAAATAACACCTTCATCAACCATTTCACACTTTTTTTCTCCAATCTCAAACCCTAGTAGCCAACACCCATCTTTTTCTCTCCCTTTCAGTTCACTCATTTTCACAGAATCAGCACTCATTTTCAAAAGCCAAATAATTCATAAAAAAATTTGATTTAACTCCTACTTATCATTGTAGCAACATCATCTATTTTGGTACATCAATTGTCACTTCTTTTATTTCTCTTCTTTTCTTCTTTATTTTTCTTCTTTTCCTCACTATGTTGCTTTTCTTTCTTTTCTTTTTTGGTTTCAGGTAGAGGAAGAACCGAAACCAACTCTTGTATGGATCATTGTCGTCGTTTAGATAGAGAAGCTCTGGTGGAGTTGCTGGAAGGGTAGGAATTGTATAACCCCATCTCTTCCTCTTTTTTTATTTTTATTTTTGGTTTTTTGGTTTTTGGGATCTAAACAATTTTTTGGTAGGAGCTCTGGTGGAGTTGCTAGAAGGGTAGAAACCGTATAACCCCATCTTCCTCTTTTTTATTTTTATTTTTGGTTTTGGGAATCTAAACAAGTTTTTTGTTTTATTTTTTGGTATCATGAAAGTTTTTTTTTTTATTATTATTATTTTTTAAGACATAAATTTTTTGGTTTTTATTTTTGGTTCAGGTAGAGGAAGAACCAAATAAGCGATGTTTGTGGTTCATTTTAATTGAAGGCCCAAACTGATATAGACCGACCCGAACCGAACTAACCTACGTAAGTCTATGTCAATTTATACAAGCAATTCTGGTCAGGTCGGTTTATACAATCGAAAACCGAATTAAGTCGGTTTTTAGTTGATTTTAACGAAAACTGGCCTAACTCGACCTAACCTACCCCTAATTGTGACTATCGTTGATTTCTTATGATTTTTCTCATTCAAAGTTAGTATTTTAAAACAAAGGTATTTTTGTCATTAAAATTTGTTAATAGTAAAATGATGCTAATCAAATAAGTCATCAGTTCTTTTATGCTATATATATAAATATATATATTATATAAAACCTCTATGTCATTATGTTTAGCTAGGATTGGATTTCTCTGCGTGTGTTTTCCCTTTCATTATTTGCTATATTGAAAATGTTAATGACTCTAATTAATCTATATAATGACATTTCATCCACAATTCTGCTACTATAAACTGTAAGGTCGCATTACTACTAAGTATCATGTGATTACAATGACAGAAAACAATACGACTCAAAATGACAAAAAAGATCATGAAATATCAGGATTGGACTTCTCTGCGTGTGTTTTCCCTTTCATTATTTGCTATAATGAAAATGTTAATGACTCTAATTAATCTATATAATGAAGTTTCATCCACAATTCTGCAACTGTAAACTGTAAGGTCACATTACTAGTTAGCTAAGTATCATGTGATTACAATACAGAAAACAGTACAACTCAAAATGACAAAAAAGATCATGAAATATGAGTTGTTGGATATATCAGATTAATTGGTATGTCAATTTATTGATAATTGGTAGGTTGATATGTTGGGTCTTGTGACTTAAAATTAAGAGAAATAAAATTATTTTATTGTTTTATGTGAGATATAGAACTAAAATCTCGCATCCTTTAAAAATTATTTTAATTTTTTTTATAAATTATAACCACCTTAAGTCTCAAGATAAAGTCCAACAATAGTATCTAATATATAATCAAACCTAACTAGTTATAGAACCAACAGAACAAGAATGTACTAGAAATGATGGTCAAATATTAAACATTTATATGACTCTCAAAATATGTATATATATTTCATATATATATTATACATAAAAATTTGCTGCCCCTTTTACAAGGGAAGTAGTTTGGATATAAGCTTCAGATTCAAGGCATTGACAAGATTCCTAGTTAAATCAATGTCGTTGACATGGAAAAAAAATAAAAATAAAAAAGGCCTATTTAGTTTGAGATAAAACTCACATCTCTTTTCTAGTTTTTATTGTAAATTAAGTCTTTGGCCGTTTTATTGCACATCAAATCTATTAATTACATCCTAACAAGATGGATGTATTACCTAACCAGACAAAACTTTTTTTAAGCCAGACAAAACTTAATCAACAGTTGCTTTACATGATTTTCAACACAAAAGTGATCGGTTTTGAAAATTGACATTAAGCTCACGGCACTTTCAATGCCTTTTTTAATCTGGAATACTCAAACTTCTTTCTCTAGTTATACGTATGCGAACTATGTCAGTTATATCTTTATTATCTACACTCTAAATTTATTATAATTCATTGATTTTATTGTTTTTATTCGATAGAATATGGTTTGGTTTTATAATTCTTCAAAAAAAATTTCTAATTAATTTTTCTATTAAAAATGAGAAAATTATTGGAGAAAAATAGAAAGAGTGTAAACTTTACATCTATTTATTATTGGATAAGATGTCAAAAGGAGTCAATAAAATTTTACCAACACAATAATATACAAGGCATACTTTGATTGGAATATTCTCATAAAAAGAGTCTCCATAAGCACTTTTATATATTGATTTTGTATGGACAGAGCAATTGTCGACGGTCTCAATAAAATTTTGAAGAAAAAGCTATGGCTTTATTTGCACCGCCATTCAAAAGTACTTTAGGAATCATGCATGTTGCTTTCAGCTTTCTTGACTTGAGATTTTCTTGGACGAAGACATTAGAAAATAACCATCGACAATATTAATGGGTTCAAACTTTCAAATTCTACATTTTTAATCATTCTAGCTGGTTAACTTCTAAGTAATCAAGGTTCTCAGAGTACATTTTAATTTAAAGAAGGTACGTACTAATGAAGATCATAATGAATTATAGAATATTGTTGGATCAAATTATATATAAAGCAGTCAAAAAGGATTATAATTATATTGCATGCACGTCAGCTAGCTCTCCAAGAATTTGGGTGCCATGCGTGTTGTTCGAATATTTAGCATCAGTTAGGCAGATACTTTTAGTTTTTTTAATATTACTTGAATATTAATTCAATTGATTACTAATAATTTGTTCAATAAAGAAGGCACAGGCTAGCTTGCATGAGAAGAGAAGGTATATATTGACTGTATATACTATTCCATATGAAAGTTTCAATATATGTAACTTTAATATTCTTCTTTTGTTCATCAAAACGGTCCCCTATTTTTTCAACCCAATGGCCAGCCAGTTTTTTAATTTTATAAATTCGTCAAAAAGTTTTCTCTGAATGAAATCATCAGTTGTAATTACGTTGATGATTTCTGATTATTTTGAATAAGATAAAACTAAAGTAATTATAATTATATAAAGAGGAGTAACAATTGCTAAAGAAAATCGAACTGCCAAAGAGCATACGTAAGTAGGTGGGACAATCTTAATATGTTTGAAGACGACGGGTAATGTACATATTCAACTAATTATGTATTATTTATATCATATGTCGTTTTCCAGATTATCGATTCATATGGAACGTTTTCTCACCGTAAAGAAGGTCTAGAAGCTTTCAACTTTTGACGAACAATATTATTGGATAAATTGCTTTTATCAGGAGTTAGGACAGGAATATTAAAAGATGGTCACCGACTTCTAATTTGTCCATTGAGAGGAAAATTGGATGATTCATGTATGTCACGTTATTTTCTCGTGGCTAGTCTTTTTCTTCTATTTCAACGTCACAGACTCACAGCAAACAGAGATAATAAACAAATAAGGTAAAAGCTGATAAAGTGAAAACAAATGAGCAAGAGAGAAGAAAAACAGCCCACGTAATTTTTAACTTGATAAGATAATTGTTTATGTTTTTGTTAATGATCTTGCACGTGAACTTGGATTTAAACTAGAGGCAGTTACATTATATTCGAAATTTTGTACAACAATGAAAGGCCATTTCTCAATCACGAGACACGTACTATTAATTAATTATGGTGATATTATAACCATTGTGACGTACACTAGTAAAAATTACGTTTACTATATAGTGCGATCAATATGATAGTACTTTGAATAGGTTAAGAATCAAAGTAATGAGTAGTCAATTTAATAGATTTTCTATCACAAGCGGGGTGTCATCAAACCAGAAATTTCATGAGTGTTTATAATTGTCGACATTGGATTTCAGTCGACGAGTAATCAATGTCCAATACCTGCAATCAATGTGAGAAAGCCCAAATACCAAGAAAGAATACAGTCAAGAACTGAAAATAAATGTAGGAACACAAAGCTTTTACGTGGTTCGGCAATAATAGGCCTACGTCCACGACTGTCCGTCTCTTAAATTCTGCAGAGTGACAGTGTACTATTGATTATTCTCCTATCATGTTAGGATGATTTTAATCCCTATTTATAGGGAAAGAGGCGTTATAATTCTGGTTGTAGCAAATCAGGAAAAGAATCCTGAATTAATTACACTTCCCAAATAATCAGTAAAAAATAAGAAAAAGAATTATAAATTAATTACACTTCCTAATATGTTTGAATAATATCAGGAAACTACTTCCATAAAATCAGGGATGATGTTGATTCGGTTTGAATTTGAGTAGACTTCCATATCTGATGAGGAAATCACGGTTTAATTGGGTAACTGTCATATTCGGAGAGAGAATCATGGTTAAATAAGGCAACTGCCTGTTCTGGAAGATGCTGCATTCATTACGCTTCTAAGCGAGCTGACGTGTCTATGGCGGTCTATGAGCTTGAGCTCACATAGCGAGCTACGCATGAGGCGGTTTGTGGAACGGACTATGCTTTGGCTGTGGAACGAGCTTATTGCAGCGAGCTGATAGGATACTGAGATGAGCTGTACCTTCTGCTGGGCCTGGAGTTGATATCTGGGCCTCGTCTGATAGGCCTTGACCGGGTTGACTGTTATTGGACCTCCTTATCGGGCCTAAATTGGGCTTTTACCAGCCCATTTAATGGGTCCGAAAAATACATATAACAATAACCAAATACAAATACGATATTCCTGCGTATTTTGATCTTATAAAGAACTTTGTAAATAAAATCTTTCTCTATACAAGACTGAATTAATTTCATTTATAAAGGATACTTTAAAAGATAAAAATTATTAATGCTTACCATATTAAATTGTATTAATTATTTTTTTTTTCAAATTTTGTGCCTAGATGATTGAACCCTGGACATGGAGTGTAATAATAGGAAAAAATTTATTTTAATTCCTACATAATTATTTGAAAAACATCATTTTTTTTTAATTAAATTTAAGAAAAGCTTCATTTAGTCCATGAGATTTCAAAAAATATCAGATTCTTGAAGTTCTTTTGAAAACGGTTTTTTTTATCCCTAACTTTTCCAAAATTCTTCAAAAATGTCCAAACCGTTAGTCAACTAATGGTCAACATTAACATAATGTATAACAATATTTTTACCTTTGATGGATACTAATAACATGTAAATTATCTTATTACCCTTATGAAATAATGAATTTATAAGTTAAATTTACTAAAATAGCACCGATTTGAGTTATTAATTACAATTTAAATTGCCTAAAGTAATCATTGACTGTTAGTTGACTAATGATTTGAACTTTTTTGAAGAGTTTTGAAAAAGTTGAGAATGAAAACTGTTGTTTGCAAAAAAGTTCTAAAAACTTGATATTTATCGAAATTTTTGAGATCAAATAAAGTTTTTCCTTAAATTTGTCGTTCTTGGCTCATTGGGTCCCAAAATTGTTGAAAATGTCTCCATAAGGTCCTTTGGTTAAAAGATTTGATAATCAATTGATAAAATAATAATAAAAAAAAGAAACAATTTTGCCCTTCAATGGTAAGCAAACCAATAAAATGATAATTTTTCCCTCAATACATTGAAAAAGTGTAAAAAAAATAATTATTATTTATTTTATTTAATAAAATATTTAAAAAGGTTAAAAAACAAATAATACCTATTATATAAAATAACACGTCATATAAAATTTTAATTTAGCTTTTATGTGATGTGTTATTTTGTTAATTTTTTATTAAATAAAATAAAATGACATCATTATTCTAATTTTTTTGTCATTTTGAATTATGTTATCTTTCATCTTTTTTATTAAATATATGACTAAATTTTATTTTTGATTATTTTTATTTTAATTATTTTATAAATTTTTATTTAATTAATTACTATCTTAGTTTCTTAGGTATGATTAGGGAAAAATCATAATTTTATTGGTTTAACTAAAGTTCAAAGGTAAAATGGTCTTTTTCACTATTTCTTAACAGTTGATTATCAAAATTTTGGTCAAAGGAACTATTACAACCATTTTTCATAATATTGGGACCTAGTGAGCCAAGAATAACAAGTTTAGTTAAAAAAAAAAATCGCAAAAAGTTAGTAACTAAAATGAAATTTTCCTAACTAACTAATATAAGTTGCTTGGGGAATCTAATTGGGAAGTTAGAATGTTCTTCTATGTACAATGCATTTACATCCACTCATTACAGATTCAATAAATTCCTGCACTTCAAACATGCTGTGAACATTTTCCCTTTTGCGTTTTGTTTTGTTTAGGGCAAATCATAAATAAAATATTGAACGATGGGCCAAAATGTTGACCACGTTGATGAACCCTTAAAACACATGGTTTAAGTGCCGTTCCTTTTTTTTTTCCCCTTTTTTGTGAAAATGTTCATGTATGCTTGATTCCATGAATACTTACTATTCCTCTATCCATTATAAACATTAATTGCTTTCAATCCATAAATTCAATGTTTAAGATATCAAGATCAAATTGATCACGAAGATTAAGTAATTATTTTCGAGTGGAAGATTTTGCAATCTTACAACTTTCCACTTTGGGTTTCCAAGAAATTATATTAACTATCATATCTTATTAAACACATATAAACATGAAAGTAAACAAATGTGAAGAGAGAAAATCGATAATTAATTAAACTTGGCTTAAAATTGTGAGACTCAAATTCTTTTTATTCCTTAATCGCTATTTCTTTGAGTACAATACATAAGTTTCCAGATATTTCAATTCTCTTTTGATTAAATAATATTTTTTTTAATTTAAAAAAAATATATTTATTTTTCTTTTCTATTGACTACTTAACAACGTCATTGAATCTATATAGTAACATAATCAATAAGAGTAGAAAGAACAAATTAAATACTTTAGAGTAGAAGATGGGACATGTACTTGAACAAGAGATTTGATAAGTACTTATGCTCCCCTAAAACTTGAAAAATTTGTCTCCTGGTTCTTAAATTGGTCTCACTGAACAAATCTTACTTTACAACTACCCTTGACTCTAATGTAATATTCTAAAATCTCAGTCATAAACAAAATATACCCTAATCCACATCAAAGTCTTCATGCCAATCATTTCATATTATCGATAATATAAAATTTAAAAACAATATTCTTGAATCTCTATTGCCAGGAAGAAAATGAAATGCTTCCATTATGCATGTTCACATGCATTGTATTAAGTAAATCTCACCTAATTAATGTGATGGGAAACTCCAACTGTGTCCCATGAGTAGCGCCAGGCCAACACATGTACATTGTATTGTTAATTTAATTGTAGCTTCGTAAATAAGAAAGATATGGCAAATTCATTTCTCGCTAATTAATGGTCAATTATTGGATCCACAGGTTCACTGCGTTTACGATATTTTTATGGTTTCTTAGACTTGACATGTAAATGAACCAACTTAATCAATTTCACACATATATAAATTGTGTGGTATCCTCGTTAGAAATTATCATGAACGGGTGATCTTAAATATATATATCTTTGTTATGGTGTCTCTAAGGTTTCTGCGACATGATCAAGACTCATCAAATTTCAATATAACTGATCAAGACTTTTATCAAGAACATTAAAACTTCCATCATATATAATAAATGATATCAAGGACTCTTTGCACACAGAATTTTCTTTCTGATGACTCTTTGCACACAGAATTGCTCTATATATCAGTCAGAGAGGTGAATGTGAGAATTATTTCAACTTTAATAAAAATGGAATCGAAGATTCGCATAATTAATTAATATAAGAAAAATTATTGCGTCTCTATGATTACATTTTGACGTTTGAACATTACTAATTTACCGATCAAGAAATAAAAAAGGAAGATTTGAATTAATCCAATATTACAAAGCTAAAAAAAAAAAAAAGAAGTGCTCCAAAAAGTCCTGACCAAGAAAGTTAAGTTGGAATTTTTGAGACAAACACTGCTAGTCTTTCATTTCTCACACCGTCATTCAAACCAAAATATGAAGATGCATGTAGTCAAGAATTTTTGCAAAAAATCAGCGAGTTTGATTATGATCGATAATTTCAACTGAAGGAAGTTGAAAACTTTGAGTTTAGCTCTTAATTGGTCTAGAAAGCCACGAAAAATGTGACAAATCAGGCAAAAATCACCATGATTATGCCCCAAAACTTCTCTCAACTTTCACGTTGGACTTTGATATATGAACCACATGGTAGCTAGCATCAACAAATGTGGGGGCCTTAGACACCATGATGAGAAGAAAACTTTTTTTTGGGTTTGATTTGGGTTTGTGTGCTTCCACAAAAGTGCTTTCTCATCATACAGAGAAACGGATTGATTAATTGGCCTTTTGTTAGTTGTTGCACAGTCCAATCATCTTTTCTTAATGATAATTATTAAATGCTGGATTAGCTACCACTGACTTCTGATTCAGTACGCTCACTAATTACTATTAACGTAATTAAATTTCAAGCATCACCTGGAGGTACAATTTACTAGCAGATGAATCTAGGTGGTCATAAAATTTTTTTAAAAAAAAAAATTACGATATTTGACATTGGTTAGATATCTCACCTAAAATTTGTTATAGGATTCTCGGTATTAGAAACTCCGAGAACTATTTTTTTTTTGTATTTGTATCAACAGAAGAGTATTAAAATCCGTTGTTTGTATTATTCTTTAATGTCAAATTTCACGAGCGAAGCTAGAGAACTTGATTGTATTTTGACAAAATGGTGGGAAATTTGGAATGATCAATGACTAATACAAGTGCCGTCCAATTGAGCATCTAAAAGTATCTGTGAGTCACTATATATTTGTGTGTGGATTCCATATATTCCATAGACACTTATATAAAGTTAATGCCATGAGATTATAGTTGACTCAGAATCCCATGAGTTGCCAAAAGTAAAATATTGATAGATTCACCACTTGAGGTGGTTTGTATGTTGTGTAGACAAAAGAAACTAATATCACTTGGATGGCTCTCTTTGTTGCTCTAATAATTTTTAGTTGTTGGGATTGAATATATACAAATTGGGAATTTAATGAAAAGGGAAGAAACATAATATTTTTCCTGTAAATGATCAAACCATGCAAATACAAAACTTGTTCCAGCACTATTTATGTCATTGCTTGTCAGCAATGTTATACGTCATTTTTGTAATGAAATATTCAAATAGTTTAATTTCCATTAAATTGAGGCAATTTTTAGATATCTACAATCATTCATAAATCACATAATGTATTAAAAAAATAAATTTACAATTTTGGTTCATTTTACTATTTATTCAGGTTTAAAATATTCATAAAAAGAAAATATGCAAGAATATATGATGTGGTTAATGGTTTTCTTAAATTTATTTTGACAACCTTTTTTTTTTAATCTTATGCTTTCATAAGATAGTCTAATCTGGTCATGAAATATGAAATGATATATCAACCTCCAAAAAGGAAAGAGATTATATAAAACGGAATTCTCATTATGAAAGTAATCAAAATTTTAAAATTTATATGATTTTAAATAATTATTGATCCATGGAAATCTCTTCAGAAGCTACAAATAGCCCCACCTTTAAGGTAAGTAACATTTTATCTTTTCTTTTGATCTCCTATCAAAAGTTGCAATTCGTGAGGATAACATGGTATTAATTCCTTCTTGATCTTGCTAATGACAGCTTGAAGTCAAGTTTCCCTTAAGTGAAATTTAAAAAGATAACAGTGTAACTATATAAGTTTGATTTATTAGTGAGAAACTAATTAGGGACATGTTACCTTTGATTAGAGGAGGATTAGGTCATCAACTCTTTATATTCTAATTCTTTATCACTTCCCTCCTTGTTGGGCAACTAATTGTCAATGGTCAATGACATAATTGAGGATGCTGAGAGATTTGTTCCACTGAATTTGGCTTTATTAACTCAAGCTCAATTGTCTTATCCAATGTTTATATAACTAATTGAAGAAATTGACACAAAATCAAGAGTACTAGCTTTAAATGATTGTTTCCTACCTTTTTCTTTTTGAATAATACTATACTATCAATAATTTGTCCAAATTTATTATTCAAATGATGTGATAAGTTTATATATAGTTACCATATTATCAATATATCACTCCTAAATTAATATGCTAGCTATACATCAATTTATCATATTATTTAGATAAAATTTTTGGATAAATTTTAAAAAGTGTATCATTGATCTTTCCATTTATTGGAATGCTCAAGTTCTAATCACTTTGAAAATTCAGTTAAAAGGGTTGTGTGAGCTGTTACTTTTGATGTAAAATTTATATATATTTATTATGTTTTTGTGTTTTTTCTCCCTTTTTTTTGGGTTATCTGGCTAGACCACCTCAAGCTAACCAAAACCAGGCCAATGGTCAAAGTGGGTCCATGGCTAATGACTAAGCCCACACCAAAAGAAATGGCCGATGGTGTGATAAGTGCAATGGGTTGGTGGTGTTGTAGAAGAAGAATGAGGGACTCTGACAAAGCTATTGGGGCCAATTTCTGCTTCCCTTTTACTGCTGTTGTCCCTCTTTTTGAGTGTATTTATGTTTCATCCAATCAATATGTCTACGACTCCTTTTGCATGTGCAACCATACGTGACATATTTCCCACGCTTTAATTTTTATTTACTTTTAAAAGAATGTTAAAATTTTTAAAACAAAAAGTGTTACTAACCGATCTAATTTATGCAACTTGTTTCAGCTTTGAATTAACTTTTTGTTTAGATCTGTAAAGTATTAAATCTTAATATTTTTGTTCCTTTTATATGTCCTTAAAAAAATGATACATATATTAATAGATAGTCTTACAAAAAAAATGATACATATATCAATGATAGTTTTACAACCTAAAAGACTAGTTTATTTGGTTGTGGCATATACCCTCATATTGATTTTTTTGTTTACAGTATGAGATTTATCTTATCTTTCTTCTTTTATACGTAAAACACTCTGATATAAGAAAACAAAACAAGAACATGATGGTGATCTATACAAGTACATATTTTGCATTATATAAAAACATTAGTGTGCTTTAGAAAAAAAAAATCCGTTATGTATTTAAAAGCATATTTTTAATCTAGCTTTTCACCGCTTATGGTTGGAAAAGAAATCAATTTATGCTTTAAGTGGGTTTCAAAAATTGGTGTAAGCATAAAGCAAGTTTCAAATCTCCTACTACATTAATTGATAACCAAAAGTAGAACAAAATACTATAATAATGAAACACAATTTTTATTGCATGAATGATGATATTATGCATATAACAAGACAAGACAAAAGTATATATATATTGTGTTTTTTTTTTTTTGAAAAAATACATATTAATGATTTATTTTAAGCACTTTTCTTCTTGCTTTTCACCGCATTTGCTAATTGGAAAAGAAATTGCTGCTTTCAAATGTTGGTGTAAACCAAAAGCAATACTTAAAATTCCTACAAATGATAACCAAAAGTAGAACAAACATTAAGAGTTTCTATTAAAATACCATAATGAGACAATTTTCTTGTCCTTAATTGCAAAGGCACCCAGTCAAAGATTACGTTCCAAAAGCTTGCAAAGAATCAGTACTTCTTTTTCTTCTTTGTCTTTTTAAATTTTCTAAAATAGCTTTTACAAATTCATATGTTCACAAATGATTCAAATGTCATTTTTTTTTATATATTTAATAAAAGTATGTATATGTATTTACAATTGCTTAAGCTTTTGTTAAAGCATCTTGACTTTAGGCATGGCGCATCATGTTAATTTAATACTTTAATTGTGTTCAAGGGCCACCGATTTTGGCTAAGATTTTCGTCTTCTTTTTTATTATATATACATATATTCTTTACGGCTGCATTTGCATGACTGTGAGTTTACAAATTACACAAATTGAACAAGTTGCTAGGTCCTTAATTCACTTTTTATCTTCAAAATTTAAAAAATTTTCCTTCACTTTCTATCTTTCATCTTGTTACTTTTTCACATCTAATGATGTTTGCAGAACCTGTTTTATGAGCTAATGGCATGTAAAAGATATATTTTTTTAAAAAAAATAAATTAGTATTTTTTAATATAATTGGAACCCAAAAAAAAGGTCTTCCTTTTCTTCGAAATATTAAAACATAAAATATATTTCTTGTTTTTGATTCACGACCAATTTTGAAATATACCCATTTTTAGATATTATTGAAAGATTTTTTAAAAATGAATATTTTAAAACATTAATGGGTTTGACGTAGGATAGAGTGTACTATTAAATGGCCTCTCATGGGCTCACCAGTATATTTGGGTTTGCTGGTACAAACAAACCCAAATATAGTAAGGCCCAAATGACTACTATATTTGGGTTTCTTATAAAACCATCTCTACTTGATCCTTCAGGGCCCAACAACACCGACACTGCAACCGACTTTGCATGAATGACCAAATCTTTACACTTCAGTAGAATTTTGGATTAACTTTGTCTTTTTTTTTTTTTTTTGTTAGATACTAGACCAAAATCAGAAGACAATCAAAACCAAATTAGTAAGACCCTATTGGTACGGCCAGGATAAATCATACATCAGAGTGAAAGATAACCTATATATATGAAAGAAAATTTCATCTTTGTTGAATGAGGTGGAAATATGAGTGTCGAACCTTGACCTTTAAAGCCAAGGCTGACCTTGTGCACTATCATTGCGCTACAAGGTCACATACTAAACTTTGTCTTTTATCTTGTTTAATGAGAAACAAAATGATTTTATAGCAACGAAACTCACAACATTATAAAGTAGTTATTATTTTTTTAATAATATGTAATTTATTTTTCAAAAAGTACCAAAATTTAATAAATATGAAGAATTACATGATGTTAAAGCTTTCCATAAATACGAATGACTAAAAAAATTATTATGATGCTATTATAAAAATACTTTGTGTCCACCTAAGATCCAGCAACTCCTGAGGAGACTGCCCAAAGAAGAATAAATCATCAGAAACTACGTTTGTAAAGGATTAGAAGTTGACATCAACATACAATATCTTGATGTGGCTAAATAAATTATCCTATTACATAAGTTGCCACCTAATAAGGGTTATTATTATAGTTATGCAATCCAAAAAGAGATAGCTGGGAGATATGTTTTAGCTTTAGAAAAGTTAAAACTGTTGACTTGATAATTTAGCTTCTGTAACACAGATGGCCAGTCTACTAAAAATTTTGGAGAACTTTTGAGACAAAGCGAAAACTACATCAACTTTTGAAATATTTTCTGTAGACGATATGCACTAAAGTCATGGACTAACGGCGATTATGAAAGGAACAAAACGCGGTTAGGCCATGTCAACCAATAACAAATATGTATTTGTTTTTGTATTAAAAAAACACATAATTATTATTATTTTTTTTTAAAAGGGAAAGATTAATATTTCTTCAATTATTTATCCAATGTGTTTAGATATACAAACACATTTTAATTGTCTTTGCTTCATAAAAATTGGTTTTGATTTGACTCAAAAAAAGAGGGAAAAAAGCTGATTTTTAAATTTACTAGCAGAAGACGTTATTGGAAAACATTAAATTGCTTTTTTTTTTTTTTTAATAAAAAAAATCTCTATTAACAATTTTATTTCTTAAAAACGATGTGGTAATATGTTCATAAATGGGTTTGGGCTCAGATGGAGGGGGCTCGTTGGGCCCATTACGTTTTTTGTTTGGTTTGCTGGTGGGCTTTCCATCCCTAACAAAGCCTTTCAAGCCCAACAGCACTGACAATGAAAGCCAGTCTGCATAAATGAAATCTAACTTCACACAATTTTACAATAAATTCTTGTTCATAATTTCTAATCTTGTTCAATCAAACAGAAAAAGATTATATAGCAATGAAACTCCCAATTATACAATACAGTAGTCTTCTGAGATATAAGATTATTTAATAAAATATAAACTTTTATTCAAAATATATCAACTTTTAATAAACATCAAACTTACACGATATTAAAGTTTTCGATAAGTACAGATTATTAAAAAAATATGAGGATGTCACTACAAAATTATTGTGTCCACCCAAAGGTCAAGCAACTCCCACGAAAACTAGCTAAAGAAGAATAGTTAGTTAGAAAAAGGGGTTCTAAAAGATTAAAAAGTTGTCATTAGCATAAAGTATTAACATTTGACCAAGCAAATAACTGAAACACGTTTGTGGAGACCACAACTAGCACCAGCACCAGCACCATTTACAATTTGGGGACGACTGCGCACACAGAAAGGAATATGCTAGCAAGTGGGCTTAAGTTCTCAACATAAATGTTAATGTCCCCCATCATCCATTTTGTTGTCACTTAGAAAGGAATATTATTATTAACCAACCAAAACCACACCTAATGATTGGTTAAATGTTAACCAATCTTGATTCTTGAATTGACACATAAGGGCATAGATGCGTCGAGCAAGCCAAGCCGGATAGCCTTAGCTCGCCCTTAATTTGAGGGCCAAACCCACCTCCCAGCTCTTATTTTGTGAGAGCTGGGCTTGATATTTAGGTTCTGTTTGGTATATAGGTTTGGACTGTGTTTGAATAATTTCTAGTCCAAATCTATGTTAGGCAAGAGCCATGGGATTTGTCCAGTTGTGGTGGGCTTATTTAAACTCACCACAATTCATGAGATAAAGCAAGGGATATCATATTTTATTGATTTTTTTTTCATTTCTTTTAAATTTAATCTTAAATTTATTAAATTATTTTAAAGATTAAATTAATATATTATTTCTAAAAAAATAATTTTTGTATTGATTAAAAAATAAATATTATTTTATTTCAAATTGATAATATATAATTATATGTAATTTTTGAAAATCATTTAATATGTCATGTTCATTTAAAATTAATTTAATTATTATAAATATAAAATGTATTTATTTTATTCATATTCTTTAATACAATCCCAACCCTGGTCAAACAAAAGATAGTATTATTTTTATTTAATCTCATATTGTACCAAACACATCATAATATTAATTTATTTAATTCAACCCGATGTAGTCTCATAGAAATATATCAATTCAATTTAACGTGTCAAACGGACTCTTAGGCTCTATTTGATATACGAGATTGGAATGGATTAGATTAAAATAAAATGAATTGGATTTGAATGAAAAATCATTCTCCCATATTTGGTAGAATTTGGAATTAGATTAAAAATGTCTCATATTATGTTTAGTGTAGGTTGGGATTATATCAAAATAAAATTAATTTAAATACTTTATTGTATATTTAAAATTAATTTGAGAATTAATTTCATCAAAAATCTTTAAAAAGAGGAAAAATTATTTTGTTAATTTAAATACAAGGATTAATTTTAAATAGTAAAATGTAGGTTGGGTTTAGATTAAAAAATTTAATTTAAAAATATTATTATATAACCTAACTTATATTATACATAAAGTTAATAATGTTTTAAATAAAATAAATCTTATAAATCATTTTTCTAAAAAATTGTATTGATTTTTTTGGAATTATATTATTTTAAAGCATGAGTAAAAAATATTAATTTTGGAATAACTCTTATTTAAATAATAACATTATTTTCCAATTTTTATTTGCATATAATAAAATTAATTTCACAAAGTACATGAGAAATAAATGAGGTTGGTAGAAGAAATAATTAATGAAGAGAGAGAGAAAAATTCATTCCCATCGAATCCTATAATGGAGCTTGGGATTCAACATTCTCATGAGAATAGAATTAAAATGAAGATGAGATTGAAAATCAAGTTAGTCACTCCAAACATGGGATTTGAGAGTTTGGAATATTTTAAATTCTAAACCCATATCAAATCTCATATATCAAGCATAGTCTTGAAGTTTGTGACTTTGAAGGGTTGAACTAAAATTTAGAGCGGGTAAGCCTGCTCTAAATAGGGCTTGAAGGCAGGGTTGGGCCTCAAACAAATTTAAGGGTCGGCCTATACCCGGACCTCAAGCCTGAGTGGGCTTCAAAATTTTACATCCAATTCTGTCCAACTCATCCAGTTGACACCACTAGTTCGCTGCATTAACTTATGAAGGATTCATGGGTCAAAACACAGAAAAAAAAACTTATGAAGGATTCTCTATAGACAGATGTCACAGCAGTGCTCCGAAGATCTAGCAAATATCATAAAATAGACAAATGAAGTCACACCAAGCGGACATTCAAGATAGTATATATTTAGCCTTCCTCTTAACCAAGCAGCCAGGTTTGCACAATTTTTTTATCATATGCATACTTTTTTATCTTCCATATTTTTTTATTTTAAGATGTCAAAACCTGGCTATAATATGCAGCAATTTCACTAGAAAGAACAAAGGTTTTCATAACTATGTGACAATATATTTCCCTCCTATATCACCTCAAATGTATATCAAACAAACAATAAAAAAACATGAACCACCCCCTCACTGTTTGTAGACCTTTTTATATGATCAATGAACAATGTACGAGCACAGCTCAAAGCCTTTTCCTACACTTATAGAAACTATATATTCACTCCTCATCTACAGAAAAATCTGGCTCTGCTGGTTTTTGTAATGAACTTACAACACCAGAATCAGATCCTGAATGCTTGTTGCCTCTTCTAATGGTTGCAGCCCACCTTGCTGCATACACAGATAGGCCTGATTCGGGCTGTGGAGTCTGAGGCTGCACAGGAGGGTTCTCTTTAGCTCTGACTTCTGCTGCTTCCTTTCGCTTCTTGAACCTGCGCCAAGCTGCTTGTATGAAACAAGCAGCCCATGTTCTCCACTGGTGTGAGTGGAACCTGAACTTGTGTCTAAGTTGTTTACTATGTAATCTCCTGAATTGTGAAGCCACAAACTTTAAGTCTTCTTCTCTGAGAGCAAATGCTTCAACTTCGGATATGGACTTGACTGTTCGTGTAGATGAGGGCAGAATCACACTTGGACGAGGGTCCAATGCCCATGTCAGCAGCTCCTCGCCGCAGAAATCACCAGGGCCAAGTTTGGATGAATTGAAGAACCCTGTGCGGCCTCCATTTGTTGTGTAGGAATCAAGGTGTCCGCGGATTATGAATAGCATTTCGTTTACAGGGTCACCTTCACGCACAAGAAACGTGCCTTCTGTGCATAATGCAGGTTTAAGTCTCTCACAGATCGCGTCCAGCATCCTTTCATCCATTTGATCAAACAACGGAACCTGTTTAAGAAAAAAAGTTAGATGTTGGGATTATAGAATCACTCATGTAGTGCTTGAAATTCATCGACTTCAATTCGTATTGCGGTTGAATTGTTTGACTTACTCTTCGGACTAGATCGAGGCAGAGGTGGCGCTTGATGTCTCTCCTGAGATCCATGGGGAGCCCTTTGAGAAGAGACTCTTCATCAACTCCTCTGGTGGCTGCCCACTTATATTGATCATATTTTCTAACAGATTCCCTCAAATCAGGAGGCAGCTGCCTATGATGCATCCATTGTTCTGTGTCTGTTCTCTTGATTCTCCACTCTTCTAATCTGACAGTTGTAGATTGGAGATATGACTGCCAAATGATTATATTACTTGAATAAACTTGTCAAATTGTACCAATCTGAAGATTCTGAGATTCTGAAGATGTCAAAAAGACTTACCTGCATATTCCCAATAAGCAATGCAAACAAAACAAGCCCCAGAGTTCCAACAATGATGGCAAAATTTATTTCTCCAACGTATGTGGTTGTCGAGAGATTTTGTCCCAAACAACTGCACACATTGATGAAAACTAACATTAGAATGTACAATTAGTACAATAAATAATAAGTGAAGAACAACACTACGTGCCATATTCACAACTCATAAGAACATGCTAATGTTCAAAAGTGAAGAGGACTAATTGGAAGTAACTTACCTCAGGTTCTTCAAGCCCCACCAGAGACAATAGAAGTACCTGGGGAAAAATGGTGCTGTTGTGACAGCAAAAGTCACTGCATCACCGTAAATTCCAAACTCATAGAAATTATTGTTAGGATCACACAAGTTGGTGATATTGCTGGACTGAAACCAGGAATTCCTGCCAGTTTCTTCAACTCTGTGACAATCAAAGAACCCGTATTGACATGATGCCTTCTCTTCATCGCACACACTTCTCCAGCATGCTTCTTGACGTTCAATTGAAAGAAGGTACCAACAAGCTCCTATAACCTTTTTAAAAAACAAAGAAATAACCCGAATGAAATTTAATCTTCTCTTATATATTGAAAGAAAAGTAGACATTGATGATCAATTACATCACTATAACATCTATCCTTGACATGCTTCCATTCTAGACATAGTAGAAATCATGTTATTGTTCAAGTAGGCACAAGTGACAAATCATGAACATTGATACTAAAAAGGACAAGTATAGGATATATTAATCTGATACACAAAATAAAGACAACAGTGAAATGTCAAACAATTTTTCCCAAATGAATCAGAATTTATAGTTTCCCTTCACTGATATCTAAATCAATGCTTAGAAATTGAGTTACTTGATATACTTACATGGCTTGCCAGCATGTAGAGGATAAGATTATAAGCAGCTCCTGCCCAGGCTGTTTCTGTCACAACACCAGCGGCTTTAACAATTTGTGAAGTGAGTGGAAATATAAGGAAGACCTTGGGAAGGTACTGAAAAATAATTATGAATCGAAGAACATTTTTCGTGTTTGTCATAGTTGAGCCCCTAAGGTTGGGGATTATAACCCAAATCAAAACCTGAAATTTAGAACACAATACAATTTAAGTAATAAATACTACAAATTTAGTAGCTACAAAGATACAAAATAGCATTGATTGTGACGAACCTGAGGCAGTGGCAGTGCGGCAATGAGGTCAATCCAGAAGCCTTTTCGCAGGTACCTTAAAGCAATCTTAGAAGAATCTATAACAAGCTCACCTCTACCAAAAACCCGAGAAGAAGGTGCAACATAAGCAGTTCGAAACTGAATATATATCTGAATAATGTAGAAGGCATCAGCAAATGATCTAATAATAGTGAGAATCACTTCAAGGGGTATGCCAATGTCTATGCACACTTCATTTCTGACTACAGGCAAGTAAAAGAACAGAGGATCTACAAACAGAGAAACTAGACAGGCTACTAAGAAGATCTTATTCCAACGCCGAATTGTTGTTCCTCTAGGATCCAATATCCTCCTCTTCACTCTCTCAAAGTCTTCAGAGAACACTCTTGATAGTACTTTGGCCTTCAGGGATTTTCCAGTCTTGGCAGGAACCTCCTTGTCTGCCTTCCTGGTGCTAGCTTCAGGTTTGTGTGTACCATCAATCTTGTATTTGAACTTTATCACCGCATCTCCATTGATTGCAGGTAGCCTTGCCGCTTCAACATCATCTTGGAATCTGAAAATTTGTACAAACCAGTATGTAAATGAACACGATTGAAACTAGTCACAAATTGTTACAAGATATTGAAGAGTTTTGAATGAAACCAACCTGACAGATCTTGAATTACCATAAACCATGATGATTTGGTTGCTTCAACAAAAAGATTTGATCTGGAGCTATATATATATTATAGTAAAAAATCAACATTAATGCAAACAATAGCAGGGTTATAAATCAACCAAAATTTGACCACAAAGAGAGAGTTGACAATACTAGAACTAACAAGTGGAGGTCCATCTACGGCTGCTTTGATCACGCATCATGTGAAAATAAAAAAATGAAAACTCAACTTGGACATGAAAGTTGAAACCTCTCCAAGACCATCCCAGTTTTTCAGAAAAAAGGAGCAGGTCAAAACATGTGACTCAATTTTCTTTAAATACAAACTTTAAATCTGCATCCAGGTTTTGTCTTTAAAGTCAATGTAAGTTGAAGAAGAAATGTGATCAGACCATAAATAATATCTTTATTCTATTGATTATAAATCAATATTTCAGACCCGACCCAGATTCTTAAATTGTGCCATCTTCACTTGTAATGGAAGAAAAAAATAGTCTATACTCTATAAGAATCAAAAGTAAAAGAAAAAAAAAATGTTCTAGCTAAGCATCTTTGAATAGAATAAAAACAATGCTAGTGGGTTCTATTAATAATATATATGTACATATAGAGAGAGTACTTACAGTTACAGATAATACGTTTTCTGTGTCACTCTATCAAATCATGAAACCAAACCACTTCTCAGGCTATATGATCTCAGGGTTCTTAGTGAAAAAGAAATCAAAAGCTATGAGAAGAGAAAGAGACTGAAAATGGAAATTGTTGTGAAGAATCTATACAGGCTATATGGGAAAATGAATATTTTTCCACTATTAGAATTTGATGAGACTTCACTCCTAGCAAGTTTCACCTGGAACGTTGTCAATGATTCGTGTCGTTTTCACTGTAAATGGTAAAAAAATAAATCTAATCTGGAAACGGAATTGCCATGACATTTTGTGTATATAATATAATGTATAACAAACTTTAGAAACTCAGAATATGATGAAAAGGACAGAAAAGGCTATTTTAATAGAGAGAACAATCAGAGAACTGAGAAGATAAATAATTTATCAATTTGATGGGGTTGTTATTGCCGGATTTTATGAGGAAAATATAATATAAATAATGATTTCTAGATTACAATAAACAAGGGTTATGTAAAAGTCATGAAGACGGAACCAAATGAGTGTGTCCAATAGAAGAACACAAGGAACAGAAGGAGAAGAAAATGCTTGCGTTGTTTACTGTTTTGTGTGGTTTTTCTGATTGTTTTTCAAGTAATTTTGTCTGTTTTATTAATTTTAGTTTAAAGATCCGAGGAGTTGACTACGTTCGATGTGGATGGCAATGGAATCTTGCTTCGTGTGTGTTCCAGTTGTGCATGGCTTTGATCTCAGCCAGCAAGTGATTGTCCAACTCCAGCTTAATTTTGAATTTCGTTTTATCAACTTTTTTTTTAAAAAAAAAAAAAATGTTTTCAGAAAAAGTGGTCTGTTTTCGGGGGAGAATTCAACCATTTTTATTTTATAATAATTTTGCTTGTGTTTTTGGGTTCACTCTCAATCATATATATATATATATATGTATATATAAAATAATGATTAACTTCCAAAATTTTTGTTCAATTTCATATCTAAATGATATGATATGTGAGTTGTCAATATCATATTAAGTATCACATAATCTCTTGAATTATAAAATATTGACAATCCACATATCATGTCATTTGGAACAGAAAATTTGGAAAGTGTAGCATGTCTCTTGATTTATAAGATATTGAGAATTCATATATCATATCATTTGAATATATATTTAGATAAAAAAATTTGGGAAGTCAAACATAATTGATATATTATATATATGTATATATAGGGGTTCCCTTGGATACACTTGAGATATGGATACAATTGACAAAAAAAAATAAGGGATTACATTCTATATATTTAGTTGTAATAAGATATAATAAATATATAATAAATTACAATTAACAATTTTAGAATGTAATTTTTTTTGGTCAAGTGTATCCATATATCAGGTGTACTGTTGAATATGTCATATATATATATATATATATATTTACAACCATTTTGATGAGGGCCAGATTTTTTTTTCCTTTTTATTACAAAGACAAATTAGAAAATGATAAGTGATGAGAGAGGGGGGAAAATATTAAACTCATCTCTCAAATGCTTTTTTATTAGTGTTTTACTTTTTATTATTGAAATTGACCTAAGGGACAATTGAGACCAAATGAGATCAGACACTGATAGAGCAATCCAGAGAGCAGCTCCCATACAAGAAGGGATAACTCACACATAGGTAGAAAGGAGGCTCGTACACAGGTGGGAAAAGACAACCACAAATGTGGTGTTGAGTGTTGAACCAAGTATCAATCTTGATCCTTAGCATTGCACTGCCACTGCAACAAAGGCACTTTAGACCCATCTCTCAAATGTTTTTACATATACTTTACATATTTATGATATAGATTTGAGTTTCACATGCAATTATCAATATATGTGGGGCATTATAATGTTTCAAATCTCATTATATATATTTATTAGTATGATACGCAATTTTATCTTTTCTGAGGGTAACACATTAAAAAATAAGAAATAAATGGAGAAACAAAAATCTTTCTTCTTAGAGAAAGTTGTTATTAAAGCAAGTTTTCCTAAAACAAATTCGAATTTAAGGTGGTAATAAAACCTTCTACATTTAAGTTCCTATCGGACCAACAAATTATAGTACAATTTTTTTTAAAAAAATAAAATTATTGCATAAAATTTTAGTAACTAAAATATTGTTTTGTACTGTGCTGGCATAATTTTTGTCATTATTATACAAAGTCATAAGTCATACAGAATAATTGAATTCAATCTGTCAATAGTAGCTAGCGTCATTGGTTTAAACGTCAACTGCCTTATGTTGAAGACTTTGGCATGGTTTGATACCTAAGTAGGCAAAAATAATCAAGTTTTGTGGGTTGTTCCCAACCCTCTTGTGAACCTTTCATTTACCTTTGTGTAAGCGAATTTTTTCATATGAGAGTAGTATCTCGAGTCGCATTATTAATGCTTCTATTTTAGTTAGTCCCGATAGTCTTCAGAATTAATCTTAATCCTAAAAAAAAAAAAAGATAATAATAATAATAATTCAATTTCAAATTTTTGATTACTTAAAAAAGGAGATCATTCAAAATCATCATGACATAATTTAAAAGGAGATCAATCAAAATCATCATGACATAATTGATTTTGAAAGAAAAGAAAAAGAATATATATATATATATATATATTCCCATAACAACCCAACATGTAAACATACGTATGATGCTTCTTTTTCTTTGCACTAAAATATAAAATTCAACACTTGCTTGGCCATTAAGTAAATTTTTTTACATTGGGGAAAAAACAAAATAGACTTTATCTTTTTTAAATTTTATTTTTAATTTTTATATATGTTCGCGCGAGAGCCATGTAAACTAGTGTCGATGAAAAATATATATAAATAAGGTTTTCAAGGTTATAAAATGTCGGAAGAACTTCATCTGGATCCCTATATTTTAAAAAATTTCTCATTTTTAAATATAAATTTATTTATAACCTTTATAGTTTCTTACTTTTCAAAAATTTATCAAATTAGTCATTCTGTCATCATTTTTAATAGGAGAGAATTTCATTTTGGTCCTTATATGTCTATTAAAAATGATGATAGAGAGACTAATTTGATAAGTTTTTAAAAAGTAAGAGACTATAAAAGTTATAAACGGATTCGTATTTAAAAATAAGAATTTTTTAAAAATATAGGAATCTAGATGAAATTTTCCCTAAAATACCACTCATTGATGGTGATTGGTCACACCCTCTTTTAATGGCTTTTATCATTTTTTGTTTGTTGGATTTGAATGGACCGATTCCTCAATTGTACGGATTTGCCGGTAGTACAGGATAATATCCCCCCTGAATAGCTTTTTCTTTTTCTTTTTGATTTTTCACAAATTATGATATTATTGTGAATTACATTATATCTACCTTTTTTGAATTACTGACATTCTCTTATATCTAATATTCAAATGTAATTTCAATAATTGGTTTGTTGGTTTTGTCCCAACACATTTATGTAATTTATGGATGGTTTTATAGTTATTTTTAAATTGAATTTTGTCAACATATGTGTTAGATTAATATTCGAGGAAGTGAATAACAAAATTATATTTACTTAAGAACATCCTAATTAAAAACAAATTAATATTATTGGAATTGTGAATAAAATGGGTATTTTTTTTTTAAATCTGAATGAGATGGGTATTATTATTTATTTATAGTAGGAAGAAAAAGTTCATGTTGCCTTTTTTTTTTTTTTTTTTCCTAATAGCCAATTTCATGTTGCTTTAAGTATAGTAACATCATTATTACTTGAGAGGAAAAAAGCCCATGACTGGCTGTCATCAGAAGAACCAATTTGACTTTTGCCTCGCAAAATCTTTTGTTTCCCATCTGGGATTTGACAAATTGACACCAAAAACAGCTATATATCATCATTTAATACGCATATGAAATGAACTCTACCTTTTCTTTTTCTTTTTCTTTTTTATAATAATAATTGGAATCATACTAAATAATCTGTGTTTTGAGAAGCTAGAAGGTGCTTTTTATTATATTAAATATATTTTATTTCCATTTTTGTTATAATGAGAGTTATGAGTATCATTGCGTGAAGGGTGGCTTTATTGTTTGGGAATAGTGAAGTTAAAATGATCAGTCATCAAGTACCAATACGACACATGATTAAATTGTGGTAACTAGATATTTAGCTCTACATTTTTATATTTCCACTTTTATAAGAATAGAAGTCCTTTCACTTTTTCTTTTTCTTTTTCTTTTCTTTTTTTAAATAAAGAAAGAATTTTCAGTTCTTGATTGGTTAAGTACTCTTGTGAGTCACTCTCCATTGCTTTACTAGTTTTTTAGATATCTATGTATACATGGATGGATATTTTTAAAAATCAGTTCTAGAAGATGTATGACACTACAAATTCATTTTACAAATCTAATTTATAAGGATATTTTCATTCCAAATACAAAATGATTGAACACCTCATACAATACATTCATGATTGATAATCAAACAATCAGTAACTTTTTATTAATAAATATGTTTTGAAATAGTTATACTAACAAAACTTTTTCGGTTAGACTATGAATAAAATTTTAACATGTAAACCATCATAAAATTTTTAATAGCAAAGATTCAACTTGTAAACATTTTATCTTTCAGTGAATCTCATTGTAATTCTACAATATAAACTAAACTTCTCTGACTCTAACTAAATGAGATTTGAACTTGAGATCCAAAATAACTAAATATAAACCAAATTTCCCCATACCCTAATAATGATAGCAACATCATATTCATTACCGATATTAAATTACTATTGAATTTTATATCAATACAACCAAAATGTCCATAACTTATCTCAATTTTGGAGAGAAAAAGGATTTCTACAACCATGCACAACTCACCGTTGCATTTAATGAAGTTGTGGAAAAGAAGAGGTCTCCATTCAAGAATTGTGAGGCAAAGGGGTTCAGGGGTCGGTCTCCAACCAAACAATGTCCTCCTGTCCTTTTATTCTATATATCCTTCATGATGGTGAGACCTTTTAATTTTCTTTAACCCAGCACCCACCCCCAGCCTCACCACGACACCCTTCTTCTTTTTTTTTTTTTTTTTTTTTTTTTTTTAATTTCGTTTTTTTTGAAACTAAAAAATAGCTAAGTGTTCTTTATTTTTTTATTTTTTTAATATTAGGTCAGAATACTATAAGAATCAGTTGAGATGAGATTTTGAAACACAGTTTGAATTCCTTTTCCCGGATACAAGAGAAGACTGTCCATATAAAATGAAAAAACTATCCATAATTAATGAGAGGATGCAGATCGAACCTAACCTGATGCATAGATGAGGATGATTATACCACTCTATCAATTCCATTTGCCTTAATAGCTGAGATTGTTTGACTCATAGTAATCAAAATATTTATATATAATGATGAAGATTACTTGAAAAAATTTTGTTTATTAGACCTAATCGGGGAAGCCAGAGAGACCTCGCACCTCACCGGCTTCATACTTGTTAACTTTTCTTGCATCCTAATCCCAAACATGAAAATTGGTTTTATATGAAATCATAATTTAATAATCACCCAAAATTCCATTAAAGCACTTAACATGTTAGAAATTTAGTATATCAGAAAATCAAAGAGAATATTAAGAACGTGCTTTCTAAAAATGATATATTTTTTATATTACTTATCCTTCTTTCAAATAATAATAGACCTTATTAATCCAAATAGTTTTAATGATCTAGCCTATGATCATTATCTAACAATCAGCAGTTATTAGTTTGCATCTATTGCTTTTGCATAGACTAACCTTGTTAGCATTTTATGACATGTGACTAATGATATGTACCATAATTACAAGGGAAAATTTCATTTTAGTCCTTAATTTTTTTGAAATTGATAATTTTTTAAATATATTTAAGATAATATACCAAACATCCCTAAATTTATAAAAAATTCATCATTTTAGTCCCTACCATTAGTCAACCGTTAGTCAAATTGACGGTAAGAAGGTTAAAATGGTAATCTTGCATTAAAATTTCGAAAAAATTTCATTTTGGTCCCTAATTTTTTAGAAATTGATAATTTTTTAAATATCTTTAAGATAATATACCAAATATCCTTAAATTTATAAAAAAAATTCATCATTTTAGTCCCAACCGTTAGTCAACCGTTGGTCAAATTAACGGTGAGAAAGTTAAAATTGTAATCTTACATTAAAATTTCTCAAGATATCATGTGTGTGGTCTAGAAAAATTGAGATATTTGAGAAGAATATTAAAGGTAAAAAATTGAAGTCATATTTGAATTTTTCGTACCACTGTGGGTTGATGATATTTGAGAAGAATATTGAAGGTAAAAAATTGGAGCACAAAAATTGAGAGATCAAAAAATGGAAAAACAAATTAGAAAAGAAAATTAGAATATTTGGGCAGCAAAATTGCAACCACCAATAAGTAACAACACCCCCTTTTAAACTCATTTTATTGTTACCGTTGTTACCATAACAAAAAAATTAAATTGTTATTATTTTGGTTTTATGTGTTAAGAGCAAAAATGTATTTTCCTTACCCATCAAAACCTATCAAATCTAATACAACAATCAATTCATTCACTCAACATGCAATATCCAAAAAGAATTAATAAAAAATTATAAGGATATTTTGGTCTTTTCAATTCTAATTTGTTTTTATATGGAAATGTATAATGATTCTTCCAAATATCTTACATTTTAATGCATCAGGGGTAAAAAGGTACTTCCAACAAAGTAGAGGTAATTTGGTCTTTTTGGATTTTTTGTTAACATTAACTATTAAAAAACTTATCAGCAGGACTAAAATGATGAATTTTTAACAAATTTAGGGATGTTTGATATATTATATTAAAGATATTTAAAAAATTGTCAATTTCTAAAAAATTAGGGATCAAAATGAAATTTTTTTGAAATTTTAATGCAAGATTACCATTTTAACATTCTTATCGTCAATTTGACCAGCGGTTGACTAGCAGTAGGGACTAAAATAATGAATTTTTTATAAATTTAAGGATGTTTGGTATATTATTTTAAAGATATTTAAAAAATTATCAATTTCTAAAAAATTAAGGATCAAAATAAATTTTTCCCTAATTACAACCTTTAGTGAAAATTCCAGACTATAACAATAAAAAGTGTGAGTTATGAAATTAGCACTGAAATTATAATTTGAATTTTTTTAGCACCATTAGGTCACTATATGTAAATTATTTTAGTTCACGTGCGAACTATACACCTATTAGTTTGCATAGAAAGAAATAGTTCGCACATGAATTATTGAAGCTAAAAAAACTTAATTTATAATTTCAGTGCTAGTTTTAAAACTTGGACCCTTTCTAATGCTGAAAAAAAAAAAAAAAAAAAAGTCTAACTACCTATCCAACATCTAAATGGACACAAGGTGAAATTTCCAGAACTTCTAACGTATTATGAGTTATATAGAAACAGATCCAAATAATAAAAAGTATTATTATAAAACCTAGAAATTTCGTATGTAGAAAATGATTAGCAAAATTTGCCAAAAACATTAAGGAAAAATCTAACTCTCTTTCTAAAAAGGTTCGGTGGATTTCAAAACCAATTGTCCTAATTTATATCAAACAATAAGAAGAATGTTAAAATCATTGTGGGATAAATGTATCTTTTTTTTTTTTTAAATGAACATTAGCCAATAATCGATTTTTTTTTTTTGGTTATTGTATAAAGATTTTGAGTTTACATTCCGCTTATACTAGGGTTTAGATTTAGGAAAGGGTTAAATTTTAATTAAAATCATTGTCCATTATAACTTGATGATAGAAAGCATTTATTCCACTTGATAATGTTCTAAGTTGAATCTATCGCCATTACAAATGCTATCTTATTTGAAAGCAAAAGAATATTTGCAAATGCATATTGAAATTGATGTACGAAAGCTAGTAATAAGATGGGGAAAATGAGAGCATTCACATTTCCATTTGGTATAGACTATAATATGAAATGAATGGACGACATGGATAGACAACCATTGTGTAAGCATTTAATCAGGACCATTCATTCATGGGTGGACCTATCTACAATTGATTGTTTAACAAAAGACTGGATTCATGTGTTTCAAGTCCTCAAATGGGAACCCCTCCAGGATCATATTGCTCATCTGCACGTGCCATGCACGGATTCTCTGACCCACACGTACCCATATAATATATTATGCAGCTAATGCTCAAGAAAGCCTCACCCTTTTTTTCTTCCCTTCGACGAATGAAAAGGAACAAATCTCAGTGACAAACTCTTTATTAAAAGAGGCTTTTTAGTACTGAGAATCCTCATGGATTTTAAAGTATGGTTATAACACACCTTTCATAAAAAATTGATTCCTACATATCTTAAAATTAAAATTCCGTACATTTTTTATATATCTTAAGACTGAAGAGAAGAGAAAAAAGTTGTGTATATGATAAAAGTTTGATTCAATCTTATTGGAAGTGGAGTCAAGAATTCCACTTTAGTTAAAAAAAAAAAAAAAGTGAAAATTCAAGGTCTACATTCAATTTGAAAATTGATTCAAATTTTCTAAGAATCTGCATGGTTTCGACACAAAGTATAATGACCTATTTCCAAACAAAACCGGGTCAAGTTTCAATAATTTTACTCCAACATAGTGAGACACACTCCCATCGATACGAAAAATTCAAATGTACGAAGTCCAACTAGCCTCAGTAACCAAAGAAAAGCAAGATGTCGCAACTGAAACCAAACATTCACTGCATATAAGACCCTAGAATTTGTTTACTTAAGCATCTTTGAATTCAAAGCCTAGAATTTTTGACTTAAGCTTCTTTGAATTCAAACCATAGAATTTGTTGACATACTATTTCAGAGAGAGTAGAATTCCGATATATTTCACATTTTTAATATTATCATGGGCGTGTTGTAGTTCAAGAAATTGTCAAACCAGAACATTAGCCCAAGCCCACTCCCACGACTGACTACTGCCCACTTTCGTGGATTTCTAAGAGTGTCTACCTTGAAGTGCATTGCAACACCAACTCGTATGAACCATATAAAGTGGCAATTCATAATATACAAGGAGCAAAAGTTCAAACTCAACTCAAAACAGATAATTTTAAAAACAAAATCGGTGAAAATTTTCTCCGAAAAGAAGGAAAAGAAGGAAGAATAATTAACATTTAAAGCCTCTATTGTATAAGTAATATAAGTTTTACTATTCTTCTGCAGCAGAAGCAGTTTCTTTTAAACATGATCTCATGATCTTCGCGAGCTTGGCGCATGCATCAAGGCAAAGCTGCATTGCCTGTATGAAGAAACAAAATTAGAACTATACACCCAGCAATAATGTTCAACTCCAATTTCATGGAAACATACATTCAAGGACAGAATTCCTAAATAATTTTACTATGGGATGTTCTCGTGTCGTTAGCATATGTTAATACATAAAAAGTATTACAGCTTATAAACATAAAGATGAACTTTTTAAGAGAAGCTACATATTCAAACATGTTGAGATTACCACCCAACAGTTAAAAATAACATGAACGTTTATGGATCCATTTAAAGTGCTTAACACATTCTAGTAGATAAGAAACTCTGTCCACAAATGGGTAAGAAGTCTGATGAAGAAACTATATATTGTTTGACAACAATGAATAAAAGTTTGACTGCCATACCTCGTTTACCTTGGGAGTTGACCATTCCCCTGTCACACTTAATTGAGTGACCTCATATCGAGAAGGCATACAAGCAATCATTAGGCTTCCGTCTTGGTAGCTTTCTTCTTCCAAAATAGGATCAATAAGAAGATTTTTACCTAGGCAAGACTAGGTGCCCAAGACGTTATGCGTTAGTGTACTCAACCAGGGAATTATAAATGTTGAAAAAATAATTAATGGAAGTGAAAAACAATAGAGCAAATTACACTTTAACTACCTCGTTGAAACGCATTTACAGACGGAGCAATAATTTCAATATTATTGTAATTTACCCTCCGCCGTTAGTAAAATTTTGTTATATTTAACGGTGAACAGTATTGTCGACGTCGATTTTTGGTCTCAGTCGACCGGATGATCCAAAGCCTAATACCTGCAATCAGAAAGCACACCAAAGAGAAGAGAGAGGAAGAACAAGAGATGGAACACTGAGATTTTTACGCGGTTTGGCAATGGTGCCTACATTCACGGGTCACTTTTTTTCAGAGTGATTGTAATACTAAAAAAATCTTCTCTTTTTACAATGAATTTCCTCCCCCTATTTATAGAGAGTGTGAGATTATAATTGAGTGATGTACACGTAAAGAAATCAACTACTCTGACATAGAATTTATTGCATTGACTAACAACTCTGACATAGTCATACTGTATTAATTGCTCATCGGGATCTGGAATAACATGGAGCTCGCTGGTACGAGAGCTGAGAGCTGGAGGCTAAGCTAGCTGAGGAGCTGCGAGCTGAGCTAGCTAAGAGCTGGATACTCAGCTAGCTGAGAGTTAGATGCTGAGGAGCTGCGAGCTGAGGAGCTGAGCTGAGAGCTGAGAGCTGAGAGCTGGAGCTGAGAGCTGGCTGCTGAGGAGCTGCGAGCTGAGCTAGCTGAGAGCTGGATGCTGAGCTAGCTACGAGCTGAGCTAGCTGAGAGCTGGATGCTGAGGAGCTACGAGCTGAGCTAGCTGAGAGCTGGATGCTGAGCTAGCTGCAAGCTGAGCAACCTGCAACTTGTGACCTGCGACCTGCGAGGCTGATGAGCTGAGAGTTGGGTCAGCTTATTTGATTGGTTCTTTGGGCTTTCACCAGCCAATTTTTGCAGTCCCAAAAATAGATATAACAAGTATCAAATAAGTGAAAAGATGAAATTACCCTCATATATATAAAGTCTCGCTCTTCCTCTCATCAGTCTCTCTCTCTCTCTTCTTTTGCTTCTTCTCTCTTCTCTTCTTCCCTTTCTTCTTCTTCTGCTATTCTTCTTCTTCGAACCCGATCTGGGTTCATATTCTTCTTCTCTTCTTCTGCTATTCTTCTTCTTCTTCTCTTCTTCCGCTTCATCTTCTTCTTCTGCTATTATTCTTCTTCTCTTTTTCCGCTTCATCTTCTTCTTCTACTATTCTTCTTCTTTTCTTCCGCTTTACCTTCTTCTTCTGCTCGTCAAACCCGATCTGGGTTCACGAACCCAGATTCCGGGTTCATGTGAACCCAGAAATCTGGGTTCATGTGAACCCAGAATTTGGGTTCGTGAACCCAGATTTCTGGGTTTTCAGAATTTTTTTTTTCAATTTTTTTCTTCATTTTTTTTTTTGATTATTTGAGTTCAAATGATAATTTTTATTTTGTTGTTGATTAGGTTGAATTGATGATTGTTTGAGTTGATGATTTTATTTTTTTAACTGATGATTGTGGATGATTTTTTCATGGTGAAATTTTTGGTTAATATTTAATTTTTATTTTAATTTTGTTTAATTTTTTTTTATTTTCTTAAATTGATCTCTACCGTCCATCTTGAGATGGACGATGGAGATCTGGTTAAACTTTTTTAATTTAAGTCATTTTAAAATTTATCTTAAAAAATTATAAATAAGATTAAAAAGATAATTTTACCCCTCACATATTTAATTTTAACGGGTGAATGTTAACGGCGGGGGGTAAATTGTAATAATATTGAAACTATTGCTCCGTCTGTAAATGCGTTTCAAGGAGGTAGTTAAATTGTAATTCGCTCAAAATAATAACATAGCTAGATTGATCTTGTGAGCCTCAAATGAAGACAATTCTTACTGTTTGTGGTAATGGCTACCGTTCAAATACGCACAATGGTCTACTAAATTGCAAATAGATAAAAGTAAGAAAATTCAAGAATCAGTACAAGGTACATACCACAGAAACCGAGGGTACAAGGTCATACATCATAATCCCAGCATCAGCCAGAGCTAGACTAGCGCATGATATCACGACAGGAAGATCACCTTTAAAAAACAGAGTATGAGATGTTGGGATTTTTTTTTATATTTCTTAATATGGGCTTACATATTAAATAACAATTATATTATGAGTTATCTATTTTAATAGGGTCAAATAAGTGATCTATTAATTGGGTTCTAAAATATCTATTGGGTATGAGCTTTAATGTGTAGAAACCTAATACTAATTAAATTAGAGCTAATGAGAACCTAATTATGTTAGTATATAAAGAACATAATTAGGGTTATGGTCCTCAAGTCAAATTAACATAATTTTGTTCTCTTTTCTCTTCCCCCATTCAAGAAGAAAAATATAGAATAACCTAAGGAGATTTGACTATGAAAGATTTAATCCTACTCAAATTTAACAATATAGATTCATGTATGTTTTCTCTATAATAATTCCTATTGATTTAATATGATTTTCTAGATTTTGATATAGATTTTAACCTATTAAAGTTGTATCCTACAAGTGGTATCAGAGCTAATTCATATTGAATCAATAAGAAATTAATTAGTATGGTTTATTATTGTTATCATAGAAGCATAAATATATATATATAGAATTTTCATCATGCTTTTGTGTTTTCGAGAGTGTTTTTTTTTTTAAAAATATTGAAGAATATATTAAATATATATAGTTTTGTGCTTTTCGATTCTACACGAGAGCATATGTCAAGCTTTGGTCTTCTGTTTTTTGATTATTGATAGTGATATGAGATATATATATATATATATATGTATGTATTTATTGGATACTTGCTGTTTTGTTTCTTTTGGTTTTGGTTGGCGCGCGTAAAAGTCAAGGGTGCCTTTTGTGTTTGTTTTGGATTATTAAAACAGGCATGAATATATATATTTAATCGGGATTGTCAGGTCAATACAAGCATGAACATATATATATTTAATCAGGTTTGCTTGAATATTTATATATATACATATATTTAATTGGTGTCTGCTTGCGTAAATATATATTACATCATGCCTGTTACTGTGTGAGTATAATATATATATATTTATTGATGCAAAAGATTGACATGGAATAAGATAATATATTAGTGTCAGTATATATATATTATCATCAATGCAAGCATAATAATTAAATTGATGATAGTTTTGTTTTGGTTTGGAAATAAAAGTTTGTTGATATATATATTATGTCTGATATTTCAAAATAAATTGAATTGAAATTATATGTTGTCAAAATAATCTCTATAATTAAATTTGTTTATTTTGGAATATTAAGATGTGTATATCTATTGTTTATGCGAATAATGATCGGTCCAAAGGAAGATTATTATTTGGCCAAATAATGAGCATATTTGTGTTAATAAATATGTGATGATTATTAGGTTTTTCATATGAGTAATAAGTCAGTCCAAAGAAAGACTTATTACTTGACGGGATTAATTGTCAATATTTGATTACTACACAAATATTTAATCGATGTCTGCTTGCGTAAATATATATTGAAATCACATCATGCCTATTACTGTGTGAGTATAATATATATATATTTATTGATGCAAAAGATTGGCATGGAATAAGATAATATATTAGTGTCAGTATATATATATTATCATCAATGCAAGCATAATAATTAAATTGATGATAGTTTTGCTTTGGTTTGTAAATAAAAGTTTGTTGATATATGTATTATGTCTGATATTTCAAAATAAATTGAATTGAAATTATATGTTGCCAAAATAACCTCTATAATTAAATTTGTTTATTTTGGAATATTAAGATGTGTATGTCTATTGTTTATGCGAATAATGACCAACCCAAAGGAAGGTTCTTATTTGGCCAAATAATGAGCATACTTGTGTTAATAAATATGTGAAGATTATTAGGTTTTCCATGTGAGTAATAAGTCAGTCCAAAGAAAAGTTTATTACTTGACGGGATTAATTGTCAATATTTGATTACTACACAAAGAGTACCACTTACAATTGATGTTTCTGTCCAAAGACTAAATGTCAATGTTGTGTTAGGTATCTTGTTTTAGGGTCCACCATTATGAGAATAGTTTAATCTTATTATGTATAAATTTATTAATTGAGTATTCTTATTTTATGATATGATTATTAATTGTGAGTTTGTATTTGGTTTTGTTCTCGATTCAGTTACTACTTCTACTTCAACAATAACTGCTAATATCAATTCCATTCCTGTGCTTAATGACATGAATTTTAAGAATTGGAAAGAGAATGTTATGATTATTCTCGGTTGCATGGATCTTGACCTTGTGCTTCGGGAAGAACGACTCGCATCTCTTGATGACAATAGTACCCCTGATGAAAAGACGAGTATGGAGAAGTGGGACCGTTCTAATCACATGTGTCTTATGATCATGAAACATTCCATTCCGGAAACTTTTAGGGGCTCTATGTCCGAAGAAAAAAATGTTAAGAAGTTCCTTGATAAAATAAAACAGCGTTTTGCAAAAAACGAAAAGGTTGAAACAAGTACCATTTTGGTTAACCTTGTTTCAATGAAGTATAAAGGAAAATGAAACATAAGGGAGTGCATCATAGAGATATCTCATATTGCTTCCAGACTAAAGGCATTAAAGTTACAACTATCTGAGGATCTGCTGGTGCACTTAGTTTTGATTTCTCTTCCTACACAATACAATCAGTTTAAAGTGAGTTACAACACTCAAAATAATAAATGAACTCTTAATGAGCTCATATCTCACTGTGTGCAAGAAGAAGAAATATTGAAGCGAGAAGATATTGAAAATGTTAACTTAGTAACTATCTCTAAGGATAAGAAAAGGAAAAAAGGAAAGGAAGTTGCAGCTGAGACATCACAGCATAAGGTGCAAAAGAAACAAGATGAGGAGTTTACCTGTCACTTTTGTAAGAAAGCTGGACACATGAAGAAAGAATGTCTCAAATACGCCAACTGGCGTGTCAAGAAAGGTATGTTTATCAATTTAGTTTGTTTTGAAGTTAATTTAGATTCTGTACCTAAACACACTTGGTGGATAGATTCTGGTGCTACTACTCACATAAGTGTGTCTATGTAGGGTTGCCTGTGGAGCCGACAACCAAATGATGCTGAAAGATTCATCTATGTGGGTGATGACAAAATAGTTGTAGTAGAGGCTATAAGAACTTTTAGGTTATTATTAAAGACTGGTCATTTTTTGAATTTGGAAGAGACTTATGTAGTACCGTCTTTTAGACGGAATTTGGTTTCAGTTTATGTTTTGGACAAATTTAGTCATTCTTGTTCATTTGGAAATAATAAATTTAGTCTTTTTCAAGATTCGAATCTTATTGGTAATGGTTATTTATCTTTGCATGATAACCTATATTTGTTGAATACAATTGTCTCAATTAATGAAACTTTGCATATAAATTCACGAGGTACAAAATGAAAATTAACTGACAGAGATTCTGTCACACTATAGCACAAACGTTTAGGTCATATCTCTAAACAGAGAATTCAGAGACTTATGTCTAACGGGATTTTTGATCCCCTTGATTTGAAAAATTTCAAAGTCTGTATTGAGTGTATTAAAGGGAAACAGACAAACATTAGGAGAATAGGTGTCAATAGGTATTCTGATGTCTTAAAACTAATTCATACTGATATTTGTGGACCATTTCCTACAGTTTCTTGGAATGGTCAACAGTATTTTATTACGTTCATAGACGACTATTCAAGGTATGGTACCTATATTTGATACATGAGAAGTCTCAATCCCTGAATGTTTTTAAGGCCTTCAAAGTTGAAGTTGAAAATCAACTTGGTAAGAAAATTAAAGCTGTCAAATCTGACTGTGGTGATGAATACTATGGTAGATATGACGGATCTGGTGAACAACATCCAGAACCTTTTCCGCAATACACAATATCAGACAAATCTAGCATGAATGGTGTTGCTGAAAGATGAAACAAAACGCTTAAGGACATGGTAAGAAGTATGATCAATCATTCGTTTTTACCAAAATTCCTCTAGGGAGAAGTATTAAAGATTGCAACATATATCCTCAATAGGGTTCCAAGCAAAGCAGTAGCTAAAACCCCTTATGAATTATGGATGGGTAAAAAACCTAGTATTAGGTATTTACATATTTGGGGTTGTCCAACTGAGGCAAGGCCTTATAAGTCAAATGAAAAGAAACTTGACTCAAAAACTGTAAACTGCTACTTTGTTAGGTACTCTGAACGATCAAGGGGTTTCAAATTCTACGATCCCACTACTTGAACATTTTTTGAGATGGAAAATGCGAGATTTTTTGAGGAAGTTGAGTTTGTGGGGGGAGATAAGATTAAAGACATTATCTTTGAAGAAGAATTTATTTCTCTTCATGCTATTGCTATTAATAATTATCAGGCTTCTATTCCTAACATTGTTCAAAATGTAAATCCAGAATATTAAGACAATGTAGATGAGCTCCTTGTGCAAAATGAAGAAATTATACTCGAAGTGCAAACTCAACAACCTCAAGAGGATGTGCCATTGAGATGATCCACTAGAGAAAGGAGAAGTGCGATTCCGGATGACTATATCGTTTTTCTCCAAGAACATGAAGTTGATATAGGAGTGGTGGAAGATGATCCAATCAACTTCCATCAAGCCAAACAAAGTTCTAATTCTCAAAAGTGGATCGATGCTATAAATGATGAGATGAATTCTATGAAAAACAATGACGTTTAAGATCTCATTGAATTGCCTAAAGGTGCGAAACCCATTGGTTGCAAATGGATATTTAAGATCAAAAGGGATTCAAAAGGCAATATTGAGAGATATAAGGCTCGTCTAGTTGCCAAGGGTCACTTAGAAAGAAGACATTGATTATAAAGAGACTTTCTCTCCGGTTTCAACGAAAGACTCTTTCAGGATTATAATGACACTTATGGCTCATTTTGATTTAGAGCTACATCAGATGGATGTAAAAATTGTGTTTCTTAATGGTGATATTGACAAAACAATATATATGATACAACTAGAAAACTTTGTATCTGGTGACCCAAAGAAAATGGTTTGCAAATTAAAGAAATTCATCTATGGTCTCAAATAGGCTTCCCGTTAATGGTATCACAAATTTTATCAAATCATTATCTCATATGGATTTAAGGTAAATAAGGTTGAAGATTGTGTATATCATAAGTTCAATGGAAGTAAATACATATTTCTTGTGTTATATGTCGATGACATACTACTTGCTAGTAACGATATAGACTTATTGCACGAAACCAAGAGATTTCTTACAAAGAATTTTGAGATGAAAGATCTTGGGGACGTCTCTTTTATATTAGGCATACAGATACATCGAGATTGAACTCGAGGTATCCTTGGGTTATCACAAAAGAGCTATATCGAAAAAGTTCTAGATAGATTTGGTATGAAAAGTTGTGCACTAGGAGACACCCCTGTAGCTAAAGGAGACAAGTTTAGTCTCAGTCAGTGCCCTAAAAATGAGTTGGAACGAAAAGAAATGCAAAAGATTCCTTATGCATCAGCTATAGGAAGTCTAATGTATGTTCAACGAAAAGAATTGCAAAAGATTCCTTATGCATCAACTATAGGAAGTCTAATGTATGTTCAAGTATGCATGCGTCTGGATATTGCGTTAATAGTGGGAATGTTGGGCAGATATTTAAGTAATCCAGGGATGGATCATTGGAAAGCAGCTAAACGAGTTACGTGTTGTTGACGTTCGGAAACGGTCAACCAGAGATTCTGGGGCCCAGACGGCAAACTTGGTAATTAAAGGTTCTGGTCGTGATGATGAAAGGATAATAAATAGGTAATTAATAAGGTTCAAGGTTGGTGGTGATTAATTCAGGTGAAGGAATGTCGGTCTTAGTTGTTGGTCGGATTTAATAAGGTGATCAGCAGGAAATTAAGAGAGAGAGAGAGAGAGAGAGAGAGAGAGAGAGAGAGAGAGAGAGAGAACACAAGGATTTTTACGTGGTTCGGTGACTGCACCTACGTCCACGGCCACTCTGGGGTTATTCCGGCAGAGTGACAATTCTCTAGTGTATTATGCTTGTTGGTACAGTAAAAATGTCTCCCCCCTTTATAGAGGAGGGGGGATGACAATATAAAAATACAAAGAAAGTTACACACGTTACAGTCAACGGCTAGTTTTAACTAATCCTGACATTGTTATGCTGCATTAATTGTAAAGGTAATGATGGTTTCCTCCCTGCACAGATCTGCATTTAATATACCTGAAGAGGCCTTTACTTCATTAAATGCTTCTGGGTAATTGTGTAAGCGGTTTCCGGCGGGAAATCATGAGGGTTGGTAATTCTGACAACTTGCTATACACGGTATCCCCTGGGTAAGCCTTCTGGTCAGCCAGGTGATACACACTGGAGGAGAGCTGACATGGCCAAGAGGAAAGGTAGGGCGATTTGGGGGTCCATGCGAGCTCGCGACCTCGCCCGAGCTGGAGGTACGAGCAGGGGGCATCCTGGGAACTGTTGCTGGCTTGCGACCTGGGCGACCTCATGAGCTGGGCTGGCAGCCACTGGTTCCAGTCTTGGGCCTCCTGGGCCCTTGCTTCTATTTAAGTAAATAAGGTCTGAGTTGGGCCATTAGGGCCGATCCAGAAAATGGGTATAACATCAAGCCCCCCAGCTCTCTGTGCGTTCTGCGGACTGGGAGCTGATTTAAACATATAACTGGCGCCCATTTTCAAACATTCTGATGTCGTTTCGATCTCCGTACTGTAACCGTCGACACGTGGCGCTCACACAGGCGTTGGAGCCGAAAAAACGTGTCTCGGGACTGTATGCATTAAATGGGCACGTCTTGTAACTGACAGGCATGATGGCACATGACCAAGAATGATGCCCAGCCGTCGGATCTTTGATGGTTATTCCTTTGTGCTGGATCGGATGGCTGGGGACGGACGTCCTGGCCTATATAATCCAAAGGTCTCTTCAAATTTCTCTTTTTGCTTTCCTGATACAACTCCAGCACCCTTCTTTCCACCATTTCTTTCCCTCTGCTTCTTCTGATTTGTCATCCGCCCTCGGACAAGCTTTTCAGACTCCGCCACCTCAGGAATCAGCCATCGCTCTCAGCAAGCCGTACACAGTTCAAACAAGGTAGCTCTTCTCCTGCTTTGCTTTTTGTGTTATTTTAGGATTTGCTCCTGGGTTGTGTTGTTATTTTCTGCTTATGTATCACATCCGTTGGTCCCTATAAGCCTGTTAGGCCTTTAAAGATTTGTTGTGTTGGTTGCTTGAGTATCTGCGTACGCTGGGGGCGACCTGGCCGTTGATCTAGGTGTCCCATCTCTTAGCCATGTGTTGTTGTTTAGGATTTTCGATGACAGTGTCCCCTTACTGCCTGGTAGGGTACCTGCAAACATAGGGTTAGCAACACACATATTTTGAGTGATAGAGTACCTGACGGGCCCGTGTCCCTGGGCCTTCTCTGGCCCTTTGGAGGCCAGGTGTGCGACCTGACGAATAGGACAGTAGCTCCAGGAATTCTTTTTCTATACCTTGCCAGACTCAGTATGCTGGAGGCGTTCTGATGTCATTCCTTCTGTGCTGTAGATGTCAGGTCGCTCACGCACTGGTCGAGGCAGGGCTTCTGCTTCCAGGAGGCAGGCAGGACGCCAGACTAGTGAGGCCGAGGCTACGACCTCGCGAGCTAGCGCGTCCACTGAGGAGGTCGCAGGAGGGGACGAGGTCGCCGAGGAAACGGACCCTCATCCATTTAAACACACGCCCTCGCTCGTTACTCTTCCAAAGCTGGAGGCTTGGGCCCAAGAATTCAGCTTCCCCTTAGGGTGCAGAGCTAACGTCCCCGAGGCCACTGATCGAGCCGCTTATCCTCCTGAGGGCTTTATGGCAATCAGCCGTGAACATATAGAGCTCGGCTTTAGGTTCCCTGTTCCCGGCTACCTCAAAAATCTCTTGAATGACCTGAAGCTCGCACCATTTCAATTGACCCCGAACTCGTATGCCTACTTGACCACCCTGGCTGCGGCGTTCGTTAAGTACAAACTAGGGTTCCCTTCACCCCGCATCCTCCGTAGTGTTTTCAGCTTTAAGGCGATCTCTGGGAAAGACGGACTCTACTATGCCACGCCTCGCCAACACTCTACTTACAGGACGTATTTACCCCAGAGCTGCACTAAGTCTAACGTGGGGGAATACAAGTCAAATTGGGCCCTGTTCACATGCCCTTCGCTTGCCGGGCTGAATAATAGGAGTTTCGTGATGACACCTAGTAGGCACACAAGCACTTAAATAATATTAGAAGTAGTTTTTTTTTTTTTTTTTTTTTTTATGAACTGGCTTTTGCTTTGCAGGTGTCGCAGCTCCTGGTTACAAGCTTAGACGGGACGAGCTCTCTATTTTGAATGCTTATGCAGCAGCCAAGGAACCAACCGATGACTTTTTTCCTTCCGACAGTGAGCTGGTAGAGCGGGGTCTCGCGCCATCTGCCACAAGTCCTCTTCTGAACATAATCCAGCACTTGTGAATAAGGGGGCAAACGTCCGAGGTCTCTTCCGCTCTTGCTGCTCCTGCACAGTCAGAGTCAGAACCACAGCCCCTGCAACAAAGGTCTCCGAGCACGAGCTTCTCCACCAGCTCTTCTTCAGACAACATGGGAAAGCTCACGATGTCCGTTCCTCCTCTCAGGTCGGTTCCACCTGTCGGGCCGACTGAGGTCGTCGCCTTGGATGACACTTCCTCAGACCGTTCACAAAGAGCGCCCTCTGAGCCTGCTGCAGCTGCTCCTTCCCCAATCAGGTCAGCTGCGACCCCTCAAAAACGGGCTGCCCCATCTGAAGGGCAAAGTCCTCCTCCAGCCAAGAGGGCTGAGGTCTCCGCCGAGGGGGGCTTACCTACGGAGTCGGAGTCTGAGGCCTTGACTAGAAAGAGAAAAGGGAAGGCCATAGCCGCACCCCCAGCTCCGAAGAAGAAGAAAGGCGTCGTCGAGGTTCGTAAGCCTGGGGCAGTTTTAATCGGTAGAGAGCCAGGTCTCGAGGCACCTGTGCGATCTGCGGGGCTCGCGGGGAGTCGCGAGAAGACTCTGAGCTGCATCCTGATGCAGCAAAGGAGATGGAATATCTTAACAGCTTCGTGGAACTCATGCCCGGAGTAATGGGGAGGCGCAACCCGAAGCTGCAGAGAGCTGAGCTTACAGGCAGACACCTCGTAGGCTATGTAGCTCGTCATGCTGCGTTGGTAAGGCTCACACCCCTCTATACTTTGATTTTCTTCTTTTCAAAAGACCTTTTATCATCTCTTCTGCCCCTTTTTTAGCTCGGTATGGTGTCTGCGAAGCTGATGAAGGATGCAGAAAGTCAGCTTGGCGAGAGGGAGGCCTTTAGGGTGTCCCAGGTACAGTTCGAGGAAGAGAGGAGACTATTGCAGGACAAAGTCAATCTCCTCCAAAAGGAACATGGAGAGCTTTCTGCCAAGCTTAAAGATGCTGACGCGGCCCTGTCACAAGAGACTGCTCGCAGGGAGGCCGCTACCTCTAAAGTCACCAAGGCCCAGAACGAACTGAAACAGTTGAAAGGCGAGCTAAGTACTGCAAAGGTAAAGGTGCAGGTTGCTGAGGATAAAGTAAGTCAGCATCAGTGGGACTTGGGAGCAGCCAAAGGGAAGCTCGTGAGGTCCGAGGAGAAGCGGGCTGAAGTAGAAGGGAAACTGGCTCACACAGAGGGGAAGCTGGCTCAGACCGAAGGAAAACTGGCTCAGGCCGAAGCGGACGTTGAGGCCAAGTTGGCGCAGGAGCGGAAGAGGGTTGAGGAAGAGGTCGAGAGGGCATTCCTGTTCAGTATGTGGGAGCGCTACCCGGACTTGGACTACTCATTCTTTGGGTCAGAAGGGGTCCAAATGATTCGGGAGTTCGCGGAGCTCGTTGCAGGTGCTCAGGGTGCGCAACATGCGGATACTTCCTCGGCTCCCCCAGCTGATCCATCTGCTACCCCAATCCTTTTGCTGGAACATGTCCTTGAGGTATCTCCAGCCTTAGAGGTTCCTTCAATGCCCGAGTCCCCAGTAGAGGCCCCTCCTGGTTTACCAGCTCCTGAGCCCGTCCCTGAAGCAGAGCCCCCAGTAAAAGCCTTGGTCGATCCTGCTCCTTCAGACGAACCGGCTGGTGCCTAGGGCATTTTCATTTCATTTGTTCCTTTGGCTTCTTGTAAATTTATATTTGTTTGAACTCAAGCAACGAGCTCAAAGCTATAATATTGCATTTCCTATAAAATTTCAATACTTTGTCCAAGTGTAGATATACATACTTTATTTATAAGATGGACAACCAGCAGATAATAAACACTTCATCGTAAGTATTAAAATTTGCTAAGCAAATCACAATCGTGACAATCATGCTAACTTACGAGCCCGCTAATTGCAGTCAGCAATTATAATAATACATAAGCTCGTAAGAATTTGAGTTCGGCCAATAGCTCGATTGGGCAAAGTGTTTGATCCCGTCTGTAACATAATTGCACAAGTCTTAGAGGATTGGCAGGAACTTACCATTGGTGAGGGGTTCGGAATTTCCTTAACCAATATATTCCAACGACGTTGAGTGTGCTTGATGATAGCATTTTCCCGAACTTTGAGGTTCTAGCCTGGGGCAGCACTCGTAGTTCAAGGGTGAGACCCTTTCGTGAGATCACGGGCATCTTTATATTTGAGAGGTGTGGCCTTACCCTCTCCCGCAAGGTCGCGGGGTAATGATTCGCGAGGTCGCAGACATCTTTATATTTGAGAGGTGTGGCCTTACCCCCTCCCGCGAGGTCGCGGGGCAATGATCCGCGAGGTCCAATCGAGGCCTTTTATGGGCCTTATTGCCAGAATATGCTCGTAGCTTTGGCCGGCGATTCTATGCGAGCATTTTAGTTGTGAATGATTCCTTGGATTTTTGCACAGATATCTTCAAGGAATGATATATGTATATATACAGGCATATATGATTGATAGATCGCAGCCCGATTGCTTGAGAAAGAGATTTCATTAACTTCGCTCTTTTTAACATGTACATTTGCTGTTTCAACTAGTTTGCTTTCTGTATCAAACATGACACATACAACAGAAAACAAGTGAAAGCATGTTTACAGACAATCATCAAAAAAGAATCATGTACAAGGTTAGAGCGGGCTGACAGTTCTTAGGTGTAATATGGCCGCAGGTGTTCAGCATTCCAGGCTCGGGATAACTCTGATCCATCCATGCTGGCCAAATGATAGGCTCCATTCTTCAGATTCTGCTTGATGAGGTATGACCCCTCCCAGTTGGGCCCGAGCACCCCATCGCTTGCCTTGCGAGCCCCGGGGAGGACTAACCTGAGAACGAGGTCGCCGGCTTTGTAGCTTCGGGCTAGGACTTTCTTGTTGTAATACCTAGCAACTCTCTGCTGGTACACTGCTACCCTCAGGCGAGCTGTCTCCCTTGCTTCCTCGGCTAAGTCTAGACTGGCTGTGAGTAGCTGGTTATTGTCTTTAGGTCGGAACGAGGCCCTTCGCTGGCTGGTGACTTCGAATTCTGCCGGTATCATGGCCTCGGTTCCATAGACCATGGAAAATGGGGTCTCACCTGTCGAGTTGCGGGCTGTGGTCCTGTATGCCCAGAGGACTTTCTGTAGCTCGTCAGCCCAAGCCCCATTTCTTCCCTCTAGCCTGGTCTTCAAAGTCTGCTTGATGATCTTGTTCACAGCCTCGACTTGACCGTTGGCTTGAGGATGGTCCACAGCCGAGAAGCTCTTCACAATTCCGAGCTCGTTGCAGAAGTCCACGAACTGCTCGCTGGTGAACTGAGTCCCATTATCCGTGACGAGCTGCTGAGGGATTCCGAACCTGCAGATGATGTTTTCCCACACAAACTTCTCTATCTTCGTGGTGGAGATCTCTGCTAGCTCCTTAGCCTCGGCCCATTTGGTGAAGTAATCCACAGCAACTACCGCATGCCTGCAACTTCCTCGAGCTGTGGGCAAAGGTCCGATGAGGTCCATCCCCCAGATCGCGAATGGCCATGGGCTTACCATCTGCTGGAGGTAGGCTGGTGGAGCTCGCGGGACCTTGGCAAATCTCCGGCACTTGTCACACTTCTTCACCAGGCTCGACGCGTCCTGCTTCATAGTTGACCAGTAGAACCCTTGCCTGAGGGCTTTCTGAGCCAAGGATAATGCTCCTGCGTGGTTCCCACAGTGACCTGCATGAATATCATTCAGCACCGCCTCACAGTCCTCATCATCTATGTATCGCAGTAGCGGAGTTGAGAACCCCTTTTTGTACAGTCTGTCGTCATAGATGCAGTATTAGGCCTCTCTGGCTCGTATGCGGCGAGCTTCCAGCTTGTTCTCTGGCAGCTTCCCTTCCTGCAAGTAACCCAATAACGGACTCATCCAGGAGTTAGGCCGAACCTGTATGGTCATCATTGCATCTTCGTTCTCAATGCTGGGAGTTGGTAGGAATTCCACAGGGATAGATTCAAGGAGATCTGCATCTTGGGAGGTCGCTAGGCGGGCCAGGGCGTCGGCGTTAAAGTTCTATGCCCTGGGGATTTGGTTCACTTCAAACCCTTTGAAAGCCCCCAATAACTCCTTGACCTTTAGGAAGTATTTCGACATCCTCCTTCCCTTGGTCTGATATTCTTCCCTGACATGGCAAACAATAAGTTGGGAATCACTGAAGACCTTTACCTGTTCAGCTCGTACCTCCTTTGCCAGGCGGAGTCCGGCAAGCAACGCCTCGTACTCGGCCTCATTATTGGTTGCCCGGAATCCAAACCTTAAGGCGTTCAGGATCTTGTGGCCTTCTGGACTGACCAGCATTATTCCGGCTCCTGAACTTTGCTCGTTAGAGGATCCATCCACATAAAGCTCCCAAGTTTGATCACCGGCTAGTTCCTCCTGCTCCGGAATTGGCCCTGTGAATTCCACAATAAAATCTGCAAGTGCCTGGGCTTTGAATGCCGTTCTGGGCCGAAACTCTATGTCGAACTGAGCGAGCTCGATGGCCCACTTGAGGAGCCTGCCTGAAGTGTCTGCTTTCTGGAGGACTTGCCTGAGAGGGTACTGAGTGAGGACCTCTATCTGATGGGCTTGGAAGTAGGGACGTAACTTTCTGGATGCGGTCACTAGACAGTACGCGAGCTTCTCCATTTGTGAATATCGGGTCTCCGCGTCAACCAGCCTTTTACTGATGTAATATATGGGCAGCTGCATTTTCTCCTCTTCTCTCACCAAGGCCGCACTCAGGGCGTGCTCAGAGACACCTAAGTACAGGAATAGCTTCTCCTCATCCTTCGGCTTGGACAGGAGGGGAGCACGGCCTATGTACTCCTTCAGCCTCTGAAATGCTTCTTCGCAATGCTCATTCCATTCAAAGTTCTTGGACTTCTTTATAGCTTCGAAGAACGGCACGCATTTTTCAGTAGCTTTCGAGATAAACCGGCTGAGCGCCGCGACCTGCCCGTTGAGACTTTGCATGTCCTTGATTTTAGAGGGCGACCTCATTTCCGCAAGCGCCCTGATCTTCTCTGGGTTGGCCTCGATCCCCCTACTGTTTACCATAAAACCAAGGAACTTACCAGATGCTACCCCAAAGGCACATTTCAGGGGGTTCAACTTCATCCGATAACTTCTGAGGACTTTGAATGTCTCATCCAGGTCGCGAACATGATCTGCTGCCCTTCGGGACTTTACCAACATGTCATCTATATATACCTCCATGGTCCTCCCAATCTGGTCCTGGAACATGGCGTTGACCAGTCGCTAGTAGGTGGCTCCCGCGTTCTTCAGACCAAAAGGCATCACCCTGTAACAATATAACCCCCTATCAGTGACAAAAGAGGTGTGTTCCTCGTCCTGCGGGCTCATGGGGATTTGGTTGTATCTCGAGTAGGCGTCCATGAAACTCAGGAGTTGGTGTCCGGCTGTCGCATCCACTAGCTGATCAATCCTGGGTAACGGGAAGCTGTCTTTCGGGCAAGCCTTGTTCAGGTCGGTGAAGTCAATGCAGGTTCTCCACTTCCCGTTCTTCTTCTTCACGAGGACCGGATTTGCGACCCAAACAGGATAACGAGCTTCCCTAATGAACCTGTTAGCCAGCAACTTCTCAACCTCCTCTTTCAGAGCTGCATAACGTTCCGGAGTCATCGGTCTCCTCTTCTGGCGGACTGGCCTGTGCTGGGGATCTATGTTCAGTCTGTGGCACATAACATCAGGATCTATCCCCACCATGTCTTCGTGGTTCCAGGCGAAGACGTCGAGGTTCATCTTCAGAAATTCTATGAGCTCGGTCTTCACTTCCGGTAGCAGGTCTCTTCCCACCTTCACACATCTTTCTGGGTCTACTTCGCTGACCCGTACATCTTCTAGCTCTTCAATAGGTCCGGTGGCCCTGTCTGCATCCACCTCGCGAGGGTCGAGGTCGTCGCTCACCCCGGCTTCAGAGATAGCTCGCGGTTGGCCACCCGAGACCACGTTTACTTTCTTTCCCCGGACTCCCATCTTCACTGCATCTTCATAGCATCGCCTGGCCAACTGCTGTTCTCCCTTGACACAGCCTATTCCGTTGGGGTCGGGAACTTGACTGTGAGCGTTCTGGTGGAGGTGACCATGTCTAGCTCGTTCATCGAAGGTCGCCCCAAGACCACGTTGTATGCAGAAGGGCTATTGATGATCAGAAAGTCGGTAAGAACCGTAGCTTGCCGGCCTGGCTCACCGAGTGTAAGAGGTAATTTGACCTGGCCTATCGGTATCACTGCATCTCCCGTGAATCCGTAGAGGGGATCTGGTGAAGGTATTAATTGCTCAGCTCCTAACCCCATCTGGTCATAGCAGTCCTTATACATGACATTGACTGAGCTGCCAGTGTCTATCATTACCCTTCGTACTTCGACATTGCTGATCTGGGCCCGGATTACTATCGCGTCGTTGTGGGGCCAGCGCACTCCCCTCTCGTCCTCCTCGGTGAATACAATACTGTCTGAGGACTTTTTTGTCCTTTTGGTGGGTCCCTCGACTCCTCCATATTCTGCCAGCAGGGTATGGTTGGCTTCTCGGACGTACCTCTGGTGCGACCTGTTAGATGTACCTGCCACATGAGGTCCACTATAAATGGTAAAGATTGTTCTTACAGCGGGCTCGCGCTCGGGCTCCTGAGCTCGCTGAGGCTGCTGTTGCTCGGGCTGCCGGTCTTGTCCCTGAGGTCGTTGGTGCTGAGGTCGCCTGCCAGCGGGCTGCACTACATATTCTCCTAGGCGGCCTCGTCTTATGAGTTCTTCAATAGCATCCTTCAACTGCCAGTAGTCTAAGGTATTGTGTCCGTTCTCATTATGGTAGGCACAGTATTTCTTGGGTCCCGACGTCGGTTAGGGGGTCCAGTCGGGGGTGGCTTCCGAAATTCTCCTTGTTCCTTTCTGCTGCGAAGATCTTGTCTTGCCTGTCGGACAACACACTATAGCTTTCATATCAGTTCGGACGCCGGGGTCGCTCAGCCCCGGTCTAGCTTGCTTTGCCACAACATTGGCAGTCTGGTGTCTCGGTTCTCCTGGCTTGTCACTGCCATAGTTCTTCCTCTTCTCGCGGTGGGAACCGCTCGCTTCACCCCGCTGACCACTGGGTTTCTTAGCCCCGAAGGCTTCTTCCCATCTGATTTCTTTGGCAGCCCTTTCGTAGAACTCCCCTAGATCTTTCACAGGGGATTTGTATATGCTTTCGTACAGCTTCCCGTCTTTCCTGAGCCCTGCAGAAATAGCTGTTAAAATACTCTCGTCAGAGGGCGTTTCCACATTACTCACCTCCTCTCTGAACCGAGTGATATAGTCCTTTAGGGATTCGTTCTGCCTCTGGAAAATGGTAGCGAGGTGGCAGGCGGGCGCGAGCTGCTTCCTCAAGGCCTTATATTGGTCTAGGAACCTCTTCTGACATTCTCTCCAGCTCCCGATGCTGCGGGCTGGAAGGCCTTTGAACCAAGCTCGCGAAGCATCCCCGAGGGTAGCTGGGAATACTCGGCACTTTACCAGCGGGTCATCTGTCTGAAGATCCATCTGTACGTTGAAAGCATCCAGATGGTCGTAGGGATCTGTCCTGCCGCCGTATAGAGGGATATTGGGGAGTTTAAACTTCGCTGGTAAGGGTACTGTCTCTATCTCCCGGGTAAATGGTGCCCTGCGATTCTCCCGCTCTTCCCCGGTCCAGCCTCCAGGTCGAGCTTCTAATTGCCGGACCCTCTGTAACAACTCCTCTACCATTGGATCCTGGGTCAGAGATCGCCGACTGGGGTTCCATCTACTGGTACTTTCCTGCTCCCTAAAGTGACGGTTCTGCGATCTGCCCTCTTCGCCGAAAGCTTCTACACGTCTGGGGGCCCTCTGCGGCTCAGGCTCATAACCTGCACGGTATCCGCGGACTCGTTCTGGCCCACGACTACCCTCTTCGCGCCTAGCGCCCTCGATGCTCGCCCTTGCCCTTATCTCGTTCTGGCGAGGTGGGATCTCCCGCTCTTGGTTCCGCTCCCTGGCTCTCCTTGGGTGCAAGTTCGAGGAGCGGGCTGATCCTTCGGTCAGCGACCTTTCCCTGGCGGCTACCCCTTCTGGAGTTGGGATTTCTTCTGAAGGTCGACGGCGAGCTCTGCCTGGGGGTGCGACTTCCACCTGTCTCTGCACCGCACGGGCTTGGACTTCCACCAACGCCCTAACCGTCGTCGTCAACTCCCTTACTGTATCTTCTAGAGCTCGCTGGCGCTGCTGCCATTCCTGAGCGACCTCGTTTCCTGAAGGTGAGGCGCTCTGTTCTTCTTGAATTTCACGTCGCTCTTCTGCCACTCCGACACTCCTTGTTGCCTTAATCCTAGCCATGGTAGACAAGTACAAGTAAATGTGAAATAACAACTAAGTGGAGATTACCAGGTCGCTGTTGGGCCCTCCTTCTAGCGCCAAAAGATGTTGACGTTCGGAAACGGTCAACCAGAGATTCTGGGGCCCAGACGGCGAACTTGGTAATTAAAGGTTCTGGTCGTGATGATGAAAGGATAATAAATAGGTAATTAGTAAGGTTCAAGGTTGGTGGTGATTAATTCAGATGAAGGAATGTCGGTCTTAGTTGTTGGTCGGATTTAATAAGGTGATCAGCAGGAAATTAAAGAGAGAGAGAGAGAGAGAGAGAGAGAGAGAGAACACAAGGATTTTTACGTGGTTCGGTGATTGCACCTACGTCCACGGCCACTCTGGGGTTATTCCGGCAGAGTGACAATTCTCTAGTGTATTATGCTTGTTGGTACAGTAAAAATGTCTCCCCCCTTTATAGGGGAGGGGGGATGACAATATAAAAATACAAATAAAGTTACACACGTTACAGTCAACAGCTAGTTTTAACTAATCCTGACATTGTCATGCTGCATTAATTGTAAAGGTAATAATGGTTTCCTCCCTGCACAGATCTGTATTTAATATACCTGAAGAGGCATTTACTTCATTAAATGCTTCTGGGTAATTGTGTAAGCGATTTCCGACGGGAAATCATGAGGGTTGGTAATTCTGACAACTTGCTATACACGGTATCCCCTGGGTAAGCCTTCTGGTCAGCCAGGTGATACACACTGGAGGAGAGCTGATATGGCCAAGAGGAAAGGTAGGGCGATCTGGGGGTCCATGCGAGCTCGCGACCTCGCGGGCTCCCCGAGCTGAAGGTACGAGCAGGGGGCATCCTGGGAACTGTTGCTGGCTTGCGACCTGGGGCGACCTCATGAGCTGGGCTGGCAGCCGCTGGTTCCAGTCTTAGGCCTCCTGGGCCCTTGCTTCTATTTAAGTAAATAAGGTCTGAGTTGGGCCATTAGGGCCGATCCAGAAAATGGGTATAACACGTGTTATTTACAGAGAACAAAAGATCACATGCTCACATATCAGAGATCGGATAATTTGGAGATCATTGGGTATTCTAATTCCGATTTTGCTGGATGCCAAGACAGTAAAAGATCCACGTTAGACTATATTTACCTGCTAGCTAGATGAGCTATTTCTTGGAAGAGTGCTAAGCAAACACTCATAGCTTCTTCCACTATGGCAGCTGAATTCATAGCTTGTTATGAAGCATCTAATCATGGGATATGACTTCGAAATTTTGTCATGGGGTTATGAGTTGTAGATTGTATAGAAAGACCATTAAAGATATATTGTGACAATAATTCGGTTGTGCTATATTCCAACAACAACAAAAGCTCTATGAAGTCAAATCACATAGACATCAAGTTTCTTGTTGTTAAAGAAAGAGTTCAAAGTCATCAGGTGGTTATAGAACACATTGGGACAAACTCCATGATTGCGGATCCGCTTACTAAAGGATTACCACCCAAGGTCTTTCATGAGCACACTGCTCATATGAGTGTTGTTTTGGTTGATGATGTGCATGTTTAGTGGGAGTTAGTATTTTGATGTTCTTTGTTACAGACATATTTTATATTTATTTTCTACAGAATAAAGTATAAAGTTCAGTTATAAACTCTAAATGTTATTTATGTTTGATCTCACTAAAGATTAAAGTATGACCAGTTGGAAATAGACATGTTTGAGATCACATTGTATGTAATTTCCATGATACGCATTCATACGTGATCTATGTCATTAAATATGTTGGTGTGGTGACCATTGATGGGTCTAGTTACGAATATATGTAATAAAGATCGCTTTGATCCCATACTAATATATTTGATGGACCAGATTGTAATTAAGGAGATATTTTAGGATAGATAGTTTTTCAGTGCACACTCAAGACTATAGATAATATAATTGTTTTAAGAAACATATGCAGCCCAAATGGGAGGTTGTTGAGATTTTTTTTATATTTCTTAATATGGGCTTACATATTAAATAACAATTATATTATGAGCTATCTATTTTAATATGACCAAATAAATAATCTATTAATTGAGCTCTAGAAATATCTATTAGGTATGGGCTTTAATGTGTAGAAACCTAATACTAATTAAATTAGGGTTAACGGGAACCTAATTAGGTTAGTATATAAAGAACATAGTTGAGGTTATGGTCTTTAAGTCAAATCAACGTAATTTTGCTCTCTTTTCTCTTCCTCCATTCAAGAAGAAAAATATAGGATAACTAAATGAAATTTGACTGTGGAAGATTCAATCCTACTCAAGTTTAACAATATGGATTTAGGTATGTTTTCTCTACAATAATTCTTATTGATTTAATATGAATTTCTAGATTTTGATATAGGTTTTAACCTATTAAAGTTGTGTCCTACCACAGAAACCGAGGCTACAAGGTCATACATCATAATCCTAGCATCAGCCAGAGCTAGACTAGCGCATGATATCACGACAGGAAGATCACCTTCAACAAACAGAGTATGAAGCTCATAAATCTAATTGTTTGACAGACACTATAATTTAAAAAATATAGGTATACTTTCATACAGGACTCAAAACGCAACACAATGCAGAAACACCAAGATGCTGCAAGGAACATTACACCATGTATTATTTCTTATATTCATTCAGTTCAGACAGAAGGAATATTAATTAAGGAATAACTCTTATTTAAATAATAACACTATTTTCCAATTTTTATTTGCATATAATAAAATTAATTTCATAAAGTACATGAGAAATAAATAAGATTGGTAGAAGAAATAATTAATGAAAAGAGATAGAAAAATTCATTCACATCGAATCCTATAATGGAGTTTGGGATTCAATATTCTCATGAGAATAGAATTAAAATGAAGATGAGATTGAAAATCAAGTTAGTCACTCCAAACATGAGATTTAAGAGTTTGGAATATTTTAAATTTCAAACCCATCTCAAATCTCATACACCAAACATAGTTTTAAAGTTTGTGACTTTGAAGAGTTGAACTAAAATTTAGAGCGGGTAAGCCTGCTCTAAATAGGGCTTGAAGGCAGGGTTGGGCCTCAAACAAATTTAAGGGTCGGCCTATACCCGGACCTCAAGCCTGAGTGGGCTTCAAAATTTTAGATCCAATTCCGTCCAACTCATCCAATTGACACCACTAGTTCGCTGCATTAACTTATGAAGGATTCATGGGTCAAAACACAGAAAAAAAAACTTATGAAGGATTCTCTATAGACAGATATCACAGCAGTGCTCCGAAGATCTAGCAAATATCATAAAATAGACAAATGAAGTCACACCAAGCGGACATTCAAGATAGTATATATTTAGCCTTCCTCTTAACCAAGCAGCCAGGTTTGCACAATTTTTTTATCATATGCATACTTTTTTATCTTCCATATTTTTTTATTTTAAGATGTCAAAACCTGGCTATAATATGCAGCAATTTCACTAGAAAGAACAAAGGTTTTCATAACTATGTGACAATATATTTCCCTCCTATATCACCTCAAATGTATATCAAACAAACAATAAAAAACATGAACCACCCCCTGACCCCCTCACTCTTTGTAGACCTTTTTATATGATCAATGAAGAAAAACAATGTACGAGCACAGCTCAAAGCCTTTTCCTACACAGATAGAAACTATATATTCACTCCTCATCTACAGAAAAATCTGGCTCTGCTGGTTTTTGTAATGAACTTACAACACCAGAATCAGACCCTGAATGCTTGTTGCCTCTTCTAGTGCTTGCAGCCAACCTTGCTGCATACACAGATAGGCCTGATTCGGGCTGTGGAGTCTGAGGCTGCACAGGAGGGTTCTCTTTAGCTCTGAGTTCTGCTGCTTCCTTTCGCTTCTTGAACCTGCGCCAAGCTGCTTGTATGAAACAAGCAGCCCATGTTCTCCATTGGTGTGAGTGGAACCTGAACTTGTGTCTAAGTTGTTTACTATGTAATCTCCTGAATTGTGAAGCCACAAACTTTAAGTCTTCTGCTCTGAGAGCAAATGCTTCAACTTCGGATATGGACTTGACTGTTCGTGTAGATGAGGGCAGAATCACACTTGGACGAGGGTCCAATGCCCATGTCAGCAGCTCCTCGCCGCAGAAATCACCAGGGCCAAGTTTGGATGAATTGAAGAACCCTGTGCGGCCTCCATTTGTTGTGTAGGAATCAAGGTGTCCGCGGATTATGAATAGCATTTCGTTTACAGGGTCACCTTCACGCACAAGAAACGTGCCTTCTGTGCATAATGCAGGTTTAAGTCTCTCACAGATCGCGTCCAGCATCCTTTCATCCATTTGATCAAACAACGGAACCTGTTTAAGCAAAAAATTAGATGTTGGGATTATAGAATCACTCATGTAGTGCTTGAAATTCATCGACTTCAATTCGTATTGCGGTTGAATTGTTTGACTTACTCTACGGACTAGATCGAGGCAGAGGTGGCGCTTGATGTCTCTCCTGAGATCCATGGGGAGCCCTTTGAGAAGAGACTCTTCATCAACTCCTCTGGTGGCTGCCCACTTATATTGATCATATTTTCTAACAGATTCCCTCAAATCAGGAGGCAGCTGCCTATGATGCATCCATTGTTCTGTGTCTGTTCTCTTGATTCTCCACTCTTCTAATCTGACAGTTGTAGATTGGAGATATGTCTGCCAAATGATTATATTACTTGAATAAACTTGTCAAATTGTACCAATCTGAAGATTCTGAGATTCTGAAGATGTCAAAAAGACTTACCTGCATATTCCCAATAAGCAATGCAAACAAAACAAGCCCCAGAGTTGCAACAATGATGGCAAAAATTATTTCTCCAACGTATGTGCTTGTCGAGAGATTTTGTCCTAAAGAACTGCACACATTGATGAAAACTAACATAAGAATGTACAATTAGTACAATAAATAATAAGTGAAGAACAACACTACGTGCCATATTCACAACTCATAAGAACATGCTAATGTTCAAAAGTGAAGAGGACTAATTGGAAGTAACTTACCTCAGGTTCTTCAAGCCCCACCAGAGACAATAGAAGTACTTGTGGAAAAATGGTGCTGTTGTGACATCAAATGTCAATGCATCACCATAAATTCCAAACTCATAGAAATTATTGTTAGGATCACACAAGTTGGTGATATTGCTGGACTGAAACCAGGAATTCCTGCCAGTTTCTTCAACTCTGTGACAATCAAAGAACCCGTATTGACATGATGCCTTCTCTTCATTGCACACACTTCTCCAGCATGCTTCTTGACGTTCAATTGAAAGAAGGTACCAACAAGCTCCTAAAACCTTTTTAAAAAACAAAGAAATAACCCGAATGAAATTTAATCTTCTCTTATATATTGAAAGAAAAGTGGACATTGATGATCAATTACATCACTATAACATCTATCCTTGACATGCTTCCATTCTAGACATAGTAGAAATCATGTTATTGTTCAAGTAGGCACAAGTGACAAATCATGAACATTGATACTAAAAAGGACAAGTATAGGATATATTAATCTGATACACAAAATAAAGACAACAGTGAAATGTCAAACAATTTTTCCCAAATGAATCAGAATTTATAGTTTCCCTTCACTGATATCTAAATCAATGCTTAGAAATTGAGTTACTTGATATACTCACATGGCTTGCCAGCATGTAGAGGATAAGATTATAAGCAGCTCCTGCCCAGGCTGTTTCTGTCACAACACCAGTGGCTTTAACAATTTGTGAAGAAAGGGGAAATATAAGGAAGAGCTTGGGAAGGTACTGAAAAATAATTATGAATCGAAGAACATTTTTCGTGTTTGTCATAGTTGAGCCCCTAAGGTTGGGGATTATAACCCAAATCAAAACCTGAAATTTAGAACACAATACAATTTAAGTAATAAATACTACAAATTTAGTAGCTACAAAGATACAAAATAGCATTGATTGTGACGAACCTGAGGCAGTGGCAGTGCGGCAATGAGGTCAATCCAGAAGCCTTTTCGCAGGTACCTTAAAGCAATCTTAGAAGAATCTATAACAAGCTCACCTCTACCAAAAACCCGAGAAGAAGGTGCAACATAAGCAGTTCGAAACCGAATATATATCTGAATAATGTAGAAGGCATCAGCAAGTGATCTAATAATAGTGAGAATCACTTCAAGGGGTATGCCAATGTCTATGCACACTTCATTTCTGACTACAGGCAAGTAAAAGAACAGAGGATCTACAAACAGAGAAACTAGACAGGCTACTAAGAAGATCTTATTCCAACGCCGAATTGTTGGTCCTCTAGGATCCAATATCCTCCTCTTCACTCTCTCATAGTCTTCAGAGAACACTCTTGATAGTACTTTGGCCTTCAGGGATTTTCCAGTCTTGGCAGGAACCTCCTTATCTGCCTTCCTCGTGCTAGTTTCAGGATTGTGTGTACCATCAATCTTGTATTTGAACTTTATCACCGCATCTCCATTGATTGCAGGTAGCGTTGCCGCTTCAACATCATCTTGAAATCTGAAAATTTGTACAAACCAGTATGTAAATGAACACGATTGAAACTAGTCACAAATTGTTACAAGATATTGAAGAATTTTGAATGAAACCAACCTGACAGATCTTGAATTACCATAAACCATGATGATTTGGTTGCTTCAACAAAAAGATTTGATCTGGAGCTATATATATATTATAGCCAAAAATCAACATTAATGCAAACAATAGCAGGGAAATAAATCAACCGAAATTTGACCACAAAGAGAGAGTTGAAAATACTAGAACTAACAAATGGAGGTCCATCTACGGCTACTTTGATCACGCATCATGTGAAAAAAAAAAAAAAAGAAAACTCAACTTGGACATGAAAGTTGAAACCTCTCCAAGACCATCCCACTTTTTCAGGAAAAAGGAGCAGGTCAAAACATGTGACTCAATTTTCTTTAAATACAAACTTTAAATCTGCATCAAGGTTTTGTCTTTAAAGTCAATGTAAGTTGAAGAAGAAATATGATCAGACCATAAATAATATCTTTATTATATTGAATATAAATCAACATTTCAGACCCGACCCAGATTCTTAAATTGTGTCATCTTCACTTGTAATGGAAGAAAAAAATAGTCTATACTCTATAAGAATCAAAAGTAAAGGGAAAAAAAAAAAAGGTTCTAGCTAAGCATCTTTGAATAGAATAAAAACAATGCTAGTGGGTTCTATTAATAATATATATGTACATATAGAGAGAGTACTTACAGTTACAGATAATACGTTTTCTGTGTCACTCTATCAAATCATGAAACCAAACCACTTCTCAGGCTATATGATCTCAGGGTTCTTAGTGAAAAAGAAATCAAAAGCTATGAGAAGAGAAAGAGACTGAAAATGGAAAGTGTTGTGAAGAATCTATACAGGCCATATGGGAAAATGAATATTTTTCCACTATTAGAATTTGATGAGACTTCACTCCTAGCAAGTTTCACCTGGAACGTTGTCAATGATTCGTGTCGTTTTCACTGTAAATGGTAAAAAAATAAATCTAATCTGGAAACGGAATTGACATGACATTTTGTGTATATAATATAATGTATAACAAACTTTAGAAACTCAGAATATGATGAAAAGGACAGAAAAGGCTATTTTAATAGAGAGAACAATCAGAGAACTGAGAAGATAAATAATTTATCAATTTGATGGGGTTGTTATTGCCGGATTTTATGAGGAAAATATAATATAAATAATGATTTCTAGATTACAATAAACAAGGGTTATGTAAAAGTCATGAAGACGGAACCAAATGAGTGTGTCCAATAGAAGAACACAAGGAACAGAAGGAGAAGAAAATGCTTGCGTTGTTTACTGTTTTGTGTGGTTTTTCTGATTGTTTTTCAAGTAATTTTGTCTGTTTTATTAATTTTAGTTTAAAGATCCGAGGAGTTGACCACGTTAGATATGGATGGCAATGGAATCTTGCTTCGTGTGTGTTCCAGTTGTGCATGGCTTTCATCTCAGCCAGCAAGTGATTGTCCAACTCCAGCTTAATTTTGAATTTCGTTTTATCAATTTGAAAAAAAAAAAAAATGTTTTCAGAAAAAGTGGTCTGTTTTCGGGAGAGAATTCAACCATTTTTATTTTATAATAATTTTTTTTTTTTTTTTTTGTGTTTGGTTCACTCTCAATCATATATATATATATAAATATAAAATAATAATAACTTTCAAATTTTATTTCAATTCATATCCAAATAATATGATATATGAGTTGTCAACAGCTTATAAATCAATAAATCATGTGATAATTAATATGATATTGACAACTCACATATCATGTCATTTGAGACTGAAAATTTATAAGATATTATCAATATCATATTAATTGTCACATGATCTCTTGATTTATAAAATATTGACAACTTACATATCATGTCATTTGGAACAGAAAATTTGGAAAGTGTAGCATGTCTCTTGATTTATAAGATATTGATAATTCATATATCATATCATTTAGATATAAATTTGGATAAAAAATTTGGAAAGTCTAATATAGTTGATATATATATATATATAAGGGTTCCCTTGGATACATTTGAGATATAGATACAATTGAAAAAAAAAATGACGGATTACATTCTACATATTTAGTTGTAATAAGATATAATAAATTACAATCAACAATTTTAAAATACAATTTTTTTTTTTTTTTGTCAAGTGTATCCATATATCAAATTTACTATTGAATGTGTCATATATATGTACACCCATTTTGATGAGGGCCAAATTTTTTTCCTTTTTATTACAAAGACAAATTAGAAAATGATAAGTGATGAGAGAGGGGGGAAAATATTAAACTCATCTCTCAAGTGTTTTTTTATTAGTTTTTTATTTTTAATTACTGAAATTGACATAATGAACAATTGAAACCAAACGAGATCAGATACTGATATAGCAGTCTAGAGAGCGACTCTCATACAGAAGGGGACAACTCATACATAGGTAGAAGGAAGGCTCACACGCAGGTGGAAAAAGACAACCACAAATGTGGTGTTGAGTGTTGAACCAAGTATCAATATTGGTCCTTAGCATTGCACTCCCACTGCAACAAAGGCACTTTAGACCCATCTCTCAAATGTTTTTTACATGTACTTTACATATTTATTATATAGATTCGAATTTCACGCATAACTATCAATATATGTGGGGCATTATAATGTTTCAAATCTCATTATGTGTATTTATTAGTATAATACACAATTTTATCTTTTCTAAGGGTAACACATTAAAAAATAAGAAATAAATGGAAAAACAAAAATCTTTCTTCTTAGAGAAAGTTGTTATTAAACCAAGTTTTCCTAAAACAAATTCGAATTTAAGGTGGTAATAAAACCTTCTACATCTAAGTTCCTATCAGACCAACAAATTATAGTACAATTTTTTTTTATAAAAAAAAAAATTATAGCACAAAATTTTAGTAACTAAAATATTGTTTTGTACTGTGTCAGCATATCATTATTATACGAAGTCATAAGTCATAAAGAATAATTGAATTCAATCTGTCAATGATAGCTGGCGTTGTTGGTTTAAGCATCAACTGTCCTTATGTTGAAAACTTTGGCATGGTTCGATACCTAAGTAGGCAAAAATAATCAAGTTTTGTGGGTTGTTCCCCAACCCTCTTGTGAGTTTTTCCTTACCTCTGTGTAGATGAATCTTTTTCATATAGGAGCAGTATTTCGAGCCGCTTCACTAGTATTCTTATTTTAGTAAGTCCTGATAGTCCTTAAGATCAATCTCAATCCAATAATAATAATAATAATAATAATAATTCAATTTCAAATTTTTGATTACTTAAAAAAGAAGATCAATCAAAATCATCATGACACAATTGATTTTGAAAGAAAAGAAAAAGAAAAAAAATAAATTTCCCATAACAACCCAACATATAAACATACATATGATGCTTCTTTTTCTTTACACTAAAATAGTAAAATTCAACCCTTGCTTGGCCATTAAGTAAATTTTTTTACATTGGGGAAAAAACAAAATAGACTTTATCTTTTTTAATTTTTATATATGTTCACGTGAGAGCCACGTAAACGAGTGTCGATGAAAAATATATATAAATAAGGTTTTCAAGGTTATAAAATACCACTCATTGATGGTGATTGGTCACACCCTCTTTTAATGACTTTTATCATTTTTTGTTTGTTGGATTTGAATGGACCGATTCCTCAATTGTACGGATTTGCCGGTAGTACAGGATAATATCCCCCTGAATAGCTTTTTCTTTTTCTTTTTGATTTTTCACAAATTATGATATTATTGTGAATTGCATTATATCTACCTTTTTTGAATTACTGACATTCTCTTATATCTAATATTCAAATGTAATTTCAATAATTGGTTTGTTGGTTTTGTCCCAACACATTTATGTAATTTATGGATGGTTTTATACTTATTTTTAAATTGAATTTTATCAACATATGTGTTAGATTAATATTCGAGGAAGTGAATAACAAAATTATATTTATTTAAGAACATCCTAATAAAAAACAAATTAATATTATTGGAATTGTGAATAAAATGGGTATTTTTTCGAAATCTGAATGAGCTGGGTATTATTATTTATTTATAGTAGGAAGAAAAAGTTCATGTTGCTTTTTTTTTTTTTCTCTTTTTCTAATAGCCAATTTCATGTTGCTTTAAGTATAGTATTATCATCATTATTACTTTAGAGGAAAAAAGCCCATGACTGGCTGTCATCAGAAGAACCAATTTGACTTTTGCCTCGCAAAATCTTTTGTTTTCCCATCTGGGATTTGACAAATTGACGCCAAAAACAGCTATATATCATCATTTAATACGCATATGAAATGAACGCTACCTTTTCTTTTTCTTTTTCTTTTTCATAATAATAATTGGAATCATACTAAATAATCTGTGCTTTGAGAAGCTAGAAGGTGCTTTTTATTATATTAAATATATTTTATTTCTTTTTTTGTTATAATAAGAGTTATGAGTATCATTGTGTGAAGGGTGGCTTTATTGTTTGGGAATAGTGAAATTAAAATGATCAGTCATCAAGTAACATTACGACACATGATTAAATTGTGGTAACTGGATATTTAGCTCTACATTTTTATATTTCCACTTTTATAAGAATAGAAGTCCTTTCACTTTTTCTTTTTCTTTTTCTTTTTCTTTTCTAAAAAAAAAATGAAGAAAGAATTTTCAGTTCATGATTGGTTAAGTACTCTTGTGAGTCACTCTCCATTGCTTTACTAGTTTTTTAGATATTTATATATACATGGATGGATATTTTTAAAAATCAGTTCTAGAAGATGTATGACACTACAAATTCATTTTACAAATCTAATTTATAAGGATATTTTCATTCCAAATACAAAATGATTGAACACCTCATACAACACATTCATGATTGATAATCAAATAATCAGTAACTTTTTATCAATAATTATGTTTTGAAATAGTTATACTAACAAAACTTTTTCGGTTAGACTATGAATAAAATTTTAACATGTAAACCATCATAAAATTTTTAATAGCAAAGATTCAACTTGTAAACATTTTATTTTTCAGTGAATCTCATTGTAATTCTACAATATAAACTAAACTTCTCTGACTCTAACTAAATGAGATTTGAACTTGAGATCCAAAATAACTAAATATAAATCAAATTTCCCAATACCCTAATAACGACAGCAACATCATATTCATTAACGATATTAGATTACTATTGAATTTTATATCAATACAACCAAAATGTTCATACCTTGTCTCAAATTTGGAGAGAAAAAAGATTTCTACAACCATGCACAACTCACCGTTGCATTTAATGAAGTTGTGGAAAAGAAGAGGTCTCCATTCAAGAATTGTGAGGCAAAGGGGATCAGGGGTCGGCCTCCAACCAAACAATGTCCTCCTGTCCTTTTCTTCTACGTATCCTTCATGATGGCGAGACCCTTTTAATTTTCTTTAACCCAGCACCCACCCCACCCTCACCACCACACCCCTCCTCCTTGTTTTTTTTTTTTTTTTTTTTTTTTTTTTTTTTTTTTTTTTTTTTTAACACTATGTCAGAATACTACTAGAATCAGTTGAGATAAACTTTAAAATACAGTCTGGATTCCTGCTCCCGAATACAAGAGAGAACTGTCCATATAAAGTAGAAAAACTATCTATAATTAATGAGAGGATGTAGATCGAACCTATAACTTGATGCATAGATGAGGATGATAATACCACTCTATCAATTCCATTTGCCTTAATAGCTGAGATTGTTTGACTCATAGTAATCAAAATATTTATATATAATGATGAAGATTACTTGAAAAAATTTAGTTTATTAGACCTGATCGGGGAAGCCAGCGAGACCTTGCACCTCACCGGCTTCATACTTGTTAATTTTTCTTGCATCCTAATCCCAAACATGAAAATTGGTTTTATATGAAATCATAATTTAATAATCACCCAAAATTCCATTAAAGTGCTTAACATGTTGGAAATTTAGTATATCAAAAAATCAGAGAGATTATTAAGAACGTGCTTTTAAAAAACGATATATTTTTTATATTACTTATCCTTCTTTCAAATAATAATAGACCTTATTAATCCAAATAGTTTTAATGATCTAGCCTATGATCATTGTCTAACAATCAATAGTTATTAGTTTGCATCTATTGCTTTTGCATAGACTAACCTTGTTAGCATTTTATGATATGTGACTAATGCTACATACCATAATTACTACCTTTAGTGAAAATTTCAGACTATAACAATAAAAAGTGTGAGTTATGAAATTAGCACTGAAATTATAAATTGAATTTTTTTAGCACCATTAGGTCACTATATGTGAATTATTTTAGTTCACATGTGAACTACACACCTATTAGTTTGCATAGAAAGAAATAGTTCGCACATGAATTATTGAAGCTAAAAAAACTTAATTTATAATTTCAGTGCTAGTTTTAAAACTTGGATCCTTTCTAATGCTAAAAAAAAAAAAAAAAAACTAACTACTTATCCAACATCTAAATGGACACAAGGTGAAATTTCAAGAACTTCTAACGCATTATGAGTTATATAGAAACGGATCCAAATAATAAAAAGTATTATTATAAAACCTAGAAATTTCGTATGTAGAAAACGATTAGCAAAATTTGCCAAAAACATTAAGGAAAAATCTAACTCTCTTTCTAAAAAGATTCGGTGGATTTCAAAACCAATTGTCCTAATTTATATCAAACAATAAAAAGAATGTTAAAATCATTGTGGGATAAATGTATCTTTTATTTTATTTTTTTTAATGAACATTAGCCAATAACTGATTTTTTTTTTTTTTTTTTTTTTGCTATTGTATAAAGATTTTGAGTTTACATTCTGCTTATACTGGGGTTTAGATTTAGGACAGGGTTAAATTTTAATTAAAATCATTGTCCATTATAACTTGATGATAGAAAGCATTTATTCCACTTGATAATGTTCTAAGTTGAATCTATTGCCATTACAAATGCTATCTTATTTGAAAGCAAAAGAATATTTGCAAATGCATATTGAAATTGATGTACGAAAGCTAGTAATAAGATGGGGAAAATGAGAGCATTCACATTTCCATTTGGTATAGACTATAATATGAAATGAATGGACGACAAGGATAGACAACCATTGTGTAAGCATTTAATCAGGACCATTCATCATTCATGGGTGGACCTATCTACAATTGATTGTTTAACAACAGACTGGATTCATGTGTTTCAAGTCCTCAAATGGGAACCCCTCCAGGATCATATTTCTCATCTGCACGCGCCATGCACGGATTCTCTGACCCACACGTACCCATATAATATATTATGCAGCTAATGCTCAAGAAAACCTCACCTTTTTTTCCTTCCCTTCGAAGAATGAAAAGGAACAAATCTCAGTGACAAACTCTTTATTAAAAGAGGCTTTTTAGTACAGAGAATCCTCATGGATTTTAAAGTATGGTTATAACACACCTTTCATAAAAAATTGATTCCTACACCTAGAGTTATATATAAAGTCACTCTATAACGTTACAAAATTAAAATCCCGTACATTTTTTATATATCTTAAGACTGAAGAGAAGAGAAAAAAGTTGTGTATATGATAAAAGTTTGATTCAATCTTATTGGAAGTGGAGTCAAGAATTCCTCTTTAGTTAAAAAAAAAAAAAGTGAAAATTCAAGGTCTACATTCAATTTGAAAATTGATTCAAATTTTCTAAGAATCTGCATGGTTTCGACACAAAGTATAATGACCTATTCCCAAACAAAACCGGGTCAAGTTTCAATAATTTTACTCCAACATAGTGAGACACACTCCCATCGATATGAAAAAATTCAAATGTACGAAGTCCAGCTAGCCTCAGTAACCAAAGAAAAGCAGGATGTCGCAACTGAAACCAAACATTCACTGCATACAAGACCCCAGAATTTGTTTACTTAGGCATCTTTGAATTCAAAGCCTAGAATTTTTGACTTAAGCTTCTTTGAATTCAAACCATAGAATTTTTTGACATACTATTTCAGAGAGAGTAGAATTCCGATATATTTCACATTTTTAATATTATCATGGGCGTGTTGTAGTTCAAGAAATTGTCAAACCAGAACATTAGCCCAAGCCCACTCCCACGACTGACTACTGCCCACTTTCGTGGATTTCTAAGAGTGTCTACCTTGAAGTGCATTGCAACACCAACTCGTATGAACCATATAAAGTGGCAATTCATAATATACAAGGAGCAAAAGTTCAAACTCAACTCAAAACAGATAATTTTAAAAACAAAATCGGTGAAAATTTTCTCCAAAAAGAAGGAAAAGAAGGAAGAATAATTAACATTTAAAGCCTCTATTGTATAAGTAATATAAGTTTTACTATTCTTCTGCAGCAGAAGCAGCTTCTTTTAAACATGATCTCATGATCTTCGCGAGCTTGGCGCAGGCATCAAGGCAAAGCTGCATCGCCTGTATGTAGAAACAAAATTAGAACTATACACCCAGCAATAATGTTCAACTCCAATTTCATGGAAACATACATTCAAGCACAGAATTCCTAAATAATTTTACTATGGGATGTTCTCGTATCGTTAGCATATGTTAATACATAAAAAGTATTACAGCTTATAAACATAAAGATGAACTTTTTAAGAGAAGCTACATATTCAAACATGTTGAGATTACCACCCAACAGTTAAAAATAACATGTACGTTTATGGATCCATTTAAAGTGCTTAACACATTATAGTAGATAAGAAACTCTGTCCACAAATGGGTAAGAAGTCTGATGAAGAAACTATATATTGTTTGACAACAATGAATAAAAGTTTGACTGCCATACCTCGTTTACCTTGGGAGTTGACCATTCCCCTGTCACAGTTAATTGAGTGACCTCATATCGAGAAGGCATGCAGGCAATCATTAGGCTTCCGTCTTGGTAGCTTTCTTCTTCCAAAATAGGATCAATAAGAAGATTTTTACCTAGGCAAGACTAGGTGCCCAAGATTTTATGCGTTAGTGTACTCAACCAGAGATTTATAAATGTTGAAAAAATAATTAATGGAAGTGAAAAACAAGAAAGCAGCTAGATTGATCTTGTGAGTCTCAGATGAAGGCAATTCTTACTGTTTGTGGTAATGGCTACCGTTCAAATATGCACAATGGTCTACTAAATTGCAAATAGATAAAAGTAAGAAAATTCAAGAATCAGTACAAGGTACATACCACAGAAACCGAGGCTACAAGGTCATACATCATAATCCCAGCATCAGCTAGAGCCAGACTAGCGCATGATATCACGACAGGAAGATCACCTTCAACAAACAGAGTATGAAGCTCATAAATCTAATTGTTTGACAGACACTATAATTTAAAAAATATAGGTATACTTTCATACAGGACTCAAAACGCAACACAATGCAGAAACACCAAGATGCTACAAGGAATATTACACCATGTATTATTTCTTATATTCATTCAGTTCAGACAGAAGAAATTGAGCAGAAATCAAGCAGTTACAATCAATCCTCATTTATATTTACTGACACTTGAACATGTGTTAGCAGTAGGTTCACACATATTAAGAATCAAAAAGACAGAAAAGTGATTAGCCAAAAAAGAAGATATTACTCTTGACTAATGGATAAATGCTGAAAAAGAAAGAGATATCATTTGCTATAAGTAATATGAAGCCCAACTCGAACTTCTAAATTCCACTTAATTCTTCACTCTCTTTATTTTTTAAATTCTTGTTTGTTTCACTCTTTCTTGAACAAATTTTTTTTCAAAATAGGTTATCTACTCATGGACTTAGATTTCAATATTTAATGCAAAAGGTAAACTTACTGCCTCCAGATTCCAAAACCAATGCGAAAACATCCACTGTTGTCTTGGGGAAAGTTTCCAACATTATTGCACCCTCCAAGGCTTTATGAAGCATAGAAGAGAATTCTTTGTGGTCTGATCCCTAAGCAATTGTAATATTAGATCCAGTAATTAGGAGAACAAGTAACAGATTTTCATAAAATCCATAACAGTGATGTTTCATATACCTGTCCACGAACTGGGGTGGCAAAAGTAGTATAGCTGACATTACAATTTAACCGACCTATATCACTGTACATCATTGCTTTCTTACTCTCTCTTGGCCCAAATCTGAAAAGCATAAAACTAACTAATGTTAACCAAGAATAAATCCTCCAGATGTAGATAATCTGATTATCTCATGACTCACATTGCTTGTCCGAACTAACATCGGAAAATGTTTGTAAAACAGTCAGAGAAAACTACCATCAAGGTACAAAAGAAACGTTCCTAAATCCTAACTAAACAATATAAAAACGTTAATCCTGTGTCCAAATTCAGAGAAAAGAAGAGATCGAGGTGTATATGACTTTTTTAAAGGTATAGGATATACTCACACGGACACAATCACCTTCGTATTCCCAAATTCTGCATAAGCAGATCCTGATGCAGAATTCACAGCACCAGTCCTAAAAACTGCAATTAATCAACAGCATAATGTTTTCTTTCAGAATAAATCTGACCACCGAAATCCATACATATAATGGTCCAAACATAAGCCGTGCTTTTCACTAAGCATCAATTTTTAAAATATCTACATGCCTCCAAGTTTTAAGTCAATCTTAGTAATTTTAAATATACAATTTGGCCCTGATGAAATGCAGACTTAAAAACTAAAAGTTCTCAGTTACTCAAAACCATTAACTTGCAAGCTTAGTCCCTCATATCATTAAATATTGACAGAAGGTGAGAACAAACGAGGACTATAACAGACTATATTTGCACGAATCCGAGTAAAATGATAAGTTATCAATTCCAAATAGTCATTGGAACAATAAACTCATCTTGCATACAGTCTAATATCATGAACCATACAAACAAACAGAAACATCATGAAAGGTGAACATTAAACAACAATGGTCGCTAGAACAAGTAACAATATCAAATAAGCAACTTTTAAAAGCATACATGAATGTTTTTTTAACCACGGTTTGGTTAACAAAGTTAAACCTTTCATATGCAATTAAATTCAAACAACATTAACACAAACAAAATGAACTAGTAAATATCAAGCAGTTGTCATTATTTATTCAAAAAATAATAATAATAAAGTTCAATCTTGGACACAATGGGAGGAGGGGGGCTTACTTACAGGCCGGTCGACACTGATGGAAACCGCGGGAATCGGGTCGGACCCAATCGGATTGGGTGAAAATGGAAGGTTTGGTTTTATGGGTCGGATCCAGTGGGGAGTAGGTGCTGGAAGCCATTGTCTTTTCTTCTTCTTGTTCTTCTTCTTCTTGTAATTGGTCGACCACCTTCAAGTTCAAAGAGTTCGCTTTAAGGCAGCCTCTGTTAAACCTAGAAACTAGGGAAATTATCAAACATGTCCCTTAGGTTAGGCTTAATGCCAAATTGATGCCTCATCCTTTCAAAAATACACCCAAAAAAAATGCCTTCTACATTTTGAGAATTTTTACTTTTATTTTATTTCACAAATTTGAGATCCTGATTTTTATTGAGAAGTGTGATTGTCAATCAAGTTATACTTAGAGCCATTAGAGTTGATTTGAAATAACTCTAACGGTGGGAGTTATTTAAATATAGATCATTGTCAATATAAATAAACGTTCTCTATTATTAAACTACATTGGATAGTGATATAAAAGTTTTTACTTATTAGTGAAATAAGAATTAAAATTTAAATTCACTTGTCACATATCAATTTAAAATACTTAAATTTTAGAGAGAGAATCTTATATGAGACAATATTATTAGGACTACTTAATTAATAATTATAATAAGAGAATTTTTTAATTTATTTTTTTTCAATCATAAAATGCATTTTGAGTAGGGATGACAATAGGTAGGATAGGATTGGGTTTTGCTCTTTTCAAACCCTATCCGAAATTTTTGAGAAATAATCCAAATCCGACTCATACACTAAATGGATCGCTATTTTTCACCTTAAACTCAAACATAATTGGAAGAACTTCCCTGAACATACAAAGAGCTTTGGCAGCTGCTTTGGCATGATTGTTTAATCAGAAGATACAAAGCATCAAATCCATAAATATCTTAAATAACACAACCAGCAACACCAAAACAATAGAAGAAGAAGGCTTTGTCTTCACTGCAACTTGTTAAGAAACAAAAAGGAAATTAAAATATTTACAAGTTATATTTGTTTAAAAGATATAAGTTAATTTTAAAAAATATATATCTATATACGAAATTACATGAGGAGGAGACCAAGCCTCTTCCATGAGTAAATTGTTCTTTTTTATTATTTTTTATTTTTTTACGTTAATTGTTTTTTAATTTTATTATGGTTCAATCGCCGTAAGATTAGTATAAGATATTTAATTTAACTTGAAATTTTTATTTGAAAATACATGCTTTATCTAATTATCTTAGCTATCTGGTGCCAGTCCCTTGTCCAATGCGTGCAACACGCCAAAAATAGTGAGACTATTGTACCAACCAAAATCAAGTGGGTGAAATTTACATATACATTTATCTACATATGTCACATCACTACTTTTTAGACCATAAACCTAGGGTAAGACATTTTTCATTTAATTTTCAAAATCAAACCGCGGAAATGTTGGTATTAAATAAATAAATAAAATAAATAAATTGAACAGCCAACCAATCCATATAAAAAATGCAGAATGAAACAAATGAAGAAAAGATTAGAAATACAGTCAAAATGATCAAGAAAGTTTCTAATTCTTTTACTACAATAACAACTAAATGGGAATGTATTTAACATAATTGTAAGGAGATAAATCAGAAGATAATGGTCATCAATCAATCAATTACAATAACTATTTTCTTCACACAAACATAAATCCATTTGATAGTAACAAAACTGCAGGTCTAAGGAGGGGGAGGCCCTGGTTCAAAGAGTGGAGGGCAGCAGCTTCTAAACAAACCACAGCAGCACAAAAGCCACAAACTGCACATACAATTCCAAGTAATTAACATAGAAAGCCACAACAATGTCAAATTCAACAATACTTCATTATTTCAAATTAACTGAACTAGAATTAGGGAGGAAGAAGAATATACCATGATTCCCAAAATCCTGTGGAAGGAGGTGCAGGCGGCAGCAGTGGCGAGCTCGGCGGCAGAGGGGGATCCATCGCTTACTTATCCAAGCAGATTGGCACAGGCCAAGGCAACAAAGACTTGCTTGCAAGAAAGGATAGAATGGATTTGTGTTGAATTTTTGTGTATGCATATATGAAGCTAAATGTCCAACAAAAAAGTGTAGTTGCCTGTCTTCAAGTCAGACCTCTATCTACCATTCAAAGTTAAGTGAGACTTCCATATTAAGAAGTTAAAAATGCACACCAAACTGTGGCACATGATGAGCAGCTATTCTTAACTGGTATTTGAAGGGTAAACAACTAAAAATTTAGGAGCATTCAAACTCTTAATGTCAGCAGCTTCAAGTCTGCGTTTCTTCACTAATGTAAATACCATGCACCTAATGCTGAGAACAGTCTAGAATCTTGCCAAGTCATGGCAAATCAAATGGTGCTACTTCTATATAGAATAATAGTTATCTTCTGTAGTAACAATATTTGTCTTCTTACATGGCTTTTTATACAGTTCTGTTCACTTGTATTGGGTTTTGACATAGGTTGACCAAGATCAGAGTTTCATTGACACCACAACCAAACCAAATCAAATTATCAATTTACATGTTTTTTCAACAATGAAGACTATTTGATGTATTCTTACAGGTAAAATACTATTTCCAAACTTTATTAAATTAGAAGTTCCTATGACTTTATGTACATTAACGCAGCAAGTCAATGAATATGATCACGTAACAACACCGCCTTTGATATGATTTATATTTCCAGTGTTGAAAATAAAAGCAGCAAGTCCCTGAAAAAAAAAAAAAAAAAAATCCTGCTTGCTATTCCTCTATGAAAACCTTCTTCTTCAGCCTGCAGCAGCACAAGGAAACCAAAACAAATTTGTACACCGGTAGCACAGCCTTCCTCTGATAATGTGGGTGAATAATATTTTGCCATCTTAATTTAGTTGAGGGGATTTAGCATTTTCCATGCAGAATGATTCGAATCGCGGTTCAGTTAAGTCCACTGTTTCATCATCCTGGGCATGGCAGCTCCGAGCTTTTGATGTCAGGAGGATCAGCTTCTCCATGTACTTGGCTGAGACAGTATCTGCTTCTTTAAAGTTGCTTCTAATACAAAAAGTATGGTCAATATCCAGTGGCAGTAAACGCCTGGGTGACCTATTAGATGTTGTTCGTGGCAACTCTTCTGCACCAACAGATGCCACAAACCTGGGTGACCTATTAGATGTTGTTCGTGGCAACTCTTCTGCTCCAACAGATGCCTGAGACCTGGGTGACCTAATAGATGTTGTACGTGGCAACTCTTCTTCTGCTCCAACAGATGCCTCAAATGGATTGTCAGGTCTTTCAACAAATGATTTACTCTTCATGTTACTGGCTGAAGTCATCTACACAACACAAGCAGCATGTGAAACTAGATGATCATACCATTACAGTAATTTCACACAACTTTCTTGTGTCGAAGAGAGATGACCGTATACAGAAAAAACAAGTAAATACTTATAAACAGAAAAGATAGAAATTGTTAGATCTCCATAACTAAATGCCAATATCATAGCATCTAATTCATCACATGGCAAGGCCTGAAATAATGTCCTATGTGGTCTTCAATTACACAATCAACTTTAGAAATGAATCATGATAGGTATTAGAAGAACACTTGAAGCTCATATATCAATCCTTATAAACTACTCCAATTAGATGACATGAGACATTATATCAGATACTGACCATCCAATCTCTATAGCACTAAAAGTGAGATAAATCTGCATCTTGAGAGTGTAAACTGCAAAGGAACATCTCTGCATCCTGTGATTCATCTTGTAGAGGCGAAGATGAAGAGATGTCTGGGCCGGCATGTAAATGTGAATGTTCATAGACAAACTGCATTCTTCATGGTTCAACAATAGAAGATTTCTCAACCACCAAGTGTAAGAATGGAATTTCGTTTATTACAAATTTGTTTTAGTATGTCCAAGAATTGTCTGTTCCATCTAGGAGAATTGAAGAGAAGAAATATAAAGTTGGAGGATGTGAAAGGAAAGAGGAAAAAATTAAGAGGATGAACATAAAAGCTTTAAACACAAACGGAGCGGAAAACAAGTTCAGCCTTCAGAGATCCTGTGGCAAAGGTAAGATCTTCCTGTCTTAAAAAGAGTTTTAGGGAACGGTTGCTCTTTTGGAAGAACCAATAACAATGAATAACAAACAAAAAACAAAAATATCCAGAAATAAAAAGTCCCAACAATAATAGACTTAGAAGTACTAATACAGATTGGTTTATTTGTATTACCTGAAACAGATTCACGGAAATGTTTCTTCTTCTAGATTTATCAGGTGCTATAGTTGAGAGGATTTGCACAACTTCACTCATGGTTGGTCGAGCCTCAGGATCCAAAAGCAGGCACTCCTTTGCTAGGTAAGCTATTATCTGCATCTCTTCTTCAGGGAAGCTCCCATTTAAACGTGGGTCAGACAACTCTGTTATCACTCGTCTACTGTCTTGCAAACGAGGGGTTGCCTACAAGAGATGAGATATACATAAATTACATCAAAAGTTCATGAAATATGATCTAAAAATATCAGTAGTAGTCTGCAATCTATGGTGATAACAATGTAGGTCCACAACTTAAAAGCACAGAGAAATAGGGCATGATGCATGCAAATGAAGAAATGACCTGCTTGATGTACAAGAGATTATATGCCAGGAGCTCTTCTCAGCACCGTTCACACATCACAATGAACCTCTATTTTGTGATGGCCACTTAACTACTAAGGCATTTTGGTTTCCAAAATATAACACAAGAAAATGGAGACTGTTAACTTTACCCATAGGACGAGGCTTTCTTCCCCTTTGTTAATTGATTTATGGATAGGTTGCCGACCAGTAATAAGCTCAAGTAAGACTACTCCAAAACTGAAAACATCAGACATAAGGGAGGCCCGTCCAACAATTGCATACTCAGGTGCAAAATAACCAAAAGTGCCTTGCATTCTTGCTGGAGAACTGGAACAGCTGGGAAGACCATCAGCCCTCAAACGTTTGGCCATACCAAGATCAGTTATCTGCACAGGTTTTATAATTCCATAAAATATCATAACAATTAAGCCATCAAAAATTAAATTAAATTCATAGTTGCATCTGATTTTTAATCATAAGATCATCAATGTTTCGTTTAAAGAGAAAGAGTGATCTTTTCCAGATATCATATAGGTTAGAAGTTTACATTTGGTCGTGTTCATGGTTAACATTTTGGTCCTTTAGGGTATTTTGATATTTGTGATCAACATTCTTACTTTTGCTCTCCAATTATGATCGAGAAGAATATTTGTGGATTTGATGTCTCTATGCAAAATTCTTGGAGCAGCTGCTTCATGGAGATACTCCAAGCCCCTAGCAGCTCCGATTGCAATTGCAACACGAGTATCCCAGTTCATGTTCTCCCCTATCACACCATCCAAACAATCCCTCAGATTACCATTAGGCATGTGCTCAAATACCAGTAGTCTTTCAACATGTTTTCCTCGGAACTCTGAACAGTAGCCAAGCAGCGGCACCACATGACAGTGATGGAGTCTAGACAGCAGGTCGACCTGTGGAGAAAAATAAATCCGCAATAGCCTTCTTCAACCAACAAATGAAACCTAAAGGCAAGTTGGGATCATACCTCTGTTGAAAAGACACAATCTGCATCAGGCCCTCCCTGAGTTTTCAATCGTTTAACTGCGACAATTCTACCATCTCTAAGTTGACCACGATATACAAAGCTGCTTCCACCTTGTCCTATAAGGTTGGGATTGGAGAACTTATCGGTTGCATATTCCAATTCAGTGTATGAGAATTGAATAATGGTTCCAAGTACAGTCCATGGTTTGCTCCTAAAGAAAGAAGTTTGGAAGCATCCTGCAAAATTGGAAGTAGGGGAAATATAGATATAAGTTAGGAACAACGATGAAATATGCTATAGCATGTAAAAACAGAAGAATATAGATTCAGGTTTACAGAGCGAATAAACAAAGCAAAAGGATCAAGCAACAGATAGCTGATATGACATATTCAATAGATCAATTTTATCCATGGAACAATGTTATAGCCACTCATTAGCCAATTTACCCGTGACATGGTCTATGGGAGAACCAATTTCAACTCTACTTTCAGGAACTGAAGAACTCCTGTGACTTATTAAGTTGGTAGCACTATTGCAACTTGTCTCCTTATCTGATGAAACAAGGGGTGATTGGAGACGGCACCTGTCCTTTTGATAGACATAGCATATTGCTGAAGTGAGGAATGCAAGTGTTGTGAGTATGGCACATAGTAACAGAATGATCACAACAACTTTACTCGAAACGTGCTTCCCTGAAGCTTGTGCCTTTCTGACAGAACCTATTAAGAAGCAACCATGTGCCACTATGAGCTCCTAAAATCTTGTAATTAAACACCAAGCACAGACATAAACACAAAACATCCTTAGGACGCAGCAACAACAAAACATGCATTGATAATACTTGATAGCATATAAATGCACATTAATGTATATAATCTTGAGGGTAAATCATCTGCTGCAACATGTTGTGGTCTATCCTGCCTAATTAAAAATAAATGAATAATATTTTATTATCCGGAAAAATTTTGGCAGGATAATCATGGTTCAATAAAAAAAGTGACAAAATTAGTTAAAATATCCCACACCTTTAGAACCTATTAAAGTGTTTATAACATACCATTACTATTAGGTGTAATATAGGAAAAAGGTACCAGAAGTACAGTTGCAGCCTGTGAAACAAGTGGTATCATGGTTGGCAGTCGCCACTTTAGGGAATCCATCAGCAGCACATGCGCAAGTCCACCTACCTTCACTTGATCCCCCAACTGAAACAGAGAAGGCTAAAGCAGTCAGTACCTGGCATATCATAAAATGATAATAGTGCTTTACAAATGCATGACATACATAAATGCACCCTCTCTGAACACTTGTAAATAGCCCCAGCACAAACTACTCCTAGATTGTATGAAAACAAATCACATTAATATTGTACTTCAACCTCATGATAGAACACTCAATACAGCAGTAACAGTTCCAAAGTGCATAATTTTGAAATATTAAGTTGCAAACTCGATCACAGACGTCCATTCTACTGCACATCCAGCTTTTGTTACCAAAACGTGTCTCCTGATTTTTTAAAGTTAGGATAAATCAATCAAATTCATCAATTGCATTTGAATTAAATAAGAGAGAGAATTTGTTTCAAAAGAGAGAATGCAATTATTGGTTCGACCTAATTTTTTAAAGTTATAAGGTATCGATTATGTGTATATATATATATATATAAATTTGATTGGGCCGTTCTAATTTTAAAAAATTAAGAAACACCGATGGTAAAATCACTATATATAAAATTGCATTATCTCCTCTATAACAAATTCTTTCTTCTATTTAATTCAAATACAATGATGAATTTGTTTGGTTTATCCTAACTTTAAAAGTTAGGAGGAATTGACCATAGAAATTCTATATGTATACGTCTGGGTGTGCGCGTGCGTGCGTGCTAAAATCAAAGCTTCCAGAAGATGATACTTTGATTGAAATCAAAGACATACCAAGACTGCAATCACAGGATGATGAACAATTTGATTTCAAGATACTGCTCTGGTTTCCTTGATACGAGGAAGAACAAGTACAAGTCCAATAGATTACACCTGATGTCTCAGATTGTTCATCTGCACCAACCAAAATAACTAAAACTCAATGCAATTGTACATTAGCCTCTTCACTTATACAAAAAGTTCAAACATTGCAAGCAGAAAAACATCTCATGAAGTGCATAAGGTAAACCTTTGGTTTGCCTATGCATCTCCAGGCTGGCAATTCTATCCACAGGCCTATTGCTCTGGAAGTTCATCAGATAAAAACAAAGCAACCAGAAGCTTTTCCATACCATATGCAGGCCAGGGTGTTACAGGATTTTCATATTATATTGTAGGACAAGATTTAAAAAAAAAAAAAAATCTAAAATAGTACAATTGTCATTACTAACCACAAAGGCCTTGCTGAATCCAAGTCAAGCCAATGAGACAGGCAAGGGCAATTTCAACTTGGAACTTCATTTATGCCAATCTGCAGACTATAGAGAAATATCGGATTCCAGAATAAAATCAGCAATAATATATGAGCAATTTCTACACAAAACCACACAGATCAACCCGTCTACCATTCTCCTCTTCAGCACCTCATGATCAATAAGAAGATCTTTACAAGCCCTCTCCTCGCTTTGAAAAAGGTGATGGATCATATCATTTACTAGTTCAAAATATTATAAAATGGGCACAAAAACTTAAAGCAACAGTTTTCCCAGTTAGCTATGCTACAAAAAAGTGAGCAACTAGTCAAGTCTCGATAATAAAATATATAAGACATACACCATTTTCATTCAATTTCCAACTGTAGAAGAGACAACAGACTCAATTTCTTATTTCCTATTGGGTCCTTCTCCATTTTAACCAACAATACTTAATACACATTTAGTGAACTTTGCAGGTAAAAAACATCTAACATCAACCTGTACGAACAGTTATTATGTGTAATTCCTAGAAGCAATTACCATAATGAATAATTTATAGTAATCAGTTCAATCAGATTATTTTGAGATTTCATATTAAAATAACACGGCAGACGATTTTTCATTCTTTAGATTTTTTTTAACGAAAGATGAAGAAATGAAAAGAACAAAATATATAAACCTTCATCAGGGACCCAATGGTCTAGTCTTCAGACTCTTTGTTCTTAGACCTCCCAATCTGCAGAAAACAACCAACAACACATTCTTTGAGTTGCAATAAAATCTATCAATGATGGAGATACATGACATAACAACCTTTCATATGCACACACAGTCCCTAATAACCTGAACCAGAGTCAAGAAATATTAGTAAACATATATGTTTGAGAACCTACAAACAGAATATCTACAATGGATAAAACTTTTCAATTAAATTGGTGTCCCCTCTAAAGAGACAAAATTATGCAACATGGTGCTTCAGGAACATTATAAATGCATATAAAGACAAGAAAACAAGAGTAGAAATGGAGATGTATATAAACAAAAATCGATGGGTAGAGATTGCAAAATTCATGGTTGGCCAACAAACACATGAAGCTTCCAATTCATTTGAACTAGCAATACAAAAGCATCCAATAGAGCAAGTATTTGACTACCACAATATTAGATAACAATGCTATTAGATTACACCCATTTAAGGTATTCTCAAGTTCTCAACACAAAATTTAGTGATACACAATCTACACAATCTATTACCAAGTCCAATCCACAGTTGTAAAATATCTGCAGTCAGTGAGATAGTGATACACAACTAAATGACTTAAGTGCATAAAGTAAAAGTTGCAACAAGAATAAGTACTATTACATCAAGTAACTAAGCGACAATATTGAGCTGGGTACAAGTCCTTTTTCGAAATGACTGGCCCCTCTAAACAAAGCTAATTAATGGACTCGTTCAAAACAAATAGAGACAAGAGTAAATGCTGTTCCATCAACATTTTCTGGATTTTAAAGGACTAGAATAACAGTTAACTAAGAAGTAAATTAAAATAACAACACCAAGAAATCAAACCAATTTGGTCCCAACTCTTCAAATTCTACAAAAACAAAGCTACAGAGACATACCTAGATGACCAAAACGATTGGACAAAGTCTAGAAATGAGCAAACCAATCACATTCAAAGAGGTGGCCAAGTTTCAGAGAACACAAGATAAAAATGGATAGAGACTGATGTGCTAATTGAAAATGTACAAAACAGGAATGGATTATTTAGTGAGCTTAAAATATATTTATTAAAAAAAACCATCATCAAGAAAGCAACCGAATTGCAAACATGAAAGAGACAGCTCAACCAATTGACTAGTAGCTAATTCACTGTTAAAAGAGTAAATCCACCACAATCTTTGTTAAGTGGGCTCTCTAAAAAATGGAAAGTTTTCAGAAGCTAGCACATTTCAAGGAAACAAACACATTTACTCTCTACTAGTGAGGAAATGTCATTAAACCAAATGCAACGGACACATAAAACAAAAACAAAAAAAAAAAAAAAAAAAAGGAAAAAGGAAAAAAACTTGGCTTCAAAGCCATACCCGCATATACATTGGGACCTCCAAATAGGATTGTAAAAGTAGTAATTCAACGTTGCACTTGCAGACAGGACCCCACCTGGAGGTGCGTGTCCGCTGCCCACAATTGACAATGATTTCATTAACTAGGCCCCACCCCCACCCGTTTGATGACCACCGTCCGATCATATGATGCTTATGATCACGGACATGGGTTTTCGTCGGTAGAAGTGCAAAGATAATCGTCACTGAAAAACTACAACGCTTTTCATGCTTTCAAAGATAGCTTTGATTTACTACAATGCCACTGAATCCACACCTAATCAAAAACATATACATATATATATATGTAAGCAGGAGGGAAGAGAGTAGAGAGTAATGGCGTACCTAACAAAAGAGATGGATAAAATTTTGTTCGACAGTACTGATGTCTTTTCTCTGCTACAGAGGAAGCGCTTTTGAAAGAGACCAGAAAAGCACTTTTTCTTGTATATGCATAGAGAAGAAGCATTTGGTTGCTTTTACTTTACATGTATATGTTGAAGCATTGGGTTTCTTATGTGTCTTCGCAAATGCGAGAAAGAATTTGAAGCAGAGAGAGTGAGTGTGGTGTCATTGCATTTTGCATGCACCGATGTGGAGGTGGTGACTTGTGGGTTTTTTTGCAGCTCATCACGTGTTTTTAGTCATGTTTGCATGGTTATATCTGCATGGTTGACTTTACAGAGGTGGTGGTGGTCTTCATGTTCAAGGGCTGAGATCGCCTTACTCACTTTCACTCCTATAATGGTATATCTATTCTTCTAAACATCTTCCAAAAAAAAATTAACATAACCAAAACAGCAACAGCAGATTGAAAAATACTTTTATTGACTATAACATGAAGTGGTAATTAATGTATTAATTGTATGATCTAATCTCTTTTTTTTTTTACTTTTCTGGCACAGTTTTAGGGTTAGAGTACTATTAAAATTAGACTACTCTCAAACATTGAAAGAGGGTTATCGCATATTTTTTTGATAAATATTAAAAGAGGGTGAGACATTATTACACTCAAATCTTCGACTTCTTTTTGGAGAAGTAACTTGCTTGCAAGTTTATATGATTTGATTCTGGACTATCATTTTGAATGAATTTTAAACTTTTCAATAGTATAATACTTAAATCTATGTACTTTATCCTTTAATCTAATTGTATCGAATCATAATTAATAAAATGGAAATCTAAAATAAAAATCTATATTCTCAAATAATAATTGTGATATAATAATATTAACTTTTCTTTTCCATTCAATATAGTATTTTAATTGAAAATAAAAATGAGCTTTACAATGTAAAGTTATAACCTCCAATAAACAATTAACAAAAGAACAACTTTAATTCAAATAATTTGATTGCCGTTCCATATTTGAGTTTGTATGTTATGTCAGTGGTAGTTTGGTTTTCAAAACACTAAAGTTGGTTATCCTCTCAAGAAAACATATTACAATTTAGAAAAAGCATTGTCTTAGAAATGTTTGGATGTCTCTCACTCTCTTTAAATCTTTAAAGTTAATTCAAACAAAACCCTCTTTTTCTTTCTCTGTAGTCAACACGATTTCTCTTTTGTCTTGTTTATTTCCAACCAAAATATTCCACTCGGTTGAACTAAAGAGGGAACGTGAAACTTAATTTAATGTGTAGAGAAAAAAGGCTATAAGTTTGGTGAAACTTGCACCCAACATTGATGAAGATTGAAGAGAGGTTGTTTTGGATGGAAGTTTGGTGAAAATGGTTTGAGTTCATTTAATCATTTAATTGGAATGCCTTTACGAGAAGGGAAGATATGTAATTCGGTTGGAGATTTCTTGGTTTCTACTATATTTTAAACTGATTTCGTTCATTTAAAAATACATTAAAAAAATATGTGAGCTTTTCACGTACAACCCAAATCAAAAAGGAAAATTTGTTTTTAACCCTTAAACAAATTATTTTAATTTTATATCCAAATTTATCAAACTATCCTTGATCAAAAATTTTAAAACACAGAATTTCAACCCAACATCAAGTTTTATGGGGCCACAAAACTATAATCGGGTTTTGTGGGGCTACAAAATCCCGTATCGGGTTTTGTGGCCCCACAAAACCTAATAAATCTGATTGTCATATTCATTACTCTATTTCACTGAAAATCTCTATTTTTAAGTCAAATCTAATCAAATCTAATCTTGAACAACAATATCTAATATTAAAACACAAAAAAAATAAAAAATCCCAACAAAACTCAAACAATCAACAAAGGAAACCAAATATATCATACCACGAGCAATGGAGGAGAAAACAAGGTATGTAGATGCAATTTAGTATTTTAGATGTAAACTACAATTACTTTATTTGAGAGCTTAAAAATGAATTTCTTTAAAAAGTAAGTAAAAACAATTTTTTTTTTAGAATTATCATTTTTTGTAATTTCCACTAATGGTATATCTTTTAAAGGATTCACTAAATTTTAAAATTTTATAATACAAACAATAATCCATTCAACGTACTCTCTAGGACCTCATTTGGAATAGTAAAAATTAGAAAAACACTAGTTTGACTAAATTTGAATATATATATATATATATTTGTAATTAGACGAAAACTCCATTAACAATTTTCTTCTAACCTAATTCTGAAACCACAAATTGTTTTAGAAATATGGCTAATCCTCAAGATGTCTCTTTATTTTTTATTTTAGACTTGCAGGGAGTTTTTCGAATTCTCCTACCGTCAAACTAGATGAGTAAGCTTGAAATTAATCAAACCTTAAAGAAAATGAATATAATTTAACTTTAAATAAATGCGTCATTTATATTTCATGGGCTTTGAATTTGGTTCCAGTTCAGGCAACAAAGTCAGTATACAAAGCGAAAAAATGTTAACATCTTGTTCATATAGTTGTAATGCTTATTAACAACAATTTTCCTTTTTCTGTTGGGGACCTTTAATTGAAGATATTCACAATCATTTTGATATTAGGATGTCATTCTTTTACAATTGTACGGGATGGCAACATGACGGACTGGAAACGGGCAGACGACTCGTTTAAGGCAAGGTACCCTATCCGCACCCCGTGTCCCATTTGGAATTCCATCACCAGTTCACCACCTTCTTGGAGGTGGGTGCCTTAGGACCCCCACCCAACCGTTTCTATTTTTCTAAAATGGAAAAGCATAACCATTTTTCACTATTTTCTTTAAAATGCTCTTCAGAAGCCAACGGATTAATTGAACTGGCCATGTCTTCATCAACAATGCGTTGACTTGCACAATATCAAACACAAGTACACAACATTAACATAAACAAAGGCTCAAAAACACATCCTAGTCACCATAAAAAAAAAAGGCAGTTGCTTGATGCAAACGCAACTACAGATGCTCAACTACTACAACCTATTACAACTCTCTTGACAGAATTCAAATTCCATTAATGAAACTTAGTGTTACAACGTATTACTACTTTTTCACAAACTTGACAAGGATTAAATTCCAACAATGTAACCCCATTAAAGCTCTGGACACAACCGAAGCCAGAAGCCAAACTCACTAGGTGAAAGCACAAAAACTTTGAAAACAATACATTTTCACAATGCAAGTAATCAATCGTGCTGCAGCAACCAGCAAGACAGAAGCATCCACAGCAGTGAGAAAGACGCGTTGCTCTAGTGGGCCTGAAAATTTTAGGAGCGATAGAGGAAAGGGTGGGTGGCTTGTTGGAGTTAAAATTTGGTGAATTTTGTTTCCTTATATTTTATTTTTACAAAATAGTAATAAATATAAGGTCAATTTCGGTCTCACATCTTGTTCTAGTTTATATGAATCAATAATGCTTGTGAGTGCTTCCTACCCTTTAAAAAAAATGAAAGTAAGAAGGTGGACAATATAAAACCCTTTTTGGACTAAATAGGTTCACATTCCAGATAAATTGTTGTCAGTCCTGCAGATGTTAGTACTGATCACACTCAAAACCACTGAAGTTCTTAACCATGAGATTTTGATGTCTCAACAACATCCTATGCAGTTTAAAATTGAATCTTAAATGCCTCTGATTCAAATAAACATAACAATAATGCCGGTAACCAGCTACACAATGTGAGATAGGGAGAAGCCATTCAAGAAATTATAAACTCAGCTTTGACCACATAGTTGCAAAATTAATATAAGTAATCAACTTTTGCACAAAACTTGCCAACCAAACGAGATTACAATTTGGCACCAACTGTGTCTGAGAATATCCCCTACTCTCTCAATCCGGACTGATGACAAAACAATTAGGTAGTTGTAAAAAGAATCAAGAGCAGATATACCATATCATATATATAGTTGCAGAATACACCCCCTCAAAGTATCCCCACAATTACAATGTTTATACCCCCTCTTCTCAGGAAATGAAAAAACACCATTTCTGGATATTTACATCACCCCCCATTAACTATAAAATAAAAACCTCCTAACTTGCCTTTTTGTTTTTTTTTCCCCTTTCACCATTTTCATCTCAGACTCATTATCCCAAATTTCCCCAATTTTTATTCATTTACATAGCAAAACAAGAGAACAATGGCCTCCATGAGAAACCACTTGAACTCTCTTTTTGTCTCTTTACCTTATACCCCACTTCCCAAAACACAAAATGGAAACAAATGAAACTTCAAGAAAACAAAAAGGTCCACGGATATAGAATACGTGCATGTAGGGTGAGGATGGATAAGTATTTATAGATGACTCTAGAGCAATTACCTTGGCTGTGGCCTGGCCGGAAATGAGTGAGCTTGGCGGAGTTTACGTTGAGGTGGGGGGCTCCCAAAGACCAGGGTCTGCGACCTGCTAACCATGTCAACCATAGATGGGGTTTGGTAAGCATGCACAAGGCTTGTACTATCGGTGGAATCACCTCGTGCAGTTGCCCTCTGCCATGAGTGTGAGCTTAAACCTGATAAGACATATGCCCTTCCAGATGATTCATATACACGACGGCTTGCCATCCTTTCTTGCATCTCCTTTAGCTCAGCACATAATGCAATACATAACCTGTCATCAGCACGAGCAGAGACGGTTTCACCCAGAGCTCTACGACAGCTCTCTAGAACTGAGACTGCATTTGCTAGATCACCACGTTCAGCAGCAGCTCTAGCCTCAGCCATTGCCTCAGCTGCACGAAGCCTGTTTCTTTGTCTATCTACTTCCATAGACACTACTTGTTGTGCAGCTATTGTAGGCCTCTGAATCTTTACTTCATTCTGCTCATCTGAAATCACTGTTTCTTTTGTAATGGGATCTCTAAAAGCACATTTAACCTTTAGTAGTGGCATCTCTGCACCAGAACTGTATGCTGGAATGTCGACTGCAACCAGAAAATCCCTCTCCTCTTCAGCATACAAGTCTCCAACCTCAATAGAGCCCATCCTTCCATCAGCTGTCAAGCTAGTCTGATAACTTCCCGCTTTTATAGAACTGATATGCAAGTTAGGATGAGCACACTCGACAGTGACCTTTACTTCTTGCACTACTACACTTAATAATCCTCCAATGCACTGTGCAAATGCATCCTGAATTACACCCTCCGCTTCTATGAAAGAAAATGTGCCCCCAGAAAGTTCAGATATCGAATGCATTGAGGCTGCGTCATGATCTGCACCAAACCCAAATGCATGAACAGGAATTTGGCACCCCATGCCACCATTGCGATGGATTGAAACAGGGAGAAGTGACTTGTAATCAGATTGAGGATGGGATCCACCATGACTAGTGACAGTATACGTATCCTGTCCATCAGATAGCAGGATGATGCTGCCAACTGGGTTCTTCAATTGGCGATCTAATAACACCTTGGCACCTTTTCTCAGGCCCTCAGCTATATTTGTTCCACCATTTGAAATCAGAGAATTAACAGCTTGTAAAGCCTCTTGCCGTCCTGTTTCACTCATTCTACGGAGCGGAAATAGGCGGCGTGCTGTGGAGGAGAAGGCAATGACAGAAAGCCGGTCAGAAGGGCCAAGATTCTGAATCACAAACCCCATTGCTCGTTTTAGCAAAGCAAGCTTGGTACCCGCCATGCTGCCACTAACATCAAGAACAGTGACAAGGTCCACAGGAGCACGAGAATCTTGAGATTCTGCCACCAGGTTACTGCATCTATTAAGTCTTCCATTAAAAGGCGCCTTGAGATGGATTAGTATTGTGAAATTATTATGGGAAACTGCACTTGGCACAGCTGAAACTTCCGTAAATGTTTTGACCTCTACAGTTCCAGTAGAATTATCTCCATGACGGTCTTTAGCAGTAGTGTTGCTTTCCTCAACAAGGTCATGTTGTTGATCCAAAATTTCATCATCATTGAAGATAATTGGTTCAGGGGCAGGGTAAATGGGAGTGTTCTGCCGATTTGCATCAAGCTGGGGGGAAGGTAGCTGTCGTAAGACAGTCATCCAGGCATCATCACGAGACAAACGTGTTGGATTGATTCTTGCAGCCCTTCCCTGGGGAAGTTCGGATGCAGGGCTCTGAAAGGGGACTTCCTTCCACTTCGCTCGGCAAACTGGGCAAACTTGGTTCCCATGCTTTACATTAGAAGTAATGCAGTGGAAGTGGAAAGAGTGGGAGCACTCTGCAGTGAAAATGGCATGGCCCTGGCCTGGCTTCATGGTGGTTAAACAAATTGCACAGGTTCTCTGCAGTTTACAAGGATTAGCTGGTGAGTACACAAAATCTGCGCAGATATTAGACACAAGTTCACAACTGGCTACAGTCAAGAGAATACACGTAATATTAAAAAATTCATAGTTATAAATACAAATACATCGGGAAGCTGTATAAGAGGAAGATGACAAGATCAGCTTAACAAAAACTCAATGACAATTCAGTACTGCAATGTTCTCCCTCAAATTACTTGAAACACTATTAAGCATTATCTTGCCAGATAAACATCTGTTAACTGTATTGACTATGTTTCAAGCTCTCAAAAATTTAAGTGCTTCAAAATGACTTCCTTTAAAATGAACAAGTCAGAAAACTTGGATACTTATGACTCTAGGTTGTCAAGCTTTCAAAACATACTTCAGGAACATCTTTTTAAGGTTTGTCATCAGTCGAAACATATTTTACAATTAACAAGAACTAAGCAATCCACTTAAGACAATCCATTTAAACTCAATGAACCACCATAAAGCTCAGTTTTTTTGAACTTGAGAGAACATCAAAGCATTACAAATTTTTACAATTAAACATAGCTTGGGGGGGTTATACAGATACCAATCAGATAATTGCAAAGAAATATAAATTAATGAGTTTCTGTTGCAAAAATATATACTCGAGCACATGTGGGTGTCTGCTAGCATATTACTTAAAAATGCATTTCAATATCTAGTTGGTGGCATTGGAAATTGAATTATAGTTTTTCACAATCCCAAGTGCTATAGACTTTTAATATAACAACCACACCAGCCGTGACATGGATACAAGTGGAAATTTCAAATGTCAATATTGTCAATAACTGACCCCTTTTGTCTAGACACTGGCCCCTTCTGTCTATACACAGAGCTCTATTATTGAGGCTGGTGCATGAAAAGAAGAAATAGAATGCAACAACCAAATCTGCACCTTAGTAACCTATATACATAACTTCAGATAAGTATTAAAAATCCAAGTTTAAAATACTCAGTAAATCAGAAAAACAAACCAACCACCCAACAAAAAGGAGGTCAAACAATTATAAAAGGTCAAAATGGGAATTAAACAACCATATGGCAAGGCTATGACTTTTAAAAGTAAGAACAATCAAAAGAAACAACCTCTTCTCTCACAACTACAATGATGAATCTTTCAACAAATTAACAAAAAGAAAAATTTTAAAAAAGAATAAAAAATAATCACAAAGCTCATAAAAAGAAGAAACAAATGGGGTTGGTCCAAAAATAAAAATTAGATTTTTCTATTTCTCCTCCAATCAAGTATCAAACTGCCTTTTTTTAGGGGCAAATAACATGAAAAGCAGAGAGAGGTCTATGTGGAATAGTGCAATTATGCTGACCAAACAAAGCACTTTTGTTTTTCTCAACCAAGTGAAGAGAGAAGAAAAGTTAGGAGAGGGTACAGTGTGATAAGTGTATTCCTTTTCTAATAAGCCAAATGAGAATGGTCCTTAAAGGGGACTAGTCCACTTTATCCTCCCCACAAAAGAGAGTTGAAAATTACAAGACAACAAATTCACATCTTCTGAAAAATATTCAGAATCTATCACATATCACCCACCAATACTACCATGCCCCACATGACAATAGCCTAGCAACTTGTGATATGTTTCGTTTTTTTTTTTCAAAAAAAAAAAAAAAAAAACCATCAATAACAACAACATTAGCATTCTACTGTGACTCATACATGACATTTTACTGTGTGACTAGTAAAAAACATATATGTCTGCATTATTGTTAAAAGATTAAAAATTCAACTGACATTAACAGAAAATGATGCCTTGTTGCGATTTGTAGAACATGAATATCAACTTTATGTAAAAAAATTAGAAAAAATATCGAACACCCAAATCATATCACATGTTCACTTACGCTTTGAGCGTACCATGGAGATCCAATAATGCAAAAAAAAAAAAAAAAAAAACGTAAATGAAGAAGAAGAAGAAGAACCTTAGAGGACTTGGAGGATTGTGGGGACTTGGAGAGGAAGCGGTGGCCAGAGGAGGAGGGAGCGTGTGACGGCGGAGAGATGGCGGAGTCAGATTGTCTGGATTGAGTGGAGGTGGCGGCGGAGGAGGGTAGTGGTGGTTCTTGGTCTAGAGTTTGAGGAACGTACAAGCACATATTCAAGCCAAGAGCCAATTTGGCTTTTCTCCATTTACTCCCCATATTTCGTTGAAAAGGAGAGATCTTCAAAGGAAAAGGAAGACAAAAGCGAAGAGGGTTGTCTTGAATTGTTGTTAGATCTTGCAATGGAGATGAGACATGACAAAACCGTGTTTGGAAGTTGAATGTTTTTGTTGTGTCAGGAACACCATGTTGTTGTGTTTTAGACCATTAGTTCTTTCCAGCAAATAAATATATTAAAAAAAAAAGGATGATGCATATACGATAACAAGAAACAAAGCAAAGGAAAGCAAGCAAATAAACAGAGCATGAAAGAGAGAGAGAGAGAGAGAGAAGTGGGAGAGTTTTTGACCTTTTATTTATTTATTTTTGTTTTTGGTTTGATGGGTGGGTAGTGTTATTGTTAATGGTGATAGTGGAGGGTACTGGTCAGGGCTTAGCAGCCTTTTCAATCTGCCCATTAATATTATATTTATCATTAATTAAATCGTGGTAACTGTTGAATCAGGAAAGCTTCTCTTGTTAGACTATTCACCGTTTTTTTCTTTTTAAAAAAAAATTCACACCCAAGGAATTAGATATTGGTCAAAATTATTATAATAAAAAAATATCCATTTATATTTGTAAAATATGAATTATGGGATTTGAAACCTCTCCCACTAGCCAGAAAATTTAATATTGAAATAATATTTTTTTGAAGGAGAAATAATATATTTTTTGATAGTATCATTATTCTTAGATGGTTAATACAAATATATTCTTAAATTTTTTCGATATTTTTGATACTTGATATTTCTATAAATTTTAGATCTCAGGTAGTTTTATTAAAATCGATATTTAAAAAAATAAAATATACAAAATCATATGAATTATTAAAAAAAATATGGATCTATTCACTATTATCATATTTATTATTTTTATTTAATTATGGAGCCCCTTGTTTTTTAATTTAATTATGTTTATTGCCGGCTTTTTTTAATTTTACTTTTGGTTTATCCTTACAAATTTAAGTATACATTGGAAAATTTGTTTTTATTAGATATGTTATGTGTAGGCACAGCCTAAAATTTTGCATTTTTTTCTATTTTTATTCTTTGGGAATGGGAGAGATCCTAGTTTGGAGCAAGTTGTTGGCGTGTGGATATGGTGTGATTTGATTGGTGGTTTAAGATTGGAAGGCGATTGTGGGCTGACAGCTGTTACAGAGAAGTTAAATGTGTTGGGGTACCAGTAAATTTCTATTTTGTTACTCGGTCCTCATATTACGGGATTCGAGTTTAACAATTCAATCAAATTTTATAAATGGCAGCTGATTTTGCGCGCCGATGGCTTCACGTCCATTTAATATTAACTTCAAAAACAGAAAGTGTGTAAAAGTATCGCTTATAACAATACATATATATTCAATTAAAATTTTAATTTATTTATTTTTTAATATTAGTATTGAAGATTAAGTAGATAGAAAGATACACAATCACTCTACGAGTGTTGAGTTTTCATTTATTCAATATGTTAATATAAAGAAAATTACTTTTATAATTAAAGTAAAAGGGGACAAAATTATAGCGAGTGAAAATGAATTTTATATCACGTTTGATAAATTTTTTGAAATTTGAATTTAGGTGTTGAATAGGATTTGAATAGGATTTAAATAGTCAGCAGTTAATTATGAGGGAGATTTTTTTTATTTACAATTTTATTATTTTTTAAAAAACCTTTGAAACATATTTACGAATCATGTATGAAAAATATAAAGAAATCAAGTTCTATTGAAAAATAATTGAATTACGTTTCCTTCCAAATAAAAACTTAATATGGACAAATCTGTGACTCAAGGCTTTAGCTTTCAAATGAAACATATATATATATATATATATATATATATATATAAACCTATTATTTCAATAACTTTAACTTGCAAATTCGAAAATTCTCAATCAAAAGAATTATGATTATTTCTTAATTTATTGAAGACAAAATGTTAAAGGAATGGTAGTCATGATTTTTTTTTTAAAAAAAAAAGTTACTAAAATTTTCAAATTTATTGATGATATGTGATCTTTCAAAATTTTTATAATATGACTTTTATTAATTATAATTGTTTTTTTTAAATATTATAATTAAATTTGGGCTTGAGAAAGAGGAATGACTCAACTTATAACCTTTGGATTGTAAATGTAAGGGGTTTACTACTTGACTAGTTTTATCTTATATTATCGTACCTAGATAATTACAGATTAAATTTTAGATCGAACTCACTGATTTCAGGTAATGGAACCTTATTATTTCAATGGTTTTAACTCACAAGCTTGAAATTTTATTATGCCTATTATTATTATTATTATTTCTTATAATTCTGACTATTTCTTAAAATATATATATGTAATGGTTTTAAAGTTAGGACGAACTAATCAAATTCATTTATTACATTTTCTCTCATATAATAAATTATCTCTCCCATTTAATTAAAATGAGATAGATAAATTTGATTTTAGAGGTAGAAAGCACAAATGATAAAATTGTTATATATATACACACATATATACATATATATATTGTTTTTATAATCAATTATACTTGATTTTAAAAAATAAGGACCAATCAATCAAATTTATGCATTGCAATTGAATTAAATAGGAGATAAAATTTATTTTAAGAGAGAGAAAACAATAGATAAATTTAATTTGTTAGCTTTCATCTTTTAAAATCAAGTATACGTGATTATAAAAACTCTATTCGTTGGTCCTTATCTTTCAAAATTAGATATACTTGTTATAAAAACCATATACACTCAATGACTCCAAAATAAGTTTCAAAAACTAGGATATAATTTTGGGTTTAGAGAATTAATTTGGACGCAACCCAATATTTCTTGTTTTGAAATTTGAACCCAACACCACCATCTAACGTGGTTACCGAAAGGGCGCTCATCCATCTTCATAGTAATATAGGTTTGAGTCACTTTTATTATAAGTGGTATTTTAAAAATAATAATAATAATAATAAAATAAAATAAAATTGGCCTAACTACTAACTCAATTTTAAACTAATAATTCATGACTTCGATACTTCATAATAAATTCATGACTGGATTTTCTTTTTAAAAAATAATATATATAATTTATGCATAAAATAACATATAATATAAATATTTTTTCCACACAATTTATTATTGATTTCTTTCAAAAACTAAATATATTTAGCACATAAATCTTTAAAAAGACTTTTATTATTTACACTGTTATAAATATGTTAAGTCCAAATCTCTTATAAGGAACAAGATGAAGATAGACAATCAAATGTACCGATATTTTTTTTATTTTTTTTATTTAATTATAAGTCAATTAGAAGTTTATTGACAACTATGATTGGAGAGATATCACGATCTATTAAAATTGAACATTATATATAACATAAAATCCACTATCACAACAGTGTGTACTCACACAATAAAGAGATAATACCCTTATATATATGATAAAGATGTGAAAGAGAAATATACTAACCTTTTTAAGTTTTAGATAAATACGCAACTGTATAATCTATATTAATATAATTACTGTAAAAAAAAATTAAGAATTATATTTAAACCATCGTTTCCTTTTCTTTTCTTTAATTTGCCCTTTTCAAGTGTTTGTTAGAAAGATATTTTAATATGCATTAATTAGCACGAACTTGAATTAGAAATGCTAATAAAGCAGCTTCAATTAAAGTATAAAACTGTTGCTTTCGTAATCATAACACTGGATTCAACGGTGAGGTATAATAATGGACAATTTAAACAAATGAAGGAAAGATAAAATGAGAGTACAAATTTAAATGGTACCCCTAAACTGTAACTTTATTTGAATTTGAACCCAAAATTTATTGCGCCGTGGCCGCTACAAGATATTTTGCCGATTGAATTTGTTCGTACTCATGTAATAACACATCTGCAGAACCGTGACCATGAAAACGATGGACATTGAAAATGTTGAAAGCTAGTAAACATCATATAATATCATAAACATTATTTTCTTATGAAAATCAATTAATATATGGGTTGATTTTCAAATTTCTTATGTTGAGCCAAATCATAAGCGTATGTTACTTTATGTTTGGGATGAATAACTCCAAATGTATTTCAATTTTCCTTCCAAACATATTCATTTTTTTAAAAAAATTTCAAATAAATATGACTAATAATTTATTGCTTATACTACCGTCTAGTATAATTTAGATATATTTTTTCTAAAAGAGGATTTACACTCAATATTAACCATTCAATGGTGATTATCAAAATAAGTTCAATTTTATCAATATAAAAAAAAAAAAAATCGTAAGTATAAATTTGTTATCTCCATAAAAAAAAATATTGTTGACGTCCGGAAACGGTCAACCAGAGATTCTGGGGCCCAGACGGCGGACTTGGTAATTAAGGATTGATTGGTACGGGTTGAAGGGTAGTAAATGGTGTATTAATGGAACGCTAGGTTGGTGACAATTAATTCAGGTGGAGGAATGTTGCTCCTGGTAGTTGGTCGGAGTTAATAAACTGATGAACAAGTAATTAAGGGAAATGAGAGAAAGGAAGAGAGAAAACACAGGGGTTTTCACGTGGTTCGGTGACTGCACCTACGTCCACGGTCACTCTGGAACAATTCCGGCAGAGTGATGGTTATCTAGTCTTAAGCTTCTTGTACAGTGAAAATGTCTCCCCTCTTTATAGAGGAAGGGAGCTCACAATAAAATAATACAAAGGAAAAGTTTACACGTTATAGGCAATGGCTAGTTTCAACTAATCCTGACATTGCCATGCTGCATTAATTGTAAAGGTAATGATGATTTCCTCCCTTCACAAGTCTGCATTAATTACGCCTGAAGAAGTCTTCACTTCATTAAATGCTTCTGGGTAATTGTGTAAACAGTGTCTTGCTGGAAATCATGGGGGTTGGCAGTTCTGACAACTTGCTGCACACGGTTTCTTATAGGTGGACTTTCTGGTCAGCCAGATGTATGCTGGAGAGGAGGTGTGGCGATCTGGAGGTTAACGCGAGCTCGCGAGCTCGCGATTGGCGCGACCTCGCGGGCTCCTCGGGCTGAAAGCACTGGCAGGTGACATGCTGAAGAACTGTTGCTAGCTCGCGCGGCCTGGATGGCCTCGCGAGCTGGGCTTGCAACTGTTGACTCCGTCTTTGGGCTTTCTGGGCCCTTGCTTCTGTTCAAATTAAATGGGCGTGTACTGTTGCTAGTTGGGCCGAACCAGAAAATGGGCATAACAAATATATATTATAAGAAGTAAAGTATATATATGAGTTTGACTACCTTACCGATTCAGTAGGAGTATCCATCGATAATAATCTTTTGACATTCTTTAATAATCATCATTATATTATTTAACTATTCGTATCTCCACAAATCTTGATAATAGAAGTTAAAAGCTAGAAAAGTAAAGCATATTTCATAAAATTCAATCGTTGTAGTTCTAGATAGACTGTCACCAATAATAAAGATTTTAAATAGGAAATTCTTCTACTACTTTCAAAGTGATGTGGCTATAAAATACAAAAATAATACATAATTCAAGTATTTTTTTTTTAAATATTAGAATTGATCTAAAAAATCATCAAAATTAATTGAGATAAGATATCAATGACGTGATCCGAAAAAATACTTTTTTATATATAAAAGATTGATTCATATAAAAATAAAAAAGTAGTCCATATAAAGATGTAAGGTCTATTCATATAAATTGACGGAAATAATAATTATCTCTGGACGTAAAATCTACACCATAGACGATCGTGGCTTCGAATCAATAGCACCAACAGCCAACTACAATTCAAGTCGCTTTTTCGCTCAAGCTAGTTTGTTTGATATATATGCTCTTATTAGTGGATTACATCGAAGTCACTTTCAGATAACTACAATTACCCATAATGTCTCGAGTCACTTTTTTGACTTAAACCGAAAAGACAACGTGGCCCCATCACAATGGAGGATATTTGGGCTTTTGTCATGAATCAGTGGTGGAAATTGCATCATGAATCATGATATGTGTCTCCTGTCGCCACACACGTGCGTTGCAATGCATCATAATCCATTCTAATAAATAATAATAACTATAATAAAAAAAAGACATTGTACTAATTCAAAAAAAATGACGTTGTACTAGTAAATAGTGTTCAATTTATTGTTTGATTCTTGAAAATTTTATATCACATGTGAATGAAAAGGAAGGAAGGAATGGGACTTATAACTATAGGTTGACGGTCAATATGTCAGCCAATTGAATAATGTTTTTGAATAGTTGTTGCCTTTGTTGGATGGATACTCTCTCTCTCTCTCTCTCTCTCTTAGTGAAGTTGTTTACTGTTCTTTTTGTCTTTGATGGAGAGTTTGTACATGAACCTTGATCTACTTTTAGGTTGCCTACCAATTAGTCACAAGTCACTACTATTTCTTTTTGGGTGGGCGATGTTGTAAGCATAGTGTATCTATCATTAACATATATTTAGTCTTATGTCACACTGTCCTCTTAGGATGTGTTTGTTGTATAGAATTAGATTGAATTATTTTTAATAGATGAGATTGAATTAGATAAAATAAAATTAGATTAGACTACATTAATACTGAGATATGTTTATATTATTATTAGGATTGAATCATTAATAAAATATATTAAATTAAATTTTAAATATAATAAACTAATAAATATTTCAAATATAAATTATTTATAAAAAATAAATAAAAAATGAAATGAAATGAAAAATAAATAAAAAGGAATATGAGAGGGGATTAATTAGTTCCACCATTTTGGCTGGGACTAATCTATCCCACTCGAATGGGATAAAAGAAGAGGCATGATCAAGTTTTATCCAATTCATTCTATCCAATAAATGCGAGATTGGACAAATCAATGCTAGCCAACGAACATGGCCATAATATCATACGAAGTTTATGTGGGGTATAAGCATAGTGTACCCACCTCGCTCATAGGCATAGCATGTGAAGTTCTTTGTCCACAAAAGAAATTTATGAATATTGAATAGAGTTGCAACGTAATCAAAACTCTATTTATATTTATAGACAGAATAAGATTTAATTAGATTAAATATTATGTATGGTCTAACAAAGTGTATAAACGCCATTTAAATTATAATTAGTATACTTGTATGCATATACCTAGAAGTTATCATAATTGCTTTGACAGGTGTTGAAGCGAAAACAAGTAGTTTGCTCGACTAAAGTATTGCCTAGTGCCTAGTGCCACACATTAAAAATTGAATTGAAAAACAACAAACCGACTTCAACAACTATTAGTATTCACAGCTTATCAAACCAAAGCAAAATCTCAAAATTTACAAGATAAATAATAAAAATAATAATCGAGTTAAAGACAAATCCTAAAAATACTCTTCCAAACAAACTTGACAAGAAAATTCAATTGAAAACCTTCCTGAAAAGAGAGGAAGTGCCAATTACACAGAAGCCTACAAATGAGAGAATATGGGTGGTATCTATTGTGCATCTCGGCACTGCAACTTTTGTCAACGATTTAATACATCCAAATTTAACATTGTTAGACTTTTCAAAAGTTGATAAAAAAACTTGCCGTCCATCTACACGTATTATCTAAAATTAAGTTAAATTAATTATAAACGATTTCTTTTGTTTTGCTTAAATGGTATACCTATAGTTATATACACATAATTTTTGTTCTTTTCGAAAAGAAAATTCAGTAGGATTTATGGTCAAATGCACACTCTGTGTTATATGTACAACCCTTCTCGTGATTAACGATTCAAGTGGCTCGCATAATATTTAATTTTATTGACCGATTTAGACTGATTAATTATTCTTTTAATTATTAGTGTCTAATTATATCACACCATTCTTTAATAAAAGTGGGTCCTAAAAGATCAAACTTTAAAGTCTTATAGTTGTCCTAAAAATATAGTGTACGGATAATTTTCTCAGACATTTTTTAAAAAACGTATTGTAAAATTAAAGTATAATAGGACAGTGAAAACCTAAAAAATAACTTATAGAATGAATAATATCATAAATCTAATGGACACCGACTTACAGGCATGCTTATGAGTAAAATGAAACCAGTGATATTCAAATGAAAATTTAGACCGAAATATATTGTACGTAATTATGATAAGCTTGTGGATGATGATGATGATGGATGCACTTGATTTACTCATTCCCTTAGACCCTACCTATAATATTGGAGATTATCTTTGTTGACCATTGCAAACCGAATTTGTCTCCCATCTAGATTGTGCCCAATATATGAAATATGATACATAAAGGATTGAAAAACACAACGAAAAATAAAACCTACATGAAATTTTCTTTGCCAAAATATAAAGCGATTGCCATGATGAAGACTAGGACATGCATGGGTGCTTTTTCTAAGAATGGCCACTTATACCCTCATGGACCATGGCTTCACTTATTAATCCATTTGGTCATCCAAGTATACATATAAATACTCATGTTGTAGACTTCAGATTTGTGAGATTTTGTTTGTTATTAACATTATTAATCAGATAATTTAGTGTAATGGCATGTATAAAATATATTCTTTGTCAAATTCTTGTAACACACACTAGGAAATCGGAATGGATACTGAGTCCCACGTGTACAGACACCCATGACCTTAAGCAGAGATATGCTGACCTTTAATACAACCACATAGAATTTAAAGACAGTCTTCTTCTTCAATCCTTCTATGTGACTGTTATCAGTCATATCAAACGCCATGTTTATCTACATTTACGTTGTATTCATGCACAGTTCAAAAGAAAAAGAAATATGACTATTATACATTTAATTTTTTTTTCAAATCTGATCGAGCGCATCCTTCAGCTAATTTCAATATCTTCAAATTGAAGTTAGAAGTTCCCTTTATTGCTTCAATGTAGACGGTCAAATACAAATGACATTCATTTAATAAAAAGGATATATAAGATGACTGGAATTTCATAAAAATAAAAATTGCATCGTTTTTTTTTGTGTAGTATAATTAATTTTAGTCAATCGTGGTTTGATTCTGCTTTATATTGTATTTTAAACATTATTTTTGCTGATATTTCTCGAATTAAATATCTTGAGGTTAAAAAATAAAATAAAATTATGTGCTTATCAATAAATGTGGGTAAATTTATCATCTATAAAATAATGATCAGTATGCATAATATTTGATTTTGTTAAATTTCAATGGGCACCTGACTTAATTACTATGATTCAAAAGACATAAAAATAAATTAAATTTGAATAAATGACAGCACCTATGGCATATTGCAATTAGTAAAATAAGAAACATGATTAGAGGGGATGTTCCCTTCGAAAAGCCTTGTTCCTGCCTTTTATGTTGACTTGCCACTGAAAGTGTGGCAAATTTAGGGCTAAAAGAGAACAGCCCCAACCCCACAAAAGCAGCCTTATAAGTATCTTTATTCATGATTCTCCACTAAATGTAATTAAACCTTCTCTCTCTCAAAAGGAGTTAAATGTATATAATAAAAGGATCAGCTGTCTTGGGTCCCTTGTTCATGTTCTCTTGTAGGGAGGAATAACTTTTACATGTACACAAAAACCTTCTTTTTAAGAAGGGGGCCCTCTATTGGAGGCAAAAAATGGTGGGTATTAACCTACTACAATAAAAATATACATAAATGAGATTAATATATCTACCCTACCATATTTACAATATGTTCATTTGACGAAGTCATTTTTTTTTTAATTTCTTAAATATAATTTAAACACAACATGATGGAATTAAAATATTTGAAATGTGAATATTATAAACTTTAGTTAAAAGAGCATATACTATCAAACATGAAAACGTTTATTTATCTTGGAGAACTTAGTGTTTGACAAGAAATCATATCATGTTGTCCATACATTTAGGTCATATTATTATATAAGTTTAGTAATATTTTGGATTGTTAATAAAAAAAATGATAGAATTATAAATTTTGTACTACATTATTCAAGTCTTGTATAGGAGTGCAACCTATACTATTCTTCAAAGCAACAAACATGTAAATAGTGTGGAATTTAAGGAATGGAGTGTTGAATTTAAGGAATGGTTAGCTGTGTGTATTTCTTTGATTGGTAAGACTTAAGAGTACATGCATGAAAAGCAAGTGACTGTTTTCAATGCTTGAAAACCTAACATGGAGGTGAAGAGAGGAGCAGAAATTATGGTTAGGAAGTTTGAATGCTCAACAAATAATAATATTAAGAGGTGGAGGAAACGACAGGGTGTCATGCGTGAACAATTAAATAAAGTTATTGGGAGAAAACTGAATGGACAAGTAATGGTAGCATGTATGGTGGTTTCCTGGTTGTCAAAATTGATTGCTTCAAAGGACACAAAAAAGTAAGCCAAAAATAAATAAATAAATAACACACAAAAAGGTGAAAATGTCAATGGTATATATGTTACATTAATGGAAAATGTGACAACATCACCTTTGCTTTGAAGATGAATAAAGAGCTATCATAACATGGTAAAACCATGAGAATGCAGATCCTTGTCATGTATTTAGCACATTATACATTCCTCTCCACTAAATTTAGTCAACAAAGCTAGTTCTTCTACATTCGTCGTGTGAAGCTTTTTGAGAATCCTTCTTTAACGCTAGCTAATTTTCAGAAATAATTGAATGAAAAGGAAACATATATTGCTTATTTCAAGAAAACGAAAAAAAAAAAAAAAAAAAAGGGAAAAAGAATGACACATTTTATTGTACATCCACTCATAACGTAAATGGTTAGAGGATTTACTTTTTATATTTGTAATAGAGATTTAAATCTCATTATGTGCATATATCAACATGTATGAAGAGTTTTTTTTTTTCCTTATAATGTGATAGTAGATAGCTCTCAGTGTTATGAAAGTCGCTTTATATACCACACATGTGATGTTTAGTAGGGGTCATTTCTTGTCTTGCGGAAGAAAGTATATATCTTCCAACGCTATTAAGAAAATTTTCGAACTATACAATTAGTGTATGATTTTGATATATCCAACAAACCCTCATGACCATATTGGTGTGTGTGTAATTATAATTATGGATATTTTGACAATAGCCCCTAAAAAGTAAACTAATCATGAAAGGATCCATTTTTTTTTTATTAGATAAACCGTCCTCTACTGTTAACTTTCTATCCAAATTTGTAAAATAACCAAAATACCCTTATCAAGATTCCACAAAATCTCTATCATACCCTCCAAACATTATAATGATTAAAATACCCTTTAAATTAATAATAATATTAAATTAAAAAAAAAAATCAAAACACAAAAATACATTTTCATTTCTTCTCTCTCATCCTCTCTCATCTCTTTTCTATTTTTCCTTTTTTTTTTTTTGTTGTTTTCTATTGGAAACCCAAAATTTCTAGCTGAAAGCCTGAAACTTAGAATTCTGGGTTTTCATACACCTCCCTCAGGTCCCTGCTCTCTAGCCTCCACTTCACCTACCACCATTACCACAAAAAACACAAAACATAAAAACCCATCTTTAAACACAAAACATATATCAAATTCACACCTTTGAACAAAACCAAATAAAAAACAAATAAGAAAACCCAAATAAAAAACCAAAACTAAAAATCAAATAAAAAACCCAACCAATAATGAGATTTTGCTCACAAATCCAATAGTCGTCAAACCCTATCACCGTTGAAAACACAAACTCGGAAACTTGTGACCATCAAACCCCAATACCACCATCGATTCGCAGTAACAAACTCAAACTAACATCACTACTACCATTGTCAAAGCCAACCAAACTCAGACCCCAACATCACCACCACCAGTTAAACTCGATTAAACCCAAACCCCAACATAACCACCACCACAGTCAAAACCCAATCAAATCCAAACCCAAACCTAAACCCTAACTCCACAACCACTGTCAACCCCAATCAAACCTAAACCAACATCACCCACTTAAATCACAATCATCGATAGAGAGAGAGAGCGGTGAGGTGGGATGGGAGAGAGAGCAGTGAGAAGAGAGAGAGAGAGAGAGAGAGAGAGAACGATAATGTGTGGGATGGGTGCATCAAAATCACCGGCAATAGGTAGAGATAGGTGTGCCATAGTTAGCAGCGGTGGATGTGGGTGACGGTAGCGATGAGATAAGTGGAAGAAGAAGAAGAAAAGAGAAGGGGAGAAAAAGATGAGGGGGAGGTGTGCGACATGGGTGGAGTTAGTAGGGTGGTTTTTTATTTTTATTTTTAAATTATAATATTAATTTTTAATAATTTTTAACAAATTTTTTTTTTTTTAAAATTTTAATTATTTTATTAAATTACCATTTTATCCTCAAACTTAACACCTATTGGGTTTTTTAGACACCAGGGGACGGTTCATCTAATAAAAAAAAGGGTTCCTTCCACGATTAATTTACTTTTTAGGAAAGAGTTTTCATAATATCCCTTGTAATTATAATTTTGATAGTAAGAATTGAGATGTCATCCACTTTAATGAGATCATAATTTCGAATCCTATCTTCTTCTCAAATTTGTAGCTGAAACAACCAATAATATCACAAAATCGAAATATATTTATGACAATTAAACCTAAAATATTTTACAGTTCACCTTGCATTCATTTTTTAATATGGCCGGACCCAAAAAGATCATATACAACTGTACAAGTCAAATCCAAAATATTTTTTAGGTCCACTATTCGTCGTCTATATTCCTGTCATCTTAGACCAACCAATTAGTTGATTTTTGCGATTTGAACAGAATTTACCTTCGCTTTAATAGGTTCCTCTTGTCATCACGTATCGATTGAAGACTCAAATTAGAATGTTCTTATGAATATATACATACATATATATATATATATATATATATATATTAGTTGAAAACTTACACATGTTCATTTAAAAGCTTGCCAATTGGTATACGCAAAACCCAAATTAATCCAATTAGTTGGCTTTCTCACAACTTCATGTTCTCTTTTGAATCATTCGATTTCTCAAGTCAAATAAAAACACCATGCTCAATTTATTAATTTGAAAAGACAGACACTCCAATTTGTCGTCTTTAAACTGCTTGAAGCAATTTTTGACATTTCTTGTTCCTCTAGACTTTTTTTTTTTTAGGTAACAGTTGGGATTAAATGGAATCATTAATTTCTTATTCCTCTAGAATTTGTAATATATACAATTTGACTCTTGATTTTCTTCCTTTCTAAATGCTAATAGATTTTTCTTCAGAAATTTCAGATTAATTTCATCATCTTTTTCTCTTATTTATTGGGTTAAATTTCTAGAATCTGTGGTGTGCTTTACAGGTATTGTAACATGTACGCGAAATTCCCATCTTCTTTTTTTTTTTTTTTTTTTAAATTAACTTTTGAGGCTCAGCTTTCCCAAAATGGAATATTTTTTTTTGGTCCAAACATATGATTTGACCATAAAAGGTGAATTCAGTGAATGGGAAGACAAGTGAATAATATATACAATTTGAAATTTCAGTTTTCTTATAAAATAGTTAAATTCATTAATCTCATCAAAAGTGGGGTTTGGGCTTTGGAGTATCTCTTTCTTGAAGGATTGCAAAATAATTTGACACAAATAAATGCAAATCTATTGGAATACGTCAGAGATTAATCGATACATGTATAGTCTAAATTTTAAATACATAATAACAAGTAAAAAATCTTCACATATGCTAAGGTAGTAAGGTTTGCTAAGACTTGTAGAGATCAATCCCAATGTGTCTAGTCTAAAAAAATTATTTCCAGTATAATAGGAAAAAACTCACAATGCATAGCAATAAATGTATGTGGTGAAACTCAAACTTTTATGATAAGTATGAAGAGAAAGTGTACTAAATGATTGATCTATGAGTGAATCTAAAATTTCTCAATATTAAAAAATACATATAATATTTTTACATAAAAGACCTATATACTAATGGGGAATGAAAATAAAAAATGAATTTAAGAAAGAAAACTAGGCACATTTAATTCCATATTATGTAGAGGGGGAGTGGGGGAATCAAATCCCTTTCTAGCATAAACTAATGTAATGTCCATGTATTTTGATTCTCACTAATTTTTAATAAATGCATTAATCACAAACGGAAATTGAGTTTCATTTTTTTCCTAGGAATTTGTATTAGTGAATGCACCCATAAGATTGTTTTATTTGTTCTATTACAATTCCAAGCCTAAAATAATTTTTAAGATTAAAATCATGTTATAAACAAAGGAAACCTGGTCAAAGACTCAAAGTTTGATGAGCAGCAAATGATCTTGAATTTTACAATGTATTTTAAAACCATTTCCCAATTTTAGCAAAGATTGCAAATATCATTTTCATCACTGTGTCATGTTGGGCTTCAGAGGTTGTCTTAAAGTTATTTGTATGGGCTTGAAAGATGACCCACTGGAGAATAAGAATATTATCAATGACATAGGGTAAGTGGTTTGGGTCTACCAAATTTGATTTGAAAATAAATTTACTTTTAAATTATTAATATTCAATTTCTTTGGTCAGTTTAGAAGAATTTAGAAAGCTAATATGGTGATGTGGTGATCATTTGAAAAATAATTTTTAAAGAAATGGATTCAAATCCGATATCAATAATATTCAATATGTTCTTTTGTTTTTATTTCATTTATTTTGAACATCGAGGTTTTAACACTTCAGTGAAAAATTTAGCCACAAAAAAATAAATAAATAAAACTTCAGTTAAAAAAATGAAAAATAAAAAACAGATCAACTTAGTTTTTTTCTCTTTTTTAAATATTTTCTGTTAGACGAATTATAATTTTTTTTTTCCTTCTTTCTTTTGCGCTTAGGGCATGTTTGTTAATAAATAATTATTGATTTTTGGTGAATTTTAATGTTTACTAAAATTTTTAAGAATTTGATTACAAGAACCATACACATTAATTATAAATGAAATAATTGTTGGAAAGAGGAACTTCGTTCCTTGTTCTCTCTCCCTCGAGGAATTAAATTTCATGTTTTGATTAAAAAAATTTAATAATCTATATTTCTTAAAATACCTTCCATTAATAATTCCCACATATGTATATAATTATATAAATAAATTACCAACCTCTATAATGAAATCTTAAAATTTAATTATAACTGCTCTCATTTTTTTTTTTTTTTTTTCATTTTCATTCTCAATTAGTTTCTTGGTTCTTGCTAATTAGCTGTGTATTGCTCTTATCTGCAAGACTGTTAAGTTTTCAATTGTTATCCTTTTCTCTGTGTGTGTGTCTTTTGTCTCAATCTAAATCTACTATTGAAAGTAAAAACTATAAGTCTATGGATTTTTCCTAATATAAAAAATATAATGCGGGTTTTTTAAAAAGTAACTGGGGTATGTTCAAATCACTCTTTCAATAAGTCTTATATTCGATTTAATGGGCCATTTAAATACTGAGAATTCAATCCATAAAATTATTGGAGTGTTAGGATGAGAATGGGCTTCACAGGATGGTATTTATTATCCAATTCGTTTAGTGTCTCGGAATCTGTTGACATGCACGTAAAATAGGGGACAATGGCACTCATACCCTACTTTAGGTAAAATTGCACATGATTGTCTAATTGGACAAGTTTACCATCCTTTACCTTGACAAAGTCATATTTGGCCCTACCATTCGAACTTAAAAAAGTCACAAATATCTTAGCCTATCATATAATAAAAAAATGTTTTAATATTTTCTTACATTTATTCTAAATTGAAGAGTATTAATCCTTTTTTTTTTTTCAAGATATAAATGGTTTTGCAATAGTTTAAACTATCATCCCCAATGTAATTTGGTGGCGGGAGCGCTCATTCAACTTGATTATAACTCAAGTTTAAATGACACTTTATCTGGATCTAAAATATACTATCACATGTATGGTATAATTTTAAATATTTTTTTAGCAAACGTTGAACACAAAATCCCTTGTACAAAAATATAAGACCTCATCAGCTATGCGAACCTCATAATATAAAATAAAGAAAGTTGGAAGAAAAATAAGTGCAACACATCACACATGCATATCAAGCCACAACACACCTGTTGGATTGAATTGATATAGAAGGTCATGTGAGGTCGGTGGAGATTCTTGTGATCTGGAGCTATCCTGCTAATAAAGTTTTCTCTAACAATATTGGTCGATGAACTATGAAGCTAGCTAAACTTTCTATGTATAAGCTTAAAACCTAATTGCTAATTTTATTTTCTTATATAAGTCTATTAATATATAGAAAAAGATTGGGTGTTGTTGCCTATACTTACAGTTTTATACTCTGGGAATAGGACAATATGCGCAGAGTATTTATGTTTCTACACGTTAGCAATCCAGAAGTATTTTGTAGAAAACCAAACGTTTTGCTATGGAATCTGCAAAATGAACAATATAGTTTTGTCAATGTATTTATGGTTTAATTAAATATTTGAAGGTTATGTTAATATTTGAATTATCATTTAAATTTATCTATTTTTTAAAACCAAACTATTTACATAGCTTTAAATCAAAAGTTAGGATATTTCCTCATTTAATTTTAAATTTGGACTAAAAGATTGTGTAACGTCCTAACATTTGGATTAGGAATTTGGATCTCCTATGAATTTCAGTTTTTTCCTAATCTAAGTTAATTCATGACTCTTAAACATTAATATAGTGAATGGTTGAAAATGTGATTATTTTTTTACCTTTATATTTTCAATCAGATCAAAAGAGAATCCAAATTCATTAGACTGGAAGTGAGTAAATCACATACTTTAACTTGATAGATTTAGATATTTTAACTTGATCCACGTATGTCTATTGATAGATTTAGACATTTTAACTTGACAGATTTTCATAATGTTCAAATTATAAAATTTTTGAAAAGGTATTAAATCTATCATCAATTTCCAAATCAATTATTATATTTTTTTAATGAGCAATTTAGAATGTTGTTTACAAAGTATACCGTATTATTTTTTTTTAAATTTATTTTTTACATGTTTACTTAAGAAAATTAATATAAGAAATAAATTCTACTTTAGCAAGATGTTTGCCATGATAATATTTAAAATAACTTTGAAAGCAAGGCTAATATAAATCAAAAGAATGAAAAATTGATTACCTTCGTGGAGAAGTTAGAGGTAGGTGAAAATAAATCTCACATTAGAAAAGTGAATGGAAAGAAATACAGCTTATTGGATCGCTAGACTATTAGATAATATAATATGAGTTAATTAAAAAAAATGTAAAAATTGAAGACATACATTAATTAAGATAAACCGATGGGAAAACACAAGAAAGTCCACCCAAAAAACTAGTTTGTAACTTCACGTAATCGCCGCTAGAAGAAGATAAGCTTAATAGTAGAGGTGAGGTCTAAAGAGATAGGCATACACGTACTTGGCTGAGTGGCAGAGTGGGTTGGTAAAAGAAATTCAACGCCAACCACAACCAAGTAACCAAGTTTTTAGTTTGCTTTGTTATTTCAGTATTAAAATCTTCCTTTTCTTCTCTATCATGGCATGTCGATGAACCTGTCACAAAAAATAAAATAAAATGAAATAAAATAATATAAATGCCATATCAATCAGACATCACTGACCTACTTAATTAATAATAATATTCCATTCATTTCGTAATTTTTTTTTTTTATAATACAAGAACTGTATCTGGAACAGGTTCAGAAAGCTACCGGAACCAATTGAGATAGGACAATAATGATGCGGTCTGGACAACTACTCCTAATTGAAAGGAATTCACTTACATAGAGGTGGGAGGAGACCTACATGAAGGTGGAGGATAGGAGACCTATAATTATTATCATTATTATTATCATGAATAGTATAAATATTATTATATTATATATATAAATTTGGATTTTATGGGGATAGGGTGTCGAACCCATGCCTCTTATAAAGGGAGGCATGGGGGTTGCTGGCGCCAACCAACGGCGCCAACAACCATTGACATTCATTTCACAATTTTAATAATTATAAAGGCACATTGCCTTCTGCATGACGTATTACTACTCCATATGATAGGATGAGGTGGAAACCCGAACCTTTATTTGCCATCTTGATAATAGGAAGGCATATTGCCTGCCCAGGAAGGATAATATTATCCATATTGGGCCCAATATGGATAATCATATCCATTTCGAGCTCATATCCGATATGGATATATCGAGTTGGAGCTTGACATAGATAGTTATCTATATTGGAGTGTCTGTTATGATTACTTTTATTCATACCGTGCTTGTGCTCGGTATGAAAAAAATTTAATTAAAAATTAAATTAAAAATATATTATTTAATATTACAATAAAAGTAACAACATACATCAAGAAACCATTAATCGAATTTCAACATATATCTAAAAAGCGTTTTTTTCATATATATATATGCATATATTACCTAATGTTAACATATATCATTTAAAGTTAATGTACATCATCTAAAGTCACCATACATCGTGATATGTTATAACAAATCAGTATATAATTCTAAGATACAATATATTTTATTGGCCAAGTAATAAATAAGTTTAATGCATTTTTAAAGTTAGCAATTCGTTGGTAGGTCGCGGTAGTGAAACACTAACTATTACTTTCTTCATATAAATGCGTCAATAATCTGGACTAAGCTCGAGGTGATGAACTTTAACATTGGGGTCTTTTGAGTCAATTTCTGCTTCCGTCACCATTATTTCTCTACTCATCTAGTCTAACAATTTGTAGTGGTTTCTACTTGATCCACCAGCATGGCTTCAGAAACCCTGAGATATGAATTACATGTACACACAAATTTAAATAATTACTCTTATAAAAAAATTTAAATAATTACATTTATATATGAAATTAAATTGAAACAATAAATAATATAAGTTTTATGAATATTTACCTTTGCTGAATGTTCGACAAATTTAACACTTTTACTAACTCTCATTAAATTTGAGTCACTTGAATATTGTGTCTACAAAAAAATAAATAATATTGTTGTGAGGAAACATGGATATCGGGAAACAAAAATACTAAATATCCCTATTTGAAAACATATAGATAATAAACTCAATATATAAAATAATACATATAAATTCGATCAATTTTACAAAAATTTTGACAGAATTTCCTTCTTTTTCGAACTTGCCAAAAATTTAATTCTTCTACAATTTATGCACTACAGTACATTCACAATCGATCTAACCAAAATAACATCTCTCCATAAATATATATGCAAACAACACACATACACATATACACACAAACACACACATAGCAAAAAATATGAAAATATGATTACACCCACTTATGACAAAACATGGATATGGAAAAACAAAAAATACTAAGTACCACAAAATGGAAGTAAATAAATTTTGTAAGTTTTGAGTTGTTTATCGACTGTGTGGGAAGAATACGTACTAGTACTTGAACTTGATCTATATTCGGCAAATGAATCATGAACAAATTTGTCAAATTAGTAATTGTCTATTTCATGATTGTCATCTCACCATCGATATGTTGTTGGTATTGTGCGAAGTTTTGTCTACCAACCACGGATGCTTATATTGTAGATGGTGTTACACCATGACCTATTCCTTGAACTCGACCTTGATGCACCTATCTAAAACTTATGAGATAGCATTATTGCCAATTGAAGGTTGGAATTCTTGATGTAGTGTCCCCATTTGTGCCATATATGATGTCACATGATATTAACATTAAAAAAACTATACACATATAAGACAATCAACACAATAATTGATTAAATCAACATAACATACAATGTTTTCAGCAACATCCGTATTCACCGTGCTCCCATCTTTGTGCATGTGACTGGCTATCCATGTTTCAACTCTATCAACTTCGGAATCTTCATTTACAACCACTTTTTTTGCTCTCTAGCATTGATATTCAAAAAAAAAAAAAAAAATCACTCTTTATTCCTAAAGTTGTTAGAGAACAATACATCTAAGAAACAACAATATATTTTTTGTACCTTAAGAAATGATAAAATGCATGATAACTAACAATATAAGAAACAACAACATATTTAGCTATTACCAAATCTTTTTGTAGTCGTGTCATTCTTTTACGACTTAATGTATGTAGCATATGATTCTTCTTTGACGACTCAGAATAATGCTTACTAGTAGCTTAAAATATTGTAAAATTTAATCAAAATCCATGTTAACATATCGACTTAAGAATATGAATGCATAATTACCTTAAATTTTGAAGACAATAGATGATTGACAAATGTAGTCTAATCATGTTCACTAACGTTAGGTGGTTTTAGCATTTCGTATCTCTTTTGTGCATTAAGAACAACAGGAACATCTCTAATTTGTCTTGTTATTTTGCTTTTATAGTGTTTCCAACACTCATTAATTATTTTTAATGTATGAGTTTTCATTGATTTATTAGTACTAAGTCGTAATTGCAGTTGTAAGTTTTTTAAAAATAAATATGTAACATTGATATTATAAATAGATAAAACCAATATCGCAATACAAACATACCTTTATATTCTCTCACACTATATCTTCTAATGTTCGTGGTATCCTATTCTAGTTAGTATAGGTTATAAGTACCATCTGAGCCGTAGGTGCTCTATAATCCAAACTATAGATCAACGAATTCTCTTTAATTGGTTGTCCAACTTCATTAATTTGTATCTCTGTGGCTTTGACCTTAGCCATTTTTTCCTAATCCAAATGATTGAGACCTCTTCCTTGTCTTTTCTTCCCTTTACTGGCGTCACCTGAAGACTGACCAATTAATGTTCTTTCAGTCGACATATGAAAATGTTATGGATATGATATATATGTTGTGCGCAGCGGAAATTAAAACAAATACACAACTACTAATGCTAACTATTAAATATAAATAACAAATACTAATAAAGCAGAAATAAATAAATGCAAAGCGAACAAAGAAAGAACACACCAGAATTTACGTGGTTCGGTATAAAAATCTACGTCCACGGGCGCTGCTGAAAACTTCCACTACCTCCAAAGAACAATATTACAAAATTTGGGCAAGATCCCAAAACCCAAAAACAAATGGGGAGAAAATAAAAATAATACAAATATATGGATCTTTTTAATTCTTGTTTTTAGATACACAAGTAATTAGCTAAAGAGCTTATTTATATCCAACTAAAGCTTCCACCACATTATATTCTTCAGATGTGAGATGCTAATTAAGCCAAAATCAACAATATATTAGTAGCCAACATATGGATAACAAACTTAATACATAAAATAATACATATAAAGTGAATCCATTTGACGAAAATTTTGATAGAGTTTTCCCTGTTTTTTTAAGTTGCCAAAAATTTAATTCATTTGCAATTTAAATAGCAAAGTAATTTTATAATAGATTCAATCACTTCAGAGACTCTGTCTCTCCGTGAACAAATACAAAAACAATATATATGCACACATATATTACAAAAAATATGAAAATAAGATTACACTCATTAACATTAGATTTTTACAACTAAGTCCTCACAATCTATCGAGCATAATCCTTATTTTCATCCATACTATAATCAAATTCTTATACATCTAATGGTGTAGTTGTGATATAAGCATACTCATCAAACTTCTCTAGTTCATGAAAACCTCTTGGACATGCTTTTAGGACAATATACTAATTAGATGTATCATTTTCTTTAGAATAAAACATTTGTGTTGCTTGTGAGGCTAAAATAAAAGGATCTCTATCCCATTTATTTACACGTGGACTAAAATTAACTAGTGTGAACTCATCTTTAACTCTAACATCACTCTCACTACCTATCCAATCACATTTGAATAATGGAACACAAAATGCTAAGAAATCCAACAAAATTATTTATCTTAAAACTCCATAGTAAATCATCTTTTTGATAATTTGAGTATCATCTCTTTAATTACAAATAGTTTCTACTTTAAGGGAAAGACCATTATCTTGTATAGTTTTCTCTCTACTGTTTGTGCAGTATCGTTTCCCATTCACAACATAGCTTGAATAGCATGTAATTTGCATACTTAATTCAAGTGCAAGCAATTTTAAAGTTGGAGGCATATTCATACTATTTGATTCATCGAGGACTTGTTTTGAGCCATTACAATTTAGATTATCAAAGACAAAAAGATAAGGTAAAGACATCATATTATAGAACATATAGGGTAGTGAATTCACGTTATTTCTGAACTATGTTACAAATTTTCTAGTATGTATCTTTTGTAACAAAGTTAGTCTACTTAAAAGATTGAGATATAATTGTTGAAGTTTTTTCAGGTGTATGCCAATAAAACGTTTATATAAATAAAAACAACATGATCAAATAAGTACAAAGTTAATAATTTTTACTAATATTTACACAATGTTCATCTTAAATTTAAACTATTTACTTAATGTATGATTCCACTAATGTGCTATTCAACAATATATACATATGTACAATCCGTAGTATGTTAACAGAAATCATCTTTAATGTCGATGCATATGTAGGATGTCCTTTCACTACATTTTGAAATACAATCTTTTCATTTCTATTGTGCTTCTCACCAATATCTGTTGCTTGTGGTACATATCGACTACAAAATTTCATGCATTCATCAATTAAATAGCATTCTATTATGCAACATTTTGCTTTTGCACAGTTTCTTACATATCCTTTTAACACCTTTATAAATCTATAAAATAAATATATAAAGGTAAATGAAATGTGTTTATATTATTAATATTAATTCATATATGAAGAATAGTGTAAGAATAACCTTTCAAAAGGGTACATCCAACGATATTGAACCGGTCTACATAAACGAGCTTCTTTTGTCAGATGAATTGTTAAATGTACCATTTTATCAAAGAAAGAAGAAAGGAAATAACGTTCAAGTATACACATAGTAACTGCAACTTCATCTTCCACTAAAGTTAACTTGTCTTTATCTAACACTTTTTTGTAAATTTTATTATAAAATGAATACAACCGAAAGATGGTCATTCTTAGCCCTTTAGGCAGGAGACCTCGTATTATCACAGATAACAAATGTTGTATCAACACATGATAGTTATAAGACTTAAACCCAACTATCTTGATGAAATGCAATTAGAGATGTTTGAAGCATAACCGTTTGACATTTTAAATTTAACAAGTTCTTACAAAATTGTTGTTTTTCAACATTTGATAAAGTGTGGTATTGTGTGCAAATACAGTTTATCTCCATCCTCATTTACATGAAGATCTTGTCTAATCACATTGTCTTCCAAATCTTTACGAGAATTGACACTATCCTTGGTTTTTCTATTGATGTCTAACAATGTGCCAACAAGACTCTCACCAATATTTTTTTCAATGTACATCACATCTAAATTATGATGCAAACACAAATTCTGTAAAAAATAATAATGTTAAATTTGAAGCATAGTTAAAAATAATAGAATAAGATCTTTTAAATTAAAGATCTTACCTCCCAATCAAAAGTTCAAAGAATATTAATATTTTTTTTTCACATAGGATAACCTTTTCTCTTCCTTTTTCCATTTACTTTCTTTCCCAATCATTTTCAACTTCCGCACATGCAATTCAAACTTGTTTACCATCAAGAATCTTTGGAGGATCGTCCATTTCTTCTTTCCCATTAAACCACGATTTTTTCTTTCAAAAAGCATTATTCTTTGGAAGAAATCGCCAATGACCCATATACATATTTTTATTACTATATTTCAATATTTGTGAATGTACATTCAATCCACATATAGGACAAACATATTCACCTTTTACATAATATTTTGCTAAATTTTCATAAGTAGGAAAATAATTTATAGTCTATATTAAAATAATCTTTAAGTTGAAGGTGGACTTAATAGATGAATCATACACTTGTACTCTCAAGTGTCATAACTCATTCAAATATTCAATTAGTGATTACAGGTATACATCAATATCATTTCCTGGTTTTTTTTTTTTTTTTTGAAATTAATAATATTAGCATCAAATTTTCTTTCAACATACACTTCCATGAGAATAGATTATATTTAACTAACACCAACGACCAATAACTATAAGTTGTGTTTAGATTGCTATAAAGATTAAATCCATCCGCAGCTAAACTCAACCTCAAATTGCGTGGTTTTGAAATAAAAGATTGTCACATCCTATCTATAGTCTTCCAGGCTTCTGAATCAACGAGATGATACATCTTTCCATCTTAACTTGTATGAGTAGAATGTCATTTCAAGTCATTAACCATTTTAGTTGATATAAACATTCTCTTAAATCATCGTATGATTGGAAAATATTGAAGTACTTTGACTCGTACTCCTTTATGAATATTTTTATTAACTTTGTTTACTTTCTATCTAGAAGTGCCACATTTTGAACATTCTTCATGATGCTCCAATTCTTTTCTAAATAGACAACAATCATTGGTGCATGCATAAATTTTTTCATGTCCTAAATCAAATACTTTCAACAACTTTTTTTATGAGTACAATGATTCTGATAGAACATTATCTAATGACAATATGTCTCGAATGATGTTAGGAAGTTCATCAAACCCTTTATTAGATAGGCCATACGTAACTTTATGTATATATAAAAATATAATAATTTAGTGTACTTAGAGAAACCTTTATACAGCATCTTCCAAATTATTAGTGATGTCTTTATCTCTGACTTCAACATTAGGTTTAACATTATAATGAGTTTCAAGGTCTAAATGTATTGGAAATGTTTTTAATGGGTGTGAAAGTTTTCAAGGGTTCCCTATGCATGAACTAAGTTATATACTAAAGATCTATCTCATTAATAACTAAGTGCTCATACACTATCTTAGTGTGATGATACCTTCTATTGAGACATTTTATACAAGGGCAAGGATGAAGTTAGTATTTATTGAATACTTGTTCGTAGCCTCAATAAAGTTTTTGGTGTTCTTTCTATATTCTTTTGACTCTCTTAAAGTTTGAAAATGATAGAAGAAATTATTAAAAACATTTAAAGTTGAAATCTTATATCCTTATAGGCTAAGTTTAGGATATTAACCTTAAAAGTCTTAACCACTCAAATCATATAATAGTGAAAAATACAAAATGCAAAAACATAGTGTTAAACTACACTAAAATTATTAAACTTTGAATAAAAAGAAAACAACTACATTCACATTAATATTCACCATTTCTATATATATTATAATCATATTACATATTACTCATCATTCTTAACTATACAAATTAGTATATACACATATCTTTTACACACAAAACATAAAAAATATCACAACTTTAACCTTTAAAAAAACTTCACAAAACCAATAACAGAAAATTACCCCAATAATAATATTGTATTTATGTTAAAAGAATCCAAAATAATAACAACAATAATACATATACAATATCTATTAAAATCCATACAATATAAAATCATAAATTGAAACATCGAAAAATACAAAATCATAAACTCCATACCTCTTTGATAAAGAAAACGATGAAAGAGGAGTAGATTAGTAAAGATGACAGTGCCAGATGGCAAAATAGCAGTAGATTAGTGAATATAATGGTGTCAGACGGCGACAGTCCTTGGCGATGGCTGCAAGGGAAGAAAACAAGTGAAAAAATGAGACAAAAAAAAAGCGATGGTCAGACTATCATGCCAATAGTCGCGAAGTTTGATAGTCATATGGACAAAGAAAAAAGAGGAAGAAGAAGACGAAGAGAAGAAGAAAGAGAAGAAAATGAGAAAAAGACAATAACAAGAAGAAAGGAAAAGAAGACTAACCGACGGTGGATTGACAACGACAACGGTCAGCAATAAACGACGTGGCGAATTATCGATGGAGTAGGGGGAGGGAGCCGTTTAGGGCTTGGGAGAGAGAGTATATGAAAGAAAGAGATAGAGAAAGAAAATGGAGAAATGAGGGGGGAGAGAGGAAGGAGCTGACCCACATAGCCCAGATTATCTATATCGGGCAGGTCATGCACCCAATATAGATAATCTGTTATTTTATTTTATTTTTTAAAATCTGTTATCTATATCGGGCCATAATGGGCCCATTCTGACTTGATGTGGATATTAAAAAGAATTATTTAAAATTAAAAATACATAATTATCCATACCGGGCATTAATGTCCGGTATAGATAATCAAATTTAATTTTTTTTTTAAAAAAAATAAAATAAATATTATCTATACCTGGCTATTAGTGCTTGGTATGAATAATTGACTTAATTTTTTTAAAATAAAAAAAATTTATCTATACCTGACTTTTAATGCTTGGTATGGATTATTCCATATACATATTTTATTAAATAATGATATCCATACTGAAACTTTAGTACTTGGTATTGAAATTCCGATATGGATAGCCTGTTTTGTAGTAGTGTGAGTTTTGTAACTTGGATAAGTTTTAGTTCACTTCCTTTTCAAGTATGAATAGGTTCTAGTTAAAATTTAATTGATTTAATATAATTTTAAAGTCCAAATAGAAGCAGGTGAGTTATTCTAGTTTCCACTATCTATTATATGTAATTTGAGAACTTTACTTTATATAAGTGATCATGGTTTCAAAATTACTATTCCTTAATCAATCGGTGAGACAGCAATTAACGATTTATCGGTTACTGGGCAAGTAATTGACTAGTACTATTTTGAAAAAAATTATTATTTTAAAAATTTGAAGGCATAAATTAATATATATATATATTTTCAATTTCAAGGGTCATTTGTGTGATTTGCCTTATTATATATCTTCTTAAATCAACCAATCAAATTCTCACCTTAACTCACACCGCACCAGATCTTCATCATCATTGCCACACAAAACTCGACTTTGATCTCATGCACCCATGCCACACTGACCTCTCTCTCACTCTCCTCCATTGTTCTCTTTCTTCTCCTTGTTTCTCTCTCTCTCTCTCTCTCTCTCTCTTTTTGTGTTTATGTATTATGGTGGTTGTTGGATAGATGATTTTTGGTAGTGTTTGGGGTAATTTCCGACCCGATGTGATGGTTGGGCTTGTCGGTTTTAGACCAAGTTGGACCGATTACTAGACCAACTCGATTGAGTACTCACCTCTAGCGAGCAAGACCACCAATTTGGGGGTTATTGAGCTAGTAGAGTGTCAATCAATAATTAATTGATGAAAAATTGCCGTTAATCGACGATTTTTGAAACAATGTAAGTGATAATCCCATGAGATTATACTAATTTATTATTGAGTTTGGAAAATGACACTAAATTATTAAAATAAGTTTTTATGACACCTAAGAATATGAATTACCAAGTTTACCCTTCATCACTCTCGTTCCTAAAGCTAGCTCAAATGAAAAGACATGATATGTCATGTGAATAGATAGCTCGCCCAAACAGTGACAGTTTGGTCAACATAGACATTTCACTCGCTGGAATGAAAAAGACGTGACAGTTTGCGTTAATAGAAACAATTAGTGCGAGTAGAAATAGTTCACCTATAACAAATAGTTTTCCCATAACAGACAGTTTTCCATAACAAAGATAGTTTGCCTAGAATAAATAGTTCGCTTGCACCAATGATAAAAAGTGCTACAATTTGCTTGAGCAGAGATAGTTTGTCTAAAACAAAGATAGTTCACACAAAACAAACAGTTCACTTAGAATAGATCATTTGTGCAAATTATCGCATCAATTATAATGTGAACAGAGTAAATTCGTCTTTGTAAAGGTTAATAATGTTTTATTGCTATTAAAACTTACTTTCATAGTCTAGTGTTATTTTTCAAATTCTCCAATACTTTACGTTATATAGAAAAAGAGCCCTAATAAATTTTCTAGCAACTCTATTGGTGCCCCTTTTAATGTTTCATTTCATGCTTAATTCTTATGCTAATTAGATGGATTTTGTTAGCTTTGGGACCTTCCATTAGTTGATATAACTAACGTATGTAATATGTTAAGGATTTTTTTTTTTTTTTTTAAATACTACATATAGAGTAGTTACTCGAAATTAGATCATTGTTAAGCTTAATAAAAGTTTTTATTAGTGGATCACGCTGGGTTGTGATTACATAAGTTAAGATTTAAATTTAGATCTTTAGAATTGTTTTTTTTTTTTTTTAATTTTTTTGAACCTAGGACAATCTCTGTTAACGAATTCGCCTCTACTAGTCATTGACACATGGTCTAAAAGAACCTTCACTTGTTTTCCTGTAAGAATTTTGTCAAATGGAAGCCTATTGGTTTGCAAAAAGATATGGATGCAAGAAATATTACACTGGAAACATTAACACGTGTCATTTGATTTACTTCTCTCTCTCTCTCTCTCTCTCCCCCGTTTCTTTTTGTTTTTCCTTTACCTTTGACTAAATCAACCATTATTATTTTGTTTTGTTTGAATATATTTCCAACCAATAATAAACAAAACCAAATGGTTTTTTTTTGTTATTTTAAATAGATCCCAATTCTTAGGAGAAAAACTGAAGATTCTAAACCTGATGGTATATTTAAGAATATATTTTGAAATTTCACTTGAGCAAAATCTAAATCCCAATACTAAAATAATTGTATTAATAAATTTATTATCTATATTAAAAAAGAACAAGAATTCTCTGTCATAATTTTTTTTTATCAATCTTTTAATAATCTAGTGATTTATTAATATAAAAAATAATGGATCATTAGAATTATTTCATTTTCTCTCTCTCATATATTAATTAAGCTTAAATTCTTTTCATAAAAAGATTAACACAAATAAAGATTGACAGAGAATCTTTACTCACAAAAATAATTAAAAAACTATCTTCAAATTATCAAAGTTTCCTATATGAGAAAGTCAATATAGTTTGTTTTTATGTTATAGAAACAATAAATAAATAAAAAAATATGAAAAACAAAATAATAATACTAACTTTTTAAAAAAAGTTTCAAAATTTGTTGTCCAAATAATATAACAAAATGATTTGTAACAACTAACTTAATTATATGATGATATATTAATGACGTGGTAATTATATATAACTTTATCACATCATTTATATGATAAATTTGGATAAAATTTTGGATAATGTAGTATTCCTCAAAACAAATTAGTGTCTTTTGTTGGAAGCTGCAAAATGTAAGAAGGTTCTTATCAGCCAATTGGGGTTATTGTTCAATTGACACTTGGCTGAAATGGAAGTGTTACAAGTTGTAAAACCAATAGAATTGTTTCAAGAATAAGCTGTATTTTTCCATGTAGACCCTATATTGTATGATTGAATATATACACACCATGGCACTTCGAAATTAAAGAAATGGAAACAAATTTAATGGGACATACTATCATGGGATGGTGAAAACTAATCATTGACATTTTCTCGTTGGGGCAACCACACACTCACACTTGAGTACAATGTCCATTTCAATAGAGAGAGAGTGTTTTTTCTTTCTCTTTTCTTCTCTTCTTTTGTATAATTGAGTTCAAGATTTTGAATTTCATTGCGTGAGTGAGATTTTATTACATTATAAAACAATATTGGTTTCAACATAATTGTATATATTAGAGTTGTAGATTTCAATATAGTAGATGGGATTTTGATCATCATAGTCATAACTCATGTATTTTTTTTTTAATTTATACTACTGCTCAATATATCTTTAAAATAAGATATTTATTTGGTAAAATCAAATAAATATCCTAGTATTATTTTATATGAACTCATAATAAATTTCTTTGATTCTTTTAACAGAATTATAGTATATACTTGGAAAATTTTAGGTTTGATTTGGCCCACCGAACTGCCGAATTTGGTTTTGGCGGCCAACACCATAACTTGAAAATGTTGTCAGCCAAGTTGCATTGAAAGAGTTTTATAAATTCTAAAATCACAGCAAATTCCATAAACATCCAGTAACAACAGAATTCCTGGACGGCCAAAGAGTAAATATTTAACCTCCCCTAAATGTATCTGGTCCCAAAAAATATGGTGAAACGAAAATGAGATCAGCACAGGGTAGACTAAGCATAAGCACCATACAAACCAACAACCTCCTCCTTCTAAATTGACTAAGCACCATACAGACGGCCAGAAACTTCCCCCAAGTAACACCCCAGCTTCCCACCTAACACATTTTCACGTGCCCTTCTATTTAAACAAACAAACTCCAAAGCTGGTAAACCGACTCACAAACCATAAGCCTCCATTGTTTCCTTTTTTGTTGTCTCTCCTTCATATTCACTAGCCAATATGGAGGTGTCAAAAGTGAAGAAGCTGTGTCATCAGCAGAGTGATCCACTGAACTGGGGTGCAGCAGCGGAGACGTTGAGAGGCAGCCATTTGGATGAAGTGAAGAGGATGGTTGGAGAGTACAGGAGGCCGGTGGTGAGGCTGGGAGGAGAGACGCTGACCATAGCGCAGGCGGCGGCGGTGGCCACGCGGAACCACGCGGTGGCGGTGGAGCTGAGTGAGGCGGTGAGAGGTGGAGTGAAGGCGAGCAGTGATTGGGTGATGGAGAGCATGAACAAAGGGAATGATAGTAATGGCGTCACTACTGGTTTTGGTGCAACTTCCCATAGGAGAACCACACAAGGAGCTGCTTTGCAAAAAGAGCTTATTAGGTATATTTATTTTTTATTAATAAGTGAATATATCTTGTGCCATTTTGCTTTCCTAATTAGGATTATTATTGAATGTTAATAATTGTGATTATATGGATAATTAATGTTCTTCTTTTTTTGGTGATTTGATGCTCACAGATTTGATACGTGAGTTTGGTATCAAACGGTGTGATGATTAATATACTAATTATATTTTATATACTATATCATGTGAATCAAAATTTCAAATTTTTTAGGTAACCTAGCAATACTCTACAGATTTTTGTGTGGCTTCAACTGAGGCTTAGTGTGTCCCCTATTCTTTAACGTAGAGACTTTTGCTTCCATACATTAAGGATATATGTTCCAACCATTAATAGTATATCATGTGTTATAAATGTGTGTATATATATATATTGAATTTTAACATATATTTTCAAAAAATTAGTATTTTACATTATAAAATATTTTTATAATATTGTGTGATGTTTATGGACCCGACATGTAAAAGTAGCGTTGAGTCAGTCACTTGTTATTCTCTTCTAGCCTTTTGTCTTTTTCTTTAATCATTATAATTAATTTAAGTTTGATTACAAAAAAAATGATTCCGAGCTCACAATTTCAAAGAAGTTAAAATAAAAGGCATATTATTGGGTTAATATCATCTTATGTGTTTTTTTTTTTTTGATTTTTTTTGTTGTAAATTAATTGAATGACACCCTTTAATATTCAATAACCTCTACATTAAAGATTATTATCACTCAAATGAGAATCATTATAATAGTATCTTAATGTTATGTATAACTTAGATTTTTTCTATTTTCTACATTTATGATTCTTAGTCTATAAATAGAGGGTACATAAGTTTGTATGATTTATCCATATATAAGAAATGAAAGAATAAAATAGCTACACTCTCTCCAAAATTCTTCTTATGTTTTAATTTTAATTTTTGTTCTTATTCTGTATATCTTAATCTTGCATTTGTTTTATAATATTTTATTGATTTTCTAAATCTAGCACCAATAATTAGTATATATTGAAATTTAATATGATTAAACCGTACATACTTGATTTATCTAGTCTGTTCAACTCCTATCATAATATGAAAGATAAAGAAAAGTATATGATTAGTCAAATATCTACTTCAATTAATTAGATATTTTTGTTATGAATTATTATATATTTACTTGACCGAGCCCAATTTATTAATTAAATTTGAAAGTGTGACGGCTCAAACCAGTCTTGTATGAGATGTTAAATGCCAAAACATGGGCAGGTGGTTTCATCATACGAGCAAACATATCTATCATTTTTTTTTTCTAAACCTTTGACAATCTAGTAGTGCATCAATATAAAAAATAGTAGATAATCAAGATAGTTTCATATTTCTTTTTTACACATCACTCAAGTTTAAACTTATCTTATAAAAAAAGATTAGCATAAATAAAAAATTAATAGAGAATCTTACTTCATACATATAAGTTAAAAAAACAATATAGCAAATATAAGCCATAAAATTAATTGTCTTACATCAACTCAAAATATCTATATGTAATAAAATAATAATTAATAACAATTCTCTTACATATAAACAAAATTGCATTACTGATAATTCCACATAAAAAAGTGTCGTTAATTTTATTTTTTAAACAAAAACAGTGTCGTTAATATCTTAAGAAAATAATAATATTATTATTCTTATCCGAGCTTTTTAATTTTCACATTAAGACTAAAGAGCACGGTAGTACTCAGAATTTTGTTTAAGTTATGTTCTTAGGATATATAAATTTTTTATTAATGAAGAATTATTATTATTATTATTTTTTTGAGAATTACTAGTGAAGAAATTAATCAAACTATAAATCTATTTTCTAATTTTTAATTCTAAAAAGATCGGCAATCATGCAAAGTGGAATTTTATGCCAAATTAATCCAAACATGTCCTAATCTGATTTGGGCTCCCAAATTTCTTCTAGCTAGAAAAAAACCATATGATTATTTAACAGTTCAAACTTCGAAGAACAGGCAGCCGGGATCCTGTGCTTTGTGGTTCACAAACTTTCAAAAATTTCATAAAAACTGGCAGATATGTTACCTGTTCTCTTTGCTGGCAGCTATGTCACCTTTGTACATCAATATAATTACCTGGACAGAGCTAATTACTGTGTTGATTCTATTTACCCTTACAACTTTCGATAAAATTAAACATTGATGATCAATCTTTTAAGGTTACAATGGATTCTACTGATATATAATAATAATCTAGTTTTAATTTCACATTCTCTTTTCATATAGTTCCTTACTCCTTTTTTTAATGTTATTAGACAACTTGATTGAATAAAATTAACATATTAATTGACTCAATGATGTTATTAGATTTGTGTGGTAGTATGATGATTTAGATTTATTTTTCAGGTAAAATCTAACACACTAATCTTTCGAAAGAGAGATTGTTATAATAAAGACGCACAGGTGATAACAAGTTGAATATTGTTGATACAGATTCTTGAATGTTGGAATCTTTGGCAATGGCACAGAATCATGTCACACATTGCCACACACAGCTACAAGAGCTGCAATGCTGGTGAGGATCAACACACTCCTGCAGGGCTATTCAGGTATCAGGTTTGAGATCTTGGTAGCCCTCTCTAAGTTCCTCAACAACAACATCACTCCTTGCTTGCCTTTGCGGGGCAGTATCACTGCCTCAGGTGATCTGGTTCCCTTTTCCTACATTGCCGGGCTACTGACTGGACGTCCCAATTCGAAAGCTGTTGGACCCTCAGGACAGACCCTCAATGCTAGTGAAGCTTTCAAGCGTGCAGGAGTTGAAGGAGGTTTCTTTGAGTTGCAACCAAAGGAGGGTCTCGCACTTGTTAATGGCACAGGAGTAGGGGCTGGCTTGGCTTCTATCGTACTTTTCGAGGCCAACATCTTGACAGTATTATCAGAAGTTTTGTCTGCGATTTTTGCTGAAGTTATGCAAGGAAAACCTGAGTTCACAGATCATTTGACACATAAATTGAAGCACCATCCTGGACAGATTGAGGCTGCAGCTATAATGGAACACATTTTAGAGGGTAGTTCTTATGTTAAAGCAGCCAAGAAGTTGCACGAAATAGATCCTTTACAAAAGCCTAAAAAAGATCGATATGCTCTTCAAACATCACCACAATGGTTAGGCCCTCAGGTTGAAGTGATTCGATCATCGACCAAGTCCATTGAGAGAGAGATCAACTCAGTGAATGATAATCCATTGATTGATGTGTCAAGGAACAAGGCTTTACACGGTGGGAATTTCCAGGGTACTCCAATTGGTGTGTCTATGGATAACACAAGATTGGCTATTGCCTCGATTGGGAAACTCTTGTTTGCCCAATTCTCTGAGCTGGTTAATGACTTTTACAACAACGGGTTGCCTTCAAATCTCTCTGGTGGTAGAAATCCAAGCTTGGATTATGGTTTCAAAGGTGCTGAAATAGCAATGGCAGCCTACTGTTCTGAGCTCCAATTTTTAGCCAATCCTGTGACCAATCATGTCCAAAGTGCTGAGCAACATAACCAGGATGTGAACTCCTTGGGGCTGATTTCTTCAAGAAAGACAGCCGAAGCAGTCGATATCCTGAAGCTCATGTCCTCAACTTATCTGATCGCACTTTGTCAGGCTATAGATTTAAGGCACTTGGAGGAGAACCTGAAGAGCACTGTTAAAAACACAGTTAGTCAGGTGGCGAAAAGGGTGCTAACTACGGGGGTCAATGGAGAGCTCCACCCTTCAAGATTCTGTGAGAAAGATTTAATTCAAGTTGTTGATCGTGAGCAAGTGTTTGCATACATTGATGACCCTTGTAGCTCTACATACCCGTTAATGCAAAAGCTGAGACAAGTCCTTGTTGATCATGCCTTGGCAAACGACGACGATTTGAAGGACGCAAATGCTTCTATCTTTATGAAGATAAGTGCTTTTGAGGAGGAGTTGAAAACCCTATTGCCAAAAGAAGTTGAGAGTGCTAGAAGTGCTTTCGAGAGTGACAATGCTCCCATCTCAAACAGGATCAAAGAATGCAGGTCTTATCCATTATACAAGTTTGTGAGGGAAGAGTTGGGGACTCAGCTTTTGACAGGTGAAAAGGTGATATCACCAGGAGAGGAGTGTAACAAGGTGTTTACAGCCATTTGTGAGGGGAAAATTATTGATCCTCTGCTTGATTGTCTTAAAGATTGGGATGGCACTCCTCTTCCAATTTGCTAGAGCTCTTCGGTGGAATTCTGTTTTGCATTTAGAGGTACACAAACATAAAATGTCTTTTTACTGTGAGAACAAAGCCGTTTCTAATTAACCATGTTATACGTGTCAACTTTGTGGAAACCAACAATTTAAAGCATATTGTTACAATGTAGTACAAGCTGGCAGTCTACTCAGTCCAAACAGCCAAAACGAATGAAATTTTATTAGTGTTCAGGCTCGTAATACAGCTACAAGTTAGACCAAAAACAAAACCAGTAAGCTCTTTTCAATGAAAGATTTTGTAAGTTTAGCAGAAATTTAAATAACTTCTTGATTATTTCTCTATTAACAGTTAAAAGCAATACATACCTTGTGGCAATGCCGCATTGGATTGTTTCGGATCTGCACACTTAGACTGGAAAGCATCAGCTAAGATCTTGTTCATATAAACCTTATTTTGATTTGCATCCAACTCCCTTTTTTAAGATTTGAAATTTTCAATTTTCTTATAAAAGGGTTAACTTCATTAATCTCATCAAAAGTGAAGTTTGGAGTATCTTTTCTTGAAGGATTGCAAAATAATTTGACACAAATAATGGGAATTTATTGGAATACGTTAAAGATTAATCAATACCTATATAACCTAAAAATTTACATTCATAATATCAAGAGAAAACTCTCCACACATGTTGAGGTAGTGATGTTTGCGAAGACTTATAGAGATTAATCCTAACGTGTGCAGTCTGAAAAATTTATTTCCAGTATAATAGGAAAAAAACTCACCGTGCACAGTAGTAAATACACATGATGAAACTCGAATTTTTATCACAAGTATAAAGAAGAAGTGCACTAAACAAATGATCTATGAGTGAATCTAAAATTTCTCAGTATTAAAAAAAAAAAAAAACAACCTTTAATATTTTGACATAAAAGAGATACATACTAATTGAAAATGAAAATAAAAAAGAAATCTAAGAAAGAAAACTAGACATATTTAATTCTGTATTATGTAGAGGGTGGATGGGGAATCAAATCCCCTTTCTAGCATAAACTAATGTAATGTCCATGTATTTTGATTCTCACTAATTTTTAATAAATGCATTAATCACAAACGGAAATTGAGTTTCATTTTTTTCTTAGGGATTTGTATTAGTGAATGCACCTATAAGTTTGTTTTTTTTTTGTTCTATTACAATTCCAAGCCTAAAATAATTTTCAAGATTAAAATCATGTTATAAACAAAGGAAATATGGTCAAAGACTCAAAGTTTGATGAGCAGCAAATGATATTGAATTTTACAAAGTATTTTAAAACCATTTCCCAATTTTACCAAAGTTTGCAAGTATCATTTTCATCACTGTCATGTAGGGCTTCAGAGTTCGTCTTAAAGTTATTTGTATGGGCCAGAAAAATGACCTGCTAGAGAGTTGGAATATTATCAATGACAGAGGGGAAGTGGTTTGGGTCTACCAAATTTGATTTGAAAATAAATTCATTTTTAAATTATTAATAGTAAATTTCTTTGGTCAGCTTAGAAGAATTTAGAAGGCTAATATGGTGATGTGGTTATCATTTGAAAATAATTTTTAAAGAAATGGATTCAAACCCGATAATATTCAAATATGCTCTTTTGTTCTTACTTCATTTATTTTGAACATCTAGGCTTGAACACTTCAATTAAAAAAAAAATGAAAATGAAAAACTTATCAACTTATTATCTTTTTTTTTTATTATTAAATATTTTCTGTTGGAAGAATTCTAATTTTTTTTCCCTTCTTTCTTTTGTGCTTAGGGCGTGTTTATTAATAAATAATTATTGATTTTTGGTGAATTTTAATGTTTACTAAAATTTTCAAGAATTTGATTACAAGAACCATACGCATAAATTATAAATGAAATAATTGTTGGAAAGAGGAACTTCGTTCCTTGTTCACTCTCGCTCAAGGAATTAAATTTCATGTTTTGATTAAAAAAATTAATAATCTATATTTCTTAAAATACCTTTCATTAATAATTCCCACGTGTATATAATTATATAAATAATTTTTTGAGTAAAAATCATTTTAATCCCTAAGTTTTCAAAAATGATCAAATTTTTAACTATGTTTGAGAAAAAGATATAATGAACCTCAACTTTTCGAAAAAGTATCAAATTAATCCCCTCCGTTAGTCAATTAACGGTCAAACTTAACAGGACATACAAAAAGTCAATTTTACCCCTATCATTAGTTTATTTTAAAATTATCATTTTATCGTGATTTATTAACCAATAAAAACTCAACACGTATCACACAAAATTTTAAAAATAATAATAATTTTAAACCAATAAAATATTGACACATCACTGCTTCCAAATTAAAACATTTAGATATATAATTAATAACTTATTTTACTTCATTAAAAATTAATTTTTAAATTAAAAAATAAATTTTATTTTTAAATTAATCTCCACCTCTTTTTTAATTTCTTAAGTATTTTAATTTTTTACTTATTTTTTTATAATTTTTAAATTTAAAAAATAAAGAAAAATATGTTCTTCAACGAAGAACAGTCGAATGGAAACCTAAATTTACCGATCTTCCAATCTCCCAAACCATCATTAATTTCCCAGACCATCATCAAAAACCATCATCAATGATCAATTATCAATTATCAATCCAAAAAAAAAAAAAAAATGAAAAAAATTTGAAGAACATTGACTGTTGCATGAATCGCAATGGCTGACAGTGTTACCAGCACCATTACTCAATCACCACCAAACATCATGACCACATTCAATCACACAAAACATCACCACCACTCAATAACCACCACACTTCACCACCACACTAAATCACTAACACACAGATTACCACCACATTAAATCACCAGCACACACAATCAATAACCTAAAATCGAACCCAGATGACGATCTGGGTTCGATCTACTTCGAACCCATATCTTTATCTGGGCTCGTACACAAAACCCAAAAACTTATTGTGAATGAGGAGAAGATCTGTATGGTCCCGTCGAAAATCGAGAACGGAGGAGATGCGACGAGAACTGAGAAGATCAGAGTGGTAATGGCAGCCATGGAGAGGGAGAGACAGAGGGGGATGAAGAGGAGGGTGGTGATGGGGGTCCTGATCTATGTGGTGCCGTCAGAAACCAAGAAAGGAAGGAGATGCGACGACAACCCAAAAGTTCAGTCTGGTAACGACGGCCATGGAAGGGGAGAGAAGGGTCACCGAAATGGGTTGAGAGTGACCGAAGGAGATGCGAGTTATTAAACGGGTTGGACGACTGCAAGTGGATGATCGTCGGACGGTGATGGTGGTGTTCAAGGGACGGTGGTCTATCGCGAGTGACCGGGGTTGGGTTGTTAAATGGCGTAAGGTGTGGATTGTTGAACGGCGAGGGTAAGGAGGGAGAGGCGAGGTTGGGTTAGTGTTATAGAAATGGGTTTTCTTTTTATTTTCCAAATTTTTGGGATTTTTTTTTTTTTTTTTAATGAATTCATAATTTGAAATACCAATTTTACCCCATTCACTATGTTATCAAATAACTTTGACTGTTAGTTGACCGATGGGAGAAATTAATTTGATACTTTTTCGAAAAGTTAAGGTTCATTTCGTCCTTTTGAAAAACATAATTAAAAATTTGATCATTTTTTAAAAGTTAGGGGCTAAAATGATTTTTTTCCTAATTTTTTTAATCAACTTATCTTCATTTTCAACTCCTAAAATTACTAAACTCTATAATGAAATCTTACAATTTAATTATAACTGCTCTCTCTCTCTCTTTTTTTTTTTGGCATTTTCATTCTCAATTAGTTTCTTGGTTTTTGCTAATTAGCTGTGTATTGCTCGTCTTCAAGACTGTAAGTTTTCAATTGTTGTTTTATCTCTGTGTGTGCGTCCCTTGACTCAATCTAGTGTTGAAAAGTAAAAACCTAGAAGTCCTAAGGAGTTTACCTAATATAAAAAGATATAATGCGGGTTTTTTAAAAGTACGTGGGTACGTTCAATATCACAGGATGGGCTATTTAGTTTATTCAATCGTTAGGATCAGAGTGGCTTCACAGGATGGTATTTGTTATCCAATTCGTTCTATGTCTCAGAATCTGTTGACACATGTAAATACAGGGGACAGTGGCACTCATACCCTACTTTATGTCATACTGTACTCCCCAACACAGGATTATCTAAGTGAACAGTATCCATTAATCATAGTTAGTACTACCTGTTTACCATCCGTCACCTGGACAAAGTCATATTTAGCCCTAGAATTCGAACTTAAAAAGTCACGAATATCTTCGCTTCTCATATAATAAATGAACAAAATGTTTTAATATTTTCTTAAATTTATTCTGAATTGCAGAGTAGTAGTCCAATTTTTTAGATATAAATAGTTTTGAAATAGTTTAAACTACCACCCCACTGTCATTTGGTGACGGGAGCACTTATTCAACTTGATAATAACTTAAGTTGGAATGACACTTTATTTGAATCTAAAATACGATTAATATCATTGAAAACATCCTATGGTTTAAATATTTTCTTAGCACATTGCTACTATCACATGTATTGTATAGTTTTAAATATGTTTTTAGCAAACGGTTGAACATAAAATCTCTTGTATAAAAATATAAGACCTCATCAGCTGTACAAACCTCATAATGTAAAATAAAGAAAGTTGGAAGAAAAATAAGTGCAACACATCACACATGCATATCAAGCCACAACACACTCAGTGGCGGATCCAAACATTTATATTGAGGATACATTATAACAAAGTAAAATAAAATAAATTAAAATAAAAATATAAGATAAAAATAATTATAGTTAATATTTAGTTTTTCTATTTGTGAAATTTATCATATAAAGAGAGAGAAAACTCTCTATATATATTGTTAAATACATATAATGAAACCCAAATTCCTATCATGAGTATAAAAGAAAAGTGTACTAACTACTTAAACTACAAATGAAAGTATAATTTACACCTAATTAAACATAATTTTATTTTTAAAATTTGATCATAATAATCTCTATTATTTTAACGAGTAAATCTCATAAAACAACACTAAAACATTGATGAGTTAATGCATTAGCACTAAAGAATATAAATAAATTTATAATATTCATTAAGTTATGAACGATATATAAAAGAAACCTAAAAAAGATTGAAAAATTGAAGGAAAATTAGTCAATAATTCATTTAAATATAATATAATTTATGATAATTAATGATAATTGTTCATAATTCATAGTAGATTATAAAAATTTTTTAAGTCAAAGCATTCGAAGTTTGAAGATTTACTTGGTTGGTAAGTGCATGTGTTATTTGTTTTAACAATCCTGGTTCGATCTCCAACAAACCCAATCACATTGTTCATTTTTTTTTTTCAAAGTAGATACTTTTAAAAAATTTCGGTACACAGTGGAGGAAGAATGTTAGACACGCCTACTACTATCAGGCCTTTCAGCATCTGGTAATCATATTTATTTCAAAATTGGATATATTAATTTATTTATATATTTAAATATCTAATAATTAATATCATATATCTAATAAATTTTCATAAAATTTCAGGACACGTGCCCCCTCTAGCCTTATGTTAGGTCTGTCCCTTAGCACACCTGTTGGATTGAATTGATACAAAAGGTTATGTGAGGTCGGTGGAGATATTGGTGACCTACAGCTATCCTGCCTGTAAATTTCTCTCTAACAATATTGATCGATGAACTATGAAGCTAGCTAACTTTTCTATATATATGTGCTTAAAATCTAATTACTCTTTTTACTTTCTTATATAAGTCTATTAATATATAGAGTAAAATTGGGTCTTGTTGCCTACACTTACAGTTTTATGCTCTTGAAATTCATTAGAACTTCACTTTGTCTTCACTTTAAATTCATTAAAACTGCCCTTGAAAAAGGTTTTTTTTTTTTTTTTATTGAATCTTTAAAGAACAATTTTAATTTTTGTCACAAACTTCGGTGAAAAATTTTAATTGAAGTTCATTAAAAGCTAACATTCCTTATTTGGGAAAGCCATACGAACCGGATCTCTTTATATTTACATAAACTATAATAGAAATCTGTAAAATGTAATCATTTTTAAATCACACGAGTATATGTTTAACTAATTAAAGGATTATAAGAGAGGAGACTCGGAACTAAAGGCAGGCATTATCTTGTGAGTAGGTTAAGGGTGAGGCCGATAGGCTGTCCACGAATCCACCAAAATACACCTCCACGTTTCATGTTTTCGGTGCAAATTAAATAGACTTAACGTTATTAGCAGGAGTCTTCATTGATCGTCATCCCTATCATTTTTGTCAACTTCACTTTGTCATATATATATATATATATATATATATTTGTTGGAAACTATCACCACTTCAACCTTTTTATGTGGAAAAATTATTAGATTAATAGTTAGTTTTAGTGTCCCATGAAAATATGAACGGCCCAAAATACCTTTAATAAGAGCTTTTTGATCTGTTGATTTTTCTTCCTCATTTTCAGCTCTCATGCTTGCTTTTACTGTCACCACACATACTAGTAAATTCTCGTAATAAAATTTATAACCGATAGAGAAAATCCACTACCCATTTGTGTTACGAGTGGACATGAAAATGCAACCCACAATCAAATCAAGTTAGTATCACAGGAAAAGTCCACCTACATGTACATTAGAATTTAGTAGGTCTAGCCGTTACTTTTACTTGTAGGGTCCTCATTTTCTTTGTTATGCAAATTTGATACCAATGATCACTTATCAGTTACATGTTTGCCTCACTCACTCTTTGTAAGCTGTACCCAAAGATATTATGAATATCCTAAAGTTAGCATACGATATTTTGGCATTACATACATAAATTAAGAACTAAAAAGATCGTGGAAATGAATGAAAAATCAAGAGCCCACAAAGATGAATGAGAAGCTTTCATTATATCCCATATCTCCTTTTCAAGGGGAGTGTTAGGTTGCAAAATTGTTTGGTAGTTTAAATGCGTGTGGGCTACCTTTCATACTATAAACTGCCACCATGATATCATGCATTTCATTTTTCAAGTCATCAACTTTGGCATAGTAGATGATTTTTGGGGCACGTACGTGATATTCTCAAAATTGGCTGTTTTAGAGTGATTAAAGAGTTACACAATCAAGATTTAGATAAGATATCCTCATGATAATTTTTTTTTTTTTTAAATGAAAAACATGGCCTCACCACCACTCAACATCTACTCCAATTTTTCCCCTAAACTAATGTTAATTTGGTGTGGCATAGCTTTCTCGTTCTCTTTAATTCTACCGTCTATCAAGGGCAACAAACTATTGGAATTGGCAGTAGAGGAAAAACTTCTTATGTCGGCGCTCTTACCTTGTTACTATGAGCAACTTTGTTATTTTTAATTTTTGTGATCTTGACTTTATTTGGAAACTGATAGACGTATGTATATTGATAGACTTAGATATTTTAACTTGATATTTTCATAATGTTCAAATTATAAAATTTTGAAAAGGTATCAAGTCTATCATCAATTTACAAATTAATTATTACATTTTTCTATGAACGATTTAGAATTTTGTTTGCAAAGTATACTAATAACTTTTTTAATATATTTTTTGTACATGTTTACATAAGAAAATTAATATAAGAAACAAATTCTACCTTAGCAAGATGTTTGCCATGATAATATTTAAAATGACTTTGAAAAATTGATTACCTTCGCGGTGAAGTTAGAGGGAGGTGATAATAAATCTCACATTAGAAAAGTGAATGGAAAGAAATACAGCCTATTGCATCGTTAGACTATTAGCTAATATAATATGCATTAATTAAAACAAAAATGCAAAAATTGAAGACATACATTAATTAGGAGAAACCGACGGGAAAACGCACAAGAAAGTCTACCAAAAAATAAAAGAAAGTTTAGAACTTTACCTAATAGCCGCTAGAAGAAGATAAGCTTCATAGTAGGCGTGAGGTCCGAGGAGAAAGGTAAACACGTTCTTGGTTGAGTGGATTGGTGAAAGAAATTCTACACCAACCACAACCAAGTTTTTGGTTTGCTTCATTATTTCACTATTAAAATCGTAATATTTTTTTCTCTACCATGACCTGTCAATGAACCTGTCAAAAAAAAAAATAAAAATGACATATCAATGAAGACATCTCTGACCTACTTAGTTAATAATAATATTCTATTCAATTCACAATTTTAATAAGGGAAAAGATCATTTTACTCCTTAATTTTTGAAAAATGATCTCAAAATTTTAATTATATTTTAAAAAATGATAAAATGGACCCTAACTTTTCAAAAAAGTATCAAATTAGTCATTCTCGTTAGTCAACTAACGATCAAACTTAACTGATGACATAATATACAAGAATAATTTTATCATTTTAGGGATTAAAATGATCTGAAAAAAAAAAGAAAAAAGTTTAAGGGATCAGATCATTTTAATCCCTAAAATGATAAAATTACCTTTGTATATCATGTCATCCGTTAAGTTTGACCGTTAGTTGACTAACGAAAATGACTAATTTGACACTTTTTCGAAAAGTTAGGATCTATTTCGTCTTTTTTTTAAAATATAGTTAAAAATTTGATCATTTCTCAAAAGTTAGAGATTAAAATTATTTTTTTCCTTTTAATAATTTAAAAGGCATATTCCTCTGCATGACGTATTACTATTCCAAATGATAGGATGAGGTGGAAACCCAGACCTTTTTTTTTTTGTGATCCTGATTTATAAATTATATTCGATCAACAACTATAAAGGTGGTATTGCATGATATGATCAATTAAGATCCAAACATATATAAGTATATATATATATATTTATATATGAATGAGTTTTGTAACTCGTGTAAATTTTAGTTCACCTCCCTCCGAGGTATGAATGGGTTCGATTTAAAATTTAATTGATATACTATAATTTTAAAGTCCAAATAGAATCAAATGAGTTATTCTGGTTTCTACTATCTATTATATATAATTTGAAGAACTTTACTTTATATAAGCGAATAAGTGATAATCCCATGAGATGATACTAATTTATTATGGAGCTTGGAAAATGACATTAAATTATTAAAATAAGTTTTAATGACGCCTAAGAATATGAATTACCAAGTTTACCATTCATTTCTCTCATCTTTGAAGCTAGCTCGAATGAAAACACGCAATAGATCGTGTGAATAGACAGTTCACTTGAATAGAGACAATTTGATCAAAATAGACATTTCACTCGCTTGAATGAAAAAGGCGTGATAGTTCACACCAATGGAAACAATTTATACTAATAGAAATAGTTCACCCATAACAAACAGTTTGCCCATAACAGACAATTTTCTATAACAAAGACTGTTTGCTTAGAATAAACAGTTCGCTTGCGGGAATAAAAAAAAGTGCTATAAGCATTAATAATATCTTATAGGTTGTCAGCCAATTATCTTTATTTTTCAGCTTACGATTTATTCCTAGAATTTGCTTTGGGGTTGCTAAGCTTATTCCTAGAATTTGCTTTAAGGATTGTTTAGGTTAGGGTTAGGTAAATTCTATTATCTAATTCTGGATGGTTAATTTACTCAATTCTGTGGGTTAATTGATTCAATATCTATCATATCGCGTAACGTAAGTTAAACGATTAAAACTTGTTATTAGATCTAGATTTAAGTTCTCAACAGATACATTGTTTAAAAGAACTTTCACTTGGTTTTTTATTTTTTATTTTTTTATTTTTTTAAGAATTTTGTCAAATGGAAAGCTTGTTGGTTTGCGAAAAACCTTAGTGATGGATGCAAGAAATATTACACTAAGTCATTGGTGCTTTGCCAAAGTGGTTGGCAATACCCCCAAGTTCCATGTGAACTTGGATTCGACATCCAGCACTGCAGCTTCTATATGGCTGCCTCCCCCACCTTGTGTAAGCCATCCTCCAATTTTCGTGTGGGTAAATCTCTCTCATATGAGAGCTGCTCTTTGGGTCACGTCACAAGTTTCTTATCCAGCATGGTACTGAAAACATCAACAAATGTCATTTGATTTACTTCTCTTTCTCTCTTTTCCTTTCTTTTTGTTTTTCATTTACTTTTTACTAAATCAACAATTAGTATCTTGTTTTGTTTGAATAAATTTCAAACCAATAATAAACAAAACCAAATGATATATATTTTTTTTATTATTTTAAATAGATCCCAATTGTTAGGTGAAAAACTGAAGATTCTAAACCTGATGTTAAATTTAAAGAATATATTGTGAAGTTTGACTTTAGTAGAATCTAAACCTGAAGACTAAAACAACTGTATTAATAAATTTATTATCTATATAAAAATAATTCAAAACTATCTTCAAATTATCAAAGTTTTCTGTTAGAGAAAGTCAATATAGTTTGTTTTTATGTTATAGAAACAATAAATAAATAAATCAATATGAACAAAAAGAATGATACTAAATGTTTTAAAAAAAAATTCAAATTTTTTGTCTAAATAATGTGATAAGATGATTTGTAACAATTACCTTAATTGTATGATGATGTATCAATAATATGGTAATTATATATAATTTTGTTACATTATTTGGACAATAAATTTAAGTAAAATTTTCGATATTGTAGTGTTATTCAAAAACAAAAATTTACTGTCTTTTGCTGGAAGCTGCAAAAATATATATAAAAAGGTTTCTATCAGCCAATTTACAAGTTGTAAAACCAATAGAATTGTTTCAAGCAGCTGAATAAGCTGTATTTTTCCATTTAGTATATTGTATGATTGAATATATATACACTACGACACTTCGAAATTAAAGAAATGGAAACTGATTTAAGGGACACACTATCATGGGATGGTGAAAACTAATCATTGACATTTTCTCGTTGGGGCAGCCACACACTCACACTTGAGTACAATGTCCATTTCATTAGAGAGAATTTTTTTTCTTTTTCTTTTCCTCTTATAAATAATTGAGTTTTATGTTGAGATTTTGAATTTGAACTGTGTGAGTGAGATTTTATTACATTATAAAACAATATTGGTTTCAACATAATTGTATATATTAGAGTTGTAGATTTCAATATAGTAAATGGGATTTTGATCATTATAATCATAACTTATGTATTTTTATTTTTTTTATAAATATGTTATTTATACTACTGCTCAATATATCTTTAAAATAAGATATTATTGGTAAAATCAAATAAATATCTTAGTATTATTTTATATGAACTCATGATAAATTTCTTTGATTCTTTTAACAGAATTATAGTATATACTTGGAAAATTTTAGGTTTGATTTGGCCCACCGAACTGCCAAATTTGGTTTTGGCGACCAACACCATAACTTGAAAATGTTGTCAACGAAGTTGCATTGCAAGAGTCATGTAAATTCTAAAATCACAACAAATTCCATATCATCCAGTAATAACAGAATCCCTGGAGGACCAAAGAGTAAAAATTTCACCTCCCCAAAATGTTTCTGGTCCCACAAAAAGGGGTAAAATGAAAATGACATCAGTACAGGGGGTGACGACTAAGCACCATACAACCCAACAACCTCCTACTCCTACATTAATCATGCATCTCACATTTCCCCATCATATATGATCTCCACGTGTCACCATCACAGCCCTCTGATTCCACGAAGATCGGACGGCCAGAAACCTCCCTCAACTAACACCCCAGCTTCCCACCCAACACATTTTCACGTACCCTTCTATTTAAACAAACAAACTCCAAAGCTGGTGAACCAACCCACAAACCATAACCCGCCATTGTTTCCTTTTTTGTTTTTTGTTTATTTTTATTTTTATTTTTATTTTTTTGTTTTCTCTGCTTCATATCATATATATATATATATATATATAAAATTTCCCTCACTTTCCCTTCAACCAAACTCCCAAAAACCAGTAACAATATCTGTTTGGTTTCTGTGTCTTGTAAAACATATTCACTAGCCAATATGGAGATGTCAAAAGTGGAGGAGCTATGTCATCAGCAGAGTGATCCACTGAACTGGGGTGCAGCAGCGGAGACGTTGAGAGGCAGCCATTTGGATGAAGTGAAGAGGATGGTTGGAGAGTACAGGAGGCCGGTGGTGAGGCTGGGAGGAGAGACGCTGACCATAGCGCAGGCGGCGGCGGTGGCCACGCGGAACCACGCGGTGGCGGTGGAGCTGAGTGAGGCGGTGAGAGGTGGAGTGAAGGCGAGCAGTGATTGGGTGATGGAGAGCATGAACAAAGGGAATGATAGTAATGGCGTCACTACTGGTTTTGGTGCAACTTCCCATAGGAGAACCAAACAGGGAGCTGCTTTGCAGAAAGAGCTTATTAGGTATATTTATTTATTTATATTAACAAGTAAATATATTTTGTGTGATTTTGCTTTTCTATTTAGGATTATTATGGAATGTTAATAATTGTGATTATGTGGATACTTAATGTTGTTCTTATTTGATGATTTGATGGTCACGGATTTGGAACGTAAGTTATGGTATTAAATGGTGTGATAATTAATACATTAAGAATAGAGTAATACTAGGCTTCTTAAATATTTTATTCAAATTTATACTTAAATGATGTGATATATGAGTTGTTAGTATCTTATAAATCATGAAATAATAAAATAATTAACGGAATGTTGACAATTTACTCTTCATGTCATTTGAGCATGAATTTAAACATAATATCTAGGAAGTCTAACATTATTTTTAAAAATAATGTTACACTTTCCAAAAATTTATTCCAAAAATTTGTCTAAATAATGTGATAAGTTGATTTATAACTATTACATTAATTTTGGATTGATGTATTGATGATATAGTAATTACATATAACCTTCCACATCATTTCAATAAAATTTTGGATAATAAAGTATTATTCATCTATTAATTATATTTCATATATGATATCATTTAAATAAAACTTTACCATATTATTTGGATAAAAACTTTAGGTAACCTAGCAATGCTTTTGCTTCCATACATTAAAAAGGATATATGTTCCAACCATTTATATTATATCATGTGATATAAATGTATATGTATTAAATTTAAACATATATTTACAAAATTAGTATCACAGCACGTTACATAAGTATTTTACATAATTAAATATTTATATAATATTGTGTGATGTTTATGGACCCGACATGTAAAAGTAGTATTGAGTCAGTCACTAGTTATTCTCTCCTAGCCTTTTGTCTTTTTCTTTAATAATTATAATTAATTTAAATTTGATTTAAAAAAAAAATGATTCGGATCACAATTTTAAAGGTCTTAAAATAAGAGGCATATTATTGGGTTAATATCGTCATATGTGTTTTCTTTATAATTTTTATTGATTTTTTAAATCTAGCACCAATAATTAGTATATATTGAAATTTAATATGATTAAATTGCACATACATGATTTATCTAAAATGTTCGACTTCTTCCATTAATATGAAAGAAAAGTAGATCATTAGTTAAATCTCTTCTTTAGTTAATTATATATATATCTATCTATTAGTAATTATTATATATTTACTTGACGGAGCCCAACATATTAATTAAATTTGAAAATGTCAAGGCTCAAACTGATCTTGTATGAGATGTTAAATGTCAAAGCATAGGCAAGTAGCTCTATCATAGGAGCAAATATTTCTATCATTTTTTTTAAACTTTTGATAATTTAATGATATATCAGTATAAAAAACTAATAGATGATCAAAATTATTTCATTTTTTTATCTTTTATATATCATTTATATTTAAACTCCTCTCATAAAAAAAATTAGTACAAATAAAAATTTAACAAAAAATCCTTACTCCAAACACCCAAATTAAAAAAAAAAAAAAAACAATATAGGTAATATGAGGCATAAGTTAATTGTATTACATTCATAAAAAAAATGTAATTGTCTTACATCAACTCAAAATATCTATATAATAAAATAATAATTAATAACAATTCTCTTACATATAAACAAAATTGCATTACTGATAATTCCACATAAAAAAGTGTCGTTAATTTAATTTTATTTTTTAAACAAAAACAGTGTCGTTAATATCTTAAAAAATAATATTATTATTCTTATCCGAGCATTTTAATTTTCACATTAAGACTTAAGAGCATGGTAGTACTCAGAATTTTGTTTAAGTTATGTTCTTAGGATGTAAGCCAACATAATCAACTTTTTATTAGTGAAGCACCTTTTTTTTTTTCTTTTTCAGAATTATAAGTGAAGAAATTCATCGAACTATAAATCTATTTTCTAATTTTTGATTCAAAAAGCCTTGCAATCATGTACAGTGGGATTTTATGCAAATTTAATTTAAACAAGTCCTAATCTCATTTGGGTTCCCAAATTTCTTCTAGCTAGAAAAAAAATATGTGATTATTTAACTGTTCAAACTTCGAAGAACAGGTAGCTGAGATACAGTGTTTTGTGGTTCAAAAACTTTAGAAAATTCCATAAAAACTGGCAGCTATGTTACCTTTTTACGTTATTATAATTATCTGGACAAAGCTAATTACTCTGTTGATTCTATTTACCTTTTATAACTTTTGATAAAATTAAACCTTGGTGACGAATCTTTGAAGGTTACAAAACTTGTAAATTATGGATTCTATTAAGATATAATAATATTTTAGTTTTAGTTTCAAATTTTCTTTTTAGATAGTCCGTTAGTCACTTTCTATTTTATTAGACTACTTAATTGAATAAAATTATCATAGTAATTGACTCAATGATGTTATTAGACTTGTGTGGTAGCATGATAATTTAGATTTATTTTTCTGGTATAGTATAACTACTAATCTTACAAAAGAGAGATTGTTATAATAAAGAAGCACAAGTGATAATAAGTTGAATATTGTTGATACAGATTCTTGAATGCCGGAATATTTGGCAATGGCACAGAATCATGTCACACATTGCCACACACAGCTACAAGAGCTGCAATGCTGGTGAGGATCAACACACTCCTGCAGGGCTATTCAGGTATCAGGTTTGAGATCCTGGAAGCCCTCTCTAAGTTCCTCAACAACAACATCACTCCGTGCTTGCCTTTGCGTGGCACCATCACTGCCTCAGGTGATCTGGTCCCCTTTTCCTACATTGCCGGGCTCCTGACCGGACGTCCCAATTCGAAAGCTGTTGGACCCTCAGGACAGACCCTCAATGCTAGTGAAGCTTTCAAGCGTGCAGGAGTTGAAGGAGGTTTCTTTGAGTTGCAACCAAAGGAGGGTCTCGCACTTGTTAATGGCACAGGAGTAGGGGCTGGCTTGGCTTCTATCGTACTTTTCGAGGCCAACATCTTGACAGTTTTATCAGAAGTTTTGTCTGCGATTTTTGCTGAAGTTATGCAAGGAAAACCTGAGTTCACAGATCATTTGACACATAAATTGAAGCACCATCCTGGACAGATTGAGGCTGCAGCTATAATGGAACACATTTTAGAGGGTAGTTCTTATGTTAAAGCAGCCAAGAAGTTGCACGAAATGGATCCTTTACAAAAGCCTAAACAAGATCGATATGCTCTTCGAACATCACCACAATGGTTAGGTCCTCAGGTTGAAGTGATTCGATCATCGACCAAGTCCATTGAGAGAGAGATCAACTCTGTGAATGACAATCCATTGATTGATGTGTCAAGGAACAAGGCCTTACATGGTGGGAATTTCCAGGGTACTCCAATTGGTGTGTCTATGGATAACACAAGATTGGCTATTGCCTCGATTGGGAAACTCTTGTTTGCCCAATTCTCTGAGCTGGTTAATGACTTTTACAACAACGGGTTGCCTTCAAATCTCTCTGGTGGTAGAAATCCAAGCTTGGATTATGGTTTCAAAGGTGCTGAAATAGCAATGGCAGCCTACTGTTCTGAGCTCCAATTTTTAGCCAATCCTGTGACCAATCATGTCCAAAGTGCTGAGCAACATAACCAGGATGTGAACTCCTTGGGGCTGATTTCTTCAAGAAAGACAGCCGAAGCAGTCGATATCTTGAAGCTCATGTCCTCAACTTATCTGATCGCACTTTGTCAGGCTATAGATTTAAGGCACTTGGAGGAGAACCTGAAGAACACTGTTAAAAACACTGTTAGTCAGGTGGTGAAAAGGGTGCTAACTACAGGGGTGAATGGAGAGCTCCACCCTTCAAGATTCTGTGAGAAAGATTTACTTCAAGTTGTTGATCGCGAGCAAGTGTTTGCATACATTGATGACCCTTGTAGCTCTACATACCCGTTGATGCAAAAGCTGAGACAAGTCCTTGTTGATCATGCCTTGGCAAACGACGATGATTTGAAGAATGCAAATGCTTCTATCTTTATGAAGATAAGTGCTTTTGAGGAGGAGTTGAAAACCCTATTGCCAAAAGAAGTAGAGAGTGCTAGAAGTGCTTTCGAGAGTGACAATGCTCCTATCTCAAACAGGATCAAAGAATGCAGGTCTTATCCATTGTACAAGTTTGTGAGGGAAGAGTTGGGGACTCAGCTTTTGACAGGAGAAAAAGTGATATCACCAGGAGAGGAGTGTGACAAGGTGTTTACGGCCATTTGTGAGGGGAAAATTATTGATCCTCTGCTTGATTGTCTTAAAGATTGGGATGGCACTCCTCTTCCAATTTGCTAGAGCTCTTCGGTGGAATTCTGTTTTGCATTTAGAGGTACACAAACATTAAATGTCTTTTTGCTGTGAGAACAAAGCCGTTTCTAATTTGCGTGTCCTGATTCTGTGTTTTTTGTTTTCAATTTTTAGTTGTGTCTAAGACTTGAAGTTCGTATCTTGCTGAACTTGTGTACAAATGATACTTGTAATAAGGCCTTGTTAATCAGTCACAAAGCTTGGACCGTCCATTTTAATTTCAGCCCTGTGATTCATCCGGTCTAAACTCTCTTGGTCTGATCTCACATTTTCTTTTCTACCTATTTTGGTCCTCTCAGTTCTCACTCTAAATTATAAAACCTTTGTTTTGAACAAGAAGTTCAAATGTTACAGAAAGCACGAAAGTGTTCGAGGTTTTTAAACTATTAAACAGATCACCATGTCACGGACCTATTTGATGTTTTTAAACAATTAAACAGAAAACTGTGTTATGATCTATGCATGCTTAACAGAATGCATAAACTAAGCAAAAACTCTCAATTCCCTGCCAAGTATTTTTATAAATATGCTATTATGGTATTATGGAACACTACGATATAAAAAACAAATAGAGCATTGACTGTAATTCATAATATTTCAAGAATTAGAATATCAAATATGGTACCAACACTTAAAAGAGGTTGAATCTAACTAATCAAGCAAAAGAAAATAATGATAGCTGGGGAAAAAAAAAGAAAAAAGGGAATTAATTTCACATTGCATAATTATAACGACATTCATATATACAGCCGTAACTTCCCTAAATGATATCCATATTACAATTCCCAAAATATTACAATTTCCATGACCCAGGTCATCCCGAGCTCGAGAGATTGTATGGTGGAGCTATACAAAACTGAATCTATCTCATGAAGGGTCAGTCATTACTCATCATCCGATAAACAAACCACGTCAGAGGCAACACTGTTCTGTACAGGGTTAGGCGGCGTACTACTCCGCTGGCCAGATTCAGGTTGAACCGATGGGCCTAAACTTGAATGCAAATTTGATTGCGGGGGCAAACTGTTGGGAAGAATTGGATTGGGCCCAGATCTATTACTAACATCCACGAGTAACTCCAGAGCCGATAGTGAAGAGATGGGCGATGAAACACCTCCTGAAGGATTAACAGGCTGTGCCCTACTGTGGGTATGGGGTTGGTATGCAAGTATTGGGGTTTGAGTAGGAAGACGCGGAAGCAAGGGAGAAGTTGCAGGGGGGTTATTTGGTGTCGGTTGACTTGGCACCACACCAGAAGGTCTAAAAGGTCGTAGATGCGGTGGAGCAGAAAGTCCACTGCCAACATGGAGGTTTCCAGCAGGAGAAGTTAATGAGCTGCTGTGGGAAGGTCTTGTCAGAGGAGTGCTTGAGAAAAGTGCAGCAGAATGGAGAACAGCCTGTACAGGTTGAACTCCTGTGTGCGGGCTAACTGCAGGAAGCGATGTCTGCAGACTGACAGTGGGTGCAACAGTAGTCTGCTGAGTAGCTGAGGGAGGAATACAGGAACTAGAACCAGCCAAAGCAGACGACCTTTGTGCAAGGTGCTGTGATGGTAGTCGAGCCCTCTGCTGAATTAAATTGGAAATGATCTCTGCTGAAAAAATAATGGGTAAATTGTGAGCACAGTAGCATGCAGGTCAACCCTAGATGCCCCCAAAATCTGGGTGAATATGCAAACTTATTTGAATAACTAATCATGTTACACGAGTTGAAAAAAGATTAACCATGTTATACGTATCAACTTTGTAGAAACCAACAATGTAAAGTACATAGTTACAATGTAGTACAAGCTGGCAATCTATTCAGTCCAAACAGCCAAAACAAATGAAATTTTATTAGTCTTCAGGCTCCTAATACAACTACAAGTTGATCCAGACACAAAACCAGTAATCTCTTTTCAATGAAAGATTTTGTAAGTTTAGCAGAAATTTAAATAACTTCATGATTATTTCTCTATTAACAGTTAAAGCAATACATACCTTGTTGCAATGCCGCATTGGATTGTTTCGGATCCGCACACTTAGACCGGAAAGCATCAGCCAAGATCTTATTCATATGAACCTTATTCTGATTTGCATCCAACTCCCTCTTTTTAGACAGAAATTCTGCCTCTGTCTCCTGAAGCTTAATCTCATACTTTCTACGGATTTGAGTGACAATATTTTCTATCTCCTGGTCACATTCAGATTTCAGCCGAAGCTTCTGCTCAAAAGAAACACAAACTATCACTATCAGCAGAAAGATAGATAAGGCTTATTTACACAACAAAAGCATCAAGTAAAAAGCAAACTAACGGTTTCTTCATGGGTCTTGATGGTTTCTTCGGTTTCTTTGCATAATCTGTCTAATTCCCTTTGAAGAGGGTCACGGTACGATGGAACAGAAAACTGGGAAGCTCCAGTGTGTGCAACTCCTGTGTGCACATTTTGTACAGTATGATTACTGTATCCGGGAGTGACTGATGCCATCCTTGGGTCAGAGATAGTTGTTCGCAATCCATCAATAGGAATATCAATAGGAGAATTCGTTACTAAACTTGCTGCAGGCAGCAAAGCAAGATCTGAAAGCTCAACATGGTTCTCTACCATCATTGTTGGTGCCTGAGTAATTTGACTGGCAATATAGTGTCCACTGCTTGGTTGATGTTCTACTTCATGAACTGATGGCAAACGAGTGGGATTGAGGCCAGAAGGTGAATCAATGGATGTTAACAGCTGTGGCTGTGCTAATGGCTCTGCTGCTTGTGATCCATGAAGAGATTGATCAGACGCTACAGCATCAAATGAATGAGACGAATGTCGGGCATCACTCTGCAGTCCACTAGCAGCTGCATCTCCATTTTGTGTTCCAGTTAATCTTACAGGTTCAGAACATCCATCTCGCAGATTTCCTAATAAAGCCTCAACATCAGGCACACCTGTGGTGCTATCTTGAATTTGTTCTCTGCATGAAGACAGATTAAAAGATTCATTCTCCAAACTATCACCAGCACTGACATTCTCAGGCACCTGTAACATAACCTCCTCATCGGGCACAGTTAATGTGGTGGGTTCGGAACATCCATTTTGCAGGTTACCCAATGAGGCCTCGGCATCAGGAATTTGATCTCTGGATGAGAACAGATTCACAGAGTCATTCTCCAAATTATCACCAGAACTGACATTCTCTGGCACAGTCAATACAGTTTTATCAGGAACCAGTTCTCCAGATGCAGGAAAATTTACAGCGATGATACTCTCTGGACCATCACTGGAACTACCAGTCTCAAAGACGTCCACTAAAACTGCATCATGTACACTTTCAACCCTATCAGGAACTTGTTTTTCTAATGATGGTGCATTCACAGGGTCAACATTCTCAGGACCTTCACTCAAACTCACAGTCTGAGTCACTCCCCTTGGAATCTCTCCCTCAGGACTTAATCTAAACCCATCATAAATCCGTTCTTCAGATGAGAAAACTGGGGAACGGTCATGCTCCGGACCATCATTTGAAGTGACAAGTTCATTAACTTTTGCTTGAATCTGTCCATCTCCCATGCTTAACATGGTTCTACCAGGAATCTGTTCTACAGAGCCAAGATCCATTGACACAGCAGTTTCCTGACCATCACCTAAGTTGCCAACTCTGATGTCTCTCTCCAATCTAGAAACTGATGTCTCTGCAGAAGCTACAGTATCCAATTCATCACTTACACTACGGCGGCTAATTGGATGAGTTATAGTCTCAGTAAGATTTCCACATGCTTCAGGGTCATCATTCGAAGTTTCATTAACCATAATAGGTGATTCAACCCCTCCTGCCCCCCTCATCAGTATTATGTTGCGACTCAGACTTTCTGAATGATGACTAGCAGGGACAACACTCTCATGACTGTCAAGAGCATCTACTTGTTCACTGGTCTGCAAGCATTGCATGCCATCTCTGGATTTATTAAAAGGTGGCTTATGTGATACTTCACCGTGTAACCACGAATTAATTTCTTCCAACCAACAAGCCTCCTTGTCATGCACCTTCTTCACCTCAACCCCTATCACTGCCTCAAGATTTTTAAGCTGTATGTCTCTCTCACGTTGAAGTTCTTCAAATTGTTTTGCATATTCATTATCTAAATTCTTAAGCCTATCTGTCAGCATCGAAGTATTACCCTGACTCTGTAAACGAATAATAGCCACCTCTGTTCTTTTCTTATTCTCAAGTTGGGCCTTTTCTTCTTCATACTTTCGGTCAATGCCCTCCTTTTTTCCTTGATGTTTTTGATGAACCTTTGCCATCTGCTTACTGCATTTCTTTTTAATTTTTTTTATACTTTTGATGATATCTTTCTGAGCCAGCTTAAAATGGTCAAGATTACAACAGCATTCTTTACCTGTTGACCGGTCCTCTTCTACATTAACCCTTTGCAGGTCAGAAGTTTTTGACTGCAATGGCCTTGCTTGTAAATTATCCTTGCTAACATCTTTAAAATATAATTCAGATGCTTTTGAACAGTTCTTCACTTCAAGCTTCTTTATATGGTGTAAAAATACGTCCTTCAAACACCGTAACTTTGAATAAACAAGGTCTGCCTCATCTTTATTACAGCCAAAATTTAAATACTTTTTTGCAAGTGCAAGGGACTCTTTGTGATCGATTTTCTGCTTCATCAAGGAAGCTACCGTCCAACACTGAAATTTGAACAGATAAAGCAAGTTAGGCCTTGTTTGTTTTTCCCACTTATCATTGAATAAGTTTAAATGATACTCATTCGATGATTTTGTTTGTATCATTCTCTGAAAAAAAAAAAAAAGTAGAAAATTTTCACCTTAATACAAAATCACTGGATTCCCCACACACTCACAGATATATATATATATATATTCAAAATGAGCCCCATATAATTTACCGAATTCCAATTTTATTAGATACAAGATTTATGCAATCACTTAGAGACCACAATCCAGAACAACTCTTACAAGCATCCTTCAATTTTTTTTTTTTTTTTGGGGGGGGGTGGGGGGAAGGTTTGTGGTTGTGGTGTTGTAGTAGCAAACTAAATGCATGTATCATATTAAGACTATCGATACAAATTTTTTATAAATTATAATACCAAATAAAATTGTCATTGACATCATTAGTCATAAAATTAGATTCTGGAATTCTATAATAACAATGTACTTCATTCAAAATTTATTAAATTGTTTGTTTTAGTTGAATGTAATATATTAAAATGTATACACACACAAGTATATAACAATTAATAGTTAAAAATTTAGAATGTAAAAATATTTATTTTCAGATGATTCCATCATAAAAACACATAAAAGTTAATACTCGCATTAATTTTAAATGAAAAAACAAATATGTTACTAAGTTTTTAGACACCATTCAGTTTCAAATTAAATTTAGCACCATTGGTCTTCAGTCAAAGAAATGAACATGACCTTATACATTTTACAAGAATACATAAATGAATGCTCAAACATACTCAATATACAGGTAAAGTAGATAATCAGACATGTTAAAAAGGTTATAATCTATTTAGGTTAGAAAACACCTGCACCCTAGTATGAGTTCAAACATAAATGCATAAAAACAAGAGAGGGAAACAGGCCTTTATCCAATACAAGATCAACATTTTCAATCTGAAACCTAACAAATTTAGACCAAAAGGCACCTGATCTTCAGTTCTTTGTAGGTCATAAATTGCTTCAATTTAATTTTTCAAAACAAATGAAGTTTGCTTTGTCTTGATCTCAGCTTACAATCTAGTACTCTCTGTCCCCCCATGAATAGGGAAGGTGTTACATGGCAAATATCCAGGAGGTGCAAATGACCATAAATCAACTGATCTAAACTAGAACATAAAGCGATAGTGATTTGTTCTAAATTCAAGTCTCTGAGAACTACAATAAGAAACCCTCAGGCATTTGAGCAATATAAGAAGTCTTCAAATTTCTGCATAATTTCCTTCCAAATTGCATAGTCAGTGATTCAGTGATATGTATTCCTAGTTCCTACAAACTAGACGAAGGAAATTAAACTTAATTTTAGTCTAAAAGAGCATGATAGCATATGTCGAACCAAGTATCCCTATGAACAGAACATCCTTCTCTCCATCATCTTGAGGACATAAGCAAAAGATGAACAAGAAAAATATGAGAACAGAACAGAAAACTATCAACTACAAGCTGGATCTCTCTTTCTATACAGAACTCAATAAAACATTGAATAAAAAAAAAAAATTGTTTTTTATTTTATTCTGACAGTTTTCACCCTCACTGAAAATTTAAACCTGCCACTCAACTTTGTAGTCATTCAGTTCAAACTTTTGCTTTCAAAGTGCAAATTATTATGTAGATCTAATTTGTTTAACTTTTCTTATTCCTATTTCTAGTGTACCAATGACTTATTTAGAAGCATATTTTCTGTCTATATCATAGAATGTCTTCCCCATTCTCCTATTTCAAATAAACTATCAATCAACACTATCAAGCACTTGTATTTGATATCCACACTTCTCCATACAAATATATTATATATATACTGAAAATGCCGCTCTAGCATGTGATAGACAATTTGAAGGATGACTTTCACCATCAACGAATAAATAGCTTCCATTTTTATGTATGCAAACTGATCAAACTTCATGACTACACATCTGTAACAACTAATGACATGGGGGAACATAGTTGAACAGACATTTCCATAATATTAACAATAAATGAATTTAAGTGCAGTGCTACACTGGGAAGAACTTACAAGCTTTTAAAATCATTTACTCAGTAAAATGTGACTGAAAGCTTAGATGATTTAGGATTTGATGAGCTAAGCCAGTTTCATACCTCAATGATCCAGAAACTAATTTGAAAAGGATGAAGTGATCCCCATAATAACCACTACGCTTACTTGAAAGTCATATTTTATATGATGGTAACAGCCAAACTGAAATGTTTTCTAGCTACAATTAGACACTTCATGAAGAATATTCTTTCCTAGTTTTACTGATGCCCAGAAATCCCTACACTTTTCCTGTATTCCTCAATATCTAATCTGGGGGCTACAGCCAGACCCTACAAACTTGGTAGTCAAGGAAACTCCATACAATTTCTAATAATCCTAGATAGGTGGACCCAAGGGGCTTAAACCCTCAGGCCTCAACCACTTGACCAACTCCTTGGAGCTCACTTCATGCAGAATATTCGCCAACCACATGAATTAACATTGCACAAGACAGTAAATAACTACAAGAGTCGCAAAGTTCCTTTAACTTTAAGCCTTTGGTACATAATAAGTGAGGCCAGCCTAAAAGCAGGAATCAAGAGAACTGTCTTAAGGCACAACCATAAGGTTTCAGTGACCTTATGATTTGCAATTAATTGAACCACGCAACATTAGACATAGTTGCACAACACTTTTTTGTTAAAAATTATTATTATTATTATTTTTTAAATAATAATTTTAAACATATTTATTGTATTAGAAAATTTCTTGTATTCGAAAATAGTTTCTCAAATAAACAGTTTTCAATATTTTTTATTAAATTACAATTGAAAATAATTTTACTTAATTCATAAGATGAATTAATCCAATATTGTCATACTGTATCTACTATCTTGTACCAAACTAGATCGAACAGAAGAAACGATTACTTTTAGCACAATCACCTGAGGCAACCAAACAAAGACAATACTATTTTGATCCCTATCTAATTCTATTAAATAATCCTATTCTATCCCACACCAGACATCAAATACACAAGTCCTTCAACTTTTAATTTAATAACTATTTCTCCTTTTGTTCTCCTCCTCATTTCTCTTTAAGTGGATCATTACTTAACATTTAAGGATCTACATCTTTTACCTTCTTTTTCTCTATAGGTGCAATGAATGATCCTACATTAAAATAAATTAGCGCATGCTTTGAGGAACAACTTGCCTCAGAATGGATTAGAAACTGTCACCGTCTATAACCTTCTAAAACTAAGACTCAGCATGGAAGGCAACCCAATAGCATAAAAAAGAAACCATATGTTGGCAAATGCTTTTAATAAATAAGATGAATATATTTATAGGATTAATAAATAAGGTATGCTTTTTTTAGGAAATAAATAAGATATGTCAAATTCATAATTCAACTACAATATATATTTACTCAAGTCTTTGAGAAAGACATTTTTTTCTCTTTGCAACAAGCTTGCCATCAACATCTATAATGAAGCTTGAGGGATTGTAGTGAAAAACAACTAGCATGTAGTACAGTAGCAGTGAGATGGATAATATCTGTTCTTTAATGATGAATGAAAGTTCAATGCCAATCCATCAGATGAACTTAGCCGGCATGACAGAATGATTTATCAAAAGGAAGTTATTAAAAAAGGGGGTGGGTATATAGCACTACATTAATAATTTGAGTTTCAGTAGCAGCCAAGATGGTTTTTGGTCAAAATTACTCTCAAAAATTATGTTTGTACCAAAAAATCCCTCTCTTCTCCAAAAACTGGAAACTAAAAAAACAGTAAAGAGAGAAAATTTTGAAAAACCAAGTACAAGAAAAGAGAGAGAAATATAAAATTAGATCTGACAAGTCCATATTCTAAAAGACAACAAATCTAACAACAAAAAAAGCTACAAAAAAAGAGAGAGAAAAAATGTTACAAGAAAACCCAAATCAGAAAAAAGAAGACACAAAGTTGGAAAAAAGAAAAAAAAAAAAAAAAAAAAAGGAACACAAAGTCTGAAACATGGAGTGAAATGGAGAGAAGGAATGGAATCGAGAGTTAATATTAACTGTCGACCAAAGCAGAATGGCTTTGGTAGAGTGCTAACATTCGAAACTTTAAATTTATTTTTGAAAAATTCCTTCTCATGGTTTCAAGTTTTCTTCTAAAATCAAGTTTCTTCTTGTTTTCCATTTTTTTACTTGCACAATTTAAACAATCTTGGAATTAAAAAATAAAATTAATACAAATACACACAAATCAAATCCATAGAGTTCCTGGAAAAAAAAAAAAAAAAAAAAAAAAAGGATCTAATCACAAATAAAGTTTTCTTTCAATGAAAATGCATTTGTTGAGGAGAATCAGTTAAGAAAAATGATGGTTGGTGAGAGCAAGAGATAGTGATAGAAAAAAGAAAGAGAAAAGTGCAAAAAATGGTTGGTGGATGTGTTTTAATATACTAAAGGTAATTTTGGTCATATATTTAGGTGCTATTGAAACTCAAAGTATTACTTTGGTGACATGGACAAAAAAAAGGGGGATATAAGAGACAAATCCTGCCAATGTCACTTGAAAGAAAAAAAAAAAAAAGAAAAGAAAATAAATTTCCAAATAAATATAAAACAAACCATACAAATAAGCATCCTCAATTCTTTCACTCCTAACATAAAAGATCATTAAAACTATTTTATTCAGAATAGAGAGATACTATCAGAATGAAGATGAAACGAAAGCAAGTGTTGGAAGGAAGAATGTTCTCACCAGAGATATTTGGAAAGCTTGCACTATGGTTCGTCGTTCCCTATTGACAGGATGATTGTTCATGACATATTCCAAAAACTTCTCAACCATACCCTTGGCATCATCCTGCAATGACAGTAACATGTATCAAACCTAATCACAGAAGCATGCCACAAAATACACAAGAGACCAAAGGTGGATTCAAAAAACAAAAACAAGACTAATTTTTCAAGCCCCCTAACCCGGAAACCTCAGCAAGTGTACTATTAAAGACAAGATATGAAGACAGTCAATACATATTAGTCAAACAACATTCCTGATTGGCCAAATATATATGCAGGAGAAATAATTATGACAAAATAATTTGTATCTTTTGAACAGTCTCCAAAGATTTTTTTTTCTCCTCAAGCTGGCTGAAAACGTTTTTATTTTATATTTTTTCCTGTTTTGTTAATAGTCTTTTCAGTGATGATTAAAACAATGCAGGATGCAGAATAGATTCTTTCAGTAAAATATAAACAAAGCAAAGAAAGATAAAACTGTAAAACAAGTTCAATACTCAAAGATAATAGCAAACTTTCTGTATTAAGGGCCACTTTTGCTTAGAAAGAAACCTTGGCCTTTGCGTTATACAGGGGCCCACAAGTCATTAATTTAGGTCAAAATTCTGTTCATGTGCTTCAAGATTGAAGGTTCAAGGACCAGTCGCGGTGGAAGACAACAATTTGTATGGACCCAGGAAAGAATTGCAACAATTTCTTTTATTTATGAAATAAAATGCAGGCGCTGCAAATAGCTTTAACAACTTTTACAAGCATGTTTTAAATATAAGATGAAGTTCTATTTTCAACTATAAAGTCAGTTTACCACCAGGTCTCCAAAAGCAATGAAAAATCATAAAAGAATGATTTGACAGTTTTCTGATACCTAAATCAAGATACATAACAAGCATATACAAATGAAAGAACACCTGCCAACAAAATTATAGCCTCATTTGGTTTGTTTGCTAAGAAAGCTACCATTCTAAGAAACGAAAAGACCTATGACAAAAACCGCATGCAAGAAATCTACTAAAACAATTGGCTACAGTTTCAAACGACAGGAACATGCTCCACATCCAAACCACCAAATCAATAAAATGATGAGTCTACAACTTGATGCATGAGGAAAAGGACTGAGCAATGCAAAACAAAATCCTAGGTCTTGTCTATTCGGCAATATCATACACAATTACTATTAATTTGCCAAATGTCAGCTAGAACGATTAAAAGATAAGTGGTGACTTATGCTTCTTAAAACATCAACAGAAAACTATCTGATACTGGCACAGATAAATTCATACAATCACGAAAAGTTTTCAGATCTGTGGTAAGTATTTTGACTGAACTAAAAGCATCATATCCTTATTCCTTAATTATATCTGAGGAGAAGTTCAACTTGTCCATTATGCTTAGCACCAACCCAGATGGTATTCTAAGGAACTTAACAGTCAACGTACGGGAAGATTCAACTTTCAACGTGTATTCCAACTAAACTGTGGTAAAACATGGCATCATGCAGGACAGTGTGCTCGAGTGAAGATTTGGAAATCATTTACACCATTTTTACAGGCTTTACCATCAATCTTACTCCTTTGATCATGCAGGACAGTGCTCCACTGAAGAGCAACTTTGCTTTTACAGGCATATCTTCCCTATGCTATAATCAGTTCTCACTCTGGGAGTGACAAAACAGTAAACAATTTCATACTATTCTAGCAAATATAATGGATTTATCAGCTATTAATATAGAGAAAAAAAAAATGCAGCACACACCAATACATGCTAAGTTAACTACTCGAAATGGTTGTGAGCTACATACTTCGAGTTTTAAAACTTCACAAAGTTCAGCCATCTCTGGCTTCAGAAGCAGATAAAAACTCTCCTGTGAACCAGATGATTCTTTTGGAACTTCCAAGATATTATTTACCAAACGAGGAGAGGTGGAATCGTGATTCAAGTATGTTGTCTCACGATGTGCTGGAATTCCTGAACTTCCTGCAGAAATAAGCAAGTATTTTCAGAAAGCTGAATATGGGACCTCTATGAAAACGGGAAATTCTTAATGATAGCGGAACCAATAGAGATATCAGCAATTTACCTTTCTTATCCCTTGAAGGTATTTTTGTTTCTACTCCTGGTTTTGAAGATGATGGATGAACACTATTGCTGGTCACCTTCCTGTGCTTCTTTACAACTTCATCATTCTCAGCATCCAGCTTGTTTTGTAAACCATCAAAATGTTGAACCCTTTTCCGACTCCTTGGAGTTGAACCAGAAGAATATTTCCAACATGGATGTTTACCTTCCAATAGATTTTTCCAGTATATGTGGGCTAGCCCTTCATCCATCACTTCAATTTCTGACTCACCAAACAATGGAAAATCCATACTGTAAATTCCCAAATTTTGTTTTACTTCCAAAATTATATTGAATTTGCTTGTATCAGTATCTTCACCAGTTTGAGTAAGTATGGTAATGAACTCCTGGACCACATCTTTCCAGAATGATCGGTCAAATAAGTTACTAGCACTTGAGGCTGGGGTATTGCCACCATGAAATTCATCCAATCTATTGAATAAATGTGAAGCTCCCCACATAAGTAGCAGATGACTAGTACTTGGCCTTGCGTTCTGGAAATAACCATCAGGGGTCTTATCTTGCTTTGCCAGGATCAGAACTTTTTCTTCCACAGTACAATATGAATATAAACGAAATATCTTTATCTTTTCAAACTGTGGATCAAGCGTTATCTTTTGCAAGGCTTTAATGTCATTCACTGGGCTCCAGTCACTATTAAATATAATAACAGTATCAACAGAAGATAGTATGATGCTGGGAAGACAAGCACGGGTTTCTAATAGGAACACAAATCTCCCCCTCTCATTATTGAACTTGTTTAGAGCAACTTGCTTTTCTTTTGAACGCACATTCCCATCAATACGTTCATAAGAATCAGGGCCAAATCTCATACGTATAATGTCATCCAAAATGTCTCCAAGCCCCATTTTACCACTAATTGCCTGTGTGGGCTGAAAAAACAAAAAGGTAATGAGAAAAATAATGTAACCAAGAAGGAAATGCAAAGCACCAGTGCAATCAATGACAAGTCATATTTTAACCTTGAAAAAGCATTTTCTGGGATGGTTCATAGAGTTTTATGAACTTCTTGACATGCCAAAAACTCCAAATGGCAAAAAATTTTCCCCTTTAAACATACAAAAGGTACACAGTGTATCAAGGGAAATATATTACTAAAGTAAAACAAAAACACAGGAAAGCATGGCATGCACAAATTAGTAAAAGAAGAGACAGGAAAGCATGCATAACGCAAACTGACCCTATTATCCTACGATGATGTAGGACAAGAATAGGAAATAGAGGTTTTATAGGAATAGAATTTAAATTTCCCTAAGGTTAAGTTTTTTAGTTTTAATTAGTTTCAAGTTAGGAAGTTAAGAGTCAATTAGGATTCCTAATTCTAGTAGTTTTAGGACTAAAATCATTATAAAGGATTTGGTTTGTTTGAGTTTAGTATGTTAATGATTATTTTCCTAAGTGATAATAAAGTTTATGCTTTAGTTTTATTGTTTATTTACTGTTTATTCGTTTCGATTTCGAAACAAACTTCCGTTGTACCAAAATTGGTATCAGAGTCTAGTTTGCCCTCGACTGATGACTGAAATTGGTTCAAGTGGACAACGAACCCCCGACAACGAACGACGATTCGCGATGATCGAGCAACGACTCAATGGAGTGGACGAAATGCTTTAAAGTCTTCAGCAGACTCTTGCTACGTTAACTCTCGAAGTTAGATGCATCGCTAGTGACAAGCGACCTAACCTGTCAAGTGCCCCCGATGGCAACTGTCAGCGAGGATGCCGAAGATGATGGCAGACAACAAGGAGGCCAGAATCCAAGCGACCAAGACCCACTCAACTCAGATCAAAATAGGAAATCCGCAAGCTACCTGGAACAACACAAAGAACCTACGCAACTCGTCTTCCCACTCAACTTGCGATCTCATCTTCCTTACCAACACGTTGTTGTATCGTCTTACCCACCAGACTAGCGAGGTCCGCACGCCACGTCACATCCCAATCCTGATCTATACAACCCTTATGTAGATCCGCATAGCCCCGACCCGTTTCGTAACCCTAGGCACGAAGATCTGCATTACCTTGCCCAGATCAGACCCGGCCAAGGTTGGAACGGCGACAACAGAGGCTGATGACCCCAAATCAACGATAACAAAGGTCGAAACGACAACGGAAGAGGTAGAATCAATGAGATCTAACCATATCCACATAGACCCGATCTGGTTCATGTGTACCAAAAGGGTAATCGGGCTATTTTCGAATGGCATGACGTCCAAGGAGCCTACCAAGCAGTCCACAGACACGGTGAGAAAGAATTTGCACCCGTTGGAGGCTTTGATTATCCTTCGGAAGAAGAGGATAATGTCAATACAACCAACAACACTTTCAGAAATGAACGCAACATCTTTAGGAACGTTCATTATCGCCAAAATCGACAAGATTACAAGATAAAGATAGATTTACTCACTTTTGATGGCCGATTACACATTGAGACTTCCTTGACTAGGTGTATAGCATTGAACAATTTTTTGACTATTCGGAGATCCCGAAGGAGTGACAAGTTAAGACAGTGGCGTATAAGTTGAAAGGAGAAGCTACAGTTTGGTGGAAACAGTTGCAGTTCAATTGTCAAAGACAAGGAAAGCAACGTATTTAAACATGGACGAAGATGAAGCAATTACTTAAATAGCAATTTCTTCCTCTTGACTACAAACAATTCTTATATCAACAATTTCATAATTATCGACAGTTGAATAGAAAAGTTACAGAATACACTGAAAAGTTCTATTGACCAAGTGATAGGTGTATTCTGATGGAAACTGTGGATCAGCAAGTTGCTAGATATATTAGAGGCTTGAGTTTGCTCATTCAGGATAAGTTGGCTCTCCATAACATCTGGATGTTATCTGATGCAGTCAATTTGGCCTTGAAAGTTGAGGTTCAATTAAACCAACCAATTAATAGGAGTCCGAGTAATTTTCAAACATCTATTCTAGATATTTCAACCACTCCAGGAGAGTCCACGACTACTAAAAATAGTCAGGATAACTCTAAATTCACTCCTACACCTCATACTTTAGAACAAGGATGAAGTGCAAGTGCTACCCCTAATCGAGCAATGGTACCAAATCAACAACCACATCGAACTAATCCTAACCCTTATGCGCGACCTAATCTAGGCAAATGCTTTAGGTGCAATCAACCTGGACATCTTTTGAATAACTACCCTAATCGAAGGACTGTTAATTTTGCTAAGGAAGAGAAAACGATGGGCTACTCTGTAGGAGATGATGATTTTTACAAAGGGACTGAGTTTATTGCAGGAGATGAAGGGGAAGCAATTGTTTGTTAAGAGTTACGACATAGCTGAGTCAAAACTCGAGGGTAAGGTTTTTCAAGAGGAGGGGATTTGATGTAGGACAAAAATAGAAAATAGAGTTTTTATAGGAATAGAATTAAATTTCCTTAAGCTTAAGTTTTCTAGTTTTAATTAGTTTTAAGTTAGGAAGTTAAGAGTCAATTAGGATTCCTAATTCTAGTAGTTTTAAGACTAAAATCATTATAAAAAGATTTGGTTTGTTTGAGTTTAGTATGTTAATGATTATTTTCCTAAGTGATAATAAAATTGATGTTTTAGTTTTATCGTTTCTTTATTGTTTATTCGTTTCGATTACCAAGCAAACTTCCGCTGCACCATACAACTTTAAGACCAAAAAACTCTGAAAAAAAGCCAAAAGCTAAGCAATATCTGCCCCAAGAGATGAGTGAAGTAACCTAAATAGAATTAGCAGCCAGTAAATATGTCAATAACTTGCAAAGAGTCACTAAAGAGAGCTGCAAGTGTCAAACCCAATTAGCAAAACTTATAACAATAATACTCTAATTATTGTTTTGACCTGAAATTAGAGTTCAAATGTAAAATGCGATAGACTACGAAAAATTTGTAAATGTGAAGTACTAAAGTTCTTTTCAAAACTGATAACAGATATTCAGAAGTTTAGATATCGATAAAAAAGAAAAAAGAAAAAAGAGAAGAAAAATGGAGGGGAAAAAAAAGGTAAAACACTAAAGCATGTACCTGGAAAAGAACGACGACTCTCAAACCGCGGTTCTTCATCTCTAAGAGCATTGTGTCAAGAAGTTGTAGCTTGCCACTTGCTTTAACTCCAACATCTACAATCTCAGTCTCTTTGCCTTTAATAAGCAAACCTTGCAGGGACTCATCCACTAGATAGGGAGAATCACAACACTGACCCAGAATAACAAAACATGATTTAAAACTAAAAGCAATAAACTCTTATAGATGTGCTTCTACCCTCTAGCCAGTGCTTAAAACACTGAAGACTATTAACTGAAAACACAAAGTTCAAACTTAATTTATTTAAAAATAAAAAATAAAAAACTACAACTTCATTGAATCTAATAAGAATATTTTAAAAAAAATAATAAAAAACTACAACTTCATTGAATCTAATAAGAATATTTTAAAAAAATAATAAAAAACTACAACTTAATTGAATCTAATAAGAAAAAGCATGAGTCCTGATGAAGTTCCAATTTATATTCAAGTTATCCAAACAACTTAAAATATAAATTAATCACCATTTATGAATGAATGCAATTGAGAATTATGGTTAAGTAATGCAGGACTTCAGGATAATTGATCCCATATTCCCAAGCTTATGAACTAGGGACAAGGGAAAAAAATCACACAAAATTCCAAAGGTACACAGTTCACATCCAGATCTGCACAATGTGACACCACATAACATTTAAATTCTAACACATCAAATTAAACAATCAGTAAATTGCACAATGCAAGTTGGAGTCAGTACATCATCTCAATTTCAAGCAACCATGTGATTGATGCAAAAAATATTTAATAAACCAAACCTTGCGGAGAATATTGAGAATCTCACGGAGGATTCCAACAGAATCAATCTTCAAATGTGAGCAAAGTGAAAAAGAGTTTTGGAGCAACTTATCACAATACTGCTCAAGCTGCATATCGGAAATCTGTACAGGAACCCAGTATTCTACAAACCTAGAAGTGTCTGATTTGCCTTCGTATGCAATATACTTCAACAACTTCTCTTTCAAACTGCCAATAGTATCATTTGAATCAATTGTCAAATCATCATCACTACTGGGAGAATCGAGCAGAGACAGCATCTTAAGGTGAGCTATGCTATCCTGCAAACAACCAGAATCATTAAGTAAGTCAACCGGTGGAAAATGATCCTTACAGTAAGGCACACAGAAACAAACCTTCAGTTGACCACTGACAAGCAGAAGCCTCATATCAGTACTGAGCACCTTTATTTGTTCAAAATGAGAAAAAATTTTGGAACGTTGGCACTCATCAACTACTATTGCTTCCCATCTTATGCTTTCAAACACATTTATATCCTGCAAAACCAAGAGAAGGTCAAGAAGACATACCTAATGATGACCATACACGAACAAACCTATTCGTGTTCATAGCATGTTTCATTTCATTTTTCAAAAAAAAAAAAAAAATCCAAGCAAACAATTTGCTGGTTCATGAAATGCTGCACACGTACTTGATAATTTTTTAATGCTATTTGTCAGAAAAAGCACCTAAATTAATCAGACAACTGCAGTATCATACCTCAACCAAAACTTCTGGGCAGGTTATTAGTACTTGAAACATTACACAACCTCCTCCCGCAGAAAATTCGAGGGTCCGAATACTTTTTCTCACTTCTCTATTTCCACAGTAAAGCACAACATGAGCAAATGGTGCCAAACGCAAAAATTCTTCATCCCATAAATGAAGCACAGCAGAAGTTGAAATGATCAGGAATGGCTGACAGCAATCCGATAATAACGAGTAAATAAATGAAATCACCCTAGCAATTCGCTCCTACAAAAATAAAATTCATCAGAATCATTGTATTTAAATTACCAACATGTACAGTTCAACAACATTGTACAAAATGGAATAACATTAATCCATTATAAGCAAATTAAGGCAAGGCAAATATTTAAAAGAACAGTAGACACATAAATCACATTTTTTCAGTGTAAGACTGCAAGAATATGATTATGATCAGTGAAAAGGAAACAGAAGAAACTCACAACTATGAGAACCAAACAACTAATCAAATATTTTGCTGAGGTAAAATCTAATCATACATGCAAGGGAAAATTAACTAAAGAAGAATCCATATATGATTTTGTCAACTCTCTAATATGTGAGATGAATACTTGAAGTGGCATATTTTCATAAAATATTCAACACCCTCATTCCTATAATTGTTCTCCCTGGAAGTGCCAAAAGGCGAAACTGGCCGAGTTCACACTATTCAACATTCTTAAACTTTTCAGTTCTACAATATGGAATAGTATTCTTTTATCATACACACACACACCAAAAAAAAAAAGAAAAAGAAAGAAAAAGAAATAAAGAGAGGGTAATCATTGAGTATGACCAAATATCAAACCACTGAAGATTTGTTACCATACTATGTTCGCACCAAAACATGGCTGTAGGCAGGGTAGTAACTCTTAAAGGAATAGAATAGAAAGCAGGAAGCAAAAACAGGAGAAAGCTGTGAATATTTGGTTACCAAATCAATTAGCTCTATGTAATAGTTTGGTTACAGGATCATTTATCTACTCTGTCACTATCAATACTGAATTCATTCACAGGCCGAAATGGCACCACAGTTGCTTAAGCTCACCTGATCATCGAAAACAACAGCATTCTGGCCCTTCAGCCAATACTCACGAAGCTTGCTGACAAAATCTAGTTTATTATCAAATCCAGATGCACCTCCAGCCGACAACTGTGACAACTTGTCTGGAAAAACCTTTTCCCTCTTATTTGTCTGCAGATAATTAATTAAAGTCAACAAGGCATACTAATTAAAGGGAAAGAAATTACACAACTAACATAAATTATAATCCTACAATCAACACAACCACTATATGTACATAAAAATGAAATGATTACGCATAAACCTACACCAAGCAACCCTGAACAAGATTTTTTTGTATTTCACAAGTCATAATGAAATCAAATTATGACCTGTTTGTCTCATAAAAATAAAATAAAACAATCCAGCAACATGAGCTCAGGGCACATATGACCACACCTATTTCCACTAAACTCGCTAAGTCAGGCAATATACTGAAAAGCAATCTCTTTAAATGCAAAAATCTTGATAAATGTCAATGCATTTGTTTTCCAACAACTTATAGAAAGTACAAATTCACAGAAAAACATAAAATAAGCTTAAAGTTCCCGATTTTGGTCAGTGACAAGCATAAGCACGGAAAAGGATAGAAAGACAGAACTCATAACTTTAAATATAGACAGATATCTGCAATGCATTGACACGAAATGAAATTTCATTACAAGCTACAGAACCTTTTCTATGCTTACCAAACTGGATGAACAGGAAGCTCTCTTGGCTCTCTTGTGGCAATCTTCATAATCTCTGATAAGACTCCTGCCTTCGGGAGAATTTATGAAAGGCGCATTCTCCAATTCCCAAGTTGCATGTTCATAACCAAGACCGCACCATTTCACAAGCCACTCATAATTGCAATCTAAATTGTCAATAGACTCATTATGCTGCTCAGGAGATACTAAAGATCTTCTTTGTAGCAAACGATGTGGCACAGTCCACTTCTGTTTCCACCTCACAGTCTGAAACATTCAATTGTTCACAAGGGATGCACCAGTTAATTTACAATATAAAGCCATCAATCATCAAATTTGTTTCCAGTTAACACAATTTAAAGGTGGAATCTATATAAGAAATAACAGACCTGGTTTTTCCGGTTGAATTTCGCAACAAGTGTTGGAACTTCACAAAGAAGCTGAAGTTCTGGGACCCAACGATTATGAACATGTGCACAACCTTTGTATTTAACAAAATATTGCCTCTGCCTTCTGCACCCTGAAATCAATCATAGTGCCAAATGATAAATATTAAAACGCTTAACAACCATCCCATCAAGACAAGATAAAGCAAGATATAAAAAAAATAAATAAAACTAAAATAAAATAAAATAATTAGAAAACAATTCATTAATGCCAGGACCATAATTTAAGGCTGTATCAGCAATCAAGTTGCAAGGTGGAACCATATAGCACTCACCACTGTCATCTGAGACTTCCACCTCTCTAGAATCCCAAATTGACTCCACTCCTGACAATGAATGCACACCTGATTCTATTTTCTTCCTAGTGCACTGACTACAATGCCAGGCTCCAAGAGGAACATCTTCCAAAGGAGGCTTTAGACAAGAAAGATGGCAACTTCTTTCACACCCTTTTCCATCACAGCACCTAAAATTGAACATAAAGTAAGAGAACATCCTAGAAGCAATAAAACTCGAGAAATGAACAAGCACAGAGACAATGAGACAACAATTACACAATGTAATGAATAGTAGCAACACTTAAACTCAACAGAAACATTACGCAAACACACAGAAACAGCAACAGTAACATTATATATACAATTTAGGAATGAAGTTTAAATGGTAAGAAATACTCCAAAAAACCCAATTACTATATAATTTCAGAGAAGACCTCTTTCATAGCCAACTCTCAAGATGAGTGGGCAAACCACCGCCTAAGAACAGTTGTTGATTAATCTGATAATACTATTAGCAACTTCCTCAAGATGAAAGATAAAAGGGAAATATAATAATTCCTTTCCCAGAAGATGCTTTCAGCTGTAGATTCAAGGCATGAAGATAAGAATATAGGTAAGAATACAAGAATGCTTCAAATACAGTAAGACTGCATACGGTATACAGAATTATAGTCCTTGAGTAAGTAGAAAGAGAAGTCGTTGCCATTTTATGGGTTATTTGGAAAGAAATAAATAAAAGACCTTTTGATGAAGTTGAAGAGGAGAGTTTTTTAGGGAAAAAAGCTTATTATTAGGCTTCTCTATGGGCATCTACTAGTGAAGATTTCAAAGACATCTTTATATTCCAATCAAGTTTTCATAAAAAATAATAATAATAATAAAAAAAGTAGAAAGAGAAGTTTTCCTCATTAGAACCTTTTATGAACAGAAATCTTAATCAATTGTTGGGAAAAATACCCAGATTAAAGCATATCCAATGCTGAAAGAAAAATTTCTTCTTTTCATAAAAGAACAATGAGTTCATATTCAGACCCTCATTTCAACATTCTGAGTCCAAGCAGGAAAATACTCAACTTTGAAACACAATATTGAATTGAATGGTTTCCCATCAATAGGCATCCTATTATTCCTGCAATAGCTTTTTATTTTTTAATCCCTGCCTATCACTCATGCTCATATAGCTAAAATTTTAGTATGGCATAAAAGAGGTCAAGAACTGGTCCATTATTTCCTATACATTGCCCAGTTACTTGAGACCTTTGGTCTGCTTAACTTTCTCATCATTTGACAAAAGCTTGGTGGCATATTAGCCTAGTGGTTAACATGTTTTCCAGGTAAGAAAGGAAATTTTTAAGAAAAACGTTGTTTTGCACAAAATGCTACAAGCACCATGTTGCTTGATTCCATGGACTTGCTTTAGATTAAAGTCTAGCATGATTGAGCATTGCAACCAACTTATCCATGAGTTTAACGATTTTTTTTGATAAGAAACATAAACTTTATTAATAGAGAACAAAATTACAACTGTGGACTAGGGGTCCAACCTTGCCCAAACAAACCAAACAATCAAACCAAACGAAAATTACACTATAGAATGATTGGAATAAATCATAAAACAGCAGCCTTCCAATCCAGCATAATAAAAGACAAATATAAGTCTTTAAATTCTTCACTCATAGATGCCCAAAGAGACGCCAAATAAAACGCTTTATCCCTTAAAAAATATCCTTCCTCTTCTACCTCCTCAGAGATTCTTTTGTTTCTTTCCTCCCATATAACCCATAAGTTAGCGAAAACTTCACAATTCCAAAGAATACTAATCTTTTTCCCTCCTCCTAAGACTGAAAAATCTTCCAATAAAAAAGAACGTAAAGATTTAGGAGCTACCCATTTCAAACCTACTAGGGAAAATAACTTATTCCATAGTAAGCCTACCACGGGACAATGAAGAAAAAGATGATCCAAGTTTTCCCCCCCACCTTTGCACAAGACATACCGAAAGGGAGAAAGACAAATACTCGGAAATCTTTTTTGAATGACATCACAAGTACTTATTTTCCCATGAGCCAAAAGCCACACTAAAAACTTGATCTTGTTTGGAACTTTGACTTCCAAATAATATTAGCTAAATCAAACTTGGGAATCAAATCATCTTGGACCAACTTTTCGAAAAAAGACTTGCATGAAAATATTCCATTAGAACTTAACCTCCACACTCTATGATCGGCCACACCGGGATTTAAAGTAACCCCCTCAAACAAGGAAGTAAGAGAAGAAAATTCCTCAATCTCCCTATCGTTCAAGTTTCTTCTAAAATCGAAGAGTCAACCTCTGTGACTAGAAGAACTCTCCATTTTACTTAACACCGTAACATTTTGGGAAGAAGAAAGTTTATACAATCTTGGAAACTTTGAGCATAAAGGTTGAGCATCCAACCACCAATCCTCCCAAAATCAAACTCGAGCACCATTCCCCACTACCAACTTCAAATTACTTGAGAAAGCGTTGAAACCTTGCATAATAGTTTTCCATGGACATCTACTAAAGCCTTTAAGAACCATATTGGGATCCCACCCATTTCCTTGAACTCCATACTTACTTTTAATCACTTTATGCCACAAAGAATTGGGTTCCAAAAGGAACCTCCATAACCATTTGCCGAGCAACGCCAGATTCTTCATTACAATATTCTCAATCCCCAACTCACCTTTAAACTTAGGCCTAGAAACAACATTCCATCTTACTAAATGGGTCTTCCTTCCTTCTCCAATACCATCCCACAAGAAATTCCTCATAATCTTCTCAATTCTTTTTGCCACCCCAGAAGGAATCCTATACAAAGATAAATAATACAAGGGAATGCTATGTAACACTGCTTGAATAAGAACCAATCTTCCACCCTTGGAAAGGAAAGCGTTCTTCCATCCTTCTAATCTCCTCTCAATTTTCTCCACCACCGGGGCCCAAAACTCAAAAGATCTCGGATTACCTCCTAACGGCAACCCCAAATATTTCAATGGCCACTTCCCTACCTCACACCCAAAAACATTTGCCAAATCATCTAGCTTCCTTTCCTCACAATTAATGCCCGCTATTACACTTTTGGCCAGGTTTACCTTAAGCCCAGACACCCAACAAAACAAATTAACCACTGCCACCAACGATTTAAAATTCTCTTTGTCCCCCGTAGAAAAGAAGACAGTATCATCAGCAAATTGAAGGTGTGAGACTGTAATGTTCTCCTTACCAACACAAAACTCTTCCACTAAATGACAATCCTTAGCTCTATCGATTAGTCTTCCCAAGCAATCCGCCACAAGGATAAACAAAAAAGGGGAAAGAGGTCCCCTTGCCTCAGTCCTCTGGAAGCGGAAAACTTTCCCCTAGGCCTCCCATTTATCATGATCGAAAAATTTGCAGTCTTTAAACACCCCACGATCCAACTTCTCCATATTAACCCAAAACCTTTCGCTTCCAATACGAAGTCCAAAAAGTCCCAATCGACATGATCGTAGGCTTTTTCAAAATCAATCTTGAAGACTACCCCTTCTTTCTTCTTCATTCTAAACTCCTCCACCACCTCATTAGCCACCAAGACTGCATCCAAAATCTGTCTACCTTTAACAAAAGCAGACTGACAATTTGAGATGGTACTATCCAAAACCTCTTTTAGTCTAAGGGACAGTACTTTCGCAATGATTTTGTACAGACTAGAAACCAAGCTAATTGGTCTAAAGTCACCAAACTTTAAAGAGTTTGATTTTTTTGGAATGAGACAGATATAAGTTGCGTTGGTGATTCTATTAACAATCCCATTCTCAAAAAATTCTACGAACACCTCCATCAGATCATCTTTAATAATCTCCCAGCAAACATGAAAGAAATCATAATTAAAGCCATCCGGACCAGGAGCCTTTTCTTTGCTACAATCCGCCACCGCCTTCTTTATTTCTTCTTCTTCAAAAGATCTCTCCAGCCAATCCGCTTTATCTCTACCAATACCACCCTGGTTTAAACCTTGAATAATTGGTCTTTCCACCTCTTCTTTAGCATACAACTTCTTAAAGAATTGGATGATCTCTTGTTCTATGGCTCCCTCTTCTTCTATTATCGTCCCGTCTTCTAATTCAATCTTATCAATGAAACTCCTCCCCCTTCTCCCATTAACTACTTTATGGAAGAATTTTGAGTTGCAGTCTCCTTCTTTAGCCCATTTAACTTTAGCCTTTAGCTTCCATAACATTTCCTCTTTGATCACCATCTTTTCAAACTTCAGTTTCAATTCTGATCTTTCCAAACTCAAAGCTTCACATAATGATCTTGCAGCTTCTAGTCTATCCAATTCAGAGATTCTAAACTCAATCTCTTTCTTCTCCTTTAGGATGTCTCCAAACACTTCCTTGTTCCAACCTTTTAATTTCTTTTTGACCCATTCAAGCTTCTTCATAAACCTATAACCTTTCCAACCCTGAAAATCCACTTCGTTCCACCACTCCCCCAAATTTCTACCAAAAGAATGATGACCCAACCAAATATTCTCAAATCTAAAAGGAATAGGACCCCAGATCTTGTGTGAAGCATCCAGTAAGATAGGGCAATGATCAGAGCTAGTTCTCACTAATGCATTTTGTCTAACCTTCCCCCCAACTAACTCCTCCCACTCGCTCGTATATAAGAACCTGTCAAGTCTACAACAAACCGCGCTTTGTCTAAAATTAGACCAAGTAAACTTCGAGTAGTTCAAAACATGATCTATGAGATTTGTGTCCCGAATAAAACTGTTAAATTCCTTCATGCTTCTAGTCTCCCTTCCCCCTATGGATTTTTCAGAGGGAAATCTAACCACATTAAAATCTCCGCCGATACACCACCTCGGATAACATAACCCAAATAATCCTGATAACTCCTCCCAAAACGCCCCCCTTTCTTTTTTCTTATTAGGACCATAAACCCCTGAAAGCCACCAATCTCTACCATCTTCACCTAATATATTAACAGAAACTGAAAAATCTCCCAAAACTGACCCTAAAACCTTTACAATCTTGGATTCCCATATCACTACAATTCCTCCCGATCTCCCTTCTGAAGGTAAGAAAACTCATTGCTTAAATCGCGTTCCCCAAACACTTCTGATAATACTATGATCCACTACCTGTTTTTTTTATTCAATTAAAATAACCACATCCGGATTGGCCTTTCTAATTGTCTTCTTAATCATCCTTCTTTTTTTCCAACACCCTAAGCCCCTCACATTCCAACTCAAAATCTTCATAAAAACGTGACATGACCCTTATTACTGCTGCCTCCTCCTCTCTTATAATTCAAACCCCACTGAAGTTTCTGCACCTCTTTGCTTCTTTTCTTCTTTAAGTCCAACTCCATCAATGAGGATTTTTGGTGTGAGAGAGATAAATTCATCTTTTTTAAACCGACCTGCACATTTCATCCTAATCCGAATTTGCCAGCCCCTTTACTTCTATACCTCTTTCATCCTTACAACTCTCATTTTCTGCCTCTTCTTCCTGAATCGCTTTCTTCTTCCTCCTTTGATATTGAAAAAGAAATTCATCCCTATCCTCTTTTTCTATGCATCTCCAGCTGCCCACGGTTTCCAGACCCAACCTTTGCTCGTCGAACAACAAAGCCAAGTTCTGCTCTTCTTCGCTGATATCTTCTTTCTGAGAAGCAACCTCATCTTCTGCTCGGCTGTCACCCGACTCGCTATTTGAGTCCACCCCAACATATAGGCTCTCCTGTTTCAGATCCAGGTCCTTACAGTCATCTTCTGCTGCCTCTAAAAGAAAATCCGACCCGGCCCCTTGATCGGCGAATCCATCTTCTGCCTCCAATCGCAAGCAGTTCAAACTACAGCATCTGGTGAAGCTCGGCCTATGGGTATCCTTCTCCTCTTCGTCCGAAACCTCGCCTCCTCTCTTGTTGTCGCCTGTCGACCTCTCTTCTTCGAGATCTGAGTCACCCGCTTGCAGAACTAAGTCTCCAGCAGCTGCGTGACCCGAAGACTGAACAGTGAAGCCACCCGAGCAGCCCGACTCAACCTTTCTGAAAGAGAACAAGTGCCCGAGCTTCGGCCTGAAATGTCCAACTGTGGATTTAACCCCTCCATCAGAGCCCAGTCCATTCACTTTACAAGGAATTGAAAGCCCAACCTGCTTATTAAGCCCATTAAGCCCAATCTGCTGTTTACTTAAAAACCTTATCTGTTCCCTATCCTTGATAGCTGCAGCCCAAAGCCCACACTTCCTTTTCGGCCCAGGGTCACTTAAAGACTCTTTTCCTTTTCCTTTAAAACTGGCCCGGTCCCTTAGCTCCATTAATCCCCCCAGCCCATCTTCTACACAGCCCTTTTCCTTGACTTTCTCCTTTAAATGCCGACCAGTATCCTCATCCACCTGCATCTTCTGCATCTTTTCCTTTTCGGGCACCTGCGAGCTCTGCATCTGTGCGCCCGACCAGTCCTAGCTTCATGATCACTTCTACAGACAGCTACGCCAGCTGTTGGGTCCTTAAAGTGGCTACTATCCTGATCAACATCTTTCTTCTGCTTCAACTCTCCCTAAAAACCACTCTCTTCTCGGATACCATCCATCCCCACTGTCATCCCCTCTGCCCTATTACTGTACCTATTGTCTCTTTTCACCCTCCACCTCCTTTTTGAATGCTCCCTGACAACTACCCTATTTTGAATTTTTGAATTATCCCACCTCCATCTGCTGCCACGTGCATCGTCTTCAACCTTGCGCCTAGAAGCACTGTTCGAGCTGTCTCTAGACTGAAAAAGGAAATTTGGCAAAGGTCTTATTCTAATGTCTAACGTTTTGTCTCCGTCCTTAGTACCTATATCGGCAGGGATAAGGCCATCTTCCGTCTTCCCCACTTTAATCCTTGCCTCATGCAAACAATGAAGCATTTCTGTCCTTTTAGCAATCTGAATGAGTCCCCCACAGGATTCTGCAATTTTGAAAAAAGTCTTCCTAGTCCATAAATGAAATGGAAGCCCTTCAATGGCAATCCACCCTCCCTTAAAAGCCAATCTCTCCTTGGCACAATTGCATTCAGGCCTCCATTTCTGAAGAGAGACACAACCAAATCCTTGTAACTGACATTTTCCAAACTTACCAACTCTGTCAGCTTCCTTGTCGTCCTTGCAGAAGAATATAGCTTTATCATCATGAAAAGGTTTCAACTCCACCAAGAAACCTAAGAATTTCGCCAAGGCCTTCTAGATACTATTCCATTCAACCCATGCATCCACCTTGGTGCAGACCACTGCTTTAATCCATTCCCCATACACCAAGCATTCAGCAAAACTAGCTCCTCTCTTACCTACTTCTGTCTCCCTTATCCTAGTATCCTTTTCGCCAGCCATTCTAGAAACAACCTCACTCTTCCTCCGCCTTATCCTGTCGACATTCTTCTCCTCCCCCGATCCTAACATTCCGCCTGTAGAGAAAATGCCTAAGACCAGCTTTGCAAAATCAGACCACCCTACTGCATTGAGTCCCATTGGAATAATAATACTCTTCAAACCCGATTTGTCACCAACCAATGAAGTTTTTAATAAAACTCCATTGTTGTTTTCAAATCGATTAATCCATAGCTGATACGAATTGAATCTACAGATGCGGAAAAAGTTCCTATCATTGGCATTTCGAACTACTTCTAACAATCTGTTTCCCAACCAGAATGCACTCTCCAATCCCATCTTCACCTCAAAAACACCATGACTACTCCTCTCCCTCAGCTTGATAACACTACCAGCCGACAGCTCATCAAACTCTAAAGAAAACAACTTGCTCTCAATCCTAATTTGCTTAGCGAAATGGGCAAAACGACCCGATCTACCCATTACTTACAACTTAACAAACCATCAGATTGAAACAGTATCTAAGAGCTACGTTTGAGAAATCGACATTCACCAATTATTCTGTATAAGCAAGATAATTAAACACTGAAATTCATGGAAACTCTAATTGGCAAAGCCATCCATGAGTTAACGATAGGATTTCCGAACAAGCTGTTTGCTTCTGAATGTTTCACCTTCTTCTGCTGACTCATCTACTTTGAAAAATTATAGGTGCTTAAATTACTATAGTTGACAAATTATTATTTTCGAATTTTTTCTCTTGATGCCTCACCCAAGATGTAGGGTCATGACCCATTCCCATGCAAACCGAAGAAAGAAAAATAAAAACACCACAATGCCAATCAATTAAGTCATAGGCATCAAAGTGAAGTAATGCCAATCGATTAAGTCATAGGCAAAAGAATGCAAAAATCGAAATACAAAACAGAAAAAGCACTCAATAATACATACAGCACAGCAGCATAAAGTTCCAAAGCAGTCTTATTCTCTTCTTTGATATCGTTAAATTGCTAAAATACACACCAAAAGGAGAGCAAACCAAATATACTATAGCAACACAATTGAAGCATCCAAAACAATAAAAATAAGAAACTAAACCTATGGTCTAAAACATCAAACAAATCAAAAATGGGACTATTAAATAGGTAGTGAATATATTTATAATATTTTTCTTCTAAGGTAAGGATGTATCATAATTATAAGGGAATGAACATAAATGTAACTCCAACTTAGGTTTTCACTCCTTAAATGCAAATAATGGACCTAACACTGCATCTGAATGCATGCCTATGCATAACTTCCCACACTAACTAAATTGCACTTGCAACAATAAATAAGCCAATGAAAATAAGTTACTCACAAGAGGTGTCCACCAAGCTTGCAGACAAAACATATATTTGTGCTGCCATTTGCTGGAAAATTTACAAAAGGCTCCTTTTGTTGCACATGGTTCATGGACTTTGCAGCAATTTCTGTGGTAACAACGGCTTCAAGTTCCCCTCTATCCTAATGCAACATGTTATACAAATGACAACATGTCAAGATCAGTAACTCAGTCATAATAATTGCAGAACAATTACAGATAATTTTTCAAGTAGATTTTTATTGCACAGCCCAATTACTTGATATACATATGTATAAAACGGTGCACACCAGTGGAAAAATAGATCACTGAAGAAAATCCAGATCATTATTTCAAAAGGGAGAACAAATTTTCTCATATTCAAATGAGAAAAACGAAGATTTAATACAAAATTGAGGAGGCTAACAAAAGAGAGAGTCAGAACCTCAAAAAACTATCAAGAGTAAGAGCATCAAAGACCAGATTGTAAAGTATTCCTCTCCTTTTATGAATAAGAAAGTACAATGTCCCTCAAACCACCCAAATTCCCAACTGCTATTTGTGAAAAGTTGTGATTGTGATTGATTGTGATTTATTAGGATTGATTGTGCTTGGATTGATTGTGACTAATTAGGAAAGTGTATATATCATGTATTATTGTAATTAATGTTAGTCCTAAACTTGGAGAGCAAGTTAGGTTAGAAGTCATATGTATATATAATTCTTTTCCCTGTACAATTTTAACTTAATCTTATCTTTTAGGCCCTTTGTTGCTTTCTTCTATCACCCTACTTCCATATGCTTTGCGGCTTGTGTCCGCTGTCTTTTATTACGTACGGCTTTGTGCCTCCTTTGATTGTGCTTCCAAAAAACTTAGCGGCTTGTATCTGCCTTCTTTTTTACCATAAAGCTTTGTCATTCGTATTTGAGTTTTATTTAAGTTCCTGTCACTATAACTAACTCAAGTACATCCTTTCTAGCACTGTCAGGTATAACTTCTTCCTCTTTAGCCCTAAACATTTTCAATCATTATTTTACCGAACCTTGGATTTTTTATTCCGGTGCCATGGATCATATGACTAGGTCCTCTCATTTGTTTCTCTTATTGTTTGTGTTCCAATAATAAAAAATACTACTGCTGATGAGACTTTAGTCACTGTTGTAGGACAAGGAGATGTGATTCTTAATTCCCATTTTATTTTGAAAGATGTTATGCATGTGCCTAAGCTTTCAATTGACCTTATTTTTGTTCGTAAACTCACAATGGATCTAAATAGTCTTGCAACATTTTTTTTTACTACTCGTGAATTTCAAGATCAAGGAACAAGGAGGATGATTGGACATGCTGAGACAACAAATGGACTCTACCATCTTGAGGATGCTAACAGGTAACATAATACTCAGAATTCGGTTTCCCTTCTATCTGAATCTTCTCTTTCTAATAAAAACAAGATATGGTTGAATCATCTTCGTCTTGCTTATCCCTCTTTTAGTGTTCTTGAACTTTTATTTCCTAGTTTGTTTACAAGAATTGATGTAGGATTATTTCATTGTGATGTTTGTGAACTAGCTAAACACAAACATGTTCCTTTTCCAATAAATAATAAAAGAACATTGATTCCTTTTAATCTTGTTCATAGTGATGTGTGGGGACCTTCTACAGTTCCAAATATTTATGATGCTTGATGGTTAATTTTATTTTTTTAATGAATGCAGTCGTATGACTTGGGTTTTTTTGTTGAAAAATAAATAGGATGTGAATTCTACTTTCCAAAACTTTTTTCAAATGATCAAAAATCAATTTATAATGGAATTTAAAAGGGTCAGACAAGACAATGCAAAGGATTTTTTTTAACCGTAACTTATCTTCTTTTTAAAAAAAAAAAACCATTGTTCATGAATCATCTTGTGTTCATACACCTCAACAAAACAGAGCAACTGAAAGGAAGATTGGTCACCTACTTACTATCACCAGAGCTTTTTTATTTCAAAACCGTGTTCCTAAACAATATTGGGGAGAAGTAGTTTTAACAATTGTTCACTTAATTAATCGTTTACCTTCATAGGTACTTGATCACAAAAGTCCAGTACAAATTTTTTCTTTTTTTTCCAAACTTCAAACTACAAACAATCTCAACTCTAGAATATTTGGTTGTCACTTTTGTTCATATTTACTCTCATTAATGAGGGACATTAGATTATAGGGCTCTCAATTGTGTCTTTATGGGGTATTCATCTACTCAGAACAAGTATAAATGTTTTCATCCTCCTACAAAAAGTTTTTTTGTGTCTATTAGTGTTACTTTTGTTAAGTATGACTGTATGAATCCTACTTCCCTAAACCTGTACTTCAGGGGGAGACTTCTATTGTTGAAGATAAAGATAGGGATTACTTCTTGCTTGATTTTTCTATGCCATCATCAGTGCCTTCTATGCCTTCTACTAACCTACCACCTTAATCTTCTATATTGCCTTCTTTATCACAGGATACACAAGTTCAGGGTACTACTCGCCCACCACAAGTCTACTTAAGGAGACCAAGGCCTATTGCTCAACCTCTACATGTCTAGGAGTCTGAACCAACTCTTGATGTTGAAACTATTAAGATATCCCCTAATCTTGAAACTCTAACTGATTATATTTCTGAAAAGCCATACCTGAGGAAGACCTTCCTATTGCTATTAGAAAGGGCGTGAGAGAGTGTACCAAACATCCCTTATATCCATTGTCCAAGTTTATGTCTTATGATAAGTTTTTGAATAGCCACAAAAGCTTCCTAACGGCTAACCCACCTAAATACCATCACCATTCCTAAAACTGTTTTCGAAGCATTAAGCCAAAAAGAATAGAGAGAGGCCATGAGAGTTGAGATGGATGCTCTTGAAAAGAAAAAAAAAAAAAAAAAAAAGGATTTATTGAGTTACCTAGAGGAAAGAAGTCAGTGGGGTGTAGATGGGTTTTTACTGCGAAGTATAAGGGAAATGGGACCCTTAAACATTATAAGGCTAGGGTATACCCAAAACTATAGGTTAGATTATCTTGAAATCTTTGCCCCAATAGCCAAAATGAACAATGAAAGGATTTTATTGTCATTGACTGCCAACCATGGATTGAGTTTATAATAGTATGATGTTAAGAACGTCTTCTTACATGGTGATCTTAATGAGAAAATTTATATAGACATTCCTCCTAGGTTTGTGACAATAAGTAACAACGTGTGCAGGCTTAAAAAGACACTATACAGACTGAAACAGTGTCCTAAAGCATAATTTGATAGATTTTTTGGGTATAAGCAGAGTTAAGGGAATCACACCCTATTTATTAAGCATTCAAATTCAGCAAGAGTTACTACATTATTAGTGTATATTGATAACATAGTGGTCACAGGAGATGACTTGGAGTGGAGAGAAGCCTTAAAGAAGTGCTTAGCACGTGAATTATAAATAAAAGACCTAGATCGGTTAAAGTACTTTCTTAAGATTGAAGTTGCTCATTCTAAACATGGAATCTTTATTTCCCAATAGAAGTATGTGGTAGACTTGTTAACTGAGACTGGGAAGCTTGGGTGCAAACTGGTGGAGACTCCTATTGAACAAAATCACAAACCATGTGAAGTAACTGAAGGTGTTATAGCGGATAAGGAGTCTTATCAAAAGTTGGTTAGCAAGTTAATCCATCTTTCCACTAGGTCGAACATTGCCTATGCAATGGGAATGGTTAGTCAGTTTATGCACAATCCAAAAGAAATTCATCTTCAAGAAGCACACCAAATTGTACATTATTTTAAAGGGACCTTGGGCAGAGGGCTACTATTCAAAAAAGGGAGGAAACTTGACACTAGAAGCTTATACTGATGCAGATTATGCAGATAATAAAAGACCAACATCAAAATATTATACTTAGTGGTAATCTAGTAACATGGAGGAGCAAAAAGCAAAATATAGTTGCAAGATCGAGTGCCGAGGCTAAATTTAGAGCTATGGCGTTGGGGATTTGTGAACTTATATGAGTACAAATAATCCTATAAGATCTAAAGGTCAGATGGGAAGGACTTATGAGACTTTGTTGTGACAACAAATCTATAATTAACATTGCACACAATATTGTACAACATGATAGAACCAAACACATTGAAGTAGTAGATGTGTTAACTAAAGGACTAAATAATGGTTCGGCTTTTTAGATGATTATTTGCAAACTAGAAATGAAAAATCTTCATTCACCAGATTGAGGGGGAGTGTGGAGAGTTGTGATTGTGATTGATTATGATTAATTAGGATTGATTGTGATTGTGATTGATTAGAATTGATTATGGTTGGATTGATGGTGATTAATTGTGATTCATTAGGAAAGTGTATATACCTTGTATTATTGTAATTAATGTTAGTCCTAAACTAGATGAGCAAGTTAGGTCGGAAATTATATGGATAAATAATTCTTTTCTCTGTACAATTTTAAATTAATTCAATATATTCCGATATTTCACACTATTAAAACATATAACCCTTCGTCCAATATATGTCACTTTCAAATGGGTACTAAAAGTAGGATATCACAATACAAACTTCAGCAATTTCAAATATCAATTCCAAATTAACCATTTACAATTGAATTGAAAAAATATAAGAGGACCATATAGCAAAGGTAATATCAAGAGCATAAATAAATAAATATATTTTTTATACCAACATAAAATCAATTTTTTTCTATTGGAAAACAATAACTAGAATTAGAATCCAAAGCTGACAAAAGCAATCTATGAAGACTTATCATATAAATTATTCAAAAATATTATGTTTAGAAAAAACAAACTACATGGGACCAAGTATAGACTTACTTAGAAGAACCATCATCAGCCTTGGTTGTATGTAGTTCCACTTAAATCATTCAATCTCTTGCTTTAAGACAAGATTAATCCCACAATGGATCCACCAAATGTACCAACGCAAAAAAAAGAGTGTACCAAAAAAAAAAAAAACTTATTTTATATCCACATTACTTTCACCAGCCTTCATATTTGTCATTCTCACTGTTTATTCTCTATAGTAGCTTAATTGAAGTATAATCATTTTTCATTTTTCATTCTCTTTTTATACTTTCTTTTTAATATGAAACCATATATCCGGTTACTTAACAATGAAAATTGTATTAAGAAAAAATAGCATTCCTCAGAAAGTGTCCAAAATAAGAGAGCTAGTTTAAATCAATGAGATCATAAAAGTTGTTTAGCTAACCTCTCTTCTATAGCAACCAAATGATAGTTATATATCCAGAATAAAAACATACTAGGTCCTAACTTAGCTCACAATTTTCCACATCTTGACAAATGAACCAGAAATCTAATTAATAGAAAGGCTATCATGAGAGTTACGGTTATTTAAAGAGGAAATCTCATGAGGACCAATGACCACTACATATCAGCATCCAAATCGGCAGAGAGAAGAATGGTCTCTCTGCATATAAATTGGCAAGTCACCAAGTGCAAGATAGGCACAGCAAACATAAAAATATCATAATAAAATATAGACTGAAAGGAACTGGATTCTTACTGCTCAATTTAGTCATTAATCTACCTTAAACAAGTGTAATATATTCATTGATTTTTCTAGTAAGATATATCAGTAATCCATCCTAAATAAAAATTAAGATATACAATAGCTGAATACAGAAACAATATAAGCACAAAGAAATGAAAAATTTAGAGGGAGAAACAGACCAACCTCCTTATCCAAATTTTCTGGTAAATTTTGGTGACAAGAACAAAACTCCTGCTCTGTCAAATCATTGTCAACCCTGCAATAATATAGTATAAAAATCAAAGAACTTTTTCCCAAAGTCAATGCATAGAATACACCAATCATCACAAATTTAGAAATCTAATCAGCTTTAATTTAAAAGTCATGGAATTCTTTGTCAACTCTGCAGCTAAACAAGTTGAACACATTAAAATCAAACAAGAATGAATACTGACGTAAAGCTAGATTTCAAGTATGGAGAAAATTTACATATTTGCAACTCAAGGAAACTAGTAAACAAATGCAATGAAACAAGACTTCAACAGGAAATCAAAACAAGAAGGATTGCAGGCTTACACCTAGAGCATACTCATGAAAGGTAATGGTGAAAGGAACCCCAAGCGCCCCACACACTACACGTAGGTATGGTTTAAGCTACTAATTAAAAACATTTCAAACAATAACAAATACTGAGAGAAAACCAGATTCCGTGTATTGAGGCACTTTACATATTTGCATCTCAACTGAACCAGCAAAAATACACAAAAGGAGTTCAACAGAAAATCAAACAAAAACAGATTGCACTTAATAACAGGAGAACAAACTCCTTGAGCATGCATCATGCTACCAGTGGGGTAAGGTACAAAGCTACTCAGTTATGCTTGTAAACACGATCAGAAAATTCATTATAAGAATTAAGAGTTAAGTTTTTTTCTTTTAGTAGGCTCCTCATCTGAAACAGAATATAACAGCATTTTCAGGGGGTTGTGGCAACAATTGGATCTCTACCATGCTTGAGAGATGTATGCTTATATAAGGGGAGAAGAAAGCTAAAAAAGAATTTCTAATAGACGAATAAATTTAGAAATGGCGTGGAGCTGATTAAGTATATGTGGGGCCGCAAGAAAGTTAAGTCTTACTAATGAGGAATGAAACTTTCTACTTCTAGACCAAATTATAAAAAATAAAAATAAAAAATAAATGGTGCAGAATAAACACCACACACCACAATGACCACATCAAACAAGACAAAATTTAGAAGTAATAATAAACTTAAGGCCAGCAAACTTATACAAGAATGATTAAACCAAATACGGTCCACTAACATAAGCAATCAGAAAAAAAAAAAAAAATCATCTTGTGCAAATTTCAATCCAACAAAAGAATTTATCTTGTTGGCAAAATGCAATTATGATGGAAACAATACTTAGAATGCAGACCTCTTAGTCTAAGGCTTTATAATATCTACAGATACACTCAAGAAAGTACAGGTAGTCATATTATGTCTATTGTTGCAGAAATAACATAAATACTTACAAAGCATATAACGAAATGAACCAAAACAATGAAAGAGAAAAGCATTTGTGCAATCCAGTACCTTTGCCTCTTCAAACAAGAGCCACATGTCTTGTCACAAATTTCATTTTCGCACCTAGATGGTGATGAAGTGATGTCATTACAAGCGATGCCTATATCTTTATTTGCAATCATAGCAGAAGCATCACAATTCATGTTCAAATCAGTTCTTTTTCTTTTCAAAGACATAGAGTCATGATCCTTTTCAACACCAGTATCATCATTGGGGATTCTTCCCTTCATTGTAGAATTTTTGAACTCTGGTGATTGCAATTTTTCTTTCACAATAAGTTGTGGCTGTTCAGAATTATCACTTATCTCTCTGGCCATCTCACCACCACCAGAAGTGTCCTGAACTTCAGGGCCATTAGTCTCGATCTTGCTACCATGCTTCAAGCTCTCAACATTCCTTTCTAATGTTTCCTTTGTGGATCCACTTACACTAGCATTGGACGTATCCTCATTATGACCTACAAGTTAAGCAGTAAAGAATAAGAATAATTCTTCAAAACAGAGCCAAGACATCCTCATGCAAACCTAGTGTCATTATGAAATAAGATAGATCCCCAAAAGCAACCATGATACAGTGAAAAACAGTAAAACTAAAATGCACAACCATTCCAAATTAAGTTTCCATTGCTTCCAGTCCCAGCTATAAAACATCAGTTGCTCATAATGTCTAGATTTTGTTATGCTTTTGCCCTTGACTTCAGAAATAACCATTTCCCGAAACAGGAAGGCTAAAGATCAATGAGCATCATACCAGATGACTGAAGATAGGAAGAAAAACAGTAATAATTACCTGTTGCTTTAACATCTTTATCTTTGAACAATTCAAGATAAGCACGACCACTCATTCTCCTTTTGACCTGTTTCTCACTTTTGTTGCTAATTTCAACTTTTTTTGTTTCCATAGTTAATTGTTTCACACTCTTCTCCTTCTTCTCTTTTTTCCTTTTGATGTCTGGTGGGCTCAAGCTTTTATCAGACTTCTTCGAATCTGAAGAATTGGACGAGGAGGGCTTCTTACTCCGCTCAGACCTCCTCAAAGGGATTGGCACAGTCTGCTTCTCAACTCTTATAGGCATCCTCGTAGCTGGAGTTGTTGAGTTTCGCTTCTCAAGCCGTTCAGACTTCCTAGATGGGCTTGGATTCGTACTCGTTGAACCTTTCCCACTAGGCTGTCTCCCTTTCAAATTATTATTTTCATCATCCTTATTTCTGCGAGGGGGTCGAGCATCATTGGCCATCACTTCGGCTGTAAGCACATCACACAAACAATTTAACTGTTAAAAATAAACAAAACCACAATAAAATTTTGATTTCCAAAGCACATATGCACTTCAAAATCCAATTCAACAATTAACTATCAGTTCCAAGCATTTTTTTAAATCTTTTTCGCCTTTTATTCTTTGTACCATACGTACCCGACAATCAACATGTCCACAAACTGTTTTCACTTTCCCTCCCTACCACATTGTTCAAAGGTTTGATCAACAACAATCAAATTCTACATGAACATGCATACATACATACATACATACATGCATACCTGTGGCAACCGTGCCTATATATATATATGCACACCAAACCCTAAAATTCTTTGAGGAACAGGAAACTAATGATGGCAAGTAGGTGATCGTATTGAACTTTGTGGCCACCGTGAGATCAAAACCTTAAAATTACATACAGCTATACAAATCATACTCAATAGTCAACGAAAGACATGCATTTTCACCAATGTACATGCACGTTAAAAAACAACAAAACCTCAAAATCATCTTCAATGCAACAAGGGCTCGAAACCAAAAACGCCTAGCAGCCAAAACCACAACACAAATTACATGATTACAACCAAAACTCGAAATTCAACAGGACTGGATCTCAGTTACAACAATGTCACATGTTGAACCTTCAAAAACCCCCAACTCTCACCATCAACAAGAAACACTGAATTGAACAAAAGAAAAATATTTAACACGAAATCTACTAGCGTAGCCACATGAAAAAACCTAATGCATGTCAATTGCAGCATAATTTCAAGTGCATTTACGATTTAACCCGTAAAATTAGAGATTGTGAGGAAGAAATTTACACGAACCGACAGGAGCGCGATTTCGTGAATCAGAGAGTTGAAATTCCGCGTAGGAAGTGAATCATAGGGCGTTTGGTTGGATTTTCGCGAGAAAATCAAGATTTCAGCAGAGAACGAGGGAAAAAAGAGGGAGAGCAGGTGTGTTTTGTTGTGTTTTATGATTTTCAATTTTTTGCCTTTATTTGGGTGGCGTACGCTAGCAGTGCGAGGCGTTGAGAGCGTCCCTGTCACGGTCACGAGAACCCGGTTCGGTCTAGTTGGCAACCACATTTTATAATTTATACACACTCGCCATCCTCTCTTTTTTTGTTTTCCCAACAATGCTGCACTAATCTTCAAAAACAAAGATTAGTGATTGATTTCAAATATATATATTATACCACAAATTGTTAGAAAAACAAATATCAGAATAGTGACTTCAACAAATATATATATATATATATATATTATACAACACCAACAAAATTATATATATATATAAACTAAAATAATAATAATGATTAACTTGATTGATAGAGCCTTGTAGTAATGACAATGTCCTTAGACAGAAATTTCTCCTCTTCCCACTGCTTGAAGGTCCAATGGAGTCTGCCCTAGAATACAACTATCGATCTTCTGAATCAAAGCAGATGATGCAGAAGCCAGACGAATACTGAATACTTCTCTCCAATGTCAAAAAGTATATTGATGTGTGTTTTGTTTGTTAAAAGAAAATTTCTATATATCTGCAACAGGAAAAGTTATTGTATTTATAGTGTAATATGTGATTATTAGAACAGTCATGTATGTTTTCAAATATTGTCATTATTTGAATTTAAATTTAATTTAATTTAAAATCAAATTTAAATTAAAACAATAAAATAATAATAAAACTTAGTTTTAAATCAAAGAACCCAGGCACACAGGCCCAATGCCCAATCTATGATAATTAATAAAGCCCAAGCCCAATCCATCTAGTCCACTTTACTCAATTAACAAGTGTGATGGGTCCCTGTGAGATTCTTTGTTTCAAACATAATATATTTATTTTTCCAACAACATGTACATTACATAATTATGAGGAGCATATCATTGTATTGATATTATTTTGTCCACTCCTCATGGTTTTGTTTACATTAAAGTTAGGTGACTCTAGTTTTATTAATTGAATTAAAAAAACCAATTTGTTTACCAATCCTTCATTAAAATCTGTTGACGTTCGAAAACGGTCAACCAGAGATTCTCGGGCTCAGACGGTGAACTTGGTAATTAAAGGTTCTGACCGTACTGATGGAAGGATAGTAAATGGACAATTAATACAGTTCAAGGTTGGTGGTGATTAATTCAGGTGAAGGAATGTCGGTCCTGGAGGTTGGTCGGATTTAATGAGGTGATCAATGAGGAATTAAAAAGAAAGAGAGGGAGAAGAGACAGAAGGATTTTTACGTGGTTCGGTGACTGTACCTACATCCACGGCCACCCTGGAGTAATTCTGGCAGAGTGACAGTTCTCTAGTATGTTCAACTTATATATACAGTAAAAAGGTTTCCCATCTTTATAGAGGATGGGAGATCACAATAGAAAATACAAAAGAAAGTTATACACATTACTGGCAACGGCTAGTTTCAACTAATCCTGACATTGTCATGCTGCATTAATTGTAAAGGTAATGATGATTCTCTTCTTGCACAAGTCTGCATTTAATATACCTGGAGAGGTCTTCACTTCATTAAATGCTTCTGGGTAATTGTGTAGGCAGTTTCCGACGGGAAATCATGAGAGTTGGTAATTCTGACAACTTGCTATACACGATATCTCCTGAGTAAGCCTTCCGGTCAGCCAGGAGATGCATACTGAAGGGGAGGTAAGACGGTCTGGAGGCTCCCGCAAGCTCGCGACCTGTGCAACCTCTCGAGCTCCACGAGCTGAAGGTACGAGCAGGAGGCATTCTGGGAACTGTTGCTGGCTTGCGACCTAGACGGCCTCACGAGCTGGGCTTACAGCCGCTGGTTCCATCCTTGGGCCTCCTGGGCCCTTGCTTCTGTTCAAGTTAATAAGGCCTGTACTGGCCCATTTGGACCGATCGAGAAAATGGGTATAACAAAATCTTTTTAAGTCAGTACTAATGGATTGAAAAGTTTATGAAACTTACCATTATGAATTACTATTTGTATGGTCCAAATATGTACTCTCAAAATCGAAAGACATTAATACTCAGAAAATTCATACGTGGGAGTTGGATCATAGGTTACAAGACAATCACAAGCAAAAGGTCTCATTTGTTCACCTTGCAAGTACCATGTTGCTTTGTATCAAAAGAGACTTGAAAAGGCAAAACTCAGATATCGAAAACCCGTTACTAGTATATGGTGTGTATTGTGCACACTATTTGAAGACAAGAAAGGTGATATGAAACGAACCCACGATTACTCATATTATAGATTCAAAACCAAAGGGTTTTGCATATTAGCAAGACTTCCTCATATTAGTAGAGTTTACCCATACTTAAGACTTATCCTTAGTCGACACTTAGCTTTATTAATAGCTATGTACTTAATAAGAATTGAGATCTTCTACTAACTTTATTTTTTATTTGACATATTATAAAAGAAGTTAGAGTTTAAATGATTCATAAGAGAAAAAAAATAAATGTTTAGCTATTATAATATGATAAGCCACATTAGTGAAGTCTATCCTTATTAAAGACATGTCCTTATTGGTAGTTGCACAACAATTACAAAGTAGTTATCGACTCACCGCCTAACCATTACAATATAATAGACCATATTCATAAGGTTTATCCATATTTAAGACTTATCCTTATTAGTAACTACATATCAATTATCTACCATTACTAGTCATTACAATATGATGGATCATATTAGTAAAGTTTATATGCATTAAGATTTCCTTTTATTCTACTTCAAAAAAAAAAAAAAATTCTTTTTATTCAAAACTTATTCTTGTTAGAAACTACATAGTATATGAAACAATTATCCACTTACTGCTAGTCGTTACAATATGATGAATCCTATTAATGAGGTTTACTCATATTTAAGACTCAATATATATTAATAAATGTACGTTTCGTACAGTTTATCTATTAGTTAAAAGTATTTTTTTAATGTTAAAAACTCTACTTAATTTTTTTACGTCGTTTAGTTGATATTTCAATAGAATTTTTAGAAAATTAAAAAAGTTAAAAAAAAAAATGTCTACTTTGAGAAGCTCAAATTTTGAGTTTTTCCAAATAGACCATTTTTAACATTTTTAAAAAAATTAAAATATCTAATCTGTCTCTATTTTATTTTATTAATATTTTTATCTTCTCATAACTCTATTAAACTTTCTTTATAAATATAAACACAAAATATCCACTTTCATTCATTTTTTATTTTATAAAAATATATGAAAACCCCTCTTTAACCAATAACTTTTTTATATTTTGTGGTTTTTTTTAATTGATTTTGGTTGATAATACTTTTTTTTATTATTAATTCATTGATATATATATATATCAAACCTATTACACTTTTTTTATAAATATAACCATATAACATTAATTTTTATTCACTTTTTATTTCATAAAAATATATGAAAACTTCTCTTTAACCAATAAGCTTTCTATATTTTGTATATATTTATATATATATTTTTTCAATTGGTTTTGACTGATAATGTAATCTTTTTGGTTATTGGTTTATTGATATATATATATATATATATATATATATATATATATATTGCAATTGGCACAGGTGCCAAAAAAACAAAAAAACAAAATTTTTTTATTTCTTTTGAAAAAAATTGAAAAACAAAATCAACCCATAAGGCTGAAGTGAGTGCAACTGAATTTTATGAGAACCATAAAATAGATTAAAAAAAAAGAATAAAAAACTACGACATCTTTAATTTATTGAGGCTAATTAAACCAAGAGTGAAAAATTGATAGAGAACAAATAAAATCTTTATTACTACTACGATTGATTAATTTTTTATGGTTGAGGTTGAAGTAATTACATTCCTATAATGAATATATCACTCCTCTCTTATATGTCCTTTTTAGTAAATTAATAATCTAAAAATATTTTAAAGATGATTTAATCAAACAGTTTATAATTTAAAAGAGTTTTTTTAATTGACAATCAAACAGTCAATAAATTTATTCTAAAAGATCTATTTCTAGAAGATCTACTTCCAAAAAATCTATTTGGAGAAGTTGTATCAAACGAAGTGTAACACCCTCCCCTCGATCCTCGGCGTACCGGACACCACTAATCGAGATGGAGGACGTTACGCTATTTTCCGTACTTATTTACGAAAATCCATTTACTAATTTAATATAATTATTGAAAATCCGGCAGAGTTTCCTCTATTTTATTAAGAAATCCAAAATTTTCAAAACCTGTATAAACAAAGAAACACTTCAATATATCTTCCAATTTCTCAACTTCTATACTCGGACACCCCGTCCGTCTCAAAATCACTTCAACACACAAACTCAACCCAAAGTAAACATATTCTAATTATATTTTCAAAATAAAGTAAACATAAATACTTTAAAACATTTCATCAACATATTTTTCTCATCTTTTTGAGAAAACATTTAGAACCCTAATTCAAAATTTATATACATTAGAATTGACAATATTTCATACACATATGCATTTACATATGCAAAATGTGAGTTCATAACATTTCTTTGATGTAACAAAAATATGTACATATCAAAATGACTACCAAAAGGATTTGAATTTGTGATGTGACTCTGGATGCGCAACGGAAAGATCTTCTTGTCAGCCTTTCTCTCTCAGCTTACCTCAACTACCTGCGCGTGGAAAATCCAACGCGCTAAGCTAACATAGCTTAGTTGGTATACATATAAAATAATATCAATCACAAAATCCCACTAACATAACATATCGAAATCACAGGATTTTATAAACACAATACGTACATATTATCTTTTCATAAAAACAAATAACGTTCCATATAATATATATTCAAACAACCAATCAAAACTTTATAAAATGCATTTCAAAAACATATATTCCACTCAAATTCATAATCGAGTATTATTCTATCATAAGAGCCTTTCGTAAATGCTGTCACGATACCATGGATCGGTACGGATTTCACATCTATCTCTGGCATCGGACACTCGGTGCCTACCCGCCGGAGCTCAATTTCACATTCTTTTCACATTTTGGACCGGACACTCGGTGCCTCTCAAAGTCCGTTAATCATATCATATATAAACGTAACGGCGCAGTACTGCTAATAATATCCTATTGGCATGCCAAACACCAATCCCCACCTACCAATGTACAGGTTTACTCAGGCTCTCTATAATTCTATTAATAACGAAAATTATCAATTTCAATTAAACTTTATTACACAATTTCATTCGTTTCTCATTTCCTCTTGATTTCAAAAGATGGTTTTCGAATTTTGCTCTTCGAACCCATCATTAATCACACAACCCATCGCAACATAATATAAACAGCATGTGAATTCAAACGAAACGATAAAAATGCCCCTTGTTTTCTTTATGTCTTCAATTTCGACTGAGGGGTAGAATTATCGAAAATTGATTTCGTTTTCAAAAGTCATGTCACAAATCACTTTAATACCATTCATTAAACACGTATATAAGTTTACAAAGACGAAAATACCCCTATCCCTTAATTAATTCAAATTCGGATTTAAAGGGGATTTTACCCGAAAACTTTATTTTACTTGGTTTTAACCCATAAAATCCCTTCCATTATTATCCTACCCATACATACATATCATAAATAACAATTAATCACATAAAAATCATATTATCGCAAAGTTACGAAACAAAATAATAAATTTTCGCCACTAAAAAAAAATAAATTTCGAAACTAAGTGTATACCAACCTTTTAGAGCTTATAATCAAGCTCCTAGCCCTCCAAATAGAAGCTCAAAGCTTCTCCTTGCTCTTACTAGATTCCCCAAGCCCTAATTTATCACCTAAAGTTTAAAATTTATATTTTTAAAATCATAAAAACCAAAATAACTTAATTAAATATACAACCTACTAATTATTCATGCTTATGGATGTATTTACATGCATAAAAATCGATTTAAACACAAAAAAAAAATTGATCAAAACAGTACATACCTCACTAAACACTGTAGATCCGAAAATTTATCTTGGATTTTAGGGGGGTTTTGCAAGAAATTGGGTTATAGATATGTATAGAGGCTTAAATAAAAGAAATTTGTATAATTTTGGCTTGGAAAATGAAAAAAAAATTGAGAGATAACAGAGCTGCAGAACTGGTCACGGGAGGAAGAAGAGAAATCTGAAATTTATCAGATTTTTCAGCCTTTTTATATTAACATACTTTTTAAAATTATAATTTGACCCCAAAACTTTCTAAAATTGTATTTTGGCCCCAAAAACTGTCTAAAATTATACTTTAACCCAAAAATTCTGACACATACCCCTCTCCTATTAAACAATACTAACAACTTACCAATAATAAATTTTCTTCATCAAATCTTTCCCAAATAAAAGTCTAATTAAATCATTTTCCTAAAAAATTTCTTTCAAACTAATTTTTCTAACAATTAACTATATTAATTTACTAATTATATTAATTATAAATAAACTAAATTTTTAATCTCACTTAATGTAATTATATTCTAAAATTAATATTACTCATACGGAAGCAATTATCGGGATGTTACACGAAGTCTAACTATATAACAATCATAAAGCACTTATGCACTTGTCATCGTCGTCAGCTAGTCATTAGAATATGATGGACCATATTAGTAAGATTTATTCGTATTTAAGACTTATCATTATTAGTAACAACGCATTAATTAAACAGCAATTATTAACTCACTACTCAGCAGTAGACCAACGTCAAGTCTAGGTAGGGCTCAAGCCCCACCTCAAATATTAAAAAAGTAGCTTATTGTATTTATTTTTAAAATTAACAATTTAATATATAAATTTTTTTAAAAGAATTTATCATATAAATTTAATTTTATAATTTTTTTCTATACATATTAAAACTTTTGTTCCCCACTTTTGTCCATCCAGTGATGTATTCATATCTTTATTGATAAAAATTAGTGAAATTTTCATTTTTTTATATTATTATATTTTCTAATTATAATTTTCTATTTTTTTTTTGTTTTTGTAAACTGTAATATTCTTTAGGTTGACTGCCTTTTCATTTGTAAATTTTCCTCCAAAATTTATGGCAATAAAATTGTCAATAGATTTTTTAATTATTTTTATCACTCATTTCTTTCTTTGTAATATATTGTTGATTTTACTGTTTTATTAATTTATTTATTAAAAATATTTTAATTACAATTTAACTGTAATATTATCCAAGTTTATTGATTAGGTGTGTTATTTTGATTAGATATAAATTTTCTCATTCAATAATTTTTTTTAATTAAATCATTTATACTATACTACAATATTAGATTGTTGAGGATCTAACTTTAAATCCAACAACAAGCCCAAAATCGCACCATAAATAGGATAGATTTTGAATCAATTGACGTACAAAATTAGATAAATTAATCCCTTATAATAAATCACATAAATTACCTAACTCTAACTCAAGCAATTTCAAATAAAAATATTCAAAAGAGCCAAAATAGATTTAGGATCAAATCACCAAATTGATTTGAATTTTAGCTCAAGCGATCCCAAGTATTGCTACCCAGAAAAGCTGAAAGACAATAGATAATTGTCGCACAAAAACCAAGATTTTATTGATTTCTTCAAAGGCAATAACCATTCATAACATGACTTTAAACTCTTATTTATAGCCAAACAATTTCCTAACTTTCACAAGAAAGCAAACTTCCTAAAAGGAAATAATAACTTAAAAATAAATAATATCAAACAATAAAGGAAATAATATCAAGCAATTAATAGAAAACCTAAAAAGAAATAATATCTAAACCTAAAAGGAAATAATATCAAATCCTAAAAGAAAATAATATCAAATCTCAAAAGGAAATAATATCTAAATCTATTATGGGTAAATTCTGGTCTGCATAAATGGGTTGGTAAAAGTCCAATAAACTAACCCAGAGGGTTGATCCAATAGACAAAGTCCAGGATCTAAAGAATGGACTCAGCTCCCAGCTAGCTGTGCATCCAGCTCGCAGCTTCCAGCTTTCAGCTAACTGTGCATTCAGGTCGCAGCTCTCAGCTCCCAACTAGCTGTGCATCCAGCTCGCAGCTCACAGCTCTCAACTAGCTGTGCATTCAGGTCGTAGTTTTTAGCTCCCAGCTAGCTGTGCATCCAACTCGCAACTTTCAGCTCTTAGCTAGTTAAACATCCAGATCGCAACTTTCAGCTCTCAGCTAGCTAAACATCCAGGTCGCAACTCTCAGCTCTCAAACCTCAGCTCTCATGTCTTAGATCTCAGACCTCAGGTCTCAGACCTCGGTTATCAGGTTTCGTACCTATGAGATCTATGCAATCCCGAATCCCGATGAACAATTAATGCAGTATGACACTGACAGAGCTATTACTCAATGTAATAAATATCATGTCAGAGTAGTTGATTATTTAACATATACTATGCTCAATTGTAAATCTCCCACTTATAAATAGGGGTGAAATCTCTTGTACGAGGGGACTTGGTTTTTTAAATAGAGAACTTATTTATTAGTGATATGGTCACTGCAAAAAATATGTTGAGAGTGACCCGTGGATGTAGGTACCATTGCCAAACCACGTAAAAATCTATGTGTCTCCACATTGTTCTTCCTCCCTTCTATTTCATTTTTAGTTGCTTTTATCTGTTGTTATTTGCTTTGACTGCATTTATTTATTGTTATCTATGTTATCTTTGTTCTTCCTCTTGCATCTCCTCTTTGCTTTTTTTGCTTTGTTTCTCGTTAATTGCATGTATTGGGCCTAGAATCTCCGGTCGACCATTTCCACGTGTCGACAAAATCTAAAAGAAAATAATATCAAATCCTAAATTAAACCAATTCCCAAAGTAGATTGTTGTTGACCCTTCTTTGACCAACGTCGATTGTCTTGATTGTGACTATGTGGTTCCACAAGCCACCAGCTGCAAACTCCTCATTCTTTTCCTTGCCTATTGATGGAGGTTCTCATCATAAGTTTTTAACTTATAATTATTGTTTGTAGTACATAATAATACTATAGAGCTTAATGATGATATAATTTATTCAATTTCACTAGAGATTTACAAACACTCATCCCCTGGTTTAAGTTTTTAGCATATTTTACTTTTACATCCATGATAGATGTTTGAGTCTCATCATATACATATACGACTACAAATATATGTGAGAAATTTTTTCCCTTTCATGTGAAAGTCTCATAATACTATAGAAATTGATTTTCAAGTCACATTTATGGTTTTCAATTTTGGTAAGTTTTGGAGACGTTATCAACTTTATATATATATTTGGTACATTAATAAAAAGTATTTATTTTATATAGTTGAATCTTACTATTTTTGTATTGCGTTTTATAATATGGTTCATCAAATAGTTGTCCGAACGATGCTAGTAATGACAATTCAATAATTTAAAATAATAGGATCGAATTTTCAATTACATAAAGATTGAATTGATCTCTTGTGATTCATAAATTCTTCAACATTCGATCTTTCTTACTATGACTCATCATCAAAAAACCATATATGGGCATAATTTTGAAGAATTTGTTCATTTTTTTTTTTTCATAAAATAAATCCTGCAATAGAAAGAAAATGATAAAGGCTTATATAATCATGAAGGGTTCGACTAGGGGTGGCAATCCGGGTTGACGGGTTGGGTTGGACATGACCCAAACCCGACCCAATAATTTTTGACACGACCTGATAAGAAAACGGGTTGAACCCCCTCAACCCGAACCCGACACGGTTACTAATGGGTCAACCCGTTAATGACCCGTTTAATCGATACGTTAGTGACTCATTTAACCGACACAAATAATAACCTATTTAATCGACTCATTTAATGATAGTTAATACATTTAAATTTTAATATAAATATAATAAAAAAACAAATTTAAAATAAAGATACATAAGACCTAAAAAATACAATCATCCACAAATACAATCCAAACCATAAAAATACAAATGTTTACAAAGATAATTATAAAAATATCTCTGCAAATATAGTCCTTCATATTAAAAAATAATAATAATAACATAAAATTTTTTTTGATGTAGTCTTTTATAATAGAAAAACAACATCAAACGTTGATTACATCCGTCAAACTAAACTTGTTAAAAAATAATAATTAAAAGTTAATTAATTTAGAAATTATACATTTATACATAAAAAAAAATAGTTTAACAAATATTTTATCAAAACCAATAAAATTTTACCACTACATGACAATTTGTGATGAGATGAAGTGTAGAGATTAAGTTTAGAGACTTGTGTTTAGGTTAGGGTTTGAACTTTGAAGGGTATATATATCTACCACTAAAATTACATGACTATCCCTCTAAAATAAAATTACTTTTTTACCTTTATTTAACAGGTCAACTTGTAACCCGTTAAATAGAACCTGAACCCGACCCGATAATTAAACGGGTTAGACGAGTTGAGCCGTTTATTTATCCAACCCGTTAATACTCAACCCTAATTCGTAATAATCGTGTCGGTTTCGTGTCGACCCATCGTGTCGGGTTTCAAATTGCCAGCTCTGGGTTCGACCAACCCTCATTGTTGATTGATGATGTGCAGTCAACCCTAAAATTAGGGTTCTTTGTTTTATGTTTTTTGTGATGTGTGGCTAGAGTGAGGAAAAATATGGATCAAGTCAAAAAAGAAAAATGGTCAATCGATTTTCAATACAAAACATCCTTTTATATTAATCAATTTAGGGTTTTCTAATTTGATAAGAACACATATTTTCTTATTAATTAGAATATTTAATTTCCAATTTTAGAAAAACTAATTCATTTATAGCCAAACAATATCCTAACTTCCCTAACAAGCAAGACTTCCTAAGAGGAAATAATAAATAAAAAGAAATAATATTAAACAATAAATGAAATAATATCAAACAATTAAAGAAAAACCCGAAAGCAAATAATATCCAAACCTAAAAAGACATAATATCAATTCCTAAAAAGAAATAATATATAAATCTAAAAAGAAATAATATCAAATCCTAAAATGAAATAATATCAAATCTTAAAGGGGAATAAATCCAACAAATAAAAGCTAACTAATAGAGAAATAATAATAAAACAAAAATAAAGAAATAATATCTAAAACGTCTTGTCAACATACATAATTAGATGCTCAAATTATATTATTCTTTTTTCATGGCTTGTGGTAAGTACGAGCTAGTATGGGCCCAAGTCAAAGTCAATTGTATCTTTATTAGTTTTGAAAATGTATTGTCTAATTATGAATTGGATTGTAGTAAGTACTTGACCAAGCCAAAGTCGATTAATGAAAGATTATGTTACTTCATTGATTTGGAAATTGGATTATCTAATTATAAATTAGATTTTTCAATTGGAAAAATGATTATCTAATTATGAATGAGATTTCCCAATTTGGAAATAGGATCACCTAATATTATTTAGAGAAATTGTTGAAATAAACTTTTTTAGGCTAAAGTTGAAAAGTAACTCTCTTTTAAAATTCCATATTTATATCAAATGTACTTTTGTTTGAAAATAATTATTTATCTAAGATTTTTTTTTTTTAAAAAAAAGGTTAGTGTTCAACTTAAACCTAAGAAAATGGTCATTTATGGAAAAAAAAAAAACATTTATTTAAATATCATGTGAATGTAATAGCATTATACATGTAACACATATAATTGGACGCTCCAATTATATTATTTTTTTCTCATTTCTTGTAGTGAGTACGAGCTAGTAAGCGGACCAAATGAATTTGCAATTTTGAACTCTAATGATATCGAAATTATTAATTAAAACTTTTTAATTAAATAATTTATTATGATTAACTTTAAAATTACTTTACTAAAAACCTAAAGTTGCACTTTCAAAATTACATATGTTTTACACAATCTAAATTCTTTAGTGTCTATCAATCTAATCACTGGATATAGTTCAATCCTATATGAATAGTTCATAATTAGAGTTAGATCATTAAAGTCCGTTTTACCTCTCTAATTATATTTTATTCCTATTTATTCTCTAACGAACAATATATTTATGACAACTTTATCTTTTTGTTTACTTATAAACAAAAAATCGAACGCTCTTATTACCTGAATCAATACTTAAAGAAACTACTCATCTACTTTTCGCAAAAATGAGTGGATTCTACTATTATATAGAATGTTTCCAGCCACTTATTAAATTATATTTCCAAATTACGAAACTTATAAACTGTAATTTTATAACAACCTCATCCATATAAATCAAAATATATAACCTAATAAATATGAGTCTATAATATACTTAGGATTAAAATCAATCTATAGATAATCATTAGGTCGATAAATATGAATTTCTTTATTTAATGGATATTAATGCTATCACTGATGTGTGTATGTTATGCTAGCAGATTAATTTTTTTTTTCTTTTTTCCCTTCATGTTGCTACTTGTTAGCATGATGAACATGTTAAGCTCTTGATAGTTTATTTTATTATAGTTTCTTCGTTAAGAAACTACTTGGATGGAATGATTTAGTTATATCTTTGATACTACTAAGGGTAATGAGAAGTACTTATGTTTTTATTATCACTTGTACATTTTCATACATTGAAAAAACACTGCCACTTATATTCCAAAAAGTATCATATTCACCAGCATCAGGTGCCTTAACCCTCCTTGTGTGGACTCCAAATTTTGAAATCTACCATGTGGGTAGGTTTCCAGGTTATTCAATCTTCCATGTAAGCTTTCTAGGTTATGCACCCTTTCTTGTAAGAATTCTGGGCTTTGCATTCTTGATTTTAGTAGCTTCATTTCCTCTTCAAGTATTCTGCTAGTTTCTTCATTCCTTTCTATCCCTAACAGTTGATTGTTGCATTCATTATCATTAGGTTCCCAAGAAGAGTAGTAATTGCAGTGCCTTTTCTCAATTCTCATAATGAAAATACAATTTGCTTGGGTTGCTTTGGGATTCAAGAATCTTTACAACTGCTTTCTTGCCACAAAAACACTATGTTTTTTATTTTACTACTCCTCTATTCAAGATGCTTGATGTGACCTCCATATTGCTGTTCTAATCTCTTGTATATTTGGGTTGTTTGATTGTATTTGGAAGAGTTTTTGATGCAATCAGTTGTTGTGGTGTGGTTTGTGGTTTTGTGTTGTTGGGGTGGATGATGGAATAGAGTTCTGTGCTCTGTTTTTTGTGGAATTTGATGGCCAAAACATGTGCATATGTGATGCATGAAAACAGTAGCCGAACGGGTTCAAGTAGCGCTTATATAGCCACTGTGTGCGCAACGGTCCAATATCCGGGGTAAAAAGTGTAATTTTCAATTTAGCAGTAGCCCTCAAAGGTAAATATGTAATTTTAACCTCTGTTGGTGTGAGAATGTACTTCTTTTAAAGAACATGTGATGGAAGGGAAATTTTGGCTATTTTCCCAAAAAGTTGGGGACAATGGTGAATATCTCAAAAGTCAGGGAAAACGATAATTTCCTATACTATAAACATAAAATAAAAGAGAAGGTATAGAAGAGGAATTCTCTATTCCTCAAGCACTCCACAATGGTAGTCTGTGATTGCTGTTCACGCGGCACATTATACCAACTCTATACGAGTAGTTTTGGCCCCTTAATATGTTATTTTGGGAGTAAATAACTGGACTACAAAGGACTTTGAGAGTAATGACGTAAAAATATTTTTTATATTGTTCAAAAAACAAAACAAATCTTCAATGATAGTGTTGAAATATTAATGACCAAGTAAAACTTCAAAATTATTTTCAATTAAAAAAAGGGGCTGGGTTAATCAATTTAGGTTTAAGTACTACGTTACAATTAAAAAAATTTATATAAAATTAAAATTATATTATCTTTGGAATGACAGATTTGGAAGAAACTATTTTAAATATAATTAATTTACAATTAAATAAAAGTCGATACTTTTTTCTGATCATCTTTAACATTTTTAAGTTGCTTACCACCTAAAAAGCAAACAAAAACAAAACAACTTAATAATTCTGATTTAGATTCTTAAGTGTTAAATGAAAAACGCACATACAATAAGACGCCTTAATGCTAAGTTGAAAAGTCAAGCAAGCTGTATGAGAACACTTTTGTATTTTTTTTCCTTATATATATATATATATATTTTAATTTTATTACAGTAGTGTTGTATAATCCACTTGCTTCTAAAATATATATATATATATATATATATTTTTCTCAAAAGACAAATGGAAAGCAGAAAACATCAACGTATAAATTCTCGAGGGTTATTGATTGGAAAATAACAAGGCAGAAAACAATCCAAAATGGTTATTCTATTTAATCTTTAACAATGGTCACTAGTATATTGGTTGGCCGGCTGTTGATTTTTCTTCAAATTTCAACATGTCTTCTTGTGTTCAAACTAAAGTAGTAGTTAAGCAAAGAATCATTTCTGAGATAATAAGTTTGTCCGATTTTCCCTTACACTGCAGAAGCATCATTTTAATATATGTTCCATACTTCCATTCCATGTCAGGATGTCACATCTTTTATCTTCCAAATTTGATGAACTTTTCCAAGCTGATACCCTTTTATCATCTAACAAAATGCAACTTGTTTGATCTCAGAAACCATGTTTTATCTCTGGTTACTCATGTGGGCATGCATCAATTTAAGCTATGCTCAACAATATTATGACTCATCCGAATGCTCATCGACTACTAGCTCTCCAGGTTCAAGATACACTTGCAATTCCTTACATGATTCTTGCCATTCATACCTGGTGTACAGAGCTAACCGATATTTTCAGACTCTTTCGAATATTTCAGGCCTATTCGATATGAGTCCTGACAAGCACGGTGAGGTACTTCACTTGAACAGTCTTACATCTCCTTCAGAGATGCTCGATCCAGGTAGAGAAGTTCTCATCCCTATTAATTGTTCTTGCTCAGGCCAGTTTTTTAAGGTAAATTTCAGTTTTGTAGTCGCTGGAAACACAACATTCACAGAAATTGCTTGTGGAGTTTTTGAAGGTTTACTAAAATCTCTCACACTTGCTGAGGAAAACCAGTCTCAAGAAAATAGTCTTCGTGTCGGTTCCAAGCTTAATGTGCCTTTAAAATGTGCCTGTCCTGATAATGTTTCAAGTAGTAAAGGAGTGAAATACTTGGTGACATACCCTTTTGTAGAAGGGGACGGTCCGGTTTTATTGAGCCAGAAATTTGGTATTTCCCAGGAAGATTTATTGGCTGCTAACCTTTTAGACTCCAAGCCAACTGTGTATCCGAACACAACTTTTCTGGTTCCCCTTAAATCATATCCGTTTATAAATTTCAATATTCCTGATTCTCCACCTCCTGCTCCTGGTTTTCTTCCAACAATTACAATTGAAAACACTGCCAAATCAAAGCTTAGGAATTTGTATATTGTAGGATCAGTTGTTGGGTTCTGTTTAGTACTTGTAGCTATTCTTGCTTGTGGATTGTATGTCAAGGCCTTAAACAAATGGAAGGGTGAGAGGCTACAATCATTCACTAGAAGCAGTACTCCAATGTCACGTACTGCAACAATTAGAAGCTCTCCTCCATCTGGTCAAACAGGTAGAAGCTCTACGAATTCATGTTTATCTCCAGATCTCCTGATTGGGGTAAAGTATTCTTTAATCAGTTACAGCATAGAGGAGCTAAAAAAAGCAACTAATAATTTCAGTGAAGATACCAAGATTGGAGATCAAGACCATAAGGCCACGATTGATAACATTGAAGTGTTGATCAAGCAGATGAGGTTCGAAGACACACGCCATGTAATTGATGTACATTCCAGGATCAATCACATAAATATTGTAAGTTTACATGGTGTATGTTATGGAGAAAATAATTTTTCCTGGTCTTATCTTGTGTTTGAATACCCCAGCAATGGCTCCTTAAGAGACTGCTTGTCTAATCCGTCAAATTCCCTTCGTTGGTCGAGGCGAGCACAAATAGCCTTCGATATAGCCACAGGCCTTCACTATCTGCATTACTGTATTTTCCCAACCTATGCTCACCTAAACATAAACAGCAGACAAATATATTTGACATCAACCTGGAGAGCAAAGCTTGCAAATAACGGAACAAACCCTGCTGGTGGATCTTCAAAAGCCAATGACAATAATACACAAGGGAGGACTAAAAAGGGTTGGGTTGCGCCGGAGTATTTGGTCCATGGATCAGCTTCTGAGAAGGTGGACATTTTTGCATTTGGGGTGGTTTTGCTTGAGCTCATCTCAGCAAGAGAGGACATGGACGGACAATCATTCAAGGACTCCATTGGATTTCTTGGAGGTGGATCAACTAGTGAAGGTGGCTGCTTTGAACAACTGAGGGGTTTCATGGATCCAAATTTAAAGGGAGATTACCCTCTAGCTGAAGCTTTGTGTCTAGCAGTTTTAGCAAAGGCTTGTGTGGAGGATGATCCTATGCATAGACCATCAATGGATGATATTTTAAAAGTTCTTGCCAGAATGGTATGATTGTAAGTAGCTAATTGTCAAGTGAACATTACCAAATTTTATTTATTGTATGTTGTCATGAGTCATGGCATCTATTATTGATTGTGTCTTAAGTAATTTTGATTGTTGATCCCTTAGAAGAAGCCCTTTTGTTTTTCTAGGAACTACATGTTTTTTTTTTTTTTTTTATCTTTCTGCTATGAGTATGGTACACCTAATTTTTTTTTTAATAGATGTTTAAAAAAATTGGTGGACCACATGACATTATTAGATGGATTATCTTAAAAAGAAAAAGTTTGGGAGTGGTTGGAACGAACTTGTGTAAATTTGCACACGTAAATATACATAATTGGAAGTTTGATAATTTTTGTTTATCCTCTCTTTTTCTTTTTCTTTTTTCTTATGAAATTGATTTCATTAGTCTCTTCCTATATTAGTAGTACACACATAAAAACAATTACATAAATTGCAAAATTTTTTATCAAAATCATTTTTGCATAAGGGTTGTTTTTTAATTAATTTTAAAAATCAGTTTTCTTTTTACAACTTTTGAGTGCATTAGATACCCTATTCTCGTTAAATTAGGTTATATGTCCAAAGATTTGAATAAAATAATTTATTTTTTCATTTAAATAGATTTTATTCTATTAGTTTTGATATTATTTAAGACTTAATAATGTTACACATCTCGTTTTTTATATCTCATTTACATCTCAATCAAGGATATAGCAATTGCTAATGTAATGGTACATATAATGAAGAGAACGGAATCCTTCTAATTACTATTTAATTCCTTTTGGGCCAAGGGACCATGGCTTCGGGTTTGGGCCTGATCATCAATTAAAGCTTAGTGAGTTAATTAGGCCTGTGTCATCGATGCCCACCAATATTATTATGACGTAATTTGTAATGATCATCCTTTTTTTTTTTAGGTATGTAATGACCATACTTAATAATTACAGAACATATATTAATATTAATTGGGTGTTTAAGAATAGGAGAGTGCCAATAATATGCGGTAGCTTAATAAAGCATCATGTGATCAGAATGTTGTAGCAATGTTAACTAATTTGGTTTTAAAATACAAATTAAGATCAATATGGATGATTACAAAATGTTACATGCCATTTTAACTTCCATTCATGTAGGGAATTGTCTTAAGCAGGTATGAGGCGTGTGTGTGTGTGTGTATATACATATATATATATATATATATATATCGTTAACTGGAGGGTAGCAGGTAGTTACTTCAAAATATACCAGTCTTTTACATTTTTCTTGAAATGTTTTTAATTAAATTCTTTTTGCTTAATTTTGAACTACTGAATTTGTATAAATTTTCCATGAAATAAACCAAATCCATATAAATTAACTAGCCCAGTTATTAATACAAGAATAATGTTAATTGTCCAAATTTTGTCTAAATTTCATATCCTTATATCATGATCTTATCTTAAAAAGTAAAAATATACACACTAGGTGTATTGAAACTTTCTAAGATTTTAGGTTTAGATGATGTGGTAAATTAACTTTTAACAATCATATTAGTTATGAAATGATGTAAAGATTAAAAATCAGCTTTCGACATTATTTGGATAGTGTGACAGTACTTTTAAAATACTGCATAACTTATTAGAAAAATCAAAACAACAATCGTAGTTTATTTATTCAATGTAAGTATAATAAGTTAAATAACATATATGTGTGCATAAACATAAGTAGACAACCTCTAGCTAGCGATCAATAGCCGCTCATAATGATAATGGATCGAAATAATTAAAAGAACAAGCAGGAATCCTATGGTCCCTTGTATAAAAAAAAATATATGAATCTATTTCAGTATGTATATGTATAGAACTAGAATGCATGCCATACAATGTGACAGATTATGAGCTAAAATCTCATGGACTTCGATTGTCCTCCTGATCAGTATCTGGTCTAAAAAGTTGCACAGAGCGCGAGTTTAGTGGTTGCAATGGTCTTGCATTAGTGTCCGAGTCCTGCAAAAATCATTGCAATGTTTACATTAGCATTTCGCACACAGTTAATTATTTGCATGATTTAATTCGAATTTTCCAATCAAAGATCTAAATTTCAAGTTCTCTTTCAGATCAATTAAATTTCAAGATCTTCTAAGGTTCCATTGGCATATTTGACCAATTTATATATAAATTCACTTTTTGTGAATTAACTCTACACAATTGAGGTTTTGACAGGTTTTTAAAATATTAAGATCTAGTTGGCAGCTAGAGTACTTTATTAATTGTTTAGATTAATTTATATCAACAAACTTAAATTTTTGTAACAAAAGTTTTATTCAAAAGTATAGATTACTTAACAAAAAGTTCTGACAAATTTCAAGATCAGTTTTTTTATACGAAGTTTTTGTTGAATTCAAAATCAATATATAATAGTTTAAGGGTAATATAGTGCATGCAGCTACTTACATCATGAACAGCAACGCGAAGCAATTTCACTTGTTCCCTAGTTACAGTCCTCACCTGAAGATGATCATGATCAGATTTAAAATTAATTAACAATTTAATATGTTGATTATTAACAAAATATAAATGATTTGAGTTGTCAAGTTATTTATATAATTGCAAACCTTATTGACAATGGTCCAGAGAACATTTTCAGTGCAAGGAGGAATAGTAAGAGAACCAATGTATCTGTAATATTTTCTGCTGCCCATTTTTATGTGCCTCGGATCAACCACACCCGCTGCTCTCTCTAACTCTGTGGTACCTCCAATGGCTCTTAAACGATCCTCTAACTGCTCAAAAAACATATATAGCAAGCATGTTAGAACTCTCAGAGAGAGAGAGAGAGAGAGGGAGAGAGAGAATTATTGAGAGAGCTGTGGTCCAAAATTACCAATTTCAAGAAAGAATCGGGTCGTCCAATCTTGTACAGGATCCCAACAACTGCGTACTTTCCATCTGCACTCTCGTGGACCATGTGTGCCTCGAGAGCATAACTGTAGTTTAATTTCATAGATAATTAAAATCCTAATCTTTTACTTTCAAATGAATGCCAAACTTATAATATGTCTATTTCATTGAAGACTTCTTTTTATGTATTTATAATTTTTTTTAAAATTACTTTTTTGATTTTTTATAAAATTGTATTAAAAAAATCTTAAAATTATACATATTTTAAGAACTATTTTCAGAGACTATCTAGGAATTTAATTATATAGTAAGCACCTCTTGCCATTGATAGTGTGCTCTGAAGGGGAGTGCCAATGGCATTGTTGGAGTACATACTCAGTTCCATTTATCTCAAGACTTCCTGCACCACCGTCCCATTCTAACTGCATCCACATGCAATTCAAAGAGTGAAATTAAATTAAACCAAATTAGGATGAGCCTTCAATGAATTGTAAAATTTAAAATATTATCTTCGCACGACAAACAACCATTTGGTGGTTTCAAACTCTCACCTAATGGCCTGCCCCAACTTAATTATCCCACCAAATACTTACAACTTGTGTCTTTTTATAATGATAAAGCCATAATTATGTAATCTCGTAATTGACTTTGATCGATCAGTTGGCCGGTAGGCTTTGTTTGGCAAGATAAGTTATCTATAGATTATATAAAGACAACCCTTAAAAAACAAGGTATATATAATTGTAAATCTAACTTTTGGATTACAGGAAAGCCTCCCCCGCCCCCGCACCGTAAGATCTCACAGCCGGCGACTCCAAACAAACAGTTTGGTTAAAATATTTTGTTGTTATCGGTTATTTTGAAAGGACAAAAAAAAAGGGAGAATCCTAATTTCTCCCCTGTAATTTAAGAAAATAGCCAAAATTTCTCTTTTACTTGAAAAAATTAATGAATAAATGGGGGATTTTAGGTATTTTCTTAAACTATAGAGGGAAAATTGGGATTATCCCAAAAAAAAAAACAGTTCATTAATGGAACAGTTGTTCTAAAAACAATTTCCATTGTGGTACACCCAACTAGTTAAATATTGGGAATTTTTTTTTTTTTTTTTAAACATACAGCACGAAAGAACTGGAACGTGACTAACACAAAAATTCCTGACTTGCCGTTGGCTATCACCCACTTATTTGATGATTTTGATGCCAATTATAAATTATGAGTTTATGATATCCTAAATTACCATCATATCATGGCCTCTATTCTTGAGAGTGGAATTAGATGGCTTGTAACTCCTTCTAAGTCTGCCTAAATGAGACACCACTTCAACTCTCTCATTCAACAGATCCAGCGGAGATTGCATCGTTCCATTTTTACATGCAATCCAGTCACTGTGGATATATCCCCATCTTTCTGGTCCATGCTCGCCTCCTGCTTCGTAATTGAACTCCCTTTCATTCTCTGCACCATAAAATAATAAACATATATCATATAATAACCAAATACATGTATGTAATTAGTATGCATATATATATATATAATTAAATACACACACACATGATATGCTGATGCATGTATGTGTGGTTCTTGTATGTACGTATGAAGCGTTTTGTTTTCTTTTAGGAACCAATGCATGTATTTTAAGAGTTGGAAAATTTTGATAAGAAAAAACATGATGGAAATCTGTAGAAACATTGGTTGTAGAAGCTAACTTATACAAAAAGTAGCATGTTTTTGTAGAAATTGTTCTTGGAAAAAGAAGGATAGAAAATGAGTAGTCTTACCAACTTCTTGGGATGTCACTGGACCAGAATGGAAAACAAGAACAATGAAGAAGCCAAAAAGCAAGAGTTGGGTGGCCATGAGTTTCTCCATGCTCTCTTTATTTTTTCTTTTCAAAGACTTTGCAAAGAGCACTTTATGGTGGAGGCCGAGCTGCTTGTACGGTTTATATAGCAATAATTTGCAGTATGAATGCACAAAATGGATATTATATTAATGGGAAAGAATTTTCTTTGTTTCTTCCAAGATCGAGAACCCATTTTGGCTAGCAAGTTTGAACAGAAGAAAATTAATGTAACGATGAAGCCGTCAGACAAATTCTTCTAGTTATTTTAATCTAAATATACATGATTAAAAATAGCACTATTCAGAAGAAAAACCTGATGCATGTTGGTGAGATCTTTTTATTTCCATTGCTTCCAACTTTAATATGAACTCTTCATCGAGTAACTTCTATGATGACGAATTTTGGGTTGAAAAAATATGACACAGAATTAAGTTTAATATGACCAAAATAATTAAGACCTTAATTATTTCTGTTTTTTATTCTCGTCAAGATTAATTTGAAAAAAATAATAATGGAGAAATTAATTACATGGATGCATCATGCATGATCCAGTCTACAACTTATTAATTTCCATTGTTGAATAAGGGAAAGAGTGGCTGGTTTGGGGAAGATAGTGGGATCGATAGGCTTGCCCAAATTCGAATTGCCTATTTTTTTATTAGAAAATCGAACATTATTTTATATGTAATTGAGTAATTCTATTACTTGTTTTATCAATCGAAAAAGATAAAAAAGAGATCATGATCAGTTGTTCAAAAAAATAGGTTAAAGCTTGCCCTTTAACAAAAGTTTTTCATATATATAATAGGGATTATTGATTTTGGAATTCGTTGAAAATGTTTATAAGTTTCTAACATCCATTAATTTTAAAAAAAAAAATCTCTTAAAATATGTCAAAACTTTTCTTCTAAAATCAGTATTAAAAACCTTAATTAATAATATTCCACAAAGAGAGATTATAGAAGAGAAAACCAATCCGTGCTTTATCACGAATTGATAATTGGCAAATGTGAAACATTTGAAGAGCCCATGAACGGCAGATCGCTTTCCATAGGCTATCGTAGATTTAATACGTCAAAGGTTTTATGTTTTTCAACAAATAAACTAAAAAAAAAAAAAAATGAAACTTGAACTATAAAGTCAAAAAAATAAAGGGCGGCAGCCAAAAGTTAGAAGGACTTTCTACGCATGAATTATTTGATTGTGATCCTCACTGTAAATAACCTTTTTTTTTTTTTTTAATTACTTAGACAAATCCAAGGTATAATCAAAATCATACGGGATCAATACACACTGAATGTACAACCTGAATAGAGACTTCCAAAAAGAAGAATGGGTCCACACATAGAGATAAGGACTGCCCTTATAGAGAAGAGAGGGAGAGAACCCTATATTTATTATTATTATTATTAATATTTATATTATTATATAAATGATTTTTTTGGATTCTACGGGTAGAGGTGCATTGTGTAGAACCCACAATTGGGCATGAGAGGGGTGCAGCGTTTTCCACCCGCCTGTCGCCCCTAGCGCAATGTAAATAACCATCTGATGATGCAGGAAATATCTAGAATGTCCAAAATATATAATACGCATCGCTAAACAGAAGAGTGTCAAAGTTTGCAACATACAAGATTTTATTATTATAAAGTAAATATATTTTCATGGAAGTGTCTCCGCGTGGTACTTGAGGAGAAAGGCAGATAAAGTCAAAATAAGCACATGATAAATTATTACAACATTTATAAGGAAATCCCAGAAATTGTTTTTATATTCAATAATTAAATAGGTTGGTCCCCTGCATCACCAGAAATTAGAAGTTTTTTCAATTTATTTTATATAGATCTTGTCTCTCTTTATAAAACAATTATTGTGTATCATTCGATGTGCATATAAACCAAAAGTGTTTAACTATTTCGACATCCTATACAAAATTTTGTCTTTATTTTGTAACATATATATATATATATACATATATGAATGTTATATAACTTATTTTCTCTTGCAATAAAGGTTACTTCAAGTGATATTATCTGAAAATTAATAAAATTAGCACCCATTTAGATTTGATGTGCTCCATTGCACATATAATACAGTAAAACTCACTAATTATTATTATTATTATTTATTGTAGATACCTATAATTTATTCCACCGCTCGAAGATAGTTAGGTGATATGAAAAATGTTTATTTAATCTGATTATTTTTAGATTTAAATTGTTGTAGGATACCTTAGATGATATTTTTTAAAAAATTATAATTTATTATGTAATTAATTTATTTTAGTGGTCTTATTAAATCAAGTAATCTAATTGAATATATTTTATATTTGTTCTTAATAAAAAACAGATAAATAATTTCTCGAGAATATACTATTACTGTGATAGCATAACCACATACATATATCAGTGTGAATTAAAATTACATGTGTCTCTCCACCAATCAACAGTCTTGACATTTTTCTTTGATTATTATTGTTTTTTTTTAAAGCTTTCTTTGATTATTAAGCTTAATGAAATGCAACGTAATATTAATAGCTTTTAATGGGAGGATTAATTAACCTTAGTTTTTCAACATAATTCTTATTTTTCAACTTTAATCAACAGTTTGGTCATTTTTCTTTGATTATTATTATTTTTTTAAAGCTTTCTTCGATTATTAAGCTTAACAAAATACAAGGTATTAAGAACTCTTAACAGGGGGGATTAACCTTAGTTTTTCAACATAATTCTTATTTTTCAACTTTGGCTGCCGATACTTGTATTTTAACTGAAAGAAATGACCGAGTTGATAAAACTAACAGTATAATGATTAGTCAACAGAGTTGTTTACAAGGTATTAAAGAAAACAATACCGATCTTAAATTATAATCTTATGAATTGTTTATTTGTTAATTGGTAATTCCCCAGTTAGAAAGAAGCATATATTTTTAAGCAACTTGGCTTCGTTGACACATTGTTTATAATGTAATAGCAAGCGCATCGACATATCTCCAACTAATAGAGTTGGTAAAATATTTTGTTACTATATAAAGGATACTTGTGTGCAAATTCTGCTCACCTTGGCAATAAAAAAAATCAAAAGTTGGTAGTTGGGACCGTGGGAGCGGATGTAATTAAATACGTACATGTGAAGAAAAGTGTATTGGGCGAAATTATAATTTAATCAACTACATTCCTTTTTTTTTTTTTTTTTTTTTTTTACTTAAAAAGAATTACATTAATAATATATATATACATATATTTTTTTGAGATGTCACTTACGGAGGAATGATTTAAACTTGAATCGCTATCAAATTCATTGAGTACTTTCTCCACCAAATTATATTAGACGGTAGTATAATTCTAAAGATTCTAGTAAATATTCTTATCCTACTTTCCATTTGCAACATATAGTTCAACCCGCCAGGTTGTGTTTGACCCCAGTGATTCTTATATATAATTTGACTTATGATTGTACTTTGCCGACTTTCTTCTAAGTCTACCACAGCTGTGATTTGCAAATTTGAAGTAGCTGAAGGAAATGTTGAAAATGTAGGGGGAAAAAAAGATCCTACGCATTTGAATGCTTTGAAATTTTGCTTTTAGTACATGATGATGTATTAGCAGACTAAAGGGAAGAAAAAGATGATGAAAAAGTAATTTCCTCTGTTTTACCATTAAATTCTGTCTTGTGTTCAATTATTATGTCATGGTATTTCACGTGAAATGACCGTTCAACAAATATGTTGAAAGTTGAAACGATGAGACCCCCACCAAGTCATGGCACACGTTTTAAATTGAAAATATAAAAGCTGTCAAAATTTTAAAAATTGTCGTCTTCTTCTTCTTCCTTTTTTTTTTTTTTTTTTTTTTTGATTAAACTAAAAATTGTCTTATTGCTGTCATGAAGTGGTATTCCTTGCTGATGCTTTTGTTTGTTCATTTTTCGTGCCAAAAAACTGCCAATATAGCAGCATAGTTTACACATGCTCCAGAAATTTGTATACGCTTAACCTTAATTTCTTGTTTGATTGGTTGAGTCCTCTAATTAAAGAATTGTGTTTAAATTAGAAGGTATGTCTAAAAATACCAAATTTTATATATAAAAAGAAAAAATTGATCCGAAATAGTTGATTTTGCAAGCTTGTTTACAAATAGAACAAATTATTATTTTATCGTTAACAGAAAATCAACAAGCTACTCTTCTTTTTTAGAATACATCTTTTTTGAGAATAGGATTGATCCACGATATATTATGATTCAATTATTCTAAATTTTCTTTCTTTACACCGGTTTAACGATAATATACTATTGTTGAATATGGATCATGAAAGATATGTTTACATTGCATTTTGAAGCTACTCAAGCTTAGATTAATTAACCAATATTTGTGCGGTCTAATGAACATAGCTTTCTTGTTTCACCAACCCCACAAAAGAAACCGTCACACTTTTGTCTTTATGAATTGGAGCATTTTGCATGCCTTTTATCTTGGACTCTTTGATAAACTTTCGATTAAACTTTCTAATTTGGGATAGTCAGTTGGATACGGTAATCTTTTTAAATTAAAGAGAAATTATAATCATAATATTAATAGAATATGTTGTGGAAGGTTGTTAACCTAACTATCATAATTAATTGCATTCTAAGTTGTCCTGGGCCCGATTCACTTTTGGTTGGGTCACTGACAGCAAGGATATTGATTTTTGAGGATCAAGCCATTGATAAACATTTAAGTTCATGTTTAAAAATATATAGTAATATCCTAAATCAAATGTTACAACGTTTAATCTTATTATAAAAAATAAATTAATAAATAAAATTGTTATGCTCATTTCCTCGTCCTCTGCCTAAGTGGGTCAGTATAGGCCCCAAACGTTTGAATAGGGGCGAAGGCCCATGATCAGGACCAGCAGTTTGAAACCTAGCTCGTGAAGCCACCCAGGCCGCGAGCTCGCAGCAACTACCAGACCTTCCGAGCATGCATCCTGTCCACATCGCAGTTCGTCGAGCTCGTGAGTCCACCCAGGTCGCGAGATCGCGAAAGTCTCCAGATCGTCTAAACCTCCTCTTCTGACCACGTCGGCCTACCCCCAGCATGCATCATCTGACTAGCCGGAGAGCTTACTTAGGGGATATCTTGTACAGCAAGTTGTCAGAATCACCAACTCTCATGATTTCCCGTCGAAAACTGCCTGCACAATTATCCAGAAACATTTAATGAAGTGAAGACCTCTCCAGGTATATTAAATGCAGACGTGTGCAAGAAGAAAATAGTGATTACCTTTACAATTAATGCAGCATGGCTATGTCAAGATTAGTTAAAACTAACCGTTGTCAGTAACGTGTGTAACTTTCTTTATATTTTATATTATCATCTCCCCCTCTCTATAAATATGAGAGACATTTTTACTGTATAGACAAGTTGAACATACTAGAGAACCGTCACTCTATCGGAATCACTCTAGAGTGGTCGTGGATGTAGGTGCAATCACCGAACCACGTAAAAATCCTTGTGTTTTACACTCTTCTCTCTCTCTCTCTCTCTTTCTCTTTAATTCCTCACGGATCACCTCATTAAATTCGACCAACCTCCAAGACCGACATTCCTTCACCTGAATTAATCACCACCAACCTTGAACCTTATTAATTACCCATTTACTACCCTTCCATCAGTACGATCAGAACCTTTAATTACCAAGTTCGCCGTCTGAGCCCCAGAATCTCTGATTGACCGTTTCCGAATGTCAACAAAAATATATTCTAATTTTGTAAATCAAAGTGAAATTCACTTGTCTTTTATCTCAAAAATCACGTGTAATCAAATCTACATTTAATTTCTTTAAACTTTCATGGAATGATTTGGGAAGTTGAAATATTAATATTAGATGTCTCGAAAAATGAACGGGCTTCTAAGGTTGTGGTTGTCTTTGCAATTTCTATCAATTGTTTATAGCTTTCTCATACGGAGAATCAGAGATAATTTTTTTTTAAAAAAAAAATTAACATATTTTTATATTGTTTTTATATAAAAAAATGTTATTCTCATAATATCATCATAACTAATATAATAAAAATTTTAATAGTTAAATTAAGACAATTAAAAAACTAACAATAAATATATGCAAATTTAAATGAAAAACAAATGTGAAACTAATATAATTTATCAAAAAATATTTAAATATAACCAATTTTCACACACACACAAATCTAAATAAAAAAAACTTGACATAATAGGAAATTAAATCTCAAAATGGTAGGTTTAGTCTGCCATTTTAAATAGGATCAAATGAAGCAACTCAAATGAGCAATGCCCACAATAAGGGGAGATCACCATTAGGTGTTTTCATTTATAATGTGATATTAATTATCCCAAAAAAAAAAAAAAAAAAGGAAAACAATTGGTGGGGCCTATAGAAAATCATTACATACATTGTGGGATAATAAAACGACATAATAGAACTACACTTACAAAACATGGAAAATTTTCATTGGTTGGGGTACTATAGCCCCTGTGGACTCTCCAAAATTTTCGCCAATATTTCAAAACAAAAGGTGATCTGGTTGGTGATCTGGTTTATGGAATTTAGATGAACGGCTACATTAAATCAATATATAGCTCTATTGCATATTTGACTTTAATGTTGTACCATCATAATTAGTAATTTAAGTTTTTATGATATCAAAATGGCTTTTGGGATAAAGATATCGTTAATTCTCTCTTCATATTTGAAGTTGAGAAAAAAAATTGATAAGTTAGAAAGAGAAATAAATGGAAGAGTGACGAAGATTTCGACATTAACAAACACCATCAACGGGTGGACATAATATTGTCCAAAACAGAAAAATTGCAAAAGCGAAGGCACAAATGTTAGAAGGCTATGACAATTTTTTCTCTTTGTGGAGAGAATTCCAATAATTTATTATGTGTCCAAATATATTGTCATTTGCCCTTCTTAAGGCCTTTTAGAAGTACCCTATATCAGTTACAAAAATAGTTCATGGTCAGAGAAAATTATTCATAATCAAAGAAAATAGTTCATAGTTCACAATCAATAAAATCATTCATAGTTAAAAAAAAAAAAAAAAAAAAAAAGGCTCTAGTTCAAGACTAAGACAATGACTTACAATCAAATAAATAGTTTGTAATTCAGAAAAATAGTCTACGGTTAACCAAAGAAAGTAGTTTGTTGTAAAAGTAACGGTCAATGTTATTAGTTTGTAGTAAAAATAACCGTCAATGTTATCTTTCACCACTTAACGTATTTTTTCAACTTCAAAAAATAATTTTTTAGTGTGAAATTTTCAACCATAGAGAGTTTTAGAAACAATATTGATCTCTAATAAGTTTTAGATTTCAAAATTTATTGAATGACATCAATAAACTAATATTATAATATTAAAAGAATCTTTCAATATTATTGTACCACTAACATTTCTTCAGCTCTATTTGATATTGTGTTTAAAAAGTTACAACTAAATTACTTAATATTTTAGTATAAAAAATATGTTTGGTAAAACTTTCAGAAGCAATAATTTGATCTATTTGGCAATATGATTAGGTTTAAAGCCTTTCAGACGTACCCTATATCAGTTACAAGAATAGTTCATGGTTAGAGAAAATTATTCATAATCATAGTCAAAGAGAACGGTTCATAGTTTACAATCAATAAAATCATTCATAATTAAAAAAACTAGTTCACAACTGAAGATAATAGTTTACAATCAAATAAATAATTTATAATTAAAAAAAAGTTTACTGTCAATGAAAGAAAGTAGTTTATAATAAAAATAACGGCCAATTTTATCTTTTACCACTTAATGTGTTTTTTCAACTTCAGAACATAGATTTTTAGCGTGAAATTTTCAACCACAAAGAGATTTAGAGACGATATTAATCTCTGAAACTCAACAATCTAGCAAGTCAAACAATTACAAAATATACCTTTAAAAAAACAATTAATAGTGATATATATATATATTTATATATACGCGTGTGTGCGTGTAAAATAAATGTAATATACAAAAAGACAAAAGAGTGAGACAAAAAGACAAAGAGATTGAGTATATTGGAAGAAAAAAACATTATGTTTTAAGTTGAAGGTGATAGATTAGAAAAATTTTATTTCAATTTCATTTTTGGGTAAAACGTCTAAATTTTAAATTTCAAAATTTATTAAAAGATATCAATAAACTAATATTATAATATTAAAAGACCGTTTCATTGTTATTCTACCACTAACATTTCTTCAACTCTATTTGGTATTACGTTTAAAAAGTTAAAATTAAATTATTTAATATTTTAGTATAAAACATATATTTGATGAAACTTTCAAAAGTGATAGTTTGATCTATTTGGCAATATGATTTGGTAGCAATTGAATGCATATGAGAAAATCTTTTTCAAAGTGATTATAAAATAACCTATTATAGAATTTAATGAATATTTTAAATAGTCAAATTATTACTAGGGTGCCGATATTACTATCAAATTAATAATATAATTTATACACCTAATTTATAAGCGCACCCATAAATTAAGTTTAAAATCAACTTTTATTATAGGCACCCCCAATTAAATGCCAATAACAGCCTTCGAGAACATTTATTTACATTTACTTACAATTTATTTATAGACCTGCTTAAATAATTATGAATTATTATACACTCTCATCTCCTTGACTATTGAATTAATTGAGAACTCTAAAAATTTCTTATGAATTTATGATAAATTTGTCAATATTTACTTATGTGCTGATGTTTATTATGTCGAGCATTGAAATTTTTTGCAAGACAAAAAAAGCACAACATGATCATTCTTTCAAAAATCAACCTCATGACTGTTTAAAAAAAAAAAAAAAATCAACCTCATGGATTAGAAAAGACCTGTTACAACAGTGTAAGAGAAAAAGAAAGAAATTAAAACCCAAGCAAGCTCTTGAGCAGATGTGGAAGACGGCTACCAAGAAAATCTCGAGGTCGTAGTCATTGCACTATTCTTAGAATTTTATTTTCTAAGATGAAGAAGTTTAGTTAATATGAGATAGCATAATTGAGATTTAGGGTTGTCTTGCATTCAAATTAGAGATTTGGAGTTAAGGCACAATTGAGAATTTAAGATACTCGGGATGAAGAGAATTTAAAGATGAAGGGGAAAAAAATGATACTTAAGGGTTTAATATATTATGGGCATAGGGAATATTTTAATTTATTTTCACCTAAATTATTTACCCTCACTAGTCATTTTGTTAAGGGTTATATATATTATAATAAATAATTTTAATAACACATGGGTGTAAAAATAATTTTTTTACAACAATATCAGCACCCTCATTATTGTTAATTTTATTATAATTGCACATATTTCAACTTTAAATATATATAAATCTATCTATAATAAACAATATAATTAAAATATTTTTTATTTTATAAATAATATTAAGATTATATAAGTTCACACCAATCAATAAAGAATTTATCAATTATACATATAGATATATATACATTAATTACTAGTAATATTAGTAAATCCGCCTTTACAACCTTCAGGAGAAGTTTCCAACGTAAAAGCATCCTTCCCTTGTTACCTCGTAGTAGCTTGAAGTTCTGGAAAATTTTGTATATTTAAAACCATTATTAAAATTGTTGTGTGAGAGCCACTCCTAAGCGGTTTGAGGTGTTGGTCAAACCCTTCCTACCACTTTACACAAGCAATGTAGAGTTCGAGTACCAGATCTATAAAAAAAAAAGACAATTATCATATGATCCACGGATAAATAGATGGATAAATTACTCATAAATTTCTCTAGTATGAAGATAGCTTTTTCAGTTAACGTTGATTCCTCTCTCTATTATTAGAGACTAATTGAAATTCTGAACTGTTTCATAAAATACTTGTCTAAGGATCCTGATAGTAATAATGGTACTCGGAATATCAAAAAATTGTTGTGTGAGAGCTTATGAACTCGCTCATAACAGGATGTCGTTCCCTTCCCTGGTCTCGTGCGTTTTATTGTTGATGATCACCGTATCATGGACGGCATGACATTGTTGGCAGTTTGGTACGTCAAATCACCTCAAGTCACTTAAAATGGAAAGTTTGTTCTCACGCTGCAAAAGTACACAAATTGTCAATTTGTCCTGGATACGCTATGCAATACTGATGCCAAACGGTGAATTATTGACATGTTTTTATATTAATTAAAAGTGACTTGCGATTAACGTCATCTTCCATGATCAACATTGTGATTTTCTTTTTAAGTATAAGAACTATATCTAAGACGGATCTAAAGGACTGCTAGAACCAATAGAGATAAGATACTAGTAATACAATCCGAAAAAACTATTCTTAATTGGAAGGGATCTACTCACTTGAAGATGAGAGGAAACCTACATGAAGATAGAAGATCAACCCACATAAATGGTAGGAGACCTATTATTATTATGAATATTATAAATATTATTATATTGTATTATATTATATATAAATTTGAAATTTTACGAGATGAGGTGTCAAACCCATGCCTCTTACAAAGAGAGGCATGAGGGTTGCTGGCGCCAACCAATAGCGCTAGCAATGAATGACTGTTACTATTGTAAATTTAATTCGTGAATTATTGACATGTTTTTATATTAATTAAAAGTGACTTGCGATTAACGTCATCTTCCATGATCAACATTGTGATTTTTTTTTTTAAGGATAAGAACTATATCTAAGACGGATCTAAAGGACTGCTCAAACAATAGAGACAAGATACTAGTAATACGGTCCGAAGAACTACTCTTAATTGGAAGGGATCACTCACTTGGAGATGAGAGAAAACCTACATGAAGATAGAAGATCAACCCACATAAGTGGTAGGAGACCTATTATTATTATGAATACTATAAATATTATTATATTGTATTATATTATATATAAATTTGAAATTTTACGGGATGAGGTGTCAAACCCATGCCTCTTACAAAGAGAGGCATGAGGGTTGCTGGCGCCAACCAATAGCGCTAGCAATGAATGACTGTTACTATTGTGAATTTAATTCACTATATTTAATTTTTTCTCATCTTTTCTCAAATTAAATATCTGATACAGGACAATATTGAAAATGATATTATGTGTGTAGGTTTATTCAAGAATTTTAACATTTCTTTTTGATGATTGGGATAAGCTCAGAAATCAATTGGAATAAAATGAGATTTGATTTTGTGGTGCTGTTCGAAAAGTCGCTCCCATACAGGAGAGAACAAGTCACATATTGGTGGAGAGGAAGGCCCATACAAGGTAGAGGCACAACATACATATTTTTATATGATGAGATAGATTGTCTTATTAAGAGTTGAACTTGAGTCTTAAAGGCATAAGGGTCAGTGGTTTTCACCAACTGTGCCATTGGCCCACTCTAGTATTTTAACGTATTTATTGTAGGTAAAATCGATTATTAGAAACCGTAATTCGCAAAAGAACTTTCCTCTTTTTTTTTTAACACACGACTCACGAACAATGATTCAAATCAATTTCCTCACTACAGACTACATATAAAACACCGTTTTGATTAATGAATTATATAGAATAAGTCTGAACTAATATTGTATGTGCATAGCTAAAAGCATTTTAACAAGCAATTATCGGTTCATATATAGATCATAATGAAAACCATGTGCTACTTTTTCTACATATTGGTGGGTATAGATATAATGTTAATCGCTTAATGCCAACAAAAACAAATAGATAGAAATCATAATTACTAGGGTGAAAATATATTAATTAAACCATAAATGTCATATAAGTGGTCCCTAGGCATTGCCATCAGTGGAAGTGATTAGGGACGAAGGCAGCTAGATAGATAGTAACATCTATCTGCAATTCTTTGTAATATGATAGAGGTTGAACCTGATTCACTAGTAGTGGCGGAAGCTGATTTCAGCGCAAAATGCAATCTTTAGGAAGAACTTGACACAAAGTTTAATTCAATTACCATAATAACATCAATTAATTAATTTATTTTTTTTAACAGAAAAAAGAAGTTGATATCGAATCGATTAAAGATTTATAAAAGTTGTCAAGATCAATTATTAGTTATACAATCTAGAAACCTACTCCTATAGTTGGATAACAACTATTCCTATAATTAATAAAGAAAATTATTCGCATGAAACTTAAAATACGCATTTGATGGAATTTGAACCCCACTAGTAAAATGAATGAGAAAGTGCACAATCACATATGCTTTTAAACAGTGATGTGCAAGATCGATTATTTACTCAAGTTTAATTTTTCAATGAAAAAGAAATATATGACCCTAGGCTTCAAGATTGATCAATTCCAATTGATAGACGTAGTAACCCTTGGTTATCGTGATGGTCATTTGTCCATAGACGGTTTTTGATCTTACTCTCAGAGGGGTGTGGTAGATGTTAGCCCTCCTTGAACTATAGATACCAGATAGTGCGAAGCAGAGTGTGGTGGAGACATATCTTTATTGAACTACAAATAAATAGGTAAGGTGGTGTTACCATGGTTTGAACCAAAGGCATACATTTTGGCTGCAAACCTAGTACCACACAAATACATAAATATATATATGTATGTATGTATGTATGAAATTTAAAGGATTTCATTGAATTTTGATGCGAACTTTTATATGAAAGATAAAAAGAACAACATAGAATTGCCAAAGGAGAGAGAGAGAGAGAATATTTCCCGTTTAGGAACTATTTTTTTCAAACATTTTTTGAAGATAATATATTCAAAAAATAGAAAAATATCTGAAAAAATCAATGAATTAGAAAATTTTTAATTTTTTTAAACGTGTATTTTAATTTTCTCATGATAAAACAAGAAATTTCATCAAAATATATAAAATTTCATGAAACCTTATTATCAAAGATACTCGTTATATTAAAATAAAGAAGTGCTATGAGGAATCTCTCTATCTATATATATATATTATGATCCTAGATATTTTTCTATACACTCATTTTTTAACGTTGTCGTAAACATTTTCCATAAGCAAGGTTGTTGTTAATAGATAAAATTCTAGATAATTGATATATTTTTTAAAATCATTACAAGATAATATGACTACAGTCATTGAGACATATTGAAATTAATCATATGTTATCTGAAAATCTCTTCACATAATATTGAAAGATATACTTCAAAAAAAAAACACGCTGAAAGATATTTACAGTGGAGGGAGAAGACTCTCCAGAGACATAGGTAAATACACATAGATATAAGTAAATACACAATACAATTCAAACTCTTAAAACAAATCAAATGTGCAGAATAAGTACAGTAATAATTATTAGTACTATGGGCAGATCTGCCTGCCACGTCTACCACTTTAGTGATGGAATCAATAATTTGTCCTACAGGTCGAGTATTAGATAGTTGAACAATACTGCTACTGTAACTTTTAGCAGGCATTTGATAGCATTAATTTCTTTATGTTAATCGTTTTATGTATGGGATGGTATAGATAATAGAAGGTGGTTATAGGATGACAAGTGAGATCTTTTTGCCTTGTAATTAAGACTGTAAAATTGAAAATAAAACCTCAATAAATTTCCTCGAAGAGATGCATCATAGCTCGTTGAGTTGTCAGATTTACTCACCATTGATCAATTAAGATCATCAGTTTTAAGACACACTAATAAGGGAGAATTTGGTAGTGCCAAAATCATTACCTGAAAAGTTAAAAAATAAAATAAATCATTGTCAGAAACGTATCAACAGCACTCATGTTGTAACATCAGAGATTAATTAACTGAAAAAGAACTTCAGATAACTTTTTCGAGCGTATATGCAAGAAAGGTTTTTCTATAAAACCACCATCAAACGCATCCCGGACCATATATAATATTAGCTAGGTGAAGGTATATTGACTGAGAAGAGAGAACAAGTGCTTATTAATTCATTGATTAATCAAAAGGATCCCCGATTGTCTCACCTAAAATAAGCCAAGTGAGAATGCTAAGTAATTGTGAACAAGCTTCATGGATAAGTCACTTGCCACCATATGCTTTGACATCAGAATGCAATACAACAGATTCTCCGTAGTGCCCCATTGACTTTTGATTAATTAGCTAAATTAATCCACCTCTAATGTGGGAATTTCCTATTTTTAGTGCTAGTATGGACAAAAAGTTTCTCTCAACTCAATCATTTAAATTGTTTTAAAACAAATATAATTAGATAACATGGTCATCCCACTTTATGTTGCCTCATTTGGTGGAGGCCTCATCACCAAATTCATGCATTATAACTGTCAATTACATAAGTCCTAGCTAGCTTATCTCTATAAATACCTCAAACTTCTCCTTCCTCACCCATGAAGTCACACACGCTACTCTCTGCTCTCTAGCTTGGGTAAGTATATATATACATATATATATATATATTCCTATAATTCTCTAAATATCTCCAAACATGGGCTTTTTTAATTTGTTTATTTAAATATTTAGTTTTTTTCTCTAGCTAGATATTTATAAAATACGAATATCACACACTTGCATTGAACTCGTATTGTGTTTGGTTCTAAATAGCGGTGCAATCAAGTCAAATCAAAGGGCTTGTGCAACAATGAGGCTTTTAGTGCTTGCACTGGTGCTCATGACAGTGAGCTCTTGCTTAATTGCAAAGGCTTCCAAGGTTGATCACAATAAAGATAAGTGGCTTCGCCGTGGACTAGCTGACCATGAAGAAATTTCAGAAGAATTCAACGATCAGCATGGTAGCAAAGCCAGGTTCGAAAGATCTAAACCCCCCGTTAATGCTGGTAGTATTGGTCACGTTGATAAGGGGCGCCCTCCGGGACATGTTGAGTACAGCATAGAAAATGAAAAATTCCATGGACCTGGCTCTAAGAGGCATGGGCGGGGACTTGTGGACAACAACGAAGGAAATGCAAACGAAGGGTACCCTCCAAGCAATGTGAATAACCACCACTATATACCTAGGCAGGACTTTCCATATGGCGGTGATACCGGAGGTCGTAGTGGCTAAAACAGTGATACTATATATTTGATGATCAAAATAATGATGATGATATTTACGAGATGGGTGTTTGGGAGCACTGAGCTTTATTTATGGCTTGGGTGACGATATTATCTTATATTTTGAGTGCTTTTGGATGTAGCATATTGAGTTCTATCGCTGTTTATATATATAGTTGTCTCTTGTCTTGTATTATAATACGAGTGTCATGATAATAAATGGTATGAGTGTTGTTATCTATAAAAAAATAAATGTCGAGTTACGACTAAGCATGGCTGTAAGAAATAAATCAGTTGAGTTATCAACTAAGAATTTACAGAATTGATTAAGTGGCCATAGAGTGGAATTGATATTAGACGATGATTAATATGTTAACTGCGAAAATGGAAGCTTAAGCTGGAGCAGCAACTCATATGATTACAACTCAAGTCTTCTCAACCGAATTAACTAACTCACTCAGGGATTCTGCTACTCTGCATGATCAGTTTAACGTCCTGCTTTCACTATTTATAAATGCATGATGAAGAATCAAGACGTAGTATATATCTTGATCTAATTAGAGTGATGCTAGTCCAAACAAGTCAGTTAGCTGGTATTTAGGTGTCTCAAAGTCATACACGTGTAAGGCTGTCCTTGAATCAAAGAGAAGTTTAATACATGGAATTAGTTAGAATCGATGGAAGTTGAGTAATTATAGGTCTCAAGTTGCATAAGAGAAGTTGATGCTGGGTTCTTGGTCTCAGAAGTGGAGTCCGATTTTCTAGATGCAATCGGGGCCATTAAAAGCTGCAATGAGTTCTCTTCTGATTTTTTTATTATTGAAGATATTAGAAGTTTGTTAATTTCTGCTATGAATGGTTTTTGTCACCATGCATGGTTCCAGTGTAGGAAATATGGCGGCCTATTTTCTAGCATCCTCCACTATTACTTCCTTTTTAGATTAGGTTTGGATGGATTGTTGCTCAATCTCTATTTCGAATTTTGTAAGAACTAATCTTTTAGAATAAAAATCTCAATTTCTTTTGAAAAAAAAAAAAATAAAAAAGTTGCGTCAATATTAACGGTTATACACAATTACGAATAAAAGTTTGGATTCCTTAATAATATTGTAGTTCAAGTTTGCAACTTGACTTCAACAATTACATTTATGTAAAAACTCAAAATTTATTTTATCTTATCCTAATTATATCCGAAACTAATTATGAAAGCATTTTAACAAAAACATATTCCATTCATATTTTTTCTCCAAAGTAATTAACAAGACATTTCGTATAAAGGTGCATCTTCTTTGTGGAGCAACTCTTTCCAAATAACTTAATTAGAATGATAAATATTCTCGACATATTATAGAGAAACAGGCGACCGCAAAACAATAAATTAAACATATAGGAAAGTAGAAGAAATAATAAGGACGCGAGACCTCTTAAATGATTTGGCCCTCATTGAGATCCATGCGTTCATGGAATGTAACATCACTCTGTCTTCACTATCAAACGGCTCTTTATAACGGTGAAGCAATCTTCCAATTCGGTTCTCTTGTTTCATCTTATATTTGTTGGCAAAAATTTACTAAAACAAATTTATTTTGGACCTCTACCTGGCGGGCCGGCTTGATACGACGTTGTATCATGCTGACAAGAATGCCAGAAAGAAGACTTTTTTTACCTTGTTTCATAAGAGAAAAATAAAAATTCTATTTCAATAATATAATGTACAAAGGCACCAGAGTGAGATTCAAGCTGCACATCCCTCTTAATTTAGACAATTGTGCACCACTCAATTCGTTGTAGTGTTAAAGGGTTAAAATAATATCACGCATATTTTATAGGTATGACCGCACAAGTAGAGAGTTTTATTCTCCTATTAGAGTAGATGTCTTTTGGTCGTGGAAGCAAATATTCGAACATTTTAAGTAGTTATTAATCTCAGTAAATTTTAATATGATAAGAATCTAAGAAGAATCCGTCTACCGTGACTTACGTTTTGGGATTTTCTACTCCTATTTAGAATATTATGTCTTTATTTTAAACTTTAATGTTATTTCCTTTTATTAGTTGAATTTATTTCCTTTTAGGTATAGATATTATTTCTTTTAATATTTGATATCATTTTCTTTTAGGATTTGATATTATTTCCTTTTAGGTTTAGATATTATTTTCTTTTAAAGATTTGATATCATTTCCTTTTAAGATTTGATATTATTTCCCTTTAGGTTTCCTTTAATTATCTGATACTGTTTCCTTTTGGTTATTATTTTTTTAAGGAAAGTCTTGTTTCTCAAAGAATTATAAGGCTATAAATAGCCATGAAACTTTAGAGTTTAGATATGTTTTTGCTTTGGAAAAATTAATAAAATTTGGCAGCTTTGTTAAGTAATTATCTTGTTTTCAACTTTTCCAGATAAATTTACTTACGATCACTTGGATTAGAATTCAAGTTATTCTTAATTGAATTTACTTGGATTAGGGTTAGGTCAACTCGTTAACTTGATTTCAGCGGATCAATTTGCTATTCAAGTCTTTTGAATATTCTTACTTGAATTTGCTTGGATTAGGGTTATATCAACTCGTTGGCTTGATTTCAGCGGATCAATTTGCTCATACCAGTGAGACAATTAATTCATTATCTATGTACACAAACATAATAGATAATGAATCAATTATCCCACCAAAATGAGCAAATTGATCATTTAGAATCAAACCAACGAGTTGACTTAACCCTAACCTTAGCAAATCTAAACAAGAATAATTGGAAGAGCTGAAATAATCTAAAATCAAATTACATAATGACTTGAATTCTAGTTCAAGCGATCTTAAGTAAGTTAACAAGCAAGATAATTACCTGACAAAACTGTAGGATTTTATTAATTTCTCCAAAGCAAAAACATGCATAAACTCTAAAGTTTCATGATTATTTATAGTCTTACAATTCCATAAGAAACAAGACTTTCCTAAAAGAAATAATAACTAAAAAAAAATAGAGTCAAACAATAAAGGAAATAGTATCAAATAATTAAAGGACCTAAAAGAAAATAATATCAAATGATATCAAATCTTTAAAAGAAAATAATATCTATAACCTAAAAAAAAATAAATCCAACTAATAAAAGGAAATAACATTAAAGTCTAAAATAAAGAAATAATATTCTAAATCGGAATAAGAAATCCAAAAACGTAAATCATGGTAGACAGATTCTCTTTAGGTTCCCATCACAATATATCTCCAACTTGTTTAGTATTACTTTTCATTATTTTTTTTTAAAAAAAGGTGATTTGAAAAAAAAAAAAAAAAAAACAAAAAACAAAAAGAGATTCAAGCTTAGGACTCACACAACAAAGATAAACAAAAACTTTACTATCGAGCTGGCTATTGCTCACAATTTTAACTTCTAATCAAATTAAAATTAATCAAATTCTTTTAAAAACCTCCGTCAATCAAAACACTGTTGGTTCACAGTTAATATAAAATAATAGTTTATAGAATTAAGATATAATTGAAATACAGTCAACAAGCAGCTGACGTCATTAGTTAAATGCCAGCTGTCTCCTATCATAGTGGTAGGTTCAACACCCATCTTCTACCAATTTCATCCCTCTCTACCACCTTAAAAAAAAAATAAAAAAATAAAAAATATATATATAATCGAAATATGGTCTCAACAAGAAAGAAATAGTGAAAACTGTTGCTTCAATCAATGTATCTTAAATAAGATTTTTTAGATTGCATCTACAACTTATTTTTTAATACATTCTGATCATTTATGTTTTCATAATCAGTTATTTAAAAACAAAGAATTGTATCGAATTACAAATCAAACAAGAATTGTTTATGAAATATGAGATTGTTATCTCAGTTAATTTTGTAAAAATTTGTTTAATATAAAATAATAAGTCAATGCCTATTCCAATTGAATTGTAAAGTAACGTTAGATAATCACTTATGCCAATTTAATTGATGTACAACTAAATTAAATAGTATTTAATCCTGAAAAGTATACCTCTGCTTTTTTTTTTTTTTTTTGAACAAGTATGCCTCTGCTTTTTAAACACAAAAACAACATCAGACCAAATAACTTGAACCAACAGACTAAACAGTGCGTATGCCACAGAACGTTTAGTCCACTTCAGAATTATGCCAAACAACTGTTGATATTGAAATTGAACAATAATCCACCCAAACTTGATCAAGACTAACTTCGGTCATCATATTTTCTAAGCAAGAACAATGATGAGAAAAATTATTTCTAACAAAGACTAACAAATTCCTAATATCCTCGATAATAAAAAGAGATAAATCTAATTTCTCCCATATAGTTTAACATTATAACAAAAATATTCTCTGACTTTTGAAATCACTAACAATCTCCCTTATAGTTTGACATAATAACAAAAACACTCCTATCTTTTAAAAATAGTCAAAAAACCTCTTTAAAATTTTTGAAATCAGAAGGGTTTTTTTTTAACTATTTTTATAAGCTACAAGGAGATCCTTAGTGTTGCTAAAATCAGGAGGTTTTTTAGTTATTATGTCAAATTACTGCATAAAAATTACACTTATCCCTAATAAAAAACTCATTGGCAAACTCATGACATCTCTGAATGATTCTGATTGCTTTAAAAGCATCAAACTCAATTTCTAAGATCAAGAAACCAGCTTCAACAGCAACCTTAAAATTCTCTCAAATGGCAATGAACTCTCCCACCACAGTTGAGAAGAAACCTACTAAAGCACATATTCATCGACAATGAGTGAATGACCTCTCTTTACCCAAGTGAAGCACACATATTTAACGATAAATAATTTTATTCACATCCCAACTCGTCACGAAATGTTACATGTAAATAAATTACATCAAATTTGCCACCCAGTGCCTGTTTGCTCTTCTATATGCTTAATAAATGAACCTAGACACCGTTTGTCCTAAGGGGAGTTACAACAGGGCACACAAATCTAACCTATAATTCAAATCAAATCTCATAGATCAGAAATTGATACCGTTTCATCTCATTTATCAAACCCAATCGTGGATAGCATCATTACACGCAACATATATATTGATCTCGAATTCTTTCTATAGTGAAAAAGAAAAAAAGGCAGATCTACATGGTAGCAAATTCTTCATTCACCATTTTAGCACAATGAATTCAATAATGATGTCGGATGACCCGCAACCATGCATTAGAATCAAGTATCTACTATTTGTCCCACCAATTTTTCTTGCCAATCCAAGCAGATAATTTGTGTATTACTTATTTAAATCTAACCTCAATCTCATTTTGAAGACAGCTATGAAGATCAACCGACAAAATCATGAATCATTTGACCTCCTAATTGCTGCCTAAGTTGATCCGTCTGTTGTTGCTGCTGTTGTGAACTTTCCACACCATGCCTAAGACCTAATGTCAGTGACACGGCTCCAAGTCCCCCAACCTCAAGCCCACCTCTCTGATATGGCATAAAACTCATAAATGACCTGTCCATGTTCGTTGTAACCTGACTCTCGACTGTTGATCGCTTGTCCTGATTCCATTGTTCTGCACTGATTAGCCCGTCCTCAGTGCCTACTGAGGAACCAATGCCTGAGTAATCCAGTTGTTCATCGGACATTGCACTTATGCCTAACTTGTTCATGGGTTGATCACCACTAGACCTGCCAGTACCTTCACTAGGTGTAGATTTTCCATCACTCCTAGAGTTTTGGTTGGTTTCTGCCATGCCCTTGGTTTCAAGCGTGTGTATTTCTTCAACCATTGGCTTCCAAACACGTACTCGGGCATTTATAAACCAATTCGAAACCTGCATTAATTAATTAGTCAATTTTCATTATTGTAGCATCCAGGAGTTCAAAATGACCATGCCATGATAAATCCTCCTAAAATCTGTTTTAGCAAAATTTTTTCTAGCACTAACAGCGAATAAATTCCAATCACCACACAAATCAGATTAGTGGAACCTACAAACCAACTTTAATTTAATAATAATGATGACACTACTCTAGTCTTAACATTCAATATCATGACCACAAAACTAGACGGCAAGATTTCCTTGATGTCAGAGACAATGAACAGACTAAGATAAAGAAGCAAGAAACAGAACGGAAAATTGGTCCACAGCTACACCACCTATGCAATTATGCTATATGCTAATTCAGTAGCATTTGGGGAGCTGACCCTACCTGGTTTCGAGATAGACCAGTCTGAGTGGCCAACATGTGCTTATCTGTGTCTGTAGGGTACCTAAAGATCACGAAAAAGACATTATATCTAGCAAAGTTTTGACTCAGAGAGAGAGAGAGAGAGAGAGAGACTCACGGATGGAGAAAATGCTCAAACAACCATGCTCTGAGAATAGCCACCGAACGTTCTGGAAGGCCCCTTTGGGGCCTCCAGACATGTTGTTGGGATCCAAGGAAGCCCACATTACCCTCACCAGATTTGTGCCTTTGAAAACTATGATCCGCATACTTAAGCCTCGTAGTGTTAGGATCACCAATTTTACTAGTGCTTGTACCGCTAGGTGAAGATAGCAAATCCTCCCCTAAGGCTTTCGTTACGTGCTTAAGCTGATTCGAAATAGTATTCTTTAGACACCGGAAGTTCTTTGAAATTGTCTTTAGAGCTAAGGAGACATAAGGGGTAGCAGCACTAAGACCAGCAACTGATTCAAAAGATGAAACCACCATTTGCATCTGCTGGTGATATAGCTTGTACCTCCTGAAGACCTTTAAACGACACAATAAGACGGTTACAAAATATATTGCAACTAAATGAACATAATATCCATATTAATCCAATACTAATACATAGCAAAATTGAAGGTAAACATTATAAAAACCACAGTAGTAAATCATCATGACAAAATTCATCAATATCGAGATTGGCTCCACATTGTGACAATAAAGAGTATGAACATTATTTAAAGGAGACGGTGCAAAAAGCAATTGAACTGTGGCATCCATCTTTGATAAAGCAAAAAAGATGAACCAAATAAGGAAAACAAACAGTGACAAAAATTGCCAAATTATATTATGTCGGCAAGTATATAGGTTGTCCTTTTTCAATCTATGACGGGACCTTTTATTAGAATAAGACGACAACTTATCAGATATTGAACATCAATAAAATTGCCTGCAAATAAGTGGTGCCAACTGTTTATTGAAACTTTTTGCCTTTTGCACATAGGAGGCACTGCACAGACACAATTAGTTTTGTAGTTTAGAGGGGAGGTAGAATATCTTTCAATTATTGTGGATGTCCAAATGCTGCAGTGGGCCACCAGAGTTATGTTTGATCAGTCCTTCCATTAGAATTAAATTTCAGACTTCAAATCAAATCATTATTTATTTCACCTATTAAATCAATTAGTTCAGCAGCTTAGCACATAATCATATAGCCTTTCTCTACACCCAATATGGTTCCCCTAATGGAACACAAATCTTTGTCAATGCCAAATGATGAAAGATAAATTAAATTCACATGTTTCTCTAGAAGTTGCACTAAAAAAATCAATAATGGAATTTGAGATTGTAGTGCATTTTCATACACAGAAAGAGCATGTTACAGATATAACATACAAGACACCTTGCTATTGAAAAATGTACTTCAGCTCATCTTTACATCATATATGAATGGAATGGAAAAAGTTTTAGCATCTTGGAATTAACAACAGAAGCAGGAGGCCAAGTGGAAAGTGAGCTTATTTGTTCCAAATCATAATCAACATAAATCAAAAGAAAATGTTAAATTACATATAAAATTAACAATTCATAGAATATATAAAATTTGATCAATTTTGACACCAAAAACAAAATTAAAAACAAGGTTAAGGTCTTAACAGAGGTCCTTACAAAATAGTTGATATATAAATTACACTAAATTTATACTTATCATGCCAGAACAAAATTCAAAAAGAGAGCAAGGAAACTTAGAAGAGTGCTTTCTTCCTATCCGCACAAACGAACATTCTTCAGACTGAAATTCCAAAACGAAATGGAAAAAAAAAAAATTATTACTAGGAGTGTTGATCAAAAGGGTCAATAAGTATTATGGCATCCCTAATAAGTTTCATACTTTCACCCACAAGAATTTTAGCAACCAAGTCCAGAGGTAGAAAGATGAACTACAGCCAATTCATAAATGTGCTAAGAGCTACTGAATAGATGAATAACATCAACTGACTTCTCTAACCATCCAAACTTACACGTCTCAAAATACCAATACTACTAGAGATTTCACATTAAATAGCAATGATGTATCAATATGTGCGTGTGACACTATCGAACATCACAAAGTTCATATCCAACATACTATAGTTTAGGCATGAATATTAGTGCAAAAGCACTTCAATTTGAAAATAAATTGTAAGCAATGAAGTGGGTCATCAAATGATCAAACCTTCACATCAGTGAAGGATCAGCCACCGAGTTTTATAAATGTCACACTTAGATAAATCCAATCCATAAAAAATTAACATGAAAAAATTCTGTTGTTTTTACTTTTTAAATGTTTTTCCGGCTTTATAAGAGTTGATTTAACGGACATGATTAAATATACAAAACGAGTAAGCCTCAAAACAGTATTCCACTCTAAAGGGGTACTTGATTTAATTGCATTATCACCATTAGGAATTCCAACTAAGTACCCAGTGATCTACCACAGCCAGTGTTTATTGAAAATGGCACTGCGTTTTATATTCTAAAGCACAAGAACCACATGATGATGGTAAAGAAAATACAACTCGACATTAACTATTTAAGAGAGAATTATCATACAACATAACATGCAGGAATTCCCATCGGAGGTTTAATATTGGCTAAGAAATAACATGACCAACAAAGCCTATGCAGGAATAGATTAAACTCATGAGCCTGTGAGAGGAACTGAGTCTCAGTAACATGCTGATCCAAAATGGAAAACTAGAACCACTGAGATCTAGCCTTCAACTAAAGGATGTATGATGTAAACTCAAGATTACGATACCAACCAATGTTAAATTGTACTAATCTAAGGGCTAATACAAAATTTCATGTTGAGCCTCCTTCATGGCTACAGATTTTGAACTAGTAAGGTAGTACATCTGATCTTTCTCATACTCAAAGCATCATTGCACTCTCATGAGCGGAAACAACATTAAGAATTCAACAACAAAGAATAAACCTTCAGCTAATTCCCTCAAGGATTCAACATGATACAATAGCGTTAATAAATACTCTATAATAATTAATAATCCAGCATTAAAATGCAAACAGTGATTATCAAATACTGAATAGATCTATCAAACGGGAAATTACTGATCAATCCATATAATTATAGTCTTGCCTACTGGACTAAATTGTAGACCATTATTTGTACTCCACTATATGACCATGGTCTCCTTTCAAATGCTATGGCCCATATGTACTGCTCTCCTTGGGATCAATCACTTTGTATTAGTTTAACTTAAAAATCATTGATTCTAAACTGTAAATCTATATCTCCGATCACCAAAACTATAAAGATGAAGGTATATGCCTACACAATATTTATAAATAGGATTGCTACATTCTTTTTCTTTTGAGTAACATCCTCCCCAAAGCACTGAGGTGTGAAGCATTTCACGATTTCAGAACTGCAATTTATGCTGTTGGCCTGTTAAAATGGACATATGAAAAGGAGATGTGCAACTAGAACTCCTAAACTGATGAAAACCGTTAATTGCTTTTCATCCGAAGGACCAACTTATGCAAACGGGTGGCTCTTAGACCTAATACCAGGAAAAACAAGTTTGGCTAAAATCACATCCTACTCTTTTAAACACTGGATTGTCAATTTTTTACAATTGCCATTTATTTAACCATAGAAGGATGAGGGAAAACTAACATAACATGATCATGAATAACAGAAAATATAACCAACCTCTTCCTGCAGATATAGGAGCTTGGCCTTCTTTTGTTGGTACTCAGGCCTGTAAGATTCAGATGAGCTGCTCCCTACTCCACCATCACAACTGATTTGGTTTGAACCGTAAAGCGTAGAGGATGAGATGGCTGAACTACTATTCCCCTTCGCTCCAACCTCCTTATCAGCTGCATCAACACCATCAGCATCTACTGAAGCTGAAACTGAAGCACTGATCTGATCACCAGAAATTCTCTCACATGCATCAGATGCCTTTGCAAATTTTGACCCAGCTATGGTGCAAAACTCATCCAAGAGCTCTTGGGCTGGCCTCAAGAACCTTGAACTCTTCAAAATGGTTGCGTATCCAGTGAAAGGCCCTAGTGGACCACCACTACGATGAATACTGTAATTAGAGGACCCCACCAACTCCTGAAGAGATTTTCCACAAGCTTTGCTACTAATTGATGGTTTTGGTATCGAACACGGATGACCAGACTTTGGAGCTTTTGACTCCTGAGGCTCTTTGAAAATATCAGTTCTTAAGTGCGGATCCTGAGACTCATATCCCTCTCCCAACTGAGCTAAATACATTTTAGACGGTGGATTTGATGAAAGTGACAATGACAAACCCTGTGTAGTGGCATCATTTGCAGCATTTCTTGAATCCAGACCACTCTTCCTCGCAATGATGCCCGATTCAGTAGTCCATTGATGACAACTCTCTTCTGGTCTATTCATCCAAGTACTGGCACCATCATAACGTAATGCACTCGATTGATTAGCATAGTTAGGAAGAAGCACGAGCTCATTCCCGGAATCTGTCCACATACCATGACCAGTTTCTCTAGTGTTCTGCTGCACTAGAGAAGCCACCTCTAACCCCTGCGTTCCAATAGAAGCCAAGGTAATAACATCATGGACAGCATTTTGGTAAAGTGAAGTGGCATGATGCTGCATTTCCCCGTAATGCTTTTGCCTATCTTGGCTAGAAATTTCACTGGATGGATTGGTTAAACTAGACTGAACATATTGATGATACTCATTGTAATTATTAGGCTTCAAATATTTCCTAGACGAAGAAATGTTGCTACTAGCCTTCACATTATTACTCGACAACACTTCCCCAACAAGCATTGCACTTTGATTGCTTTCCCTACGCTGCTGCTGATCCACTTGCATAATTCACCACCCAACCAGAGTTGGGCTGGGAATCAAGGCTTTTCCAATTACCACAACCTTGAAAATCACCACTGCTTCTAGATGAAACATTGAATTGAGATGAAACCGGGTGGGCCGAAGCGGTGAATAAGTCCTCCCCAGATATCAAAGGCCTATGGTGGCATTGAGCTGCACCCAGCTCTTGATGCAACATTGCATTCCTATGTGCCGATAAGACATCCTGATTCGTTGAGAAACTGATGATCTCCGTCGAACCGAGAGTGGGATCATAAAGTAAATTCGCAGCATTTCTAACATTTCGAACTTGAATAAGATCCGGGTTTACTGAAGATTGTCCCAAGCTGTGAGTGTAATCCTCCAAGTGGTGGACTGAAGTTGAACATGGTTGAATTCTCAACTTATCGCGACGGCTTTGCTGGGCAACATGAGACTCAGCCCTAAAGTTGCTCATATCCATCCAGCAACCCACTAAATAAAACTTCTAGCTCTCCTAGCTCTCCTAGCTTGAAATCTCATACAAGTTCAAGAAAAATGCATGACAAAACACCTACGTATGCAAAACCCCATCAAGCTTATCAAGCAACTCCATACTTTTTTCCTGCCATAAAATCATGTCAAAGTTTCCAAAAAAAAAAAAAACAAGTTTTAACTTACAGAAACGTTGACACACAATTAAGTATCTAACCAAGCAGCCACCATTAAACAAAACAAACACAATACAATTTTATTATACACTATAGATGGATACAAAGATGAATAGAGAGAGTGAAAGGAGCAGCAGCTATCAAGGACAAAAAGTACATAAAATGAACAGCAAATTCATGTGGGACGAATCAGTACACAAAGGAGAAGACATGAGTAAACCAACCAAAACAAAGAAAACGTGCAAACAGAAAATATACACCAAGAAAATACTTCACCAACCGAGAGAGAGAGAGAGAGAGGGAGTTCATGCTTTTAACACCTTCACTTCTGGTCCTTAGATCTAAAAACCAAACAAAAACACAACCCGACCAGCCAATCAAAGCTGGCGACCGGACAAACATAGCTCTACGGTCACCACCATCCGTATTCTACGTATGATAAACACATACACTTAACGTCAACTACAGAAACCCTAATTTGACAGCTATCAGTATCCTGTAGACTCTTGTTAAAAACTCGATATTGCATCACATAGATCTAGTTGTCGAGGCTCATGAACTAGTTCCATGAAAGCATTCTTTGAAGCCACGGCTTATATAGAAAAATTTTGTAGTTTTCGATGATAGAAAAGCCAAAAAAGGAAAAACAGTAGTAACAATAATACATCACTATTTAATAGAATATCTCTCCAGTTTTCATTATCGTTCGAAGAGAAGAGAAACCAAGAAGGAAAAACCTAGCTAGTGCATAAATTCAACTTCGAGAAGATCTCCGTGCTTTGAAACAACAGAAAAAAAGTGAAACTTCTCAATTCAAGGACAAAAAGTAGTACAACAACAACTAAAGAGAAAAAACTTATACTCACTTAGATCTTAATTTCGAGACAAACCCATCGGAGGTGAAGCCACAAAGAGTTACCGGCGAATTCCGGTCAGTTTCCTGCCGGAAATGTGTGTGAGAGAGAGAGAGAGAGAGTGACAGCGATGGAATACTCTAAAGAGAAAGGTGTGGGACAATAATTGCAAAAGCGATGATATTATTAATCAGGGCGTTCGCCTTTTAACGTCGAACTTTAAGCGCGCTTATTGGGTTTTTTTATTATTATAAGTAATTTAGCAAATTCCGTCAGGTTTTGGGCCGTCAGATTTAACGGCAGAAAGAAAATATTGGTCTGCACTCGTGAATCTTCAGGAATTGAATTTGCCGTCCCCTCGTAGGGTCCCTCCCTCGAACCGAAATTTCGTTGCTTTTATTTAGTTATTATTATTTTTTTATATTTATGATATTTTTGTTTGGCGGAGAGACACAAAAAGCAGTACGTGGGTTTGTTGAGAAACACCCTCCATTAAAGTCTTTAATTACCCAAGTTAACACTCTCTATCGTTTATGATGATATTTTCTCTTCCCATTTTTCTCTTTTCTAGCTTGTAGAGGCAAAAAAATTATTGCTTAGGAGTTAGGGTAGTCCTATGATGTTTAGACAGTCACATTTCACCATTAATAATATAGTTGGCTATTTATTATGTGCATTGAATTAGGTAGGGGTGTGTATAGGAAACTTTGTTTTATATAATATAATAGTATATGTCAAGAAATAAAATATAAGCATTGATTGTAAATGTTTTTCTTATTGCTACTTTTACATGCACGATGGTCATAATCGTTTACTTACATCGCGTTTTGTGGGGTATTACTACCACATTAGGTAAATGTGCTAATTAAAGTTAATTCTTACTGGTTTTTGATGCATAATGATCATACCTTTCGTTGGGTATCACCGCCACATAAATTAAATGCATCAATAGCAATTATATAGAGTTTAAACACAAGTTTTGTGATGCCAAAACACAATAAATCATTATTTTTCAGTTACATTACATTTTATTGGTTTTTCGTTGTTTTCTTAGAGAGTACCATGACCTTAATTAAATGCATCCGTTAAGTAAGTGTACTGATTTGCCATGGTTTTGTTAGAGGACCATGTTAGGTAAATGCACCCATAATAAATATAGAGTTAAGATTCAAGTTTTGTATTACTTGATTTAAGTAAATGCATCAATATTCTGTTATATTATAACAAATGTTAAATTTTCATATTTATTGTAATATTATGGTTAAATTGTAGCATTAATTGCTGTCGATATTCTTCTCTTACCTTTTTATCTGTTCAATATATTGTTTATTCTTTCATTATATGTGATTTTCATATTGCATGTGGGTGCAACCTCTTACACTTCAATTTTTTTTCTTTTTTCTTTTGTTTTTGAAATCTTAATCAGCTCATTTGTATGATTGCAATTTCAACATTAATATTAACATTATGTAAACATACATCTTTAAGCCATGCAATAAGGATCCAAAATTAAAATTAATAATTCTTAGTAATGTTTCCAAAATAATATACAACCCTTTCTAAAATTAGTATATTTTTCATATTTTTTAATTATTGCAGTCAAACCATTAATGTTATTATAGTGCTACTTCATCACAGTAGTTAGATCATCCCCATCATTGTTATTTTTATTTTCTTGACAATTTCTGTGGTTGTTATTTCGAATATTATCTAATTATCCCATCTTTAAACATTTATCAGTAAATTTAAATTTTTAGATTTAACCATTTCTTAATAAAATGCTAAGTATGTGTGAACACACAACAAATCCTTCCTTAATAATCATCATCAAATTCTCATTATTGTATTGTTATTATTGCCATTATATTATTCGATCACTAATATGTATCATAATGCATGTTAAACCATCAATATTGCCACCAACATCATAATGGCCATATTAGCCACATATCTAGCACACCCTTACTATTTCAAGACATTATAACCAACATGCGTGTTGTACTTCCACCATTATCTCCATCAACTTACCCTGTAATTACATCAAATCATAAACAAAATAACATTTGACATAATATTAGTTATTCACATTTCTAAATCCTATGTTAAAAAAAAGGTTAAAAATTAAGATAAAAATACGTTAATGATAGTTTTAGAAGTTATTTATAATAATTTTGCAAAGACATATCTTTTGCGAGTGAGCCAACAGCGCAAGCATGACATGGCAAGCTGGCACAGGTTCAACAAAAGGCCCCCCCATGTAACGCTCCCAAGCGAGAGTTATAATACTTACAATTGATTGGATGGGGATCATTGGACAGAGAACACAGTACGGACAACTGGAGATTACGTCACCTGCCGGTTTTCTCTCGGGGGGCGTCCCTGGCCAGCTTTGAATGTCGACCGCCAGATCTTTTGCTTGGAGACACTGATATGTCACCGATTACCGATAAAAAAGCCGGTCACTGATACTGTACGGAAGCACCCCCCTGTTTGTTCTACTAAAAAAACTCTCACTCTTAGTTCTGTCTAGTAATTATTACAAAAGGCCGCTGCACGTACAGCAGATTGTTCAGTCAGCCTCTACCGTTTGATTCCCCTGACCGGATCCATCAAACGGCTAGGAAAAGTTTAGTCATGTGCCGTTTTGTGATCTGGTAAGGAAGGACAAAAGGTTATGTCTACGTGGAATTTTATTACTTTTTGGAAATTAAAGAGAGATGTTCCTTGGGTGAGACGAAGGGGGAGGAGGAAGGAGAGCCGTTGGATTGAAATCAAAAGGTGGTGGAGATTGGTGTGACTAGACCGGTGACAGTCCAATCAAAACAGAAAGAGTGATTAGAGATAGGAGTAATAAGTAGGGGTTGCTATATTTGGGACTGTGGAAGTAATTGCAGGAACATAGCCGGGTGACCCACGTGGTACAGGGATTCTGTGACTGGAGAATATCAGATGGCAGGCAAGGCTCTAGCATGAGAACCAAGATTTCTCGTATCATATAACTTGGCTGACTTCCACGTGGCATTTTTATTTTAATTACTTAATCGAGAAGGCAGCTTGAGCATAAACAGATATATCTCTGCGGTGCAAACCGATGAATACCTATCAAGGTAAGAGACCATCTACACCATGTAAGGGATAACCAACGTAACTACGTGGGGGGAAAAACTCATATATTGTAAGAATGAAGTGTCAAAATCAAAACCGCGAGGGATAAAGTGGGAGGCAGCGGTTATAACTACGATGACGTCCTTTTGACTATAACAGTACTATTTTGATAATAATTTGTTTTAATTACTATATTAAAATTTTATAATATTTAAATCGAAAAATTTTATAGTGTTAGTCAAAATAAGAAGGTATTCTATTAATGTGTATTTAAAAAATAATGTTAACAATTAACCAAAAATTATTCTGTTTTGATAATCGCAATAAATGCAACTAAAGCAATTATGACTGCCACTAGGCCATCTCTATTACAGTCCACAAAAACGTTGTTACTGCATTCATTTATTTTCTACATTCCTATTAAAACGCCATTTTTTAAAAATAAAATGCCAAAATTTTTATTATTTTTTACTTCATACACCATGAAATATCAAAATAATCATGAAATATTATTGAAAACTATAAACATTTTGTTGTCACTTGGTCGTTGGCGCCGTTGGTAGTGCCGACGATCAACCCTTGCCTCCTTTGCTAGGGATAGGGGTCGACACCCATGCTGTACATATGTATTATAATATTAATATAATAATAATATATACTTATCTTCCATCAATTGTGTGGGTAGTTCTTCCACTCTCGTGTGAGTTTTTCCTCCCATCTCCTTGTGGGTAATGATCTTCCAATTGGAAGTAGTCCCCTAGATTGTACTACTAATGTCCTATCTCGATTGATCCCGGATGTCCCCTGAACTTGTCCCAGTTATAGTTCATATATTCAAAAAAAAAAAAAAAAAACTATAAACATTTTACTTCTCTTACTACACCCATTTAATAGTACAATGTCTACTATTTGAATTGTGACTTCTTATTCACTATTTATCGTCACTCATTCACCTTTTTTTCAGATATACATTTGGTTAGGTATTTATAATTTCTTTGTGATGATGACCAAAGTGATCGATGAGACTTTATATTCAATTTTCTAATATGTTTACAAGACAAACTTTCTTAATAATATTCAGGAGTAGTTATCTTCTACTACAAAAGTATATATTATATGAATAATTGTCTATTATCATCGTAGTAAATATGTGGATTTCGGAAGAGGAAGTAACTTTGATAGGTTTAGATAAATCTTTTTATAATAGTTAGCTTAAAAAACGGTTATCATTCTTTCAAAAAACAAAAAAAAAAAACAAAAACGGTTATCATAATTATATTTATATTTTATTAATTACCTAATCAAGCTTAAGGTGCCCTCTATGCTATAAATTAAGCATCAGTACTAAAAAAGTACGTGCAAGCTCTTAGCAGAAACATTCACAATTAAATTAGACATTAAAAAGTGAAAAAAAAAAGACATCAAATCAGTATGAATAGAAAGATTTGAAGCCCATCAAACTGATTTGATTCACAATAAATAGGCAGTCAAATCTACTGATTTTGTGTCTGATTTTTGTACAAAGAAATGGTGGGCATGAATTAAAAACGCCGATGCCCCGTGCTACACACACCAATAGCAATAGCACAACAAATTGAATGTGGTACCTTGTGGAACCTAGCTATAAGAGAGAGGGAAAAAAAAAAAAAAAAAAAAGGCAAAGCTAAACCTCTCTATCACGATCAGGAATTGATGGAAAAGACTGTTCAGAGTCACCACAAGTTCATTTAATTTTCCTTATTTTAAATTATATTTTATTTTCCATTTTTAATTTTAATATTTTATTGAACACAGATCTGTTTCAAGTTATGAATAATTTAAAGATTTTAATTTTTTTTAAAGAATACATTCACCATTGTTACGTTTTTTTTTTTTTTTTTTGAACATATGATTTTTGTTATCATTAAAATTGATTCAGAAAATTATCAAGATCAAATTAAATGAGATATTATAATATAATTTGGATGACAGTTTTTATATTAATGAGTTCACTCTATACAAAATAAGAGGGTAGTTCGCATAAAAATGAAAAAAAGCAATCACAAGGAGATTATATTGTTGGGTGTCTAATCCAAATTACACGAAAACTGGGGGTGCTGCGTGCAGCCAACAACTTTGAGAAAGCACCAATAACAAATTTTTTAACAGATTACTTAAACACACGTTGATGCAATCATTTTTTTTTTCCGAACACATGTTGATGCAATCAAATTTCAAAACGATATACAGAGCAGCACAGTTATTATAAAAACATTATTTAAATTAAAAATGGAGTAATTAATGATAGATAAGAGTAGTAATCAGTAAAATTACAAAAAGCAAAGCAAAAGGAACAATTGGAGGCTCACGAGTTACGACAGGTCTGAGTGCGTGACGTTATATATCCACGTCAGTCACAGTGACTCTAATAATTCTAGGCTTTGTAGGTTCTCGTTTGTTTTTTTTTTTTTCTTATTTTCTTTGAAAGCTCTCTCTCTCTCATTTGTTTTTGGGTAGACTGATAGAGTGTGTACATGTCATTTCCTGCTCACTTGCAGGCAACAGCACTTGCTTTTCCATCACTTTTACACCACTGCCACTCTCTTTTTCTTCGAGAAATTAATTACATTACTGCCAATTAGGCCGAAGAAGATGATTTTGCGCCCCTTAAATCGTATAACACAACATTTCGTATCATTTTGATATCAATACCACATTTTTTTTCACTTCAATATATAAAACATCGAATTAATATAAATAACATCTTCAAAAAATATTTTATACATTATTCTTTAATTAACACATATTAAAAATTTAAATATACATTAAAATATATTCAATATTATATTCATTTTAAAAATCTCAATAAAATATTTTAGATAATATAAATTTTTAATAATAATTTAATATATATTTTTAATTAAAATAATTTATAGTTGGATAATAAATTTGGTGTTAATGAATAGTACAACATCAATTTTGATGTAACATTAAAAATGTAACTTTTACACCATTTTGATACATTTCGAAATAATTGTATTAAAAATGTAACATTTACACCATTTTGATGTAACATTGGAGAGGAAAAATACACCAAATTGGTGCTTTCCACTATTTTGGTGCGACATTGGAGTTGACAACTCCAATTTGGTGTTATATACATTAGAAATTTGGAATAAAAAAAAAATTGATGTGAAAAAATTTGATGTTGATATCAAAATAGTATAAAATTTGGTGTTACATGTTAGAAATGATCTAATATCAAATATGTATTTAATATGATAGTGATTTTTTATTGAAATATTTATGATTGTGAATTTATATGATTAATTATCAGCATTAATCAATTCCAAAAAAAAAAAAAAATTATCGGCAACAATTAATTACATGTGTAATCATATAAAATTCTATGCATATGACTATTCATTTTGGGCTACATTGGACCATTTACTCTTCTTTTGAGGCATTGTTTAGAAGATTATTTTTTAAATGTTTTTTTACAATACAGTTTTATTGATATCAAATTACTTACTTTCTTTTAGAAAATTATTTTAAACCTTTTTAATGAAAAAATTGAGTAATTTTATTAACATTTGTTAATTTAATTTAAATAGTAATATTTGTTTTTAATTATTACAAATAATTTGGTGTTTTAAGAGATATACTTTAAACTCAATGGTATATTTTAATATTTACACACATGAAGATGTAAGTTGGAGTTATACTCTTAAAATTATGAGTTAATATTATATTATTCAAACATTTTTGAAGATAAAAGACAACAAAATAATTAATTAAATTTTAAGACGTCCTCTCATTAATTAATTGATTTGATAATGTTGTCCTGCATTTCCAGACACAAAAATTAAGGTTTATTGTCGTCAGTAGTGATATGTATATTTGCTAATGTCGCTTGTCGCTAGATGTTTAAATTTAACTCATAAAAAAATTGTCAAGATGATTTTAATTATATTTATCATAATAATAAAAATACCATAGCAAAATTACGCTTAAAAAGTGGTGGGTGGACAACACTACAATATGTACATTCTTTCCAATACCAGTTTCTCTGTACAGGCTCAGTATACTTTGTATGGCGACTTTTCATGGATTTCTTCCAGAAACTCTCTTTTAAGTAGTGGGATTGTGGGACGCTATACAAATGTCCCTCAAAAAAAAAAAAAAAAAGCCTATAATGGGTTACTGTGACTTAATTTTATATTTATTTGCAGGTTTCTCATAGCTAGGTCTCCAAGGTGCTTTGAACAATGTAGTAGAGGTTGGAAACGTCACAGATTTAAAGCCACTGCAAGGTTGATCTTCTTGTATGACCATTCATGTGTGTGATGGCTGGATGTGAAAGCTGTGAAAGCCTTAATTTGAAACCAAATCTGGGTCCCTCTCTCTGATATAAAAGCTAGCCATGGACGTCCGCACAAGTAATAAGTTTGATTAGATGGCTGTTGCTACAGTGGATCACATTCACACGCCAACAAACACATTATACAATTCACATCAACAAGATCCTTTGTTAATGTTGAATTGTGAGACATGGCCACGTTTGGAATTTGTCATGGCACTGCCCTAGGTCGATGTAGGACAGGTTGCCCTATAAATTAGAGGATTGCATGCTTCTTCGAGTTAATGAATATGTGAGTGTGAGTGTGACCTTTGGTGCCCCATCCTTTTTTTTTTTCTTTTTTAACATATATCAAATACATTCATTATTATCGGGTCTTCCTAATATAAAATTCTAAGACATTGCCTGATATTAGCTTTTGAAAGCGTAAAGGATAACCCATACAAGATAGAAAATTTGTCCACGAATCAAACGGGATTTCTATAGATTGAATCTTGGATGTGACGCTCAGGAAGAGCAACGACAAAAGGGAGGGTGTCTCTGCACTGGTCCACTGGCCACCTTTGGTGCCCCACTTTAGTCAGTATAGGGTAATGACAAAATTATTAGGGTAGGGTAAGAAATTGTGGGTCAATGTCCATATATCAGATAAATGTCCTGAGTGTAGTGGGCTGCCATGCGTGAATTGGAACAGGGAGATGATGAGTTTTTGTAGATTTGAAAGTTTTTGATTAGAAAGTTGAGAGCTTCTAATCATACACTTTTAATCATGATTTTTGAATTGATTCTTCATTCCACCGAAACATGAGTAGAAAACTAAGAACAGTAAAATGTGGCCCCGAATGTGATAGTAACAGAATGAAGTTAATCATGATTCATGCACATTACAGAGATTCGGCTGTGTGGGACTGTACAAAAAAATTTGGTCATTAACCAGCCCATCTTGCTGTATTGGTGGTAACTGTTTATACCAAAAATGAGTTTTATCGACTGTAATTGTGATTTTGTACAAGTAGTTTGTTGATTGCACGAAGTATTTGAAAAGTATGTTTGTTAAGGTCAAAACATAAAAGTTTTTCTTAAAAAAAACTCATTTTTTTAGAAAAATGTATAAATTAAAGAACATCTAAGAGAACTTTTTTTTTTGGAAAGACCTATTTGAAACATAAGAAACAAGCAAATATCCATAATTCTTCTTCTATTTCATCAAATTAAATATTAATATTATAATATATTTTTTATAGATACCACTTCTGGTGAAAGTAATATATGAACCTAGGATATTGTCAAACTAAATGAGTGGTTTCAAACACCAAACTACAGTGGGCAGTAATGCTAGAATGTTTCATAGAAAGTTGTTCTAGAATGAAAACAATATCAAACACGGTCCTGGCTAGATCTTAAAGAAGTAAGAGGAATGATTCCTCTTTTGTGTAATTATATCCCTATTTATTGACCATGTTTAAGACACGAGAAAACTCAACACTTGGCCCAACTCATTCTTCATGTTCTTAGGTTGGTCCTCTTGCGTTCATCCGAAGGCCCATCGCAATCTTTTCAACTGTGGTCACTTAGACTTCCTTTATCCAACAGAAGATAGACGGGTGAAAAAAATTTGGCCCAAAAAAAATTAATTGTTTTTGTCCCCATATGAAATTTCAATTATGTTTTACCCATTTGCATATAGTGCTGCATTTCATATAGGTGAACATCTTCACCTACGCGAGATGTTATATGAAAATTTTCAATGTTTTATGTATGTCAGTTATTTGTCTATGTCAAATGGTCTGTGAGCTAAAAAAGCATAAAAGCTTATTACAGTTGTATTTGGAGCAAATTATTACTAACTTCTTTCGAAAAAAGAAAAGAATTTAAACATTTTTAGGGGCATATTTAATAATCTCCACAACATAAAAAAGGCACAACAAGAAAGAAAAAAAAAAGAGGATACTAAGGAAGAAAATAAGGGTTACTATAGATTTTCTTGTATTTTGACATCAAGTTAAATCTATATAACACCATGCATTGAATGTAAAGTTGTTGATAAGGTGTTATTTAAGGAAGTACTTAATCGAAACTTTGAACTTTGGACGACGGTCAAATATTTAACTTAGCTGAAGTCAAGGATTGTTTCCTAACACAATAATATTAATGCCATTTTTTGTTTTTAAATGAAGTCACCGAAAAAGGTGCAGTCGAAAATAATGGTTTTATAATCGTGTATACGTACAGACCCATGATCATATTCTAAAGGTACTTTGTAGGTATATGCAAAACTTATTATGTATTCTTTTATCAAATGAGAGACGAAAAAACATGATCAAATCAAATGCATTGACCCACATACAAATGAGTTAGGTGTGTTAAAAGGACTTAAGGTGCACCTTAAAGATGGTGTATCACATATACTAAAGATACATGACTCTGACCAAAGACCCGGTTAATGACACATAGATATTGATAAAGTAGATGAGTATTATGTATTTCACTGTATGTATAATTTACAATATAAAATCTATTTATGAACTAATAGACATATTACAAAGATAGAAAACAGAACAATATATTACAAAAATGGTAATACGGATATATTACAAAAATAATATCAGAGCTTAGGATATTATCGTTGTTACTGTCACTGTCAAACACCATCCAAACACACCACCTATCAACTCTTATCACTGTAATTGCACTATCACGTTGCCATTGTACTACCACATTGCATATATTAGTTATTAGCAGACTCAAAAGCTTAAATTGATAGGATATGACTCAATTATAATATTTAAACTTGAGATTATGATATGTTAATACGTCTCTTCACGTGAAATATAGACATATAACAGTTACCACCCAAACACACCACCTATCAACTCTCATCACTATCATCGCACCACCACATTGCCATTGCACTACCACGTCGCATATGTTAGTTAACAGCAGATCCAAAAGTTTAAATTGATAGGATATGACTTAACTATAATATTTAAACTTGAGATTATGATACGTTAACATGTATCCTCACGTGCAATGTGAACATATAATAGATGACAGACACATACTAAACGTCTCGTACGGTATAACATGTGTAGCGAGAAGTTTTTCAAATAAAACTGGGAGAGAGATGGTTTGAACTAAGGGCCTCAAAGTTCTAATATCATGATAAAGTAGATGAATATTGTGTATTTCACTGTATGTATAATCTACAATATGAAATCTATTTATAGACTAATAGGCAAATTACAAAGATGGAAAACAGAACAATATATTACAAAATGGTAAAACGAATATATTACAATAATGATGACATGATATGAAAATAATTGATATGTGATTAATATAAATGATAATAGATATGACTGTCCAAAAAGAGTTACAGTGGTAGTGAAACACTTGCCATCAACAGCTGCCTAGCGGCTTATAAAAAGCCTCACCCATGGCCTTTACACTTTAAAATACGCCAATACAGAGATCAAACTTGATATTTCGTATTTGCCCAAGTAATATCCTGAAGAGGGTAATGTGCATGACCTTTGTATGTAACCGCCAGCCTTACTGCGATGACTATATATATCGTTAGTCATTTCACAAAATCCAACCATTGAGCCCCAAAGCACTACTCCATAGCCCATACACACACACACCATTAGATACATATACATATATCATTAATTATCTTATCAGTCCTTGTTGATACATTGCCACAATCAGTCACATTATAGTGGCTGATGCATGGCTAGTTGATCACATGTGCAAATGATTGAAAAGAATGGAGAAAAAATGATCATAGTGAAAACCAGGAGAAGAGAAACTAAGAAGGTAGTGTTTGCCATGTACAGGGATGTTTATTGCAGTATGATATTGGATTAAACATTTGAAACAAATTGACTGAAGTAGACACCATAATGTTTTTAGATTTTCCATCATAACCATATTACAAGTAATGGTTAATTCGGTGATGCATTTAAACGATAATCACCAGAAAAAAAAAATGCTAGATGACTAGATGAGAATGTGATTCTTAACCATTAAAATTAATTCTTAATATTATCAATTTTGATACCAAATCCTTATATCAAGATTAATGTTCCCAAATTTAATTGTACATAAGTTAGGGTGGTTTAGAATTTGTATCCATGATTGATTAATCAATTAATATAATTAATCTTGCTCCTAATAATTTTGCCAATAAAAAAAAAATTAATTTGATGAAAAGTAATCCAACAATATTATCACTCAGTTACGTGTAAGGGCAGACCCATCTTAGGTCCAGAGGGGGCACATGATCCTCCTGAAATTTTTTAAAAATCCATTAAGTTCATAAGTTCAATATTAACAATACAGATCAATTCAGATGGAACCAGAAATCACCTGTCACAAACTGAACAGGTGCTTAATTGGCAAACTCAGAATTCTAGATCTCAGAACAGAGTTCTTCAGAGAATTTATGAAAAGCTTGATAAAGTAGAGAAACATGTCTCACAGTTTGACCAGAGACTCCAAGCAATAGACTCAACATTTAGGGACTTGTACCTAAATCTATAGTCCAGAATCTCGCAGCTTGATGCAGATCTCAGGCAATACATTAATCAGAGATATTTTGGTCTAGATTTTGAAACAAAAGAAAAAGAGATCAGGAGACTTAAAGAACAAAAAGGTCAGATAGAGAGAGATTTTTCTCTTCATCCACCTCAACCATCTTCTATTCCACCAGTATCTCCACCAACCTACATACCAAAAGCCTACCCATACTCCTCTTCTTTAATTTTTTCACAGTTTAATTCATCACCATATTTGCCACCAGATGACTTAAAGTATTCCAAGTCAATAGGAATGCTTTTGAGAAAAATCCCTCTAGCACAATCATCTCAAACCACAAAGCCTAAACCATCAGCCCCCACAAAAGACAAAGGCAAAGCACCAGAAACACAATCTCATCCTCCTACTATGCTTGCCCACAAGGAACCACTGTATCATCTACCAGTTCTTCAGTATACAGTACTGAAGATTATTCATCAGACATTGAGCCAGAAACACCACTATTACCTACACAAAAACAATATACTAACATTTCCAAGATGCTTATGCCATCTAGAAATGATCCTCCTAGATCATCTATAATTCACCAACCACCTGATGAATCATCCATTACTGACCCAACACCTATAGTGGAAGAACCACGAGATGTAAACCAGTTTCCACCACAACAACCTGGTTTAAATCTTTCTAAACCTACCAACGGTCCCTGATTTACTCTTGATGATATTCCTTCAGAAAAATGAAGGAACAGGATTTTAGAAATGAATTCCTGGTTAGACTTACAAGTTGCAAAATCAGAACAAACTGTTGAACAAATTGTTAGAGAGTTTGTATCCAGATTCACAGGATCACTCAGAGATTGGTTTCAGTCTTTAGATGAATATACACAAATAAGAATTTTGCGATTTGATGTTCATGCAGTTACAGACATATTATTCAGAGAATTTCTTGTGATGTTCAGCAATATTACAGAAGAGAACGCCAAGAGTTCTTCGAAATGAGATGTTGTTTATTAAAAAGAGGAAGATCTTGAAAAACATTTCAGAAGAATGACATCTAAATACCATTCTCTTAATGGTGCACAAGATGAGAGTCTCAGATAGGTATACATAAATTCTTTTCCTATAGAGCTTCAAGATGAACTCTAAAGGAAGATTGATGCAACCAATAGGCCTATCAGAGAACTAATGTTAGGTCAGATCCAACAAATGACACTATAGTCTCTGGATAGGTTTTGTGCCACTCAGCATTTTTTCTTAAGAATGTTGAAAGAATGACACAAATACGAAAAGATGTGCAAACGTCCAAATTTGAAGATAAAGTGCAAAGATGAGGAATAGTGTCACTAAAAACAAAGGAAAAGCATCATTACCATTCCTGTTTCAAAAGCAAAAACAGGTATTATGATGGATACAGGAAAAAGAAAAAGAGACAAAGATTTCGCTATTTCAAAAAGAAGCACGCTTGTGACTCAAAAAACACTCGGTGTTATGCATGTGGAAAAAAAGTTCACTTTGCAAAAATGTGTCCCCATAAACAGGCAAAATCTGCAAAGATGGTCCAAGCAATTGAAGAACTCCTAGGTGTCAATATTCTGTCTGGCGTAGATATTGAGTCTATCTTCTCAAAACAAGAAGATATGGATAAAGAAACTACCTTCGCTTTCCCAACTACTTTAGATTCAGAATCTGATAAAAAACCTAATTACTCTTCAGAGTATGACTCATCATCCCCTAGTGCCTTCATGGTACAGCCTGCCATGTCACTTCAAACTCCAAAAAACACTTTCACTGTTAATCCAGACCCTATACATAAACCAGCTATCAACCCACACCTCCATGTCCAAATCTATACCTGTAAATACTCAAAACCTATTTCTGTCATAGCTTTTATGGACACAGGATCCTATAATTCCTTCATGAACCAGAAAATTCTACCTTCAGATTACTGGCTCTAGCATAAAGAAGAATTCGCTATTATTGACGGAAAAATTTTCCATACCAAGCTTATAACTAAGCACAAGATTGTGATTAAACTTCTTTCTAATCTAACAATTTGGTCAAAAGTTCTGGGTACCGATCTCCCTAGAAAAGATCTTATCATTGGATGAGACTTTTACTATTTATCAAAAGATCTCAGAATATTACTCATAGGCATCAAATGCAAAAGAGATTTTAAACCTTTTGTCTCAATTGTCAATATATTTTCCATCACTACAGTATCCCCCAACTATACTGAAGTTCAAGAGAAGCTGTTAAAGTTGTGTGCAGAAAGTCATAATCAGTTCCATCATCCTCATCCTTTATGAAAAAATTCAGAATTCTTTATTAATTTGCCATTTAGACTTAATGAAGATGTGAATCTTACAAAAGCAATTCATTCAAGAATGAATCCAATTGATCTCAAAATGGCAAGAGAAGAATGCCAACAGCTCATTTCACAAGGTCTCATTGAACCTACCACCTCGTCATGGGCATGTCAGGCTTTCTATGTCGAGAAAAGGTCAGAAAAAGTTCGAGGGAAGAAAAGACCGATCATAGACTATAAACCTATAAACCAATTCTTGCAAGATAACAAATTTCCTCTGCTAAGAACAACAACATTATTCTCACAACTGGCGGGAGCAATCATCTTTTCCAAATTTAACTTGAAATGTGCATTCTGGCAACTAGGCATCCACTCAACTGAACGCTACAAGACATCATTTTGCATACCAGATGCCTAATATCAATGAACAGTCATGCTATTTGGACTTAAAACAGAACCATCACTTTTCCAAAAGGCGATGACAAAGATATTTTATCCCATTCTCCACTCAGCCCTGATCTACATTGATAACATCATTCTCTTTTCAAAAAGTGAAAAAGATCATTAAGATCTACTTTTGCAATTTTACTCTCTTGCTGACAAACATGAAATAATGCTATATGAAAAGAAAAACATTATTGGAACAGATGCTATAACTTTTCTCGGGATAGAGATAAAACAAGGTCAGTATCAACTAGGACCTCATCTGACAGACCAGCTCTATAATTTTTCAAATTCGCACTTATCCAGAAAACAAGTGCAACAGTTTCTAGGAATAGTCAACTTTGTCAAAGAATTTTTTCCCCACCTAGTGCATTATACGACAATCTTCTCAGCTTTCTTTATTAAAGAAAGAACCTCCATCATGAAGTCACGAACATACAGAAGCAGTCAAAAAGATAAAACAGATTGCTAAAAATTCGCCACCTCTTACTATTCCTTCAGATGGACAGGTCATCCTGCAGACTGATGTAAGTGATGAACACTGGGGTGCTATACTGATTGAGGAGAAAAACAACAAAAAAGCTTATTGTGGACACGCTAGTGGATCTTTTAAGGAAAATAAAAAGCATTATCACACGATCTACAAGAAAGTCTATGCTGTAAAATATGACATAGAAAAAATTTATTTTCATTTGAGGACCAGACACTTTACAGTTGAAATGGACAATTCATCATTTCCTAAAGTCCTTGATTTCAAGAACAAGATTCCATCTAGCCCTCTGTTACTAAGATTAAAAGAATGATTTTCGAGGTACAATTTTACTGCACGTCATGTGAAGGGAGACAACAATATAATAACTTATATGCTTTCCCGACCTACTGCCAAGCCAGCAGCTATTTTCATTACATTTCCCATAAGATCTATACCATTCATCCTTATGGCCATACCTAGCTCATCAAACTCATCTCCTCCGTTTGAACCTGAAAACATTACAAACACGAATTTACCACAGCAGTTTAACTTTCCTTTTGAACTACTCCGGGAATACTCAGAATCCACCCTTACTCCTCAGAAAATCCAAAGTTTTGTTGATAGTCACTATTTGGTCTACCTTGCCATGATCCATCAAAAAGGTCATCCTCATAAAGTGGCTAACTTTTCCAAACCATATCTGGAACCTTTTTCTTTATGACCATTCTCACAATTCATCATGAATTGCGTCTGGTATCTTTGGTGTTTATTTGTATTATATTCACATGTCACAATATTTCCTTTGTAGGCATTGTATCGTCATCTCCATGAACTCTCTCACAGAAACTTACTCCTTTCCACTTTCCTTTAACCGTTCGGTCCTTTGTCAGCATGGAGAAGAGAGCTACAAAAGCTCACGAGATAGTATAATCTTCGGAAGCTCAGTCCAAAAATGACTTCAAAAGTCACTTGTGTTTGGGTATTAAACAGGTCATTCAGACAAAATCCTGTTTCCAAAGCCCTATGGACAATCAACACGAATTACTTCTGGTAGTTAACTTATGACTATCCAGGACTTTATCATGAATTTGGACCAACCCTTAAGACATTCCTTAAGAAAATGAATGGACAAAGCACAGACTTAATGAATTTTACACCAGACCCATCTCCTCTATTATTGGATTCTTTTGAAGATGACAAGACTTATGGACCATCCCTTGATGATCGTACGCATTATAAGTCATGTCCTATTTGTGGAGCCACTGACTTAGAAAATGAGGACCACACAAACTGTAATCTGGATTCAGACTGATATTTTTTGCTAAAGCATTCATAATTTCACATGCTTGCCATCTGTCAACAATAATTTTCATTTATGCAAAAGATTATCGACCACTTGTTGTTTCTGCCAGTCACGAATGTAATGATTGTACTTTTATGAGTCCCAGTTTTTAATTATTATGTTTGTAATAATTGTTAAATATTTTAATATATAAATATATATTGATATAAATATATAAAAATATTTTAACGTATAAATATGTTATTATATAATATTGGAAGTAAATAAGAACATTTTCTTCAAGCAGCTCTGTTGGCAAAACACTTAGTTATGTTTAAAAGCGGACCCACCTTAGGTCCAAAGGGGCCACGTGGTCCCCGTAAAATTTTTTGAAAATTAATTAAGTTCATAATATTAATTTTTAATATATAAATATATTATTATATAATATTTGAAGTAAATGAGAACGTTGCCTTCAAGTGGTGACGTCAGCAAAAAACTTGTCTCCATTTTTCTTTGTGATCGAGTTCGATCCCGACCAACACAAAAGTTTTTTACTTTTTCCCTTTTTCAAAAAATGCATTGTGTATGTTATATATAATTTTTAAAGCAAATTAGATTAAAAAGGTGTGGGTGGCATGAGGTTTGGCTTCTATTTCTATATCATCATGGTTCCATCCCTCACCACAACTAATAGTTTTTACTTTTTTATTTTCCTTTTTCTATATCAACATGGTTCAATCCCCTCTCATGATACATAATTTTTTTTTTTTTTTTTTTTTTGCTTTTTTTCCCCCAAAACCATCATAATGCATAGTTTTTTTTTGGGAAAAAATGCACCATATATGGTTCGATCCCCCACCATAACACATAGTATTATCTTTTTATCTTTCCCAAAAAAATACACTATGTATTGGTTTGAACTATGAAAAGAGATGATAAAAATACATCACAAATTATTTATTTTTTTCATATAAATTATTTTACATGATAAAATTTACAAACAAAAAAATTCATATGAATCATAATTATTTTTATTTTTGTTTTTTATTTTATTCTATTTCGTTATAAGGTGCCCTCTAAAATAAATTTTTAGATCCCTTATTGGTTACATTACTATGATTTCATGTTCTTATTTGTAGAGTTTACATAGTTATGTCACTGAGGTACTTTAAATGATATATAGCAATTAAAAACTTCGCATCAATAGATACAAAACTATAATGTGGGGCTGATTTCCAATGACCATTCAGGCTTAGAAAATTGCCATGACATTGCCTTTAATTAGGGGTGGGCAACAGCATGTTCAGATCGATTCCGATTGGATCCGATCCGAACATGAAAAAATTACGGATTGTCATTTTTGGATCCAAACATGATTCATCAAGGGGAAGGAACCGATCCGATCTGAATACCCAATCTGCAGATCGGATCAAATCAGTTCCATGTTTGAACAACTGCTTTCAATTTCAATATATATACCAAGACCTTCTTCTGCCCTCCTTAGTTTCAAATAACTCAAAATGCTTCCAACAATCTAACTTAAGCCTACGACCACTTTCATTCTTCATTTCATCTCTATTTTTTTTTTTGTCACCCTAAAATTTTGACTTTTTCCAATCGAACTAACATTATCAATATCAAATTCAAACTCATCACCACTCTTTATACTTTTCCTCATCTATTCACAGCAACAATAACACACACATATATATAAAATCAGTAAGTGAAATATGTAACTCAACAACAGAAAACAACAAACAGGCATAGAAATCACCAAAATACTAACACCCAATTATGTAAATATCAAGCTAAAACAGCAAATAGACTCACCAAGTTGCTGAGATAAGAGATGTGGGTGTCAACGATGAAGAAGAAATAGATGGGGCTACTGAGCTGAGAGTGAGAGATGAGAGCCAAAAGGCACGAGCTAAGAGTGAGAGATGAGAGCCGAGATGTACGAGCTGAGAGTTGACAACGAATTGGCGATGAAGAAGAAATCAAGTTGCCAGGTTGCTGAGATAAGAGTTATCGGTGTTAGCAATAAAGAAGAAATTGGTGGAGGTGGTACTGTCGAGCTGAGACTGAGAGATGAGAAATGAGAGGCACGAGCTTAGAGCTGTTGGTGTCGATAATTAAGAAGAAATCGAGCTCTGGGCAGCTCAGTGAGAGCTGTTAGTGTCGACGATGAAGAAAAAATGGGTAAGGGTAGGGGTGGGGCTGCCGAGCACGAGCTGAGAGTGAGAGGGAGTGAGAGATGAATGTTAGGATTAGTTTAAGTGGATTTTATATAAGGGCATACGAAATTATGTATGTACCATGTTCACGGATTCACGGATCAGATCAGTTTTGGATATCCCGATCCGATCCGTAAAATATGGTGCTTTCACAGATAAGGATTCGAACACTTTATCTTTGAACATATGATCCAATTCGAATACCCACAAATCGAATTATTCGGACCGGACCCATATTTTTTATGCCCATCCCTACCTTTAACGCATTGAAGTAGGGCAAATTGCCCTATAAATCAGAGGCATGCTTTGAGTTAATAGACGTGTTACCTTCATGCCCCACTTTGGCCCACGGTAATGACAAAATTATTAGGATAGGTCAATCAGCATTTCAGGAGAAATAGTGAATTGTGGCTGCCAAGTGTTCTGCTCCTGCCGTCATTCGTGAAGTGAAACAGGAAATGCTGACGCTGACTGATATTTTAGGTTTTATTTATTTATTATTATTATTATTATTATTATTTTGTGAAATGAGGTTTGAAAGTTTTATTATACATTATTAATAATGACTTCATTCCCCCGAATCATGTGTGGAAAATGAAGGAAAAGTAAAATGTGGCCCCAAAGATTGTAGTAACAGAAGGATTGGTCATGCGCGCTTACGGTATTTAGCTGTGTCACTGTGTGGAATTGTACAAAAAGCATGGTCATTTATCAACCCATCTTGCAATGTTGATGGTTAGTTCTTTATACCAAAAAAGATATTATCTCTTGTAAATGTAAAGACGTTAATTAAAAAATAAAAATAAAAAGTTTCTGTTTTCCACTTCTTTGGGACCTTAGGATTTACATGTCATTAGTTGGCACAATGGCACTATTTGATTGCTGCTGCTATTAATTGAACTCCTAAGCGTTGTAATTGGAGTTTAAAAGTTGAAAAATTCATGCAGTTTTCTACCTATGCAATTGTTTTTTCATTTAATGTATTATTACTTTTTATTTTTATAACAGTTTCTTGTTATATTTGAAAGGTAAAACAGCAAAGAAATAACACTCATCCTCGAGGAATATAAAATTTAAAAGCAACTAAATGATTTATTTCATCCTTTTTGAAATATATATTTATATATATAAACCGGGAGCACTATCTTGATTCATTAGAAACTGCACAAATAAGAAAATTTCTCGTTGAGTTATGTACTCATTTAAAAATGAATAAATCTCAGTTCCAAGAAATCATATCTTCTATTAGGACATTCATTGAGGAAGCGGAGGCCCTTTTGAAAGAAGGGATTCGGGGAACATATACATGACTCTTCATCTATCTCTCCAATTAAGACTCGTTGAGATCAAATATTAATTATACGGTCAAAATATTTACTCTTATAATAATGAGAACCACATAATTTATAGTATACACTACAACTGTTTGTCTTAAGAAGTGATCTATATATATATTAAATACACTTTATAATGACTAATTCATAGAACGCAATTTTGGAATGAAAACCACATCAGATAATTTCCAAGCTGGATCTTAAAACGTAGGTGAATGTCCCTCTTGCCCATGTCCTAATTGACCATGTTGAGAAGATAAGATAAGCTTAAATCTCAGTTCGAAGAAATCATATCTTCTATCTAGACATTCATTGAGGAAGCAGAGGCCCTTTTGAAAGAAGGGATTCAGGAACATACATATGACTCTTCATCTACCTTTCCAATTGAGACTTGTTGAGATCAAATATTATTTATACGGTTCAAATATTTACTCTTATAATAATGAGAGAAAATTACCTACATAATTTATAGTTTACACTACAATTGTTTGTCTTAAGAAGTGATATATATATATTAAATACATTTTATGATGACTAATTCATAGAAAGCGGTTTTGGGATGGAAACTACATCAGGCAATTTCCAAGCTGGATCTTAAAATGCCGGTGAATGTTTGTTTCCCTCTTGCTCGTATCCTAATTGACCATGTTGAGGAGATGAGGTAAACCTAATGATCGTCGGTCCAATTCGTTCATGGCGTTTTTGGACTTGGTCAGTTTGGGTTCTCCTGAAGATCGGCTTTAACCTCTTCATCTTAAAATTATACAATGAATTAGATTTTGAGTAGAAATTAGGATTACCTAGCACTATTCTTAAATTTAACATATATTGTCCTTAAAATTACATAATTTTAGGTCATGAATTGAAAAGTCTAATAAAAGAGATAAATTAATTCTTAATTTATAATTATTATACCTACTAAAATGTTTTGATAATTAATTTACATGAATCTCATATATAAAATTATACATTATTTACTCAGAAAGAGTATTCAATTTTTTCCTCTCAACTACGTATACAATTAAATTTCTTGTCTAATAAAAAGTTAGTTCATGATCAATTTCAACAATCACTAAAAGCACTCCTATAGTTATTTATACCTAACGTACTCCTCGTCAGTTTTTTGTTTTTGTTTAACTTGGAATACTTTCATTCAAAAAAGAGAGGAGATTCAAGCAGATTTCGTTCCAAGTCAAGGTCTTTCCTCTTAAGAGGATAAGACAAACGAAGCTAGAATATAAACTATCCTGTTACAATTTTTAGAAATAGAGAGACAGTTTGTGACTCCAACAACCTGAGTGCTTGAATATCAACCAGAACACAGAAGAGAGTACTTTTCATTAGTTGTCAATACAAGCAAATAACCAATGCCCGGAGTTTTTTTGAGAGCAGCTACAAGGTCATAGTTAAACAAACTTAAAGCAAACTAACCTATTTTTCCATTTGTTTTTGCTTTTTTCAGATTTACCCTGCTCCATTCACAATAAAGTGAAAATCTATTTGTTCGATGTTTCCTAGATTCTCGAGAAAGATATATTAGAGCTTTATTTAAACTAATCCTAGTCAGATCATATTTAATTAAAGAGAATATGCTTGTGAAATTAATTCTTAATTACTTGTTTCTATGTTTACAAGAAACATTGACACGTGATTCTATCAGATCATATATATCGATCAATTTTATTAATCATTTCGTTCTTTCTCATATGAAACCAAAGAAATTGCACAATCTTTATTACAGAAACTTAAACTGGTAGTTGTAGACTGTAGGTTTGGTTTTGTGCCCATACCTTCCATTCCTTATTCTACGTACGATAGTCGTTAGTGCCACGCGAAACCAAAGCTAGGCCATGGACCAAGTAACATCGACCACACCCAAGTCCTTATTGAGTCCCAGAGCACTCCACACAGCGTCGGACCCATCCACAATATTATTCTGGCAAGGTGGCTGCCCTGCATGCTCCTTATCGCACCCTCGCATCGAGTCACACTCATCCACCACAGTCGCCATCACACTCCTCCCATTACTAGCTGTAATCTTTATCTTTCTTATTACACCTAGACCCTCCATTATACCACCCTGTCGACAACGCCACTATCGGTTGGGAGTTTTTATGGAACTTCCCATCACATTCGGATGGACCTCCGCCGTCTCCGCCCTCTTCGAAATCGTTGTTTGTTAGTTTAGCTTTTGTTGCTGATGTCACTGGGGGAGAGCATGAGTACTTCGGGTAGGATTTTCCTTTGCAACTAGGTGTGCCTGATGGCTGACAGTTGGATGGAGGTGGACCGGACCCAGAGCCCCCGCCCCCGCCACCGCCGGAGCATATATGTGTTCCAACATCGGGGTCGTCGTTACACTTGCCGTTGATGCAAATGAGCTGACCGGAGCAGTCGTTGAGAGTTCGACAAGCGCCGTTACATGAGGAGAGAGCATATGAGCAGAAAGGAGAGGAGATGATAAGAACAATGGGTTTACCATTTTAGACAAGTTTCAAGGTCTGATGAATTTGGAAATGGAGAGAACTCGAATGCTCTTAAATAAGGATTTGCCTCCTTCTTGGTTATCACTGATGCAAGCAGGTACGTATAGGGCTGGTATTACTATTTTTTTTTTAAATAAGTATTCCTCATAATAATATAACAATAACAATAATTCATATTATATTTCATACACATATTTTTAATTCAACTGGTTGTGCATACATCTCTCCACTAATTTTGACAAGTGGAGTTCAAAGTTCAGTTTACTAATTAAAATAACATTTTAAAATTCCAAATAATGATAAACTCATCCACACTAACTATTACTTAGTTTAGTTGTATATCTTTTTCCTAATTTTAATTTGAAGGTTCTAGTTTTACCTGATCTATGAAAAAAAGGCATGGAAAGACTTGTCTACTAAGTAATTCTTTATACTATAAGGTTTGGGTGATAAAACATTTATTCAGTTTAATAATGTTACAAGTTCGAATCGTCTCATCGTGTGTCATATTAAATAAAAGAAAGACTATTCAAACTGTATTGTAGCAATGTTTGAAGGTAATTCTCACGAGAGTATTAATTTGAGCTCTAAGATAAATGTAGGTATTAGCATCCAGAGAAATTTTAAGAATTTTAGCTAATCGCTCTTTGCCCTTAAAGCTGTTACGTCTATGTTATAGAGCTAGTAACATTTAGGACATTAACAATCTTATTACTTGAGCCCTTCTGCTCACTTGAAATATCACTACAAACTCCATGCCTTTAACCCCAAGCATTAATTACAATCAGCCAGGGACGTAGGCCTATTAGGGCTAGCCCAATCTAAAAAAATTTAAAAAGCCTACCCTAGCCCAACCTAAAAATTTGTTTTTTTTTTTAATTAAATTTATTAAAATAATTTTTATTTTTATTTCCTTTTATTCAAATCAAATACCCTTTATTATTAAAAACTGTACTCAACTTTTATTATTTTATTGAAAATCTTATTAGTTGTAAAATATGATCAATTATGAAAATAAAGCATATTTATTATTATTTTCAGTCTTTGGTTACAAATTGCTTTGGAGTTAAAATCGAGCTTTTAATAATGCTTATCTTGATTAAGAATTGGATCTTTGTTGATAGTCTTGTAAAATTCTTGAAGTGTAAATTATGATTATTGTATTATTTAAGTTTTTAGATCTTTTGATACTTTTAATGACCTTAATTCATTATTATCATTTATATTGATCATTATTTTAATCCATTATATATGATTTATATTGATAATAATTTCAAATAATAAATATACTTCATCATTTTAAATATGTATATAAATTTATTATGATGTAATTATTTTGAAATATGCATTACGAAAGTTGAGATTTACAATGTTATTCATTAAATGTAGCTTTATTTTTTTTTAATTAATTAATCATGCATTCGATAAATTTATCATGCATAGAGGTTCAATTAAAAAAACAAATCTCTCAGCCTACCATAGCATTAAATCCTAATTATGTCCCTGCAACCAATCTAAACTCATTATTGTGCATACAACTGAGCTCATCGCTCACGCTCTTTAGGTTTTTAACTATATGGTGGTACACATCTTAAACAAGGAATAAGTCTCCTATTTATAAGGTAATTCAAAAATCATTAAGAAATTTCTTTGCTCCCAAAGCAATCCAAAACTCATTAGAGTAGGAAATCCCATAACTCGTTTTTTGCTCAAAACTGACTGTGCCACTTAGTTAGGGTGCATGTTGATGTGTCTGACCTCATTTTTTCGTTGTCGTTTATAGGGTTGGATTTCTTTAGAGCTAAGATTTTTAACAGTATCTTACTCGCTCTAAACGGATTTCGTTTAGACCACTTATACTTGAATTGAAGTTTGTTGGGAATATGAAACAAAATCCTATTAAACAGATCAAATCTAAAGATCTTTAACCAGACTTGTAAAAGGATTACCATTGAAAATGATCCTGTCATTGTATTAGTTTGTACTTTCTATGAAATTTTAAGTGATAAAACAGAAGAAAAAAGAAGAAAAAGTATCAGAGACAATTTTATTTACAATTAGAGATGTGTTAAAAAAAAAAAGTAAAAATTTCAAACACTACCCCTCCTTTAAAACAAAAAATCATTATTATCCCTTATAAAATAAAATTTGATTTTGACCTCTTAAACAAATAAATTACACCAAACACCTCATAATTCCTAAAATATCCCTCTTAATAAAATTTTAAAAATACCGTAATAGGAGGAATATGACAGGAGGCTATCCTATCATGCACAAGCATGATGAGGACATCCTCTTGTCACGTTTAAACGTGATAGGAGATTCTCTCACCATGCTCAAAGGTATTTTTGTTAATAGGGGATATTAGATATAATTAATTTGTTCGAGTGGTTAAAAACAAATTTTTTCTTGGAATTGGGTCAAAACGATTTTTTTTTTTTTTAATTTTGGATAATTTTGAATTTTTCTCAAGAAAAATTAATAATGTTAAACATTTAATCTTTTGAATACTAATTCATGATTTATCAATTGATGAAATTATTAATAAATATCACGAGTTAAGATTACAATTAGGATATAAAGTGAGATTTTGAGTATTACTAAAAAAAAAAAAAAGGTAAAAATCACAAATGTGATCACCCATAACTGTATTTAATTTTTACGAACTTTTAAATACTGTTTCATTGCTAAATATTTTATTGTCGAGTTGTTGTGTCCTGATTGTGCTCAAAATATCACCTTCGGCTAAGCAGTTATTATAGCAAGCTTTAAGGTATCGATTCCACAGAGAATTGAACAACAAGAAGAATTCAAAACAGTAAAACTTTATAAAAATAAAGTTTAACAATAGAGAACAATTGAAGAGAAAATTATTTGAGGATTTTAATTGGAGAATGAATAAAAATATAAAAATGACAACCAATAGAGAAAATAGCAAGGCTTTGAGGATCACTTAATTATTTAATTATCTATTATCAAGTTTGATTTCAAATTACTACTCAATTGCATGTTTCACATCCCAAACAAACAATTGGAAAATATGGATTTGAATATCAAATAAAAATACAGTGATAATTGCAAAACTCTTTACATTTAAGAACAAACTAGGATATAATTTATAAATTATCTAAGAACGACAATATATCAAATTGACGATACTGCAGTCAAAAATCAACTTATAAATTTATCAATTCAAAAACTATGATTTTAACATGAACCACATAAAGAAAGCTTGACTGAATTTATATGAAACTGTAAAATATAATTTCTGAATTAAAACTTCAAAAAGAGTTTTACATAGACATTGAAAAGCTTGAAAATAAACAAACTTGAATAATAGTAACCTTACAATTAAGATCACCCCTCAGCCTCACTCTAATTTTAGCCTAACTTACTCATTATTTCACACATTCCACAGAGAAAGTATGAAAATAATTTAGTAAGACACTTTCTTTCTGAAACACTGATTTTCTCCTTCAAATTGGTTGCCTTGATGTGTTGCCAGACGCCCTATTTATAAAAGCAAAAAGCCTCTCCATAAGATCTTCACTTCACCGAAAAAGGAAAGCTTTCAAAATTCAAATTTGATTTCAAAATTCAAACAAACAAAATTTGTTCAAACTCTTTCCATCTTGATCACAAGTTTGTCCCAATCTATCACCAAAAATCACTACTACTTCCAAAATTTTGAGAGACAAATTAAATTCCAATTTATTTTCACAAATCACTCCATCAATCATATCTCATCCAACTTTTGAAATTCAAATTTAAAAGTCAAAATTTTCCTCCATCATCTCCTCAAATCACTTGATCATTTTTGAAATTTGAAAATCAAATCTGGTGGGAATGTATGGGCCATGAAGCTTTGGACTGGAGAAATTTGGGGTCTGACTGTCTTTGTGTTCAACTACTGAACCCCGGTAACATACAAGTCTTGTGCACTTGAGCTGATATCCTTTAAAATGAGCCTTTTGATTTTATTTCTGAAAAACATCATAAACCCAAATTAAGTACACATAAATTATGTCAAAGTTATCAATTCATGAGCATAAAAACACATTAAATCAAATGATCAAACCAAATGCATTCGTAAAAATAATCAAATCAAAATGTTTAATAAATAACATATTATTGACAAATGCAATCAATTTTCTAATATTAAAATTGTATTTTTATGCTCTAATCATGTCCTGTGGGCGAGTGAGTTCTCAGCAATTTGATTTGCATGCGCTTTGGGCTAGGTTTATTGATTTCCTTGTTTACCGGCAAATTAACAATTACTCGAAACTATAAAGCGTGCCGCATTAAATCTGTGTTTATATGTACTAATTTAATTCAACTGACTTGGTGCCCATTCTTTAAAAAATTAAAAAACAAAAAAACTTTGTGTCGGTAATGTAGTAGGAGACACGCAATTGCTTAAAACTTAAGTCGAACCTTTCATCTTGAATACATGTACATACACCAAGCTTTGGTGTCTTGTAGGATTACAAAATTTATATAAAGCCGAGTTTTATATATACTAGGTTTGGCCGCATGTGACTTAAGTTTACATTTTTTTTTTTAAAATCAAATAAGTTTTAAAATAAAAAAATATATATATATTATTACTTATAATTTATATTAAATAGATGCATTTAACTATTGGATTAATAATATTTTTTATTTAAATTATTATCATATATAAAATATTATAGATAGTAATTCTAAGTTTAACTGTAACTATAATACATTTAATTTAATTAGAAGACAAGAAATGAAGATTCAATACACTTTTATAGATTATTAAAATTTCAAGTGATTATAACAATTAAATCTAATAGTATATGCTTAGAAGAGAGTAATTAAATAAAGAAAAATCTAATTTACAACTTACCATAAAAGGGAGACTGTACATGTAATTAACATTTATAATGTTTAAACGCTTCTATGTACATCATAGTTTTTCAATTCTTAAGCTTCAAAATGAGTATTTAAAAGATCCAAAACAAAAACCAAGATACTTATTGTTGGAGGACATGCTTTACTTGTACATGAGCAAAATGAAATGTTTTTCATCCTACTTTTTTTTTTTTTTTTTTAAGTCATGATAGACACACTTCAACAGAAAACAATGTTTGTACACTCCTCATATATACTGGCCCTATAAACAATTAACATTAAATTTTGGTATCATGGATTGCAACTACATTGAATATGTTTTTCATTTCTCCACACCATTCAAATGTAGAGGCTTTGGCATGGATGACAAATATAATTGGGTCATGGAGTGTGATAAAAAGTTTCAATCCCTTGGATTCCCTCCTGTTACATTGCAATATATAGAATAATTTGTACAATTTCATTCAAAATTATAAAAAGGAGTACAATAATATGTTAACGGACGATAATTTGTATTTGACAATAATTTAACATTAGTGTGATACTTGATTATATAATTATCTAATTTGAGAGTTATTATGCCATAGTCGTTTCAAGCTTGCTTTCATACATATGATATTATAAATAATAATTCTAAATTTAATTGTAACGACAAGTTTAATTAAGATATAAAAATGAAGATTCAATATATTTTCGTCTCATACATTAATAAAATTTCAAGTGATCATAAGAATTACATTAAACATTTTGTATTTAAAAGAGATTAAATATTAATAAAATCTTTATAACTGACAAAAAAACAATTAAAACTCTTCAAAGTAAAAAATATAAGAATCCGTACCTTGAGTCACGCCTTGGAGAAGGTAAGGCAAGCAAGCAGCAAAGCACAAAATTAAGTGATGAGCTTAGTTTATCCACATGTAGTTTCTTTGTCACAAACAGTCTCAACTATGTAACCCAAAAAAACTTAAGCAGTTCATCTCAGTCTAAACTATTTCTCTACAGTCCTCTAAAAGACACGATCATCTAGAGTTCTATATACATTCACCAGTTCTCTCCACAATTGATAATGTCAAGGGTAAAAATGTCATTTCACTTTCAAACAAATTTCATGGATGTGAAATTCTATCACTATTCACATACTCTCTTCCCATGTTTTATATATAATTAATATATAGTAATTTTATCATCGATACCTCATAACTTTAAAAGGTTAAAACGAACCAATCAAATTTATTAATTACATTCTCTCTCCTTAAACAAATTATCTCTTTTATTTAATACAACTGCAATGGATAAATTTGATTAGTTCGTCTTATTATTTTAAAATTAGAAAACACTTATAATAGAATTACTCTCTCTCTATATATCCATACGGCCTTTTGTTGGATTTTACACGTCTCTAAGCTAAGCCAATTGATGTATCTTGTTATTTTTATACGTTTGGGGTATTTACACTACTCAGCCTAAAAGACTTGGAACTGTCTTTTATAATATAGAACTGTCATTTACAGTAAAGACTAATGGCATGCATTTGTATGTACGTGCACTTGAGGAAATGACCACACATGGTATATTCATTGAATTTCGGCAACCAGGCGTACATTAGAGAAAGAAGGTCAAGCCATGCATTTTTTTCTTTTCCCATTTGTTTTTTTTTTTTTCAATTATTCTGACACTAGATTATATTACTATCGTGATCAATAGAGATAGGACTTTAACGTATAATTTAAAACTTTACTCCCAATAAATGAATGAGAACTACTTATATAAAGATGAAAAAATTACTCGTGTGTTATGAGCTATGTAAGATTAAACCCCCCACTTTTGGACTTTGAGGTGGGCGAGGATGACCTAACCACTGGGCATCCTACTTAACTCTAAGCCACGCGTTTTTATCCCTTATGTTCTATCAGAAAATTAAGAAGAAAGTTTACGATTTTGCCGCCTAGTCAATCAATAAGGCAGTAATTGCCCTGTGTGTAGGCCTGTAGGGCTGGCCATGGAATTATCGACCAGGTGGAAATTATTTTAGTATTACCTGTGTCTTTATTTTGATTACTTGTCAAAGGAACGGCTTTATTGGACTCGGGTAACGTAGGAAAAAACAGAGCGGCTTTATGGGCAGACCCAACACTTCGAGAGATCAATGACTTTTAAGAATGGAATTCAGTTATTATTACATCAGTTTAATGGAAACCTTCTATGAGTATCCCTTCCTTCCGTTGAGGAAGAAGAAGAGGTCACAAACGATCTCTGGTTCTTTGACAGAGGCCACAACTTCCATTAATGAAGGTTGCAGATTTGCAACTCTCGCTGATATTCATGCAACTTCCTACACATTTATTTAATATGACCCATTATTTAATTTGATGAATTTTTTGGGGGGAATTTTGATGAGACTCTTAATAAATTCCTAATGCAACTATATACATAAATCAATGAATTCAAACCAATCGGAAAAACAAATATTAAATCATATCTTGATTTCAATACGACAAAAGTTTAAAATTTTTAAGATTCAACACCTAAAAAAGTTGTATTTTTTGGCACCTTTTTTTGTACTTTATAGTAATTAATTAAAATTATCACTAAGAAAAAGATAGAACATAGAATGTAAAATGATATTTAATGTTTTGTCATCGCCACCATCTTTATGTACCAGTGCTATTATTTTGTAACACTTTCTTGCCATAATTGATTGGCAAAACAGCAAAGAAGTATGCTTCCACCCAAAAAGAAAAAAAAAAGACAGCAAAGAAGAAACGCTCATCCTCGAGGAATGCAAAATTTATAAAACAACTAAAAGATATATTTCATCCTTTTTGAAACATAAATTTTAGAAAAACATACACGACTCTTCTTCTATTTCTCCAAATTAAATATTAATGTTAAATACATGCATTCAATATGTTTAATTCATAGAAAGCTGTTTTGGAATGAAAACTATATATATCAAGCGATTTCCCACCTGCAGCTTAAAATATAAGTGAATACATGTACATGTCCTTTGTTTCTTCTCCATGTTGAGGAGATAAGGAACGCGCAATGATTGTTATTCATGGCGCATTTGGACTTGGTCCGCTTTGGTACTCCTTAAGGCCCACTATAACCTCTTGCTCTTTAAAATATATGATGAATTATTATTATTTGACTACATGAACTGTGACCATAATAGATCCAGATGATTATCAAGATCAATCAAGATAAGACATTTAGTGGTGCGGCTCAAGAGACTGCTTCCAATTAGGAGAGATCCATCCACACGAAGGTGGAGAGAGAATCCACATGAGAGTAAGAGATCAACTCACGCATAATAATGGAAGAATTGTTATTATTATATTATATTATATTTATTCGGATTTGATGGATGAGTGCCAAACCCATGCCACACATGATGGGAGGCATGGGGGTTGCAGGCGCTGTGCCAGCAACCAAAGAGATATGATCAATTCGTTTTGGCATGTAAAATTTGAATTACTTAATAGTCAGTATTATTCTTAAATGTAACATATAATCCCTTAAAACTTATATCATTTACGACTAGCTTACTAATTTAGAATTATAGAAAGAGGAGAAATTAATTAATAATTTATGATTATTATATTTATTAAAATATTTGAGTATTAATTTACATGAACCACACATATAAAATCAGAAAGTATAAGGTATTATTTGGAAAGAGAACTTAATTTTTCTCTTTCAATTAAATCATTAAATTTTCATTTTAATGAAATTTCCCTTTTACTAATTTTCAACAATTAGTAAAAACGCCCATATAGTTATTTATACCTAAAAGTACATTTCATCAATTGTAATTACATATAAAGTAAATAATTAGTGCCCAAAAATTCGTTAAGAGTATCACTCAAAAAAAAAAATGAAAATGAAAATGAAAAATCTTTAAGGGTAGCTGCAAGGTTTATACTTAAACAAAAATATGAAGCAAACGGAATTTTGTTTTTGCCTTTTTTTTTTTTTCGAGATTTACCCTGCTAAGCACCACAACAGATTTACCTTGCTAAGATTCACAACAAAGTGAAAATCAATATGGTCCCAATGATTTCTATATTTTTCTTCTATAATTTTGAGAAAGATTTACTGGAGCTTTAATTTTTTTTTTTGTTTTTTGTTTTTTTAAATTATTGTATTATTTATTGTAGAAGCAATTCAAACATAAGATATTTTCAAATTGAATAAGTGCTCTTACCACCAAACTATATTGAACTATAGTACAACAACTTTACCCAAATCTCAAACTAAGGGGGGTGTATTCAACCATGACTATAAAAAACTTTTATAGACTTCTTTTAGTGAATGACTTTTGTAAGATTTTATAAACTTTTAATAACTTTACAAATTCATGAAAAACTTTCAGAGACTTTTATAAATTCTTTTTAAAAAGTTTTTATTAACTTTTATAGATTGTTAAAGACTTCTAAAAAAATAATATCAAAGACTTTCATAGACTTTCAATATACTTTCATAGATATTAATAAACTTTTGAGTCTCAAGAAATGTGTTAAAATCGTCTTCTATATTAACTAGTAATGATGATCAAAATGAAGAAGATTCATAGATATTGATAGAATTTTATAGATTTTTATTTACTTATAAAATAAAAATATACTCCTTTAACAAACTCGTATAAATTATACTCATTGTAAGTTATATTTTTCATCTCAATGAAAATAGTTTCTTTTAACATAATATAAATAAACAGGTGAAAAACAACTATCAAAACTAATGTTTTACTAAATTCAAGTTGATTAATTTTATTATATTTTACAAATATCAAAATTGATTTATGTACCTCAAGAATTAACTAATTAAAAGTATAATTCAAGAAATTTCTTAATAAGTACATACTATGAATAAAAGTTGAAAAAAAATATCACATATATAGATATAATTAAATAATCAAATTTAAAATTTTAATTTTTTTTAATAAACCACTACCTAAAAAATCACCAAATATTAATTTTTTTTCTTTTTTATAAATAGAGGTTTTTTCTTTTATTTTTTAATATAAAAAACAAAGATTACATTGATTAATTTCATTAATTTTAAAGCAATGAGACTTTTCATTTGTACATTTGTAAGTTCTATTTTCATTATTTGTACACAAGAAATACTAAACAATATAATCGTTAATAATAGTTGTATTGTTTATCATAAGAATAATGAGATAATTTGGATCAATATTCATTTAGACATTTATATAATTATTTTTAAACATCTTATTATTTATATTTATTTATTTTGGTATTGTATTTATATAAGTATAAATTATAAGATGTTTTCTTTTTTAAAATTTATTTTGCCGAGATTTAACTCCTCAATTTTGATGCAAACTTAAATTTTTTTACAAAATAATAAATTAATGTCGTTTGAAAAAGAAAGGGTTTAATAAGATTCAAAAACTAAAAAGCTAACAATTTGAACATAGGAAAAAAATATATTGACCATTATAATTCATAATAAAATAAGGATAAAATATATATCTGTGTGTGTATTTTCAAAATAAGTGAAATATTTTTATTCATGTGAGATTCAAATATAAAAATGATTGTGAGGTTTGCTTCTATAATTAATAACAAAAGTCTACAAAAGTTTTTAAGAGGAGTGAAAGAGAATTTGTGGAGCTTGATTATTATAAATTTAACATAAAAGTCTACAAAAGTCATTAAAATTTCAAATTCTGTAAAAGTCGTTGATATTTTGAATACTTCATAACTTTTATAAACTCTTTAAAAGTTTTGATTGAATACATCAAAACTTTTACAAATTTTTTAAAAATTATTAAAAATATATATTGAATATCACATAACTTTTATAGAGTATTTAAAAGTCTGTATTGAATACATTCAAACTTTTAAATTCTATAAAAATTATTAAAAGTTTAAATTGAATACATCCTCCTAATATCATATATATATATATATATATATGTATTTTAGAAGATGTTTGTGAAATTTATTCTTAATTAATTGATTTTTGTTTACAAAGAAATATCAACACACATGATTATATCAGATCATATCCATCAATTTCATACGTCATTTCGTCCTTTCTCACATGCAACCAAAGACATTGCACAATCTTTATTACGCAACTTGAGAATATATCACTACATCAGTTTGGTTTGTGCCCAAACCTTCGAGTCCATATTCTACACTAATAGCTACTGCCACACAAAGCCAAACCTACCTAGGCCAAGGACCAAGCAACAGGAACCCTATCGAAGTCCGTATTGAGGCCCAGAGCTCTCAACACAACATCGGACCCATCCATAATATTATTGTCACAAGGTTTCTGAAATGCATGCTCCTTATCGCACCCTTGCATCCAGTCACACTCATCCGTCACAGTCGCCGTCGTACTCTTCCCATTACCAGCTGTAATCTTTATCTTCTCCATCATATCACCCTGTCGACAGCGCCACTATCGGTTGCTGTGGAACTTCCCGTCACACTCCGGTGGACCTCTGCCGTCACCGCCCTCTTCGAAATTGTTGTTTGTTAGCATAGCTTTTGTTGCGGATGTCACTGGAGGAGAGCATGAGTATTGAGGCCAGGATTTATCTTTGCATTTAAGTTGGCCTGAAGGCTTACAGGTGGATGGAGATGGAGATGGAGAGCCACATATGTGTGTTCCAACATCGGGGTCATCGTTAGTCGTTACATGCCATTGATGCAAATGAGCTGACCGGAGCAGTCGTTGAGGGTTCGACATGCACCGTTACATGAGGAGAGAGCATATGAGAAGATAGGAAAGGAGATGATGATACTGAAAGCAAGGTAAAGAGAAGCCAAGAACAATGTGTTTGCCATTTCAGACAAGTTTTTCGAGGGTTGATGGGTGTGGAAATGGAGAGAATTTGAATGCTCTTAAATAAGGTTATAGCCTCTTCGTTAGTTATCATTGATTGGTCAAAACTTAAGAAGATTCTTTCCATCTTGAATACATGTATATATATACACCGACCTTTCGGTGTCTTGTAGCATTACAAAGTTAATGTACATAAAGCTGAATGATAGAAATCGCCTTCTATCAAATTTTACACGACTCTGAGATAAGTAAGTTTTTTTTTTTTTTTAATAATTATATTACCAGAACTGGTTTAAGAACAACTAGATCAAAAAGAATAAGACACTAGCGTGCGGTCAGGAAAACGACAAGCCACACATAGGTAAGCGGCGACCCACACATGGGCGGAAAAAAACCCCACATATAAGTGGAGAAATATGCAGTCACAAATGTGACTCTGGTGTCTCAAACCAGCGGCCAAGAGTGGTCCTTGAAAGTGCTTCTGCCATTACGGCAAAGGCACAATGGACGAGCTAAGTCAGTAGTTATGTCTAATTATTTTATATCTTTGCGGTATTTACAGATATTAAAATGACTTAGCCTAAAAGTTAGACCTTTCGTTTATAACAAAGATTAATGGCATGCACCTATATTTGCATGTACACGAGGAAATGACCACATGTCTTCATTCATTGAATATTTTGCAATTGGTATTGGATCTGTATTAAAAGAAGAAGGTCAATACACGCAATTTTAGACCATCTTTTGGAAAAACACGGATGAAAGTAGATTAAAAGAAAGTTTAGTACGTGGTCCAAAAAACCAAAAAGAAAGAAAGAAGAAAGTTTAGTACGATTTTGCTGCCCTGGTTAATCAATGAGACAATAACTACGTTGTCTGTAGGGCTGATCACCATGGAAGCATGGACCAAGTCAAATATATTTTAGTGTTACTTCTGTCCTTAAATTGATTACTTAGTGTAACAGAAAATGAAACAGGATTGTGGACAGATGCGACGCTATGATTAGAGATCAATGCGTTTCAAGAATCAAATTTGGTTGTTATCCATTAGCTTAAAGCAGCAAGATTTAACAACTCTCAATGAGAAAGTACTTGTGACTTGTGACGTCAAGAGAAATATTGGTTCCATGAGTTTATTAGTGACATTCCATTGGCAGCTTTTTCACCAATCAGAGTTAGGTACATGCCAGTCAAATCTTCATGAGATCAATCCTTACTTATAGTTATCATCAGACCCAAAAAATTTGAACTGATAGGAAATGACTCAAATATAGTATTTAAGTTTTGAGGTTGAAACATGACATACTCTTTCACATATAATAGGAACAGATGATAGATATCGGACACATGCTAAATGCTTCCTTTTGTTACAATATGTTTAATAAGAATTCGAAATAAAGATGGAAGAGAAGGTTTGAACCAGTAAACTCCAAGTTTTGATATTGTTTTAGTTATTATTAGACTCAAAAGCTTAAATTAATAGAAAATAACCCAACTATAATATTTAAGATTTGGAGTTATGATATATTAACATGGTCCTTTACACGTAACGTGGACAGACAACAAATAATAGACATATGCTAAATGTCTCCTACTGTATAATATATGTAACAAGAAAATTTTCAAATAAAAAGGGGAGAGAGGGTTTGAACCAGAAACTTCCAAGCTTTAATATCATATTAATTATCATCAGATTCAAAAGTTTAAGTTGATAGAAAATGATCAAATTATGATATTTAAGATTTAAGGTAGGGATCTTCAAACTCTGATATCATGTTGGTTACCATCAAACCCAGAAGCTTAAGCTAATAGGAAATGATCTGACTATAATATTTAAAATTTAAAATTAATATGCGACACTTATAAGTGTATATATATATATATATATATATATATATATATATATTGGAATACAAGTTTCACTATTAAGAATGACACTTTCCATAAACTAGGTGATTTAATTGGAAAATGTGACCAGCTTCAAACTTTTATCACAAAATATAGGGGAAAAGATGTTGAATAGCTTTTACTAAGCATAGATATTGTTGTTAATAGTAAAATCTGTCACATGTCAACATCAAGTCTTAAATACTATAATTGGATTATTTCGTGTTAACCTAAACTTTTGGATATAACATCCGATAGTTTGACCAATAACACTTTTTTTTTTTAACCATGCATGGATCAGTTGCGGCATTTCATTTATTTGTAGATGACCAATAAAATTTTAAAAAAATAAAATAAAATAAAAGGATTTTAGAATTAATCTTATGTAGTTCCTGAACAGTATCTAATGTCTCACCTAATAATCTGACACAATGGCATGTCTGATAATATGTCATATGCATATGTTATGTTATCATCTCATATTATATGATATTCTCTCTCTAGACTCTCTCTTATAAATATATTTATATTGTTTTCCTTAATCTACTAGCATCACGCTTTATGTATTATTACTTTTATTTTTATAACAGTTTCTTGTTATATTTGAAAGGTAAAAACCAAAAAGAAATAACAGTCATTCTCGAGGAATGTAAAACTTAAAAACAACTAAAAGATAATAGTTTACCTTTTTTGAAACATAATTTTAGAAAAATATACAAGATTCTTCTTCTATTTCTCCAAATTAAATATCAATGTTCTATACATTTAATTATTTTTTATTCATAGACAGCTGTTTTGGAATGAAAACTGTATCAAGCAATTACCTATCTCGATCTTAAAGTGTAAGTGAATGTTTCCCCTTGTTTGTATTCTTATTTATTGACCATGTTGGGGAGGTAAGGTAAACTCCATGATCGCCGGCCCAATTCATTTATGGCGTAAATTTAAGCCCATTATAATCTCCACCTTCAAAAAAAGATGAGACGGATTAAGTTTTGGATATAAAATTTGGATTCGGAAGTATTATTCTTAAATTTAACATACATTTAAAGTTGTATTATTTTACTGCACGATTAATACTGATCAAGAATTCTAATAAGAGTATCTAGAGAAAAATCTAATAAGTAAGAGAACTTAATATCCCGATTTCTTATTATTATGTTTGAAAAAAATGCTTAGAAACTAATTTATATGTACTTTACATATAGAATAAAAATTTTAACTTATTACCCGGAAAAAGAATTCAATCTTTTTTAATTTTTTTTCTCCGAATAAAACTTAATTCCCACCATTTTCATCTATTAGTAAAATTGTCTTTATCTATACCTAAAAGAATTTCTATTGATTGTCAACGTAACCACACCAATACCTGAAATAGTGAAAATTATCAGAAATATCTATTTAAAAAGGGTCAATTTTTTTTTTATCCATTATTTTTAAAAAAATTATTTTTAACCCCTCAAACAAATTAATTTCATTATAAACCCACATTTACCATAATGCCCTTGCACATTTTTACCCCTAAACCCTCAACTATTATAATTTTATAAAAATCTGAAACGTAAAATTATGAAATAGTTCATCTCTATATATATATCCTTGAAAACTCAATGGAAAACATTTTTATCACTGATCAAAAGCAATTCTCATCAGTTTTTCTGAGACCCAAACCCGATCGCTACCCGATGAGGCACATTCACTTTTTTCGGTCATTCTTTCGACGTTTCTGACCTTCCCAGAGGATCTCCTACCACCAGTCAACTTCCACATCTTGTGAAGGTACGATTTGCATTTGAAAGGTTGTAGTTTTTTATTTTGATTTGCGATTTTGAAATGTTTCTTGTGTTATGGATGTTGGATTATGATTATTAAGTTTAGAATAGGTTGGATTTGATTGTGTTTGGTAAGATTTGGGTTGAAAATGGCTGATTCCAACAATAGCAGCATCATCGGCATTAGTTCGATTTTTCAGATCAATTTTTCATTTTGATTTTTCAAATCAGTTTTTAAGTTCAGTTTCACGATTGTTTTCCTTAGAAGTGAATAACAGAAGTGAAAAATTGAAACGAAAAACCGATCATAAAAAACTGAAGTGAAAAATCGTTCTAAAAAACTGATCTGAATAACCGAAGGGAAAAATCGATCCATTACATTTACCAGTTTTTCAGACACTGTAAAAAATTGATTTGGTTTTCAACATCCTTACTAATCTTATTTGCTGTTTTTCTTTTCTACAGATGAATTTCAGCTATAAATATAGTTCACAAACAATTGACAAGCATACAAGCATGAATACATACATCGGTTAGAGGTTGCTTGATAAAATAATTGCCGCTCTTACTAAATGAAATCTATACGATTGATTCATAGAAGAGTGCCCGTTCGGACATATTTTGAAAATTACAGAGAATACGACTGCTGCCTCCGTGATATTATGAGTTCGTGCTAAAGAGATAGAGGTCACTGGTGGATGCCGTGATGAAATGTGGTATGAAATCGGGGGTAGAATATATATGTTTGGGAAACATGAGTTTTTGTTAGTGACAGAACTTCCTTTGGGGGCATCGACAATGAAATTTTCAATTCATAGCCAAATGACTAAAACAGTCTCCTATGACGAATGTTTAATGGAGTGTCGTTAAATGTAAGCAAGTTTGCCACGTTTCTTGAGGTAAGAAGTCATATAAGCCGTAAAGACCGTACATGTGAGGATCTAATAAATGATAAGGATCTTTTAAAGTTAGCGAATGTAAGGATCGTTTCCTATCTTTTCATGGGGCAGGATGACAGGGTTACTATTGGTATATTTATGTGGGTCATAATTGAGAATACATGGATGTAGAACTCATTCCCTTGGGGCACATTATGCTATAATGTCATGTTGTATTATCTTGACATGACAATTAATGAAGAACAGATCAGAAACCCACTGAGAATCATTAATATTTATGGTTATATCTTGACGTTTCAGGTATAACTAATACCTTCAATATTTATTACTTCCTTCTATTATGATTAATATATAGGGTTATATGTATGTTTTTTATTTAATCAATTTTGCATTATATATTATATGACTATTACTAATTATATGTATTTTTTGTGCTTAATCATTTTTGCATTATAGTGGTGGTTAATATTTATTGCTTCCTTCTATTACAGTTAATATATAGGGTTATATGTATGTTTTTTGTTTAATCAATTTTGCATTATATATTATATGACAATTACTAATTATATGTATATTTTTTGTTTAATCATTTTGTATTATAGTGGTGGTTAGTAAAGTTATTCCCGATGCTGAGAGAGAAGATATCAAAAAGTAACCCGTATTTGCAAAATGATCTGTCAAGATATAAGAGACGATAATTGAAGAGGACACCGACAAAAATAAAAAACCTTGATGATTTCCCCTCGTAAGTGGCGAACATAACTTAAATTGGTTTCAATTATTTGTTTATTTTAACTATCGTTATTTATATTAAGTATATCATTATAGTATAACTATATATATTTATATAATGCAGATAATTGACATTACGTAAACCCTTGAGCCTATTGATGTCGAAAGGGATATGAATTATTGGAAATCTTTTAATCCGAATCATATGGTTGATGATAAAGTACATAGAGTTGGCGACGGAGGGAGTGAGGGTGATAATGATGATGACGACGACGATGATTTCGATGATGGTGTACGGGGTGATGATGATTATGAGGTAGAAGGTGGAAGGGATGATGATAAGGTGGAGGGTAACGATGATCCGAATTAAGACGTCCGAAGCATGCAATTCAAATAAGAGGTTACCTTATCAGAGTTTCAAACAAAAAAGTCGCACGATGTACGGAATGTACATTCTGAGGTATGAATCTTCTATTTATATGATTATTCAGTGAATTTTCATTGTAATAAATGTAAAAGATGTAGACATATTGTATAGTAATATGAAGTGTGACAGAGAGACGGAGTCTCTAAACATGATAGACGAAGTGTAATTTAAATATGCAGATTTTATTTCCCTAGATACTTAAAAAATAGGGGAGATTCTGTCAAAATTTTTTTACAATTATGTGCACTGTGTAAAATGATATATATATATTATTCTATTCTACAACTGAAACGGTTGTTTGAGTATATTATGGATTTATAGAAGACAACCTATAAGTTAAGTAGATGGATAGGAGGCAAAAGACAACATTGAAGATTGTAAGGGAGATGAATAAAAGGTTGAGACGGGTGGAAGGACATTTAAAAATTTCAGGTCTCCGGTTGGTGGGCATGATCCAGATGATGACGACGACGACGATGACGATGATGGTGAGAGCTTTGTCCGAGATGAGCACATGTATTGCACGTGACCACCACCACCACCACCATATTAGGACGAGGGTTTGTCGATCACCTATTGATGTAAGCTAGTTAGCCATCCATCAGGAGGAGCAGGAGGTCTTTAAGTCACAGGATGTCCACCAGTCACCTTATCAGCAGAAGGAGCAAGAGGTCTTTCAGTCACAGGGTGTCCACCAGTCACCTCATCAGTAGGAGGAGCAGGAGGTCTACCACTCCCAGAAGAACTCAGGAGGTGTATCAGATGCAGAGACTGAACATGATCATGACCAGGTAGACATTGTATATATACTGTGTTGCAGTTTGACATATAATTGTAAATATGTAATTCATGTTTTTGATATGCTTACAGTTGCAGAATAAGGGCATCCAAGAACAGGGCAAATGAAAGACCAAGCCAACGACACCTCTATGGACTCCATGCATACAATTGTGGGCAGCTAGATGCATCAATCTCGTGGTGACGTGGTGACGTGTTGACAATGTAAGTGTTGTTCGAAGATTAATATTTATTATTTGATCATCCGAACTAGTCCTATAACACTGATGTTTTCAAATGCAGGTGTTACTATTATGTAGTCTGAATCAAAATCACTGGATCCTATGTCAGGTGTATTTTAGAGAGCAAAAAATAATAATATATGATTCTCTGGCAAATGTTGACATAGTCGAATGGCTCCAGCCACTTGAGCCGCTGGTATGTTTCATACCCATTTTGTTGTGGTCCATAGGATTTTATGAGAAGACTCAGATAAATATGTCACCCGTGGATGAGTGGTGGAAAGTTGAGCGTCTGAATAGATCAGTTGTGCCCCAGCAACCTGATTAGTGAGTAAGTTTATAATTGAATTAATATATATAGTCTATATATTATGAAATTTAATCAATATATTACTGATACAGAACGAGTTACAGAGCATATGTGGCTATGTGCATGTGCGGCTTTTTACATTCCAAAGAGAGTATATGGAAATCAAGAAAACCCGATACTGCTGCAGATGTCATTGCACTGAGGGCAGAGATTGCCAAAGACATATATATGTTTACGATGTCGATGTATAAAGTTAATAAATTTGGGAAATGGTTTGTAGACTCTGATAGGGATATTGTATATAAGTAAATTTGCAGATTTATATGTTCATTATTTAATACTTTTGTTAGTAACGATTTGTAAAAAATAAAATTTTAAAAATAAAATAAAATGAACATATAAATCTAAATAAATTAATATCTTTAATCAAATTAGATTAAAAATAATGTGAATTGTCTAATTTTAACTCTTAAAATCTAATCACATTATGAAAACCAATTATTCAAAATATATTTATTTTAATTACATTCTATATTTCTAATTGTTTTACAAATCTAAATAAATTAAACATTTTAGTTAAATGTTATTATAACTAATCTGAATTATCCATTTTTAACTCTTAAAATCTAATGATTTTATTAATACTAATTATTCAAAATATATTTATTTTAATCACATTGCAACTAATTTTATATTTTTAATTTGTGAACCTAAGATTTTTAACTAAAATCCTAACAAATTATGAAATTGATATTCTATGTATTATCATATGTATTTTAACTAAAAAACTATGTCATAGAAAAAATAAATAATAATACATGTATGTATGTCATAATATAATGTAATGAGTATACACTCTCTATTCTATATAACATATTTAAATACTTATGTTAACAACGATTTGTAAAAATAAAATTTTAAAGAAAGCTAAAATGAACATATAATCTGAGTAAATTAAATTCTTTAATCAAATTAGATTGAAAATAATGTGAAGTATATAATTTTAACTCTTAAAATCTAATAACATTATGAGGTTTAAAATCATTGAATCGGTTTTTTATCGACGTTTAAAAACCAAATTCGGTTTTTCATTACATTAGAAAACCAAGAATGATGAAATATTGAAGTCAAGTGAAGATCGATTTTTAAGGGCGCTTGAAAAACCGACCCTTAAAAACCTATTCATATTTTTCTTCCAATTCAACCTCTCTTTCCAATCTATTTTATAGTTCCGAGTTTCTAAAATGATACAAAAACAATAGAAATAATGTTATGTCTAATAAAAAAATCATCTTTACCAATAATCATAGTGAGGTGGATCAATATAAAAGAGTTTTAAATGAAATATTGTCATGATATTGTCATATGTTATTTGAATGTGACCATGTGAGGTCATTAACTTGGTTATTTCTATAATTTTATGTTAATTGGTTAACTTGAAGCAATTTTGGAGTCATTTGTTGGTCACAAAAAATCATCTAGAAGGAAAAAATTGAAGGCAAGTGGGAATTATTTTTTATTTTTTTGAAATACCCTTAAAAACCGATTCATGTTTTTCTTCAATTTTAACCCCTTTTTTCCATTATTTTATGATTCCAAGCTTCTAAAAAGATACAAAAACAATAGAAATGATGTTATATCTAATAAAATATCATCATTATCAACAATCATAGTTGGGTGGATCAACATGAAAGCATTTTAAGTGAAATATTATCATGATTTTGTCCTATGTTACTTGAATGTGACCATGTGGGGTAATTAAACTAGTTATTTATATAATTTTATGTTAATTTGTTAACTTAAAACAATTTTGAGGTCATTTGTTGGTCATAGAAAACCATCTGAAAGGAAAAAATCGAAAACAAGTGGGGATCGGTTTTTAACTGTGCCTGAAAAGCCAGTTTTTTAAGCTCTCTTAAAAATCGATCGTAACTTGCAATTTTAGGTTCATTTGTTGATCACAGAAAGTCATATGGAAGATAAGTGGGAATCGATTTTTAAACATGCCTAAAAAATCGATATCAGTTTTTCATGCACCTTTAAAAATCGATATGTGTTTTCCATCATATTTTATGGTTCCGAGTTTCTAAAATGATACAAAAACAATATAAATGAATTAATAATTTAATAATCGATCCGATTATAATGTTACTGCTGTATTAGTACATAACAGAGAAATTAACATGAAAACTTTTTACATTAAATATAAGTTGAAATAAATGTCAATCAATTTCTAATCATTATTTTCGTCATTAGCCACCTCTAGATTGGGAGTAGGAAATCGTTGAGAACATCGACGTTGGTTGTGTTCAGTCTCATGACACAAGCGGCATCTTCGGGACCACAGTGCGTTTTCAGTAGCATTTGTTCTCGTCCCAGCTTTCGTATCCACGGTTGCGCTTGTCCCTTCGCTGATGGTAGTTGGGGGGTTAGAGCAACGAAGATGGTTGTGTCTCTTCTGACCACATCTTTCACACTTTTTTTGACCACGATCTTCTCCAGATGATCCGAACCTCCTTCGGTCTACCTGCTTGTCTTTTACCTTTGGGTGGTAATATAACTATGTTTCTAACTTTTGCAGAAACATTCCAACTGACCAATTGAGGGACATGATTAATCGGACATGCATATACGGTTTTCAGCCACTTCACACTATAATAATGACTGCAAAGTGTATCACAACTGACACCCTTGAACCTAACATGTATCAACAATTTAAGTGTCACGATATAATATGAAATACTGAAAATAACAACGTATAATTACCATATCTAGCCACAACATATGCATGAACACATGACAACTAATCAAGGTTCCACTGCTTACACGTACATATGTGTTGTTGAATGTCAACCATTGCATATCCTTTGCTAGGATGTATGACGCTGTAATGATACGGTTCTGTAATGGGATGTACGCTACCTTTCGTTAATAAATCTTTTGTCAACATGATACGATCGTACGTAGCAATGGTAACATAAGTTGTGAGCTTTTCAATGACAACATGTCTATTATTAAAACATCTCTGCAATACATTTGTTACATATTCATGTGCAGTTGTTATTGGCAAACGACGTGCTTGCATCATGCAATTATTGAGTGATTCTGCAATGTTAGTAGTCATCATTTTATATCTTTTTTTTCAATAATGTGTTCGTGACCACCTGCTCACTCCAACCTTAACCAAAGCTGCATGTGTGCTCGGATGTAACACATGTATTTCTTCCAATATTCTGTTGCATTCATTAGGCGCATAGTAGTATGCTGCATTGTAAAATGCATTTTCCACATTCGAACGCTTTTTACAATGTTGCTTAAGGTTTTACCATAAGTGAAAAAAACATAACACGTGTGGGACTTCAAGAAAAGCTGCTTTCATCTCATTCGATATGTTTTTATGACGATCGGATACGATAAGCAAATCGTTTGACACTCCAATCGCCTCTTGTAACTTTTTTAGGAACCAAGTCCATGAACAGTCTAACTCTCTGTCAGCAAATCCAAAGGTGATGAGATAAATTATCTCCGACCCATCTTTGCATGCAGCAAAAAAAATCACTCCTTTATATTCACCCTTCAAATGAGTGGTATCAATAGAAACAAGATGTCTTATGTAAGACCAAAAATCCTCAATGAAAGCTCTAAGTGCAACGAAGGAATACAAGAACCGGTTGTTTTCATCTCTTTTAATTGTCGTCATTATACCAGAGCTTGAAAGTTTTAACATCTCAAAGTAAGACGGAAGTTGTTGATATGATTCATCCGCTTGCCCATATGTTAGTTTCTTTGTATATTGTAAAGTCTTCCAAGCTTTACTGTATAAGATTTGAACTCCATACTGCTCTAACATTTCTCCAATCAAACGATTAGGTATATAAATATCTCTTCCCACCTTTCTTGCATACAATTTTTCAATAACAATAGCCTTCACACTTTTCATATGTGATTCCATGACTATCTGACGACACATGTGTTCCGTTACATACTTCAACACAAATCATATCGAACAACTCTTTCTGCATCTTGCATGAATTATAAAACTACAAGTTTTATCCTTACAACCGGTCTCAAATCGTTCTGTGCCTGAACGTCTAACCCAATATTCAAACTTAGTTTTTAGAGCATATTCTCCAATAGCTATACTCATTTCTTCTTTACTATTAAAAAATACTCCTTTATACAACGTATCATGTTGGTAGACGGTTGACGTAGCGCTTGAAGTAGCCTCAATGTCTCCCAGTTCTACACCAGGAACAATCCAGTATGGTTATGAAAGATTATTCTAAAATTGTAAACCTGAAAATCTTATTTATGAAAACTCTTATTCTTCGGTGACATCATCATATCGAGTTTCTTCTTCATCATTATCTCCAGTTTGCTCTTCATCACTATCCCGTATCCCATCACCATTATCATTTGTATCCCGATCTTCATCATTAGTACTATGATTCAAATAATTATTATTAATGTCGCGAATGAGACTTTCTATAGATGTAAATGGGATGACAAAAGTATCAGCCTGATTGCTTCCAATACCTTAAATAAGATAAAAATGACTTTCAACCATATGTAGATTTACAGGTCTATCCATATTTGCCTCGTCATGTCTTGTGTCTGGTATTGAATCAGTGACAAATGGATGAACGATACGCATACTAACCTCAGCTCCAAAATCTCTTCCAATCTTATCATTATAAATCTCTTTAATAACAATATTTTTTATCGTCATCAAACTAACAACACCAAGATCGAACATGATATGTATCTTTTTAACTTGACCATTTGTCATACTTTGTAGTAAATAATATATATAGATATCTCACCTTCTTCTATCAATACCAGAATCTCTGTACATAACATCCACCGATGATGAAAAACTACTATTTTTGTGGATCCCACACATGATTGACTCTCATCCAATGTAATTACATCTATTCCACTTTCCGTCAAAGTTGATTATAATTATCTCTTAAGTCATTCCTGTAAAATTCAAATCAAATAATATTATTAATAAATTAATCTCATTTCAATAAGGTAATATTACAAAATAGTTGTTTTTCAGTAATTGAAAAATAAAAAATGGCTGAAAAATCAGTACACCTCTTCGATCGGTTTTCCATTATGTGAAAAACCGATTATCAGTTATGAAAAATCGATTTCGTCGCAGATTTCACGAATATAATATATGTCACAACCAAATTATTCTTACAGTTTTTTAGCTTGCAATATGAACAAAACAACCCAAAAGCCAACAAAAAAAATACATATATTACCTTTAAAACTCAAATTGAATCTTCAAAACCTTCAATGGATGAAACTTGAATGGATCAAAAAACTTCAATGGATGAAGAAGCTTGAATGAATAATCTCTTACTTGATTGTTTATCAGCTGCAATGCTGAATTGAATCTCATAAATCATTGATGGAGAAGAGGAAAGAGGGAGGGTATTATTAGGAAGAAAAAGACTATTTTCGTAATTTCAAGTTTGGGCATTTGAATGATTTTAACTTAAAGGTATTTTAGTAATCTTGGGTATACAATAAAAATAATTTGTTTGAGAGGTCAAAAGTAAATTTTTTATCATTTGGGTAAAAACTAAAATTTCATTTTCATTTGAGTAAAAACTATAAATTCCCCCTTGAAATAAGTGGCAGACCCAAAAATTGATATAAGTTAAGGCACTTCAAGAAAAACAATTAAATATAATTATAATTGAAATCATTTATATTTCTCTTTTATAAATCTTATCCTGTAAAGAGTTTTATGTTATACAAAAACAATAATATTTAACAAAAAATACCTCATCTATCAATACTTTCATTCACTAATCTCTTATTCAATTGCTCATTCAATAATATGATCTTATTTGATTATCTAGTCAAAACTCTTTATATTTATGTAAAGTAAAAAAAATAATTATTAAACTAAGACATACGACACAAAGTTAAGAAAATCATACATTAAATATTCTGTTAATCAAGAAAATTATGATTTAATTCTAAAAGTTGTATAGTATAAAATAACTCAACTTATAGTAATACAACATATCCCTTGAGTTTGGATGCAACAAGTTTATATTATAAATGCATAATATTAATACTACAAATTCAATTTAAAATTTTAGAATTAAGATCTTTGTCAAGCTAACAAAATTATAAATAACAAAAACATTCAAAAGAATAATGGTAAGTAATAAAGAAAATATTAACCTTTTAAAAAAAAAAAAAAAAATACAAGGAATGGGGAATTTAAATTTGGGACCTCACCTTAATTGAAAGTTGTGGTTATCAATCAGATTATATCTGCCACCTTAATTAAAAATAAATAGTTTTAAAATGTTAATAAGTAGAAGAGATAAATAAACACATTATAAAAAAATATTAAAACTTGAAAAAAGAATGAAGGAAAATAGATCAGTTTAATTTTATTTATGAAATTAAGTATATAATATTTAAAAACTTAATTTTTTTTTTTAAAAAAAAATTCAGGTGGGTCATGTGCCTCACCTGAATATATTTGAATTATTTTAAAAACGGATATATGCAACTATGATTATATGTCGACAAATGTAGAATATGAGCATTAGGGTTATATGAAAAAAAATCTACCACTTTTATCAATCATTTCGTTCTTATTAATAAGAAAGAAAGTCTGCAACCAAGACGTCGCACAAGTTGACATATAAAGTATGAGCTTGTAGGTTTTGTTACAATATGTTTGTGCCCAAACCTTCAAGTCCTAGTTTCATTCTACTTGCGCGAGACGAAAACAAAGCCTAGGCCATGGACCAACTAACATCCACCACACCCAAGTCCGTATCGAGATCCAGAGCATTCCACACAGCATCGGACCCATCCACAATATTATTCTTGCAAGGTGGCTGCCCTGCGTGCTCATCATCGCACCCATTAATGGAGTCACACTCGTCCACCACCGTTGCCAGTACGCTCTTTCCATTATCAGTTGTAATCTTTATCATCTTTCCACACCTTGACCCTCCATTGAACCACCCTGTCGACAGCGCCACCACCGGTTCTGAGTTATCGTGGAACTTCCCGTCACATTCGGACGGTCCTCCTCCGTCTCCACCTTCGCTGAAATCATTGTTTGTTAGTTTAGCTTTTGTCGCGGATGTGACTGGAGGAGAGCATGAGAACTGGGGGAAGGATTTTCCATTGCATGAAAGTGTGCCCAACTGCTGACAGTTGGCTGATGGGGATGGAGTGGATCCATCGCCATTGTCATTGCCACCGTCGGAGCATATCTGTGTTCCAACATCAGGGTCGTCATTGCACTTGCCGTTGATGCAAGTGAGCTGACCGGAGCAGTCGTCGGCTGTTTCACATGCACCATTACAGGAGACTGCATTTGCAAGGAAAGGAAAAGCGATAAAGAGAGTGAAAACAAGGGAAAGAGAAGCCAAGAGCATTTTGTTTGCCATTTTTAGTTAAGAAACTTTAAGGTTTGATGGGTTTGGTGAGGGAAAGAACTCAAATACTCTTATTATATAGTGGCATGGCCGTTTGATATAGCTCCCAATTATGTTTATACGAGAGAAATTTCGGTGCATCAAGATGCACAAATGCATTACCTCTGTGATCATGACATGTGGATAAACTTGCCATGTGTTATAATCGCAATGGAGGATGCTTATTGCATTCAAGATTTTTCGCATAATACAAGCATGTAAATACGCACGGTGCATCCACTTAAATATTATTATTGTTGACTGCTAATTACCCTTAGATTCTTGAGTCATAACTTGTCCAAGGACCAAGTAATTATGCTTGTTCATGGGTAAGTTAATAAGCCAATGCTAAAGTAGGCATCACATTCAAATTTTGTGTTTGTATGTACATGGTTTGGTCAGTCTATTAACCTGGTATGGCCAAGCATAATCAACCAACCAGATATATCTTAAGATTAAGAAGACCATTTCCATCTTAAGAAGTTGAAATTATGAAGACCCATTCAATGATCTTGAGTACACACAAAGAGCTTCAGTTGCGTTTCTTTTAGCGTTATGCAACTACAAATTTAAAATGCTGAATTATCGAATTCATTTGGTCAGATAAAGCTAAGCCAATTGATGGTCTATCTTGATTTTTTGTAGGTTCGCACGCATTAACACCATTCAGCCTACAAACTTGTGGTTTAATTCTATTATAACAACAGTTATTGGCATCCAAATACGATAATAGAAGTTGAAGATGACTGGAAAATGATCATATATTTATATACACACAAGCTAGATAGTCCGATACATTTTCTTCTTCTTCTGCTTCTTTTTTTTTTTATTAAATCGATGATTAATCATACAGGAATTGCACTTTAAATTTCTTTAAAATTTCTCAGAAAACAAAACATAAATAATTAAAGAAGTGATTTACTATTAAATTATTAAAAATATATATATCCAAATGGTGAAAAAATCATGATTTCATTGTCTATGGATTAGAAGTGTCTCTCTTCGTATTTTAACCTTAAGACTAAGTCTGACGTTTATGTGAATGAATATCACACAACTTTGACATCTTTCACTTTCCTTCTCAAAACCGGAATAATATAAGATATTAATTCAAACCCGTGAAGTACAACTTCAACCCATAGTTTCAATGTTGTAGTTATTAAAGAACATATCAAAGATCAAGATTAATTATTGCATAATCATATAATTAGGGGTGGGCATCTCCAACCCAACCCGACCATTTTTTATTGGGTTGGGTTGGGTTACATCTTAAAAAAAATTAGATGGGTTGGGTTGGGTTAAAAAATTTTCAACCCAACCCAACCCGAACTCGATAAACGTTTATCCCTAATTCTAAATATAAGATTTTTTCTCTTCTCTAGAAAAATATTTGTTCAGGATAAAGATTAAAGACAACGTTTATGTCGAATTTACTCTTTTATTTACAATAATTGGATATTTATTTGTATTTATTTTATCTGTAATCAAATTACCAAGACTAAGAAAGCTATCAACTAAACCATTTGTACCTTTGTGGTAAATTAAATCTAACTCAATCAACCCAACCCAATCCGACTATTATTGGGTTGGGTTGAAGAATTTATTAGGTTAGGTTGGGTTGAAAAATTTTCAACCTAACCCACGTTGTGTTGGGAGATTTTCAACCCAACCCAATCCGAACCCAAAAACGTCCACCCCTCCTTTTGAAGACTTTAATGATAGCAAACAAGTTGCATTGATGAATTTTATTAGGATTATTGTCCTAAATTTTATTTATTTATTTATGCCTTTTTGTGGTGAATTGAACCTTTTTTTAAAAAAAAATTATGTAGTGGCTTAAACTTTATTTGTATTAAATGTATTATGTAATCAATGAGAGTGTTTTGCATTTAAACAAGTTGATTAATAGGAATGTTTTGCATTTGAGCGAGGTGCTAACCCGATCGACTTAACCCAACCCAACCCGACAATTATTGGGTTGGGTTGGGTTGGGTTGGGTTAAAGAATTGATTGGGTTAGGTTGGGTTGGGTTGAAAAATTTTCAACCCAACCCATATTGGGTTAAGAGATTTTCAACCCAACCCAACTCGAACCCGAAAACGGCCACCCCTACATATAATATAATTATAGGCAAAATTATAGGCAATTTTGATCATAACCAATGATGAGTTACTATAGTAAATAATATGTATTAATTTCAGTGATTCCCAACTAATCAAAACTAATTTGTATATTTTACACCTCAAGTAAAAGTTGATCTACATACATTCCTTCCTTCCGCACCCCATCCCCCCCCAAAAAAAAAAAAAAAAAATCTACATACTCTTGAAATTACTTGGCGTTAAAATGTGCTTATTCATTCGGACAAGAGTACTACAGGTTCAAATTGTTATATAGAAGATGATATTAAAAAAAAATTTAATATCCCTTGGTGGGAAGAAATTAACTGTGCATAATCCGGTTATCATGTTACATTTGAAATTAAAAACAATTAAATTCTTGATCTGGTAGTTGATTTTTAGATTCAAGAGTTTTATTTTGTGCCTTGTATTCCAAATGCATTTTTTTTTTTATAGTATTTAAGGTGCAAGTGATTCGAATTTGAAAAATTATTATACTAAATAAGCACTCTCTGCTACTAAATCATATTTGACAATGGTGTATTGGAAATGCTGTTGGGCATACTCATGTGGATGGCATGTCTCTTCTTAATCAGGATTCTTTTGGGATGGAGATAAGGTCCTATGATTTATTCTAATGATTTTTTTTAAAAAGAAAATAATGATCAAATCTTAAAAAAAAAAAAAAAAAATCAATGATCAATAGGTCATTAGATTTTTCTTAAAAGCAGCATAAGATTTTGATAAACTAATAGAAGCTTCATATCATATCATTTAGTCAAATTTCAATTTTAAAACACATTGATCTCTTCACTGAAAAACGAATAAAAACATATACACACGTTGATGTCTGAAAGCGTTGTGTCTGTCCACAAGCCTATTACATTTATTCAGGTCCAACATAGCCGTTGCTTTGGAAGGGAATCAAGGTGTGCTTTAAACAAACAGGTAAATTAATGAATATAATATTTCCACTTGGTCATGTGGTCCATGAGTCGTCCATAGTTACCACAGTTCACTGGGTAGTTATTAATTTATCAACGCATGTGTTGTATTTTCTTCTTTCCATATACATTCAGTTGCAACTGATTCAACATAATATATCCCAAAAAAACAAGAAAGAAAAAAAAATTAGTTCAATATTATAGTGTGGAGATCAATAGGTATTTAATGTTAATTAATAACATTTTTTTTTAAACAACGAAAAAAGTCTTTTCATTTGTCAATCAAACAATCTTAATTTTTAAACCTTAAAACTTAAAAGTGTGCTTCCAAAAGCTACTTCAAATAGAACTTCATCTTTGTTTGATGATATAAATGCATTTTTCATAATTCACAATTCTATAATTTTGTAGGATAACTGAAGATCAGGCGTGTATTCAAGATGGACAGGGACTTCTCAAGGATCTTTTTAAGGGTGGTCGTAAGATCTATCTGGTTGGTTGATTATGCATGGCCATACCAGATTAATAAACTGACCAGACCATGTACACACAAACACAAAATTTGAATGTGATGCCTACTTTAGCATTGGCTTATTAACTTACCCATGAACAAGCATATAAAATACTTAGTCCTTGGACAAGTTATGACTCAAGAATCTAAGGGTAATTAGTAGTCAACAATAATAATATTTAATTGGATGCACCGTGCGTATTTACATGCTTGTATTATGCGAAAAGTCTTGAATGCAATAAGATGGCATCCTCCATGCGATTATAACACATGGAAAGTCTATCCACGTGTCATGGTCACAGAGGTAATGCATGTGCATCCTGATGCACCGAAATTTCTCTCGTATAAATATAATTGAGAGTTATATCCCACTGATATTGAAGCTATGGGTATTTTTCTATAAATTTAATCCCATCATTAAAGAAGGAAAAAAAAAAAAAAAAAAGAAAAGAAAACCGGCAATGCCACTATATAATGAGTATTTGAGTTCTCTCCCTCACCAAACCCATCAAACCTTAAAGTTTCTTAGCTAAAAATGGCAAACAAAGTGCTCTTGGCTTCTCTTTCCCTTGTTTTCACTCTCTTTATCGCTTTTCCTTTCCTTGCAAATGCAGTCTCCTGTAACGGTACATGTGAAACAGCCAACGACTGCTCCGGTTAGCTCACTTGCATCAACGGCAAGTGCAATGACGACCCTGATGTTGGAACACAGATATGCTCCGACGGTGGCAATGACAATGGCGATGGATCCACTCCATCCCCATCAGCCAACTGTCAGCAGTTGGGCACACTTTCATGCAATGGAAAATCCTTCCCTCAATTCTCATGCTCTCCTCCAGTCACATCCGCGACAAAAGCTAAACTAACAAATAACGATTTCAGCGAAGGTGGAGACGGAGGAGGACCGTCCGAATGTGACGGGAAGTTCCACGATAACTCAGAACCGGTGGTGGCGCTGTCGACAGGGTGGTTCAATGGAGGGTCAAGGTGTGGAAAGAAGATAAATATTACAGCTGATAATGGGAAGAGTGTATTGGCAACGGTGGTGGACGAGTGTGACTCCATTAATGGGTGCGATGATGAGCACGCAGGGCAGCCACCTTGCAAGAATAATATTGTGAACGGGTCCGATGCTGTGTGGAAAGCTCTGGATCTCGATACGGACTTGGGTGTGGTGGATGTTACTTGGTCCATCGCCTAGGTTTGGTTTTAGTCTCGCACAAGTAGAATGAAATTAGGACTTGAAGGTTTGGGCACAAACACATTGTAACAAAACCTACAAGCTCATACTTCATGTATTAACTTGTGCAACGTCTTTACTTGGTTGCAAACTTTCTTTCTTATTAATAAGAACGAAATGATTAATGAAAGTGATGGATTTTGCATATAATCAGGTGTTGGGATATCATGTCAACATATGTTATTAGTCTTCTATACGTATCGTTAATTTAATATAAACTATATTTTGGAACAGATTTATATATTATGGGATAATCTTTGGAGTGACCGTATTTACTTCCACTAATATTGTATGTACACTACTTTTATAAATATACACCGTTAAAGATTGTTTGAAAAAATTAAATATATAATTATAATCCACTCAATATAAAGAATATTATCACGTGAAATTCTATTATATTATATATTTGTAAATAAAAATCATCAAAACTGTTTTTTTTTTTTTAATGTAACTTGAAGTTATTTTTAAATATTTGAGTGGATAAACTCATTAAAATCGTGATTATACAATTTTAATGGGATATAAATATCTATGCATCAGAATCTTTCAACATGAAAAAAATCAGAGTCCATTAATATTGGGTTGGAACTATAAAAACTATCTTCTTCTTCATGTATATTTAATGAAAAATTTTGAAAATAAACAATTTATCATTTATATTCTGTTTTCAATAAAAAGAATAAGAAAAAACAAATGCATATATCCTTACAGTGTGAAAGTAAAAAATAATAAAATTATGTTTTCCCTATTTTTCTCCCAGATTATCTACTTCTTTGGAAGACTTCAAGTACTTTCCAATACCAAATAGATCAGCTCTGCTTCTCTTTCTGACTTCTTCGTACAAGTAGATGCAAGTGTGTAGTTTAGGGTTCTTCATCTATCTCCCATCATATCTTTTTTTTTTTAATAATTAAAATCATTCTTGGAAAATTTGTTTATATCTGTGTAGATCTAAAGAGATCCATGTACAATTGTGTGAATATACTAAGATTTTTATGGATTTTTGAAGATATATACAAATCCATAACTTCAATTCTTTTATAACTGCTATAGAACGCTAATCTTTGATTGTTAATGTTGATGCTAAAATTTGGGTGAGTACAAAAGTCAAAGGAAAGGTGATGACAAGTGGATCTGCTTGACATTTCAACGATAGTTGCTGAGATGCGTGATGACTTGGACGAGAATAAAGGATTTATTGATATCTAAAGCCGTCTCCAATAAACAACACCAAATTTAACATCTTTTAAACACCAAATTTAACATCATTTAAGTGTCAACACCAAATTTTTTTACACCAATTTTTTTTACTCCAATATATGTTACACCAAATTGGTGTAAAAGATATTTCAAAGAATATTTCATACATAATTTTTTAACCAATGTTAATTAATTTATTTGGTGTAGACTTTTATTCTCAAATAATTATTCACAATATATTAAAAATTATTAAAAACTATAATTTTTTTTTTTTACAATAAATTATTCTCATTATATTTCCATTTAATTTTTTAGTCACTTAAAATTTTTCAACTCATTTTTATCCAACTAATTGTTTATCCACCTAATTTTTTATTCATCTCATTTTTCCAACTAATTTTTTATCCAACTATTTTATTATCCACCCCATTATAAAATTTTATTCTCAAATAATTACGCATAATATATAAAAAAATTCTACGATTTCTCACATATTTTTTTAATTTATTATAAAATATTATAATACTAAATCTAACTATATATGATCTCCACCGTTTGATGAAAAGTAGTTTGATCCTAACCGTTAAACGTTATTCTTATCTCTTCCACACACTATCCTAAGTACGACACAAAAATTTAACAATAAATGGTTGTTTAGAAGTATTTATGTCAAGTATTTTATTTTTAGGTTATGTTGTTATTGTTTTTTTTTTCTTTTTATCATGTATTTTTAATTTAAGGTAATTGTAATATTAATGTTATTGCTATTTAAAATATTATTGAGTTTTTGCATTAAAAATATTACCAATTCTATCAAGTAATTATTAAAATAATAAATTGTTATTTACATTAAATTATTTAATTCATTTTATATTAATATATTACTTAGAATATATATTAAAAAATTAAAAATATAGTAAAACATATTCAATATTATACTCATTTTAAATATCTCAATGAAATATTTCTAATGGTATAAATTTTTGTAATAATTTAATTTCTATTAATAATTATTAATTAAATTATATAAATATATTAAATGTGGTAAAGAATACAAATAGAATAAAAATTGTTGTAGTTATTATAAGAGGGACATTGTTGAAATTTTGAAAAGAAAAAGAGATGCACGTGGCCCAAACACCAAATTTGGTGTTGGCTACAATTTGACACCAAATTTGGTGTCAAACTGTAGCATAAACACTAAATTTGCTCTCGAATTTTGTACATTGACATCATTTTCATGCCACATTGGATTGCAATTTAACACCATTTTGGTGCAACGTTGGAGACTGTCTAGGCGGAAAGCTTGGTGCGCCTGGAGCTAGGGAATCAACAAGATAGCTGTAAAGCCTACAACTAGATCTGAAAAGAAGTAACAAGCACATCAAGAGCATTGATTGGAGACATCATATGCATTCATACGCAACACTGAAGCTAAAAAAAAATCCTCAAGAGAGATATTTTAGGGTGTGAGACACATAGTTTTGGCTCGTAAAGAACTTACCATTGGCATATGATATATTCTATTATTCTATTTATCTGTTCTAGTGGATAACACTCGAGTATATTAAGGTTGTGGATTGTGAGAGAATAGTCTATATAATTGTAATAATTTTTCACATAGTGAACTTTTTTTTTAGGGTCGTGGTTTTTCTCCTGTTTGGGAGTTTTCCACATAAATTCTTGTATTGTAGTGTTTGTTATTATTTTCTATTTTATATTCTCTGTTATTTATGATATTTTTATAGGAGACAAGTTTTTTAAGGAAGGTCTTGGGAGGTGAATTTTCTTCCCAACAACTGGTATCAAAGCCCGATTGCCTAATTGGTAAGGTTTCAGATGTTTTAGAAAATTCTTAGTATGCTCTATGGTTGTAGCATTGTCTGATCTTCCACATCAGAAAAAAATTATTCTTGATGAGGTTACAATTCACATGAATACTGAATCCTTGAATAGTGAATTTTTTCGGATGTGTTCTAAGAGCTTAGTGGTAGTTTATAAAGTTCTGTATAAGTAGACTAAATTTTAAATGAGACCATTATAACCCCTTCGGTCTTTCCTGAGAATTTTCCTAAAGTTTTATATAATGATGTTGGATTTTAAGTGAAACTATTAGAACCCCTCCAATTTTTACTGGGAACTTTCTTAGTGATTTAAAGCTTTGAGTGGAATTTTACAATATTTTACAAAAATTCAGTGGAACCAAATTTGAGTGGGAGCAATGGCAGCAGACGAAGAGAAAAGAGCATCAAAATTGAGAAATTCAATGGTGAAGATTTTAGCTTCTGGAAGATACAGATTGAAGATTATCTATGTTATAAAGGCATGCATTTATCACTTTCAGGGAAAAACCAAAAAACATTAAGGATGCAAACTAGACTTTATTAGATAGGTAGGCGTTTGTATTATCCGATTAATATTATCTCGCAATGTTGCTTTTAATATAGTGAAGGAGAAGACCATGAAAGATCTTATAGCAGCCCTCTTTGACATGTATAAGGAGCCATTCACTTCAAATAAAGTGTATTTGATGAAGCAGTTGTTCAATTTGCGAATGACAGAAGGTGTATCAGTAGCAATTCACATCAATGAATTTACTATGATCACAACATAACTAAGTTTGGTGCAAATCATTTTCGACAATGAAGTTCTAGCGTTAATCCTTTTATCCTCTCTACCGAAAAATCGGTATGCGATGGTGATGGTAGTGAGTAATTCTTCTGGGAGTGAGAAGTTGAAATTTAAAGATATTCGAGACCTAATTCTAAACGAAGAGATATGCGAGAGAGAATTAGGATAAACATTAGGTTCTACTTACAACACTGAATCAAGAGGTAGATCTAATGACAGAAACTCAAATCGAAGCAAATCAAAATTAAGACGGAGTAAATCTAGGTCTGGGAAGAAAGAGTACAACTATTGGAACTGTGGCAAGAGCAGTTACTTGAACAAGGATCGTAAAGCACTGAAAAAGAATAATGACAGTGTTAAAGAATCCGTAAATGTGACTGAAAATAATGGAGATGCTTTAATCTTAAGTGTTAATAGTCAAATTGAATCCAGGATTTTGGATTCTGGGGTATGGTTTCATTGCACCTCGCATCAAGAAATCATGGAAAATTGTATTAGTGGTGATTTCGAGAAAGTTTATCTAGCTGATGATGAAACCTTGAAAATTATGGAGAAAGGTGATATCCAAGTGAAACTATCAAATCAGACTATGTGGAAATTGAAAAATGTGATATTTATTCTTGATCTGAAAAGGAATTTAATCTCAGTGATCAAGAAGGTTATCATACAACTTTTGTAGGTAGTGAATGGAAGATCACTAAAAGAGTTATGATCATAGCTCGTGGAAAGAAGAATTGTACTCTCTATGTTACTTCTAACATAGAGAATATCACAACAGTTGCAAACTCAGATGACAAGTCAAAAATTTGGCACTAGAGACTCGCTCATATAAGTGAGAAATTATTGAAGGTTCTTGTTTTGAAGGGGAAATTATCATATTTAAAGTCTGTAGACATTGGTCTGTGTGAGAACTGTATTTTTGGTAAATTGAAAAGGACTAACTTCTCAAATATCGGTAAGTCATCCAAAGTAAATAAATTAGAGCTGGTTCATACAGACGTATGAAGACCATCATCGGTTCCATCCATTGGAGGTTTATTGTGTTATGTCATTTTCATTGATGACTCTACAAGGAAAGTATGAATTTATTTTCTGAAAAGAAAATCTAAAGTTTGTGATGTTTTCAGAAAATGGAAAGTCATAGTAAAGAATAAAACAGACTTGAAAGTAAAGCGATTAAGATTCGACAATAGAGGAGAGTACAGGGATGAAAAGCTAAGAGAGTTCTGTGCTGCTAGTGAAATCAAGCTAAAAAAGACTACTCTCGAAACACCTCAATAGAACGATGTAGTAGAGCGTATGAATAGAACTTTGAATGAGCGTGTCAGAAGTATAAGAATACATAAGGCTTACCTAAGATGTTCTGGGCTGAAGCCGTCCACACAGTGGCCTATCTTATTAATCGTGGGCCCTCTGTGCCTCTTGGAGAGAAGTTACTTAAAGAAGTATAGACCAGTAAAAAGGTAAACTTTTCACATTTGAGAGTATTCAATTGTATTCCATATGTTCATATTGGCTCATCTAAAAGGAGTACGTTCAACTAAAAATCCAAAAAAATATGTTTTCATTAGTTATGACATTGATGAGTTTGGCTACCGATTTTGAGATTTCGAAAATCGAAAAATCATCAGAAGTAGAGATGTCATTTTCAATGAGAAAGCAATGTATAAGGACCAATTATCTGCAGAATCTACAAACATAAAAGTTAAAGCTGAAAAGAATGAGTTTGTTAAGTATGAAGAAAACTTTGAGAAGGAAGTGTAAGTAAGGACCAACAGAGTCCTGAAAATGAAGTTTCTTAAGGAGAACCACGCACTCATGTAGTAAAAGTAAGGCGTTCCTCTAAAACTTCTAAACCGGTACGACGTTATTCACCTTCTGTGCATTATTTATTATTGACCGACAATAGAGAACTAGAATGTTATGATGAAACAGTTCAGGTTAAAGATTCGATCAAGTGGGAGTCTGCCATAAAAAATGAGATGGACTCATTAATGTCAAATCAAACACGGAAATTGACTGAACTATCAGAATGGAAGAAAGCTTTATATAACAAATGAGTTTTCAGAATCAAAGAAGATCATGATGGAAGCAAGCGTTATAAAACTAGGCTGATAGTCAAAAGTTTTCAGCAGAAAATAGACATAGACTACACTAAGATTTTCTCTCTGGTAGTAAAACTAACGACGATCAGATTGGTGCTAAAGATGGTAGTTGCACATAATTTATATCTTAAGCAGTTCGACATAAAGACAACTTTCTTTCATGACAATTTAGTGGAAGATATTTATATGAAACAACCAAAAGACTTTATAATAGTAGGCAAAGAAAACATGGTGTACTAGCTAAAAAAGAGCTTGTATAGTCTGAAATAGACTCCAAGACAGTGGCATAAGAAGTTCGATAGCTTCATGGATAGCAGTAGTTTTATAGGATGTCAAGCAAATCATTGCTGTTATATTAAGTGGTTTGATAATAACTTTATCATTTTACTTCTGTATATAGATGATATGCTCGTTATAGGTTCTGATATGCGAGCGATAAATAATTTAAAGCAAGAATTGTCAAAGCAGCTTGCAATGAAAAATCTTAGCGCTGCGAAACAGATTCTTGGAATGAAGATGATAAGAGATGGAAAAGAAGAAACTTTGATTTTATCATAGGCAGAGTATGTCAACAAAATACTCTCCAAATTTAACATGCAGAATACTAAACCAGTAAGCACTCTTTAGGTGCCCATTTCAAACTTTTCAAGGATAATTCACCGAAGATTGAGATAGAACGTGATTACATGAAGAAGGTTCCTTATGCCTCAACCATTGGAAGTTTGATGTATGTCATGATTTGTATCAGACTAGATATTGCACAAACAATAGTAGTGGTGAGCAGGTATATAAACAATTTTGAAAAGATGCATTTGGAAGTAGTTAAATGGATCATCAGATGTTTACGAAGTACCACAAAAATGGTACTCTGTTTTGAAAGTAAAGATACGAAACTAGCAGGCTTTGTTGATGCTGGCCTATAAAGCACTACAAAAATGACACTCTATTTTAAAAGTGGATATATGAAACTAGAAAGTTTTGTTGATACTGACCTAGCCGGAGATGTTGACAATAGAAAGAGTACTACGAGGTATGTGTATACTCTTGGAGGAATTGTAGTAAGTTGGATTTCTCAGCTGCAGAAAGTTGTGGCTCTCTCCACTACCGAAGTAGAATATATTGCAGTTACTGAACCTAGTAAAGAGATAATTTGGTTTCAATGTTTCTTGGCAGAATTGATAAACAAACAAATGGATAATGGTTTTTATTCTGATAGTCAGAGTGCAATCTATTTAGTAAAAAATTCGTCTTTCCATGCTAGAATGAAGTAGATTCTGTCTTTCCATGCTTGAACAAAGTAGATTCAAACAAAGTATCATTTCATTCGATTTCTTTTGGAAAACAATGCTCTAAAGTTTGCGAAGATCCGTGGAAATGAAAACCCTATAGATATAATAACAAAGATAGTGATGATTGACAAACTGAAGTTATGTTCAGCTTTAGTTGGCCTGCAAGCATAGAAAAAGAAAAGATGAGTTGTTGGATTGATCTTGTCAAGATTTGACTGAAGTAAGTCTTCAAGTGTAAGATTGTTAGAAATGTGGGTGTCAATCTCACATTGTAAAAACACCAAAGGAGAGTTTTTTGGAGGCTATAAATAAAGCCCAATACCTTAATTTCAAATCACCACAGTCAAGTATACTTTAAGGATTGTATTTGACTCTACTTAAAATTCCTTTTTTGTTCTTCTTATTTTAAAGTGTAGAAAGGTGTGAGTCTGTGTATACTTTGGAGAGTGTAGGTATATTGGGGTTATGAGTTGTGAAAAAATAGTCTGTGTGATTATAATATTTTTTCACATGATGAGTTTTTCTCTAAAGATATGGTTTTTTTCTTATTTTGAAGTTTTTCACATAAATTCTTATATTATGATGTTTGTTATTATTTTTTATTTTATATTTTTTATTATTTTTGATATTTTTGTAGGAGACAGGTTTTTAAAGGAAGGTCCTGGAAAGTGAAATTTCTTAACAATTTACAACCGCCTACGTTATTCTAATAACGGCCGACTATCATGCGAGTGAAGTGGCCATACAACCAATTCTCTGTCCGTGGATACTCGCCAGCCGCTCCTTCGCATGGGACCACTTTTACTGTAATGGGCCCCTATAACAAACGAGCCTTCAATTTCTTCCTCAATTTCTCAACAATTTTAACTGTCACTTCTCGTTCTAAGTTGTGTGTGTACATGCTTTAGTCAATTAAGCGGGTGATCACAATCCACCAAGCGGTTGATCGAAACTTTGGAAGACTCGCTCTTTGATTTCCACCTTGAATACGCATACCGAGCTTCAGTTTCTAATAAGCTTAATCAGTAATGGAATTCACAGGGGGCAGAATTAGAAATCCAGAGTTTGGGGCCAAAATATATATAACAAATTATCTAATCTATGATTTTCTATTATCAATATCGCAAATCTTATTTGGAGAAAACAACAATACAAACTTATTTATTTGAAAGTATTTTAAATTTTTAATTTTTATCATATTTAATTAGTAAAAAAAAAAACACATCTACAGATAAAAAAGTTTCAAAAATTTTGAGGGCCAAGGTTTATTATTATTATTTTTATTGCATACTAATATTGTTTTTATTAATACTTTATTATTATAGTTTATTTTAAGTGTTGTGCATTACTATTTTGTTTATTTAATTTTATTCTTATAAATTTGTGTTTGAAATAAATTATTCTTATAAATAATTAAAATGCATGAATGGAATTTTGAGTAACGTTTTTCAATAGATTGGTACTGTTGCGTAACTAAACTTAATGATTTTTTTTTTAAGTTATTTTAGTTTCCCTACTTTATGTTTATTTTTGAAATCTATTACTTTTAGATAATGTTCAATTTAATTTAAGTTTATATGTGAATTTAAATAGATATTAAACTTTAAGCTTATGTAAGCATATATTTAAATTTAAGAATAATTTTAAATTTAAATGTGTATTTATATTTAAATGAAAGTTAAATTTTCTTTGTAAGTGCATGTTAAAATATGTTTTTTTTTTTTTTAATTAATCAGGTCAACAACAAGTTACGTATGGACCACCCCATCCCAAAAGGATTTGAGTTTTGGGCGACAATCGAAAACACGTCTGGGTCACAGGTCATATGTAAGGTATCTCACTCCAAACCCACTGCAAAAGAATCTCGGATTTTGGAGTCGATCAATCCAACCCCGATATCCATTATCATCCCTATTTAGTAGGCTACTGTTGGCTGGTGTTACCATATTTCTAGCAGCATTATTGGTGCCTGTGAGGCCATCACAACTCACACGGCAATTTATCTGTGATTCTCATGCGTCTGCGGTCTTTACGCGGATTGATACCATTCAGTCTACAAGCAAGTACTACTATTTATAAGTTCTAACAGCAATTAACAGCACCTGTCACGCGGCAGAAGCTGGAGAAGGATCTGAGATGCTAGCTATTACGATGAAAGAAAAAAGAACTACGATTATATGCATAGTATATTGTATACAATTACAAAGTACTAACATTTCTAACAGTAATGTATATAGCAAGCTGAGAAGTATTAATTGTAATTAATTTAAAACGTGTTTGTAAGTTAAAATAAGTAAGAAGTATTGCAATTTATTTTTTTAATTATTTTGAAATGCTTTTTGACTAGAGTTGATTCATGATTGATATTGATTCATGTAACTAATTATTGGTTGAAATTAAAACGGGCTATAAATAATCTTCTTGATGCATTTTAATTATATCGTATTTAAAAAAATAATAATTACATTTTCTAGTTTGGAGAAGGAATATGAGACACATCCAATATCTTTTCTATATTAAATTAAGGATATAGACTTTCTCCTAATATGAGTTTTTTTTTTTCTCTAACCATTTTGAAGTATATGGTTGTGGTTAAAAAAATATATATAAAAAATAATCATATCATAATCATTCATTGATTGTAATATTTATATATATCATGAGATTAAATTAGATCAACAAAAAACTCATGTTTGGAGAGAATCCAAATTCATAAAGGGATTAATGCTTTTAATTTTTATTACAATTAGGTATTGATTCTAATTTAGGTACCTTTTTTATTAAAAATAAAGCATTAGATACAAGATTAGATATATGTATAGATGAACAAATAAACAATAATAAAAGTGTTATCACATATTATCTGTTTATTTATTGTGTAGTTATTTTATAAGTATGTATATGGAAATTTTTTATTTTTATGAATAAATATTCGAACGATTTAAATAGTCATTTATCTTAATATATTTTAACGGTTTAAATGGTGATTTATATTCATATATTTTATCATAAATTTTTTATTATAAATTTCTGCCGCTGATTGAGAGTTGGCCAGTGATGTGATGGTATTGCCATCGACTTGGTGTCTGTTGATTCATGTTTCTAAATCCCATCAAAGCAAAAACCTCTCTCATCGGGTCGACAAATTAAAAGAAAATTAAGAGACGACCTGTAGTTTTGTCACATCAAAGACGACTTTGGTCAACCCATGTAATTTATAAGGACTCCAAAATAAATCCATGTACATACATGCCCTCGTCTCCACGAAAGATTTTCTCCTCGATATATCTAACTGCAAGCAAATATACAATCTCTAAACTTTGCTAACAAACATGGCAAACACAGTCATCTTAGCTTCTCTTCTCCTTGTTTTCACTCTCCTGTCCTCGCCATTTCTTTCGAATGCCGTCTCCTGTCATGGCCCGTGTCAAACCTTGGATGACTGCGACGGTCAGCTCATTTGCATAAACGGCGAGTGCAACGACGATCCAGATGTTGGGACACACATATGCACCGGCGGAGGTGGCGGCTCCACTCCCTCTTCAGGCAGCGACGACTGTCAGCCCTCAGGCGAAATGACTTGCAATGGAGTAACGTCGCCTACCTACACATGCTCCCCTCCAGTTACATCCTCAACTGCAGCTAAATTAACAATCAATGACTTTGCACCAGGTGGCGACGGCGGTGGTGCATCGAAGTGTGATGAGCAGTACCATGACAACTCAGAACTCATCGTGGCGCTATCGACCGGGTGGTATGCTGGAGGGTCAAGGTGCGGGAAGATGATAAATATCGTAGCTAGTAATGGGAATAGTGTGCAGGCTAAGGTGGTGGACGAGTGTGACTCCATGAATGGGTGTGACCAAGAACATGCAAATCAGGGACCGTGTGCTAATAACATAGTTGATGCGTCTGAAGCTGTGTGGAATAATTTGGGGCTCGATAAGAGCGCCGGTTCTGTGGATATTACCTGGTCCATGGCCTAATTAAGTTCGGTAATGGGTTTATTAGGAGAAATGTTTCCGTCCAATGGGCGTTTGTGTATGGCATTCATATCATGTTATAAGATATGAGCCTTCAATAAAGCGATAAGTTCACATTACATGGTATGATTACTGCAAACGATGATACGATCATTGACTTAAGTGACCCGGGCGCGTCAAAGCTGTTTTGTTTAATATATAAAAGACTTCGGGCTTTGTTCGTGGCTATACCATCATATGTGTTTGTTTCCTTGTGGGAAATATTTTTTTTTTCTCAATCTGCAGTGTGTAATGTCAATATAATGCATGATCTGTTGGTATTGTATCCCTAATATAACAATGTAAAAATCATTCGTGAAAATTAAGATAAAAAATAAATCGTTTTTTAGATTCAAAATAAAGATGTTTTTGCCGATAAGCTCTTTATATATGTCAATTGTACATATATGATTTTACCATGGGCCATGGCCATGGGTGTCATATATGTTGATAGGCGTATTCATTGCTGAGACTATGTGAGAGGGGACCAATGCATCCATTCACAAAGGAGCAGATTAATTTTTATGCATCTCAATGCATATTCTAAATGACTGAAATGCAATTCAAATAAAATCAAAGTACAGATGTAAAATTGATTTCATTTATTCCAGATAAGTATTGATACCCACGATCAATTTTGAATGCTATGCAGTTACGCAATCTGATCACTCATGTATATGTTTGTCGGTTGCTTCTTTTTATTTATTATTATTTTTTTGTTGGCACAGTATGCTTTCTTGACCTATTTAATTTTCACCAAAATGGATTTTCAGATGGATCAATTGGCTTAGCCCAGAACTATAGATGATTTTGAATTACAACCTCTTGAAAGATTGTATTTGATATAAAAATTAATAACTGACCTTAGTTGTAGAAATAGTACAATTAATAAATAGTTAAGATGAAGTTATTCTAATGGTATCTTCCTTATACGTATGCAATGAGCTCGTGGGTTTAGATCATGCGTCAATCTCCTCCCAAATCCCAAATTATTTATAATATTTTAAAAAAAAATGTAGAGAGAGAAATTTTGGATTGTGGACCGAGGACATTACGCCAGCCTCAATCATATAATTTACTAATGCAAGTGCACCACATTTTTCTCATTAAATAAAACTACCCAAAAATTAAAGGAAAAAAATAATTTTTAGTTCATTCGAAAAGCAAATTTGTTTTTACTTTTTCAAACGAACTATTTGTATTTTATATCATTTTTTACTAAAATCCCCCGGATGGATAAATTATTAGCAGGGGCAGTTTGATAAAAGAGGGGTATAGAATGTAAATAATTTATTTGATGGTATTAAAATGAATTTTTCTTTCAAAGGATAAAAATGAATTTTACTTTTGAAACTTGAGTAATTTTTGAAATTCTCACTCAATACAATAAAAGGCATTTTGGTTAATTCCTAAAATGTAACGATCAGCCTGTTTTGATTATAAAATTAGCTTCCACGGAAACAGGTGGTAGACAACGTAAATCAAGGAATTAGTTATTATTCATTAATGGAAGATCCGGAATACCTTGGAAGTTAACACCCGCTTTTTTTATTGACTAGTACACTCAACATTACTTTGAAGTCAACGCCCACTTGTTCTTAAAGACTTTTGTCACCTCAACTAAGAGGGAAAAAAAAAAAAAATGAGTGGGATGTATAGTTTGATCATCATGGGTTCAGTCGCAGTCATACCACGACACCTAATATTTAATAATATTTGATTGATTGAATAGATTTAATTGGTTTACATGTTTTTCAAGCGAACGAGCCTATGATAAAACCATTCCACCCAAGTTTTTTCCCAAAAATTCATCAGATTTTCGTAGTTCTATAAATTCATGCACATCTAGTCATCTCCCAAAGCCACAACTAAAATTGAAAGCTTTCAAACCTCTAATTAAACTTTGCTAACATGGCAAACACAGTCTTATTAGCTTCATTTCTTGTATTTTCCAACATCATTCACTTTCCAATGCTTTCAAAGGCCCTCTCCTCCTGTAATGGCCCATGTCGAACCTTGGATGATTGTTCGGGTCAGCTTATTTGCATAAACAGGAAGTGCAACGACGACCCAGATGTGGGAACACACATATGCAGAGGCTCCACTCCCTCTCCACGTCCAGGCGGTAACTGTCAGCCCTCAGGCACGCTTACTTGCGAAGGAAGACGCTACACTACCTACACATGCTCACCTCTCGTCACATCCTCAACTGCAGCCAAATTAACACTCAATAATTTTGAAAAGGGCGGGGATGGTGGCGGCCCATCGGAGTGCGATGACCAGTACCATGACAACTCTGATCCCATCGTGGCACTATCGACCGGGTGGTATAATGGGGGGTCAAGATGTGGGAAGATGATAAGGATCACGGCTGGGAATGGGAGGAGTGTGAGAGCCAAGGTGGTGGACGAGTGTGACTCCATGCGTGGGTGTGATGAGGAGCATGCAGGTCAGCCGCCTTGTAAGAACAATATAGTTGATGGGTCTGATGCTGTGTGGAATGCTTTGGGCCTCAATAAAGACTTGGGAGTTGTGGATGTTACTTGGTCCATGGCCTAATTAATTGAGGGAGAAATCTGTGCACACCCCGTTTTCATTTTCTAGTCAAACATTGTTTGGATGGAAAATATGCAAGTAATGGAGCATTAATGAGAACTCCCAAGACTTTCTCGTAAATGTGTTATTTATTAGTATGATGGAATAAAAGGGCAAAGATGTCTTTACATGGTTAATGTTTTATAATTTAATGTAGCAGTTTCCATTTTAATCTGATGGGGAAACAGAGCTCTCCTTTTAAAAGTGATTTGTAACAGTAACTTTTTGCGGCAATTGAATGACTCGAACAAATCTATGAGTTTAAATCTCAAATTTGTTCTTATTAAAAAAAAAGTTAAATAAGATAAAAGAAAGAGAGACCGTTAAACTTTCTAGCTATAATCAGCATCATTTGACAAATTATATTACATACCATTGCATGATCAAAGTTTTTTATTTATTTTTTATTATTTTATTATATGAAGACTGTATATTTCATGATAAATTTTGATACTTGGGACAAAATTAGGGTCAATTAGTGTTTATAATATATATTTTTTTAAATAAAAGATTTTAAATGGTAAAATTAATGGATGTATATAGTATTTGATTTATTTTAACTAAAACAAATTATTCTTATTAGTCGTTTTGTAAAATGATGTTTTTGTAATTAAAATTTTTATTATAATATGAGTGTTAAATCTCATTTATGGGTGACAATATCGACACCCTTTATATAAATAAAAAATACACATAATTGATAATATATGTGATGTGCTTATAAGTTATGATCTTTTGAAAATCTTAGTGAGGGTGTAAATATGAAAAGGGGTAGGTGCAAATATCGCTACCGTATTTAATATTGGGAATCCAAAAGCCCAGCCAAATCTAATTTACTAGTGGTCGTCCAAATTCGACTTTAGATTTTGTTTTGCTGCTTTACCAAATTTCAAAATGATGCCGACTCAAGAGCTCGCACTTCTTTTTTTTTTTCTCTCTGGGTGAGGACAATGCTGACGGGTGTCAAAGGGGCAGTGTTGGATTTGAAAATTGAAAAACAAAAACAAAAATGTTATATGGAAAATAAGCTAGAGTTTTATGGACCATCCAAGCCCATGCTAGCTTCAGCAAGCAAGCCAATTCTAATCAGAGTTCACTGACAGCGCCGGATCGCCTAAAATTTTTAGAGTTCGGCCCGTATCCAACCCTCAACCCCGATTGGACGTTAAAGTTTTAGGTCCGTCGTGCCCAATTGCCGCCTCTAAATTAATGCGATATATTTTGTTTATGGTCTGACTCTTTACAATATTAATTGTTTGGTTAAAACTATTTCTACTTCTGATTCTATATTTTCCTTTTATTTTATTCCACAATCATTTTTCTAAATATAATCATATAATCACACTTACAAAACTCCAAATTTTATATACCTATTAACAAAAGGAAAACATACAAACACGTGTACGAAATCTCATACAAAATTGATAGATTCTCACACAACAAGCGAGAGGAGAATCTCCTATTTTCTATTGCAATTATGTCTATCATTTTCAAAGATTCAAAGGCAAGTAAAGAAGTCATCGTGCAAAATTTTTTAATATAAACTTTCTGTAGTAAAAAAAATCAAAATAAAATTCCCATCTATTTTCGGACTTTGATTGAGACTAGACAGTCCGAGGCTCTGAACCTGAGGTTACTGTCATTTTTGTTTTGCATTATAGGGCGAAAATTACGGTAAATTGCACAAACTCCACAAGTTGTAGGCTACTAGCATTATCATCACAGAAAATAAATAAATAAATAATAGCAGCCTTCTTGAATGGTCAATGCTTGCCTGTCAACGGAATTTTTTATATCTAATTGGAAGAAGAATTCAATGCGTCAAAGATCTTCCCTTTATGAATTTGTGTTAATTAATTAATTAAGTTTGTTTTGTGCTTCGATATCACGAAAGTTTCGAACCAATAATAACTGGTTCAATTACATCATGAATGAACTCACAACTTTGCTGGGTGTGCGGCCCCATTCGTATAGGACTTTTCAGTGGCTTACAGATCAGAATATTTACACCAACAAAACCAACCTTAGTCAAGTCGGCCACATGAGGTCCATGTATTTTTATTGAAAGTTGATTCAAAATATTCTTCTGTTTCTATATTGTTTATGTAGATAATATAATCTTATTCATCTACCAGTGTGTTTGGTTTGATCTTAATTATCATGATCAACTCATTAACTAGAGAAGAGATATGCTTTGTGAAAGAATATATAAACATAAACTTTTCTTTAAGATGACTCTAATAAAAACGTCTATTATATAAAAATTATGGTATATGAGAAATGGGTCACAATATTAATACGGATCTTGTAATCTATACCAAAATAAACAAATTAAATTCAACAACATAGAATGATACGTATTTTTTTCAATTTCTTTTTTTTAAAAGAATGATATGTTTTCAAACAACAATCCAAATTAAAATAAGCATTCAAAATTAGCTAAACTCTTTCATAGAAACTAATGCAGCTGGTTAGCTACAAGTCAAAATTAAAATCCAACAAGATGACTCGCCATGACTAATGTTGACAAATTGATAATCAACACGTTGGGATAAAGTTGCTTTTAGCATCGGAATAAAAAGTCCAAACTCTACAGTATGAAGTTCCATGTAAATTATAGTCAATTTTTTTATGACTCTCAAGTTGTCACGAGGCACACCAAGATTTATAAACTTGCTAGCTGTATTTCAGTATTCGATACCGGGATGTTCACATCTGGATGCACGACAAGACATAAGAAATATTAATAAGTCGACTTTTTTTTTTTTCCCCCTTTTTCCATAAGATCGACTTTAATAGATTACAAAATCTGTGGAAAAGCACCAGAATAACAGCGAATGATAAAAAGATGACCAACGTATAAAATGAGAAGACAACCACCATAAAATTACAGTCCATAGGTGTCGACCCCACGTTCAAAAGAATTTGGGTGTGCTGCCTACCGTGGAGGCAAAGCATAAGAGTGGGAAGCTTAACTATTAAGATAAGACCAATTGACCAAATCAAGTCCAGCAGCTTATTCCAAAAGTTATCAAAACACAATCTTTGTTTGACACCCGATCAATAGTTGTATATCATAACGTCTAATTTCTTACTCAGTTCCTCAACAAATTTGATAACTAAATCAATCTTAAAAAATTAAATTAATTCACATCTTATGAAAAAGACAACAAATGTTAATGTAATTTAAATGCACTCTGTTGAGAATAATGAGCAGTTAAAAAAAATGATAAATGACAGAGAAGATAGTAGCGGGCCCATTCCATGGTGTCGACGAACCGATGTTACTATGGCAGGCGTGACAACTTCACCTCCGTCTTTATGTTTCACTTCAACCGCACCAGAAAACTGTGCGGCCTTGCTCTTGCGCAGTGGTGTTGCTATCACACGTGCGCACAATAGAAAGACTCGGTTCCTCTCACGACTTCTGCTACTACTTTTTCGGCCTTTTACTCGTCTTCGTGGTTGCCCCACCGTGTCAAACACCCACCCAAAAAAGATACAGATAGATATATCTCATCTCATCAAATCATTCCCATGCAATCTTGTGCAACCGTTTTTTTCTTTTTTCTTTTTTTTTTTTTTGAAATACAATCTTGTCCAAACATTTAATTCTGAACCCAATTAACCAAACCTCACGTCAAAAGCCAACAAGTTTCCCCACCCATTTAAACTCCAAAACCTCGGACGGTATGATGTGCAAAACCAAAATGTCTGTGAACGCCACGGAACCCATCTCCACGCGCCCAACTCAATCGCCTCGCACCCGGCCAACTCAGCCAACTCAGCCACCTCGCACTCCCATTTTCTTCCCTTCCACATCAACAAGCGGCAACTACACGGTAGCCTCCACGTCATCATACACGCAACCTTCCTCTTCGAGCGCCTCTCTCTCAAGCCGCACCTCTCTGTCCAGTCTCCGTGACACCATCTCCGAGAGCCCTCACATCTACGGCTTCTCCGAAATCCGCGCCGCCACCAACAACTTCCTCTTAAAGAAATACTCCTCCTCCTCTACCAACTGCTGGCGCTCCACTCTGCGAAACAGAGATGTCGTCATCTTCCAGCGCAAGTTTCGACGCAAACTGGAGACGCAGAATCTGAGAGAGAGACTGGCCGTCATTTGTCGAAGCCACCACAACAGCATTATCAAGCTCCTCGGCGCCACCGTTTCCGATGATTATATATACCTCGTCTATGAGTTCATCAACGGTGCTAATTTGTCGGATTGTTTGAGGAATTCGAAGAATCCAGACTTCACTGTGCTGTCCACGTGGATGTCTCGAATGCAGATCGCGACAGATCTGGCTCATGGACTCGACTATATTCACAATAACACTGGCTTGAATGTGAATCTGGTACATAATCATATCAAGAGCAGTAGCATTGTAGTCACTGAACCGTCGTTTAATGCTAAGATTTGTCATTTTGGCACCGCTCAGTTGTGTGGAGAGACCGATGACGATGACGAGGAGGAGAAGAGGAGGCGAAAAGCTTTGAGTGACAAACGAGAGAGCGAGATCGTCGAAGAGGAGGAGGAGGCGGCGGCGGCGGTTCCGTCGTTGACGAGATCCAGTAGCAAGAGGATGCAATTCGAAGGCGTGAGAGGCTACATGTCGCCGGAGTTTCAGGCGACCGGCGTGCCGACGCAGAAATCCGACGTGTACGCTCTCGGCATGTTGATGCTGGAGCTGCTTTCCGGCGAGGAGCCGCTCAAGTACAGGTTCGACAAGAGGAGGGGAGAGTTTACGAGGACGTCGGTGATCGACACGGCGAGGTCGGCGGTGGAGGATGGCGGAGGAGGCAGCGGAGAGGGGAGGCTGAGGAGGTGGGTGGATAGGAGGCTGAAGGATTCGTTTCCAGTTGAGGTGGCGGAGAAGGTGACACGTGTCGCGCTTGAGTGTGTTGACCAGGATCCGGATAAGCGGCCAGACATGGGGCGCGTGTCGCGAAAGATCTCGAAGCTCTATTTGGAGTCAAAAAATTGGGTCGAGTCTATCAAACTTCCTACTGACATTTCTTATTCTTTAGCTCCCAGATGATGAGATTTGAGGGTATAATTGTAATTGTGACGGCCGATTCTTTTTCATTTTCATTCTTGGTTGCTAAACTAATTGCTATTGGTTTTGTGATTAGGTTAGTTTGATTATGATGTAAGTGGTGGATTTTTGTACATTTTGTTTTTAATTAATTTAAGTTGGGATTGAACAATGTTAATGAATATGACAGGAGTTAATTTTCTATTAGTAAGAAAGGGTCATTGGTCTTTTTTCTTTGTCATTAAGAAAGGGTAATTGGTTTTTTATTTTTATTTTTATTATTTTTTTAATATTAACATCTTATGAGTCAAATGATTGTCAGGATTTATCGAAATTAATTATTGATAACGTAATTTGAATTACTACTCTCATGATCAGGAAGAAAGCAACTTCTATCATAAGGAGATTCACAATGCATTTTAAATGATAAAGATGAGATTTAAATCTTCAAATTCTTAGAATCAAAATGAGTATAAACTATTTCTATTAGAGGGTAGTTTAAGGGTTATTGGTCCTTCTTCTTCGATTCTAGATGTAAAATAATTGGAAATTTGTGATGGATATTGTTGGGGATTATTGTATTTCTTATTGTTTATTTATTATTATTACATATTCATGTTTGAATTCCAATAGAAGGAAATTGGCACAAAGTATTGATTTGAAGTGTAGATTTGAAAGTCAGCCAACCATGGCTAATGTTATTATAGCCTGAATTTGAGCTGCATCTGTTTATTCAAACTGGAATAAATTGAAGTTTTTAAAACATAATATCAGCCAGCCATTGGCTTGAAGTTACAGAATTCTTAACATATGTTTTTAATAAATTTGAATGTATTAAACAGTTAAAGATTGTACAAATTAATTGATCAATGATATTCCATTGCAAACAATTTAAATTAATTAAAATTTTGAATTATCGTGCTGCCAACAAAGACTTCATAGCTTACAAACTTTTGACTCATGGTAAAAAGCTATCCGAAGTCCGAACGGCAAATCTCAACGCGCAATCTAAATCATTATAAACAGAGCCATGTCGCTGAAATGGAGTGCGGGAAATTTTCGAACTCTTACCTTTCTGAAATTCAACTATCAACTTTGATTAAAGATAATGAGAAAGGGACTACGGCCAGAACTTAACCTCCAATATATATTAAATAAAAATGTCAAAAAAAAAAGAATCGAGACAAAGCAATTGTCAAAGGCCATTATTTGCACACTTGCACGAGGGGTTTGAGGGGGTTGGGTTCTGTGTCGCAGTGAATGGGACAATAATGATGACAACGAGGAGGATGCCTGACGGTGATGAAGACGACTTCTTAAAGTCAACCATGAATTGTGTGATAGAGAGCTTGACGTATGAAAAAGTCTGCTGGAACTTGTAGCTCGTAAGCAGTGGCCATTTGACATATTGCTCGAAATTTTGATCATTTACGTTAAATTTGGATCCGTAAATTTTAACCTTCCTCATAGTGGCACAAGAAGTCACTGCCGAAAAATTCACAGCACAACTTTTGTTTTTTTGTTTATTACAATTTGAAGTTTAAATAGGGTATTATAACTCATAATTTTATTATCGTGAGTATAAAGAGTATGTCAAAAAATTGAGATTTGTAATTTTGAAATAACATACTTTATATTGGATTTTTATCAAAGTTCAGATTTGCTCAAAGATTTTTTTTTCCAAATCTGATGTACCTAAACATAAAATTCGTTATATGATCAAGATTTATTTATTTATTTTTGATACAAATTCTTAAATTGTGTGTTATGGCTACATCAAAATTAATAAAAAATATAGTTATTTTTTAACATAATACAATAATATTTAATTTCTCTATGTTTTAAAAAATAAATTTACTATTTTTTTCCAATTTAACATGTTTTATTAGATAAATCAAACTACATTCAAGAGAAAAAGAAAGCTAGCAAAAGTGATGATTTTTTTCACAATCCTAACAAGAATTTTGTTCCCTTCCCTTGGAAGTTGAAAATTACCAAAATTTACACATCATCCATGAAATTATATAAAATTGTATATTTTTTTTATTCGAGAAGAGGAACTTAAAGTTGAAACCCTAACTTTATTGAAAGATATGATTATCAATTAGGTTATGTCTGCCATTATAAATTGTACAATATCATAATTTAAGTGAAAAATAGGATGAAAAAGTGATAGAAGATGGTCTTACAATTACATGAGAGTTATATAGAGATTACTTTGTTAATTGCCTATAAATGACATGTTAAAAGAAAGTAACTGATTTTTCTGTCTTATAAAAAATTAAGATGTTACTTGATAATCAAAATTTACTAATTATATTATATGAAAAAGGAATAAACATCTTTTTATTAATTTTAAATTCGAATTAGTTCTTAAAATCATCTATAAAAACTTATAAAATCCATTTTCTTAATATTAGCACTATTTGTTTTAAAATAATTGATATTTAACTATAATTTTTTTTCGTAATTGCTGACATAACTTGATAACATCTCTACTTCTCAACAAAGTTGATGATTTTACTTCAAATCCCTTTAAAATATATATTCAATTCTACAATTTAAATAAAAGTGACATCCATTACAATTTACATGGTGGCAAAGCAAAGAATCTTCAATCATTATATCTCTACAATATATATATATATATATATATATATATATTTGAAATATACAAAGAATCTACGTACATGGTGACATCTCTATAATATGTCTATAATATTTCTAAGTTATATACATATTGCAAATTATGGCAGCAACTGAACATATCTTCTGGTTGTAAAATTCAAGCTTAAAACAGAAGGCAGAAATCACCTACTCAAAGCCATCAACATTGTCCATTAATGATGCTTTAACTCCAGTTTGTCTTTCAAACAAAATTTCATTTTGCCAGGAAATCACTTCAAAATGACAGTTAAACAACTACGCACCGACTTCTTTGGTTTTCCAGCCATTGAATCGTCTACCTCTTTTGACATTAATACTCATTACTCCATATACACCAATTATTATATTGCAATCTAATTATTGTACAATGGAAACTGAATTAAGCATAGAAAATAAATTAATAAAAAAAGGAGCTTTATTGGAACCCTCTATTTGAATTGCTAAAATAACAACAATAAAAAAACATAAAATTGTTTGATTGGACATAGAAGATAAATATTAAAGTCATTTTTTAAGTTGATATTACCTTGCTCCATAAATTAAAATAGATTTATCGACTAGTTAAGCAGTTTGATTTGACCAATTTAATTATTTTAATTATAATGCTAAATGAGGTGGATATATCACATTACATGTACAACTCTATATTCATTGGTTCAAGAAATTCATTCAAATTAAAACACTAATACATCTCTTAAGCATACATACAAATGACCATTCGCTACATATACAAAACAGAAGAACAAGAATCTATTTGGTTCTCATAGAAAAAATAACAATAATAATAATAGAGGGCAAAGGAAGCATCTTTCAAACTGATCATCCAGCTTCAAAATTCAAGAATTTAATTTGACATAATTTTCCTTCTCTATAATCTCATTCTAACAAAAACTGGTTAGAAACCTACCAAAGTCTAATTAATTGCCAACAAATATTGGAACTCAAAATCATAAGGGATCTTCTCAACGGTGGTGGAAATTTTGCCAGTGCTAAGTCCCTGCCTGAAGCAATCCACCATTGATTTTCTCAACGTCCCGGACGTAGGCAGCTGGTGGCAAACCCACTCCACCAATGTGTCTATATCCATTGCAAAATCATGCAGGTTTCGGAGCAGAAGCTCCGGAAAAGCTATCCTTCTTGTGTTAGTCACCACAATCGATGCTTGCAGGTACTCTAGCTTTGATTTCTCCAACTCCGAAACTATATTTTCTGCTGTGTATATTCTCACCTGCACATATGCAAATTTAATGATGTCATTGGACATCTAAGATCAGAATTATATATATATATATATATATATTATATGTTGGCCGTTTAATTATTACCGCAGGCGAAGAACGGGTTCCATAAGAGAGAGCAAATGTTACATTAGGATCGGTTGATTCAAGTCCGTAAAGTTTACGAACAATGGATTCTTTATCATCCTTTTCACCCTTTTGATCAACCTACACATGCAAAATCATACTGTAAACGGATGTACCAAACAATGCAAACTAGATAGTAATAGTGCACATATATACGAGCATTTAAATAATCATAGTGTTCTAGCTACCAGATCTTAAGGGCAATTTTCTAGATAAAGAATTCAAATAAAATAAAGAAAATAATTAAGACTTCTTTAACTTGCAATGTCAAATCTTTCCACAAAGAATAATCTTGATTATATGTATGTTCAAATAAACTTTGATCGAAAATTGATAAAATGCTTTTAGAATTATTGAAGAAGCATATATATATATATATATATATATATATAGATAAAATAAAGAAGCATGTATATTTATTAATATATGTTGATACACTTCACACTTCATATAAAGACTACTATTAGATGCATTCAAGTTACATAATTCATCCTTTTTTACCTCTTTGATGCTTGAAGACGAGGAACTCCTTAGAATATAGTGCTCAATCGCTTGAGCATTTATGGTGTTGCCTCCTATGCTGACGGTTGCCTGATCACAATATTTACAATATACTATTATAATCAATGCAATTAATCTCTTTATGTCAGAAACTAAGAAAAGCACTTTCAAATCTAATTAAAAATAACTTGCTGGTTCTGGAAGAAAGTTGCGATCCAATAATTTCAAAATTCAATCATTTTTTAAATTTGTTTGATTCAAATTAGAAGTTGAGACGTACCTTGTTCATCAAGGCAAGCAATTTCTCTGGAGTATTAGGCACTCCGTATTGAAGAAAACCCTGACACAAAAATTTTTGAAGATAAATTTTTTATTAAAAAAACATCTTTTAAAAAAATGTGTACAAAAAGTTATAAAAAAAATCTTGAACCATCTCCAATATATAATATCAAATTTTACATCATTTTGATGTTAACACCAAATTTGTTTACACCAAATTTTCTAACATTCTAATATATTTTACATCAAATTGACGTAAATGATATCTTTAAAAAATATTTTATACATAATTTTTTAATAAATATATATTAAAAATTTTAAAACATATTAAAATATATTCAATATTATACTCATTTTAAATATTTCAATAAAATATTTCAGATAATATATTTTTATAATAATTTAATATATATTTTTAATTAAATTAAATATTTATTGTTAAACATCATTTTTGGTATTATAAACAATGCAAAACCAAATTTGGTATTGCACTGCTTATTGCTACCAAAAAATTATCTCGGAATTGCAGCTTTACTGTCTCCATTAGAGAGCAAAAATGCATCAAATTGATGTTTTATACCATTTTGGTGTAATTTTACCCTTAGTAAAGAGTATTAAAAAAAAAAAAAAAAGAGTTTTGAAACTAACAATTAAAGTGATGAAATAAGACTTTTTTAATATCATCAGTTTTCATAGTACGCAAATAATTTGCAAACAAATAAAATAGTTTGCTAATAAAGACCACGACCTATGCCTACTAGCTATTTCCTATAGTTCAAGAGCATTAATGGTGCTGAAAAACTCATTTGAACCGATGTCATCTTCAAAGCTCATGCTTTTTTTGGTGTTGGAAAAAAAATCCCTTATATTTCATCTTTTAACTAGGGGTGGGCATAAAAACATGGAACCGATCCGAACACCCTGATCCGGTCCGATTCGTGGGTGTTCGGATCGGATCACATGTTCAAAAGTAAGGTGTTCGGATCCTCACTTGTGAAAACACCATGTTTCACGGATCGGATCGGATCGGGGTTTCCAAAACTGATCCGATCCGTGAACCCGTGAACAATGATACATACGTAATTTCATATGCCTCTATATAAAGTCCACTTAAGCTAACCCTAACACCCATCTTCACTCCCTTTCACTCTCATCTCAGTAGCTTGATGAATCTATTTGCAGCTTTAACTTGATATTTATATGATTGGGTGTTAGTGTTTTAGTGATTTCTATGCTTGTTTGTTGTGTTTTGTTGTTGAGTTACATATTTCATTTGTTGATTTTATATATATATATATATATATATGTTATTATTGCTGTGAATAGATGGGGAAAAGTATAAAGAGGTGGGATTTAAACTATGATTTCCATTAATATAAAGATGGGGGTATTGAAATTCAGAAGATTTGTTGTTGAAAATGACCTTGAAAACTGAGTGCCCAATTCTCCTATGTATTTTTATTATTATTCTGGGTGGGTAGTTGTCGGTGGTGTTTGATGTTGGTAGCCGGCAAAGGAGATGTTGTACGTGTTTGATGTTGAGTAATTTGTATGAATGTTTACAAAATTTGGGAGATATATATTACAATTCACGAAGGTACACCAATAAGATATCTCTATTTATCTTCTTATTATAAGTTGAAATTGAAAGTAGGTGTTCCGATCCGATCCGATCCGGTCCGATCCGCGAACTAGGTGTTCGGATCGGATCGGTTCCTTCTCCTTGATGGATCATGTTCGGATCCAAAAATGGCAATCTGCGAAGTTACCATGTTCGGATTGGATCCGCTCGGAAGCGATCCGAACATGGTGTTGCCCACCCCTACTTTTAACCTTCTAAAAGTATTTTTCTCTGAGATAACATATAATCAGAGTAGAAATGGTTTCGTAACTTACATGCATGACGCAAGCGTTGAACATGTTGATCCAGAAGGCCAATTTCTGCTGGTATGTCAAGACTTTCAAGTCTACCGTCTGAAGATTATTCATTAAAATTCTGAAATCCACGGACAGTAAAGCAGAAATCAAAATTTAAAAAAAAAAAAAAAAAAAAATCAATCACCACAAAAGGCATCTACATGTCCGAGTCTGAAACACGATAAATTTTGAGATACAGTGATCACCACATACCTCAACTTTCTTATTAGAGGAGCAGAACTCGAACTCGAAATGCATTTGGGGTCCAGAGAGCTTGATGAGAATATAACCAGGTTCTTATAATGGCCAATATCTCTGGGAATAGATTCTTCCGAATCAAAAACACCATAAGGGTCTTGCTGCCTAGAATCTTTTTGTAACATAATGCTTGACTTGGAGTTCAAGCTGGTTTCAGCCCTGAAGCTTCTTGAGCCTAAACTAGAATGCACAGACCTGGAAACTGGGCCTAATTTCTCTAGTTCAGTTGCTCTTGATGTTCTGAGTAGTCTAACATATAGGTAGTTCAAACATCTCATTATGCTCTCAGACAACTTGTTGGGTTGCCAATTCTGGATGCTCTCTTCTGATAGAATGGAACTGGATAAAGATTTTGGTGGAAGGTCAAATGAAGTCTCTGGATTACGTTCCCTTGGCTGAAAACAAGTAATTTATCAGAAGTTACAGGATTTAGCTACTACGGAGATCCTATATAATTATAAGGATAGTTACAACAAATGTTTGATTTTTTAACATCTTCGGATTGAAATGCAATGACTATTAACCAACCCTCTAACTATACAAAACATGTACAGTAACATGACTCGAACTTGTAATAATCAAGTAATATTCAGGATCAAAACATTTCAATGAAATGCTCTAAGATCTTGTCATTTAATAATTTTGGCACACAATTTGGCTTGAAAAATTGAGGCTTACCTTTGGAGATGGATATCTAGGGTCTCGCATTGGTGAAGGTGACTTTAGCATCCCACTTTTTCTTGGAACCTTGAACTCTTGAAATTTGATCTCTTCATGATGGAAATGATTTTCTTTTTGATCCGCAAATATGGTTGAGTTCCCTAATTTCTCATTTGCAGTACTGAAGTCGCTAAGATTATAATCACCTTTTATAGCTTTGCTTATAAAATGCAAGGCCTTGGTCTCAAACGCCATCTTCTCATTACCGCCTTTGTTTATAAAGTTCAAATTAGTGATCGTGCTCGTTTTATGACCTTGATTAAGGCTGCTTAGATTTCCAACTTGCCATTGTTTTGATTTTGTTTCCTTGGTGACTGCTTGTTCATGTTTTAAACCAAGTTGAAGTTGGCTTATTTGGCCTTCCAGTCGAGCTATCTCACCCTCAACCATTGCTAGTTCTGCTAAGAGTTCCTTCACCTGCATAATTCATGGAAGATTTATTGCTTGATTCATACAATTAACTCTTACAAATATATATGTGCTTGTGACCCTAATCAACAGAAAAAGACAAGACAACAATGCTCGGCTAAAAAAACTATAGTTAACTGTCCGCAGCCCTCTTAGACACATCGGAAGACATACGGTATTATCATAAGAAACTTTCATTTTGTTTAAATTGAACTGACAAATTTTTGACACTGACAAATAATCATATATCCACTCTCAATTCTTTTGTAACAGAGTTCTAAAAAAACACATATGATTATCATTGATGAATGATAGAACTGTTAAAAGTTTAAATAGAATTTTTGGCCCTTATAAGCCTAATCTTTTGGGCGTAGGCAACTTCACATTATATTATAACCAAATCAGCATGCAGAGAGGTCTTTTATTTAGATCTTATTAAACCTATTCTAGTAAATTATATTATAATTAATTTTAATCCACGTTGTTTAATTTAAAAACTTGGATTTCCACTGATCCTAAGAAATTAATATATTGGCACAGAGGTTGTACTAGTCTAAAAAGAAAAAAAAGGAGAGAAGATATGTTACCTTAGGAGGAAGAAAATTTGGAATAGAAATGGCAGAAGCATCTTGACTGTGATGCATGCGCTCCAAAATTTCATGCATTTTTTCTTCTTGTTTCAACATATTTTGAAGCACGGAAACCTGTTACATTGAATGGTCATATCCCCACAAATCTTCTACACTATCTTTTTCTTCCACCCAAGGGTGAGAAATTGATTGAATCATGTCGGCCAATATAATAGAGATGCTTCAAAGTTATGTCAAATCATACCAACCTTGGGCCACTTGTATGTTTTCGTATCAGCTCTTTCTAAGTGTAAGAAACTGTACCATTACATTTTTGTTGAATTTAAGATGTATAAGATTTTCCTAGGTTATGGACTGCCTTGCAATGAGAAAATAAGGTATGGCTCTTCTTTATTGCTCTCCTTTGCAGGAAAGATTTGAAAGTAATGAGAATGGCTCCCCTTTATTGCTCCCTTTTTGTAACAAAGAAAACTAAAGCTGATTATCTTTAGATATTTGACTTAAGATATTGGTAATAAGTGGAGTAGCTATTTTTTCTGTTGGAAAGTCAGTTTGTACTTCCTTCTTAAGTAAAAGCTAATCAAAGCAATAAGAAAAGAAGAAAAAGCTAATCAACAATTTCAAACAGCTACATATACTCATATAAATTAATTATAGGGTAAAGATCATTTTAGTTTATAAGTTTTGAGAAATAATCGAATTTTTACTATATTTCGAAAAATAATAAAATGAACCCAAACTTTTTTAAAAAAATATCAAATTAATTTCTCTCATCAATTAACTGATAGTCAAACCTAATTAAAGGGTAATTTCATAATTAAATATTATTGTAATATTTAACTATGGATTGAGATATGATGATCTTTTTGTCCATTTTAATTAAGTCTAATGATAAATGAGTCTTTTTATATTTTCGTTAAGTTTGACCGTCAGTTAACTGATGGAACAGATTAATTTGATATTTTTTCAAAACGTTAAGATTTATTTTATTTTTTTTGGAAACATAATTAAAAATTTGATAATTTTTTAAAATTTACGGACCAAAATGATTTTTATCCTTAATTATATTGCCTTCAAAAGGCAGAAACCATATAGCTAGAAGCTCCCCCTTGCATAATGATTAATTCCTTAAAAAGAACTAGAAGTTTCAATGGGACAACTTTTGGTTCTAAAGAGAGAATTTAGTGTGCACAAAATGTCATCGGTAATATAATCTAAGCTGGCTCAAGGATGATCCCTAGTCATCACTAATTAATGACATGTTAACTGTATCGATTAGAACATTGGATGTACATATGTCATCTGATTATGTAAAAGGAAGGACGACTTTTCACAGACTAGCTAGGATGAGCCAATGTCAACAAGGAAAGTGCAAGTAATTAATTAGTAGTACTCGTAATTTTGTACAACCATATCTACAATATCATCACTTCACCAATCTTTTGGCTACAGTTATATATTATATACATACATATTTGGCAGGCCCATAACCTAGTATATGCATGACGGTGTGCATTAACCATAACAAATTATTATTGTAATTGCTTGATAAAATAAATAACACATAATTAATGCATTGAGTTCCATACCTCTCTTTCAAGTGCCTCTTTCTTTTGCTGCCCACTAGCCTTCTTTCTTCTCTGTATATTACAAGTGATAAAACAAATTAAAATTCATAAAAAATTATATCAATAGATTTACATAATTCAGGGACATAATACTACAACACAGTAATTGTAGCTATACAAAATTAAATCCAACAACTTGCATAAACAAAATATTAAATATAAAAACTTAAAAAACTTTGAAATAGATAATGACCACCTTGTAATTGCCCTATGGCCTTGAAGTTCATGTATACTAATTAAACCTAAATTCCTAACGTAAAAGTTTAAAGAAAAGGGTCATATATAATATACTTAATATTCATTAAAATTCAATTCTGTGGTTCTAAAAGATCTGGAATTTAAAATTGGAAAAAAAAAAAAAAAAAAAAAAAAAGAAGCAAAACCGAAAAGAAAGAAAAGGTGTATCGTAAGAAATTCAAGAAAGAAGTAGTACTGAAAAGCGAAAAACAATGTAATAGAATAAAAGAAGCATACTACATCGACTGGCATGTTAAAGGAGAAGCGTCCCTGGGTGGCCATGAAGGAGCTGAGTAGACCAGACCGATCAGACCTGGAAGTGGTCTTGGACGCAGTGCAATAACGCTTGGAGCTGGACAAAACATTTAAACAAGTACAGGAAGAGGTGAAGAGGTTTCGATGGAGGTGTCGGTTAGAAGAAGAAGAAGATGATGATGATGAGTAGTCAAGCTTAGAGGGAAAGGAAGAGCAACGAGCGGTTGTTGTGTGAGAAGATGAGATGGAGCTTTCAGGGTGAGGTTGGTTTGTCTTACTCTTGCTCTTGCATTTGTTTAACCATCCTCGAAGTTGTGGGTGGGACTGCGACATCATGCAAAATCACTGTTTATGATTTGTGTAATTGTGCTTGGCGTAGCTTGCAATTCTCGCTTGTGAGACCCTTATGACTTTGCGGTTACAACGTATTTCAGTTGTCTTTCAGAAGTTTCGTGTATCATTTGTTTATTGAACCAGGTTGACGAATCTATACACTTTTGCTAGAAGACTTTTATGACGGTGACATAGTGAGATCATTTAATTCAACATTTTTTTTTATTATATATATACATATATTCAAAAATTTTAAAATGTTCGGTTTATGTAGGTCTTCCACTCACATTATAACAGATAATATGGTTTTAAATATGATTGGTTATCAACGTTATATCAACTGATGTAATATAAGTGAAACATTTACTGTGTGTCGATGCATTGAGACATTTTCATACACATATTCAAAATTTGAAAAGATTCAATTCGATTTGTCTGATCTGATAAATAGTATGATTTTAAATTTTATTGATTACATGACGTAACATGATACAGTAGGAGGATTATTGTGCATATCTGGGTATTAAAACACTTTTGTATGCATACATTATGATATTATGATATATAGCATTAGATTAAATATGATCGGTTATTGTGTGGTTATAACTTGTAAGTCTATAACTCGACGGTAATCGTATCTCTCCTCCAAGTGTTCTCAAAATGGAGATTTGTTGCACGTAGGTCTTCCATTCACATTATGAGATATTATAGTTGGTTAATGATCTATTTGGAATTACCTTATAGCTAGATTATTGTTTTGAAATATTTTTCTAATATATGAAAATCCAAAAAAAAAAAAAAAAACACTTAGTTTAAATTTTGGAATTAGCACTAAATTTTCAAAATGAGTCTTTTGTAGTGCCATTAGTGTTTATGACCAAAAACAATAATTTGCGAACATAAATAATGCTAAAAAACCCATTCTAAAAGCTCAGTGATATTTTTAAAACTCTTAGTAAATTTAGTGTCATTAAAAAAAAAAAAACAAAAATTGGTTTATTTAGTTGGGGTGAAGCCAGAAACATATGTTTAGGAATATTTAGGGGGCTAATGAAAAAATATGTTATATGTATTGATGGGATAAAATTTATTATACATAAATTTAAGGGTTATGTATGTATTATTTGGGTCTATTTTATAAAAATATAAAATTTGGGTATAGTTTATTTACGGGTAATTGAAATGAATTCAATTACTGTCGATATTGACTATCGAGCGTCTTGCATCGGATTATCTCGTTGGACCCTACAATCGCATTGGGCCGAAAGCTAACTATTGGATTTCAATCAGGGGACCACAAAAATCAAACATTTAAAAAAAAAAAATTACATTCAAAATATAGCTCTTTCTCACAACTACATCTCCGTGTTTGCTTCCTGTACTGTAGTCATGTCTGAATTTTATAACTTTTATTTATTTATTTATTTTTAATTTTTCGGACATTATATTATAACTTCTTTATAAATCTAAAACTAATGGTGTACAACACCATGTTCAGATTGATTCCGATTGGATTCAATCCGAGCATGATAAATTTATAGATCTTCATTATTGGATCTGACCATGATCCAAAAAGGAAAAGGAATCGATCCAATCCGAACACCTAATATGCGGATTGGATCCGGTCGGTTTTTATGTTTGAACACCTGTTTTAAATTTCAACATGCTTTCATATTTCAATTTAAAGGAAAAAAAAAATCAATAAGGTTTGAAAGTCCACATCCATAAAATAAACAAGTCAACAGTCCATATGAATCTCAAACCAATAGTCCACATCCAAAAAAAGTTAAACTCTACGACGACAAGTGGAGCTCATGATGACAGCGATGAACAAGGCTCACGGTGACGGTGAGTTGAAAGGTGAGAGATGAAAGTAGATTCGATGGGCCATAACTCACCGTGAGGGAAACCAAAGTGATAGCACCACGACAACGGGCGGAGACGAGCAGAGCTCACGATAACGGCAACAAGCGAAGCTGGTGACAATGATGAGCTGAGAGGTAAGAGATGAGATTACACTGCTTGGTGGGTAAGCAATGAAGAAGAAATGGGGTTGCCGGGCTACTGAAGATTGACTAAATGAAGTGTTAGGGTTAAGGCCTTTAGGGGAGGTTTTCATAGGGCATGCAAAATTGCGCATGTACCCCAATTTATGGATTGGATTAGTTTTGGATATCTCGATCCGATCCGATTCATGAAATATAGTGTTTTAAACATAGTGTTTTCATAAGAGGGGATTCAAATACTTTGCCTAAACATGTGATCCAGATTGAACACTCATGGATCGGATCAAATTAGGTCGTTCGGATCGGATCCATGTTTTTGTGCTCACCCCGATCTAAAACCCTTCGAAGTTTCTAAAAAACCCTAACCAACTCCTCTGCTGAAGAAGTCGTCTGTTTTATTTCTTCGACCACCTCTCACTTTCCGGGAAAAGGAAAACAAACACCAAACAAGCAATCAAAATCAAAATGCTATCTCGCTGTTTAACTTCGTTTTCACTTCACAGATTCTCTGCTACAAACAACTCTATGGCCACGGTGGCTCTGTTTTCTCATGTCTCCAAACCCAAAAACTACATGCCCCTTTATAGAATCACCAGAAGCTTCACCTCTGTCTCAGCTCCACTGTATAATAAGTCCGTCAAAACTCCTTTTCAAGGTAACCCTTTTCTTTCTTTGACTTTCTTTCTCATTTTCCATTCTCACTTTTGCTAGCAAGTCTAGCATTATGTGGGTAATTTGGTATTTAATTGAATGGCTTTTGGTTGATTTTTTTTCTTCTCTAAAAAAGAGAAAACATTTATATGATTTCCTTTGTGGGTTCTATTTTCTTTAATGCTTCCTTGCATTTTTTTTTTTGGTTTCTTGTGTAGCATGTTAAATGGTAAAGGTAATGTTGGGGGTGAATGGGGACATGTTTTATGTGAAAAATATGTTTTTGGACTACAAATGGAGTACAAGAGAGTAATAGATGATAATACAATGTGAGTTATTAATTGAAAGGATGGTGATATGAGACTGTTATTGCTGCCTGGAAAGCAATGCCTAACATGTTTTTAATTTTTGTTAATGATTACTATGTTTAGTCATCTAATTGAGGTCTGCACTAGAGAGAAACAGAGAGAGTTTACACTCAAACTTTATAGGTGGCTGTATGTCGAATGGATTACCTAGTCGAATTGTAAGTTTCTCCACATATATCAGAATGTGATATTTGGGCATGTTTTGAAAGATTATGATTTGTTTATTTAGAAAAAGAAAGGACATGGAGAAAATTTGGGTCTACAATTTCGGGCCTCAGCTTTGCCTAGCAAGTAGTTAATGCAAATTATGTGATGACGTTTGTATGTTATTCTCTTATAGTGAGATCAGTGGCGACTCCTGCTGAAACTGTATCTGGGTTTGATGAAATGGTCGCCGGTACCCAGCGTAAGTATTACATGTTAGGTGGGAAGGGGGGTGTAGGAAAAACAAGCTGTGCTGCTTCCCTTGCTGTGAAGTTTGCTAACCATGGGCACCCCACCATTGTGGTCTCGACTGACCCTGCGCACTCTTTAAGTGATTCCTTTGCCCAGGTATCAATTTATTATACTAGCAGGTTTCCTGCTAAAATAAGATGTTGATTGGTTTCTAGATATTTATCTACTAATCTTATATTATGTTTTGGATAGCTCCTTAGTTATGGCTGCATTTTGTTCATTCACCCTAGGATTTGTCTGGAGGGATGCTCGTTCCTGTTGAAGGAACAGATTCTTCACTATTTGCTCTTGAGGTATTTGAGTAAAGATCATCACAATAATGTTACTTTATAACAACTATGTTCCTTAATCTCCTGATTGATGCATATGTCTAATTTTAGCATTTTGACAGATAAACCCCGAGAAAGCTAAAGAAGAATTTCGTACTGCAAGTCAAAAGAGTAATGGCCAAGGTGTGAAAGATTTTATGGATAGCATGGGCCTTGGAATGCTTGCTGACCAGGTATAATTACTCAAGGCCTGCTTAAATCCTTTGAATATCACAATGTTGTGATTTGTTATTGGAATAGGAAGAAAGAAGTATGCTTTATCTTCATTGTATAGGCAATTTTGATGTTTTGGTTGTAGTGAAATCATGGTCTTTTAAATGATGAAGCTTTAAATTGAATCGTTAAAGAACTAAAGCTGATAAACTAAAAACAAATTCAATAATGCATTAGTGATTTAAAACTTATAAATGCTTATGCCGCCATATATGCAGCATTTTAGTGTCTAAATGGCATTCACTTTTTCCAGTGAAAATGTTCATTTGTCATCTATGGATTATGATTTATATGTACTTCACTTTTGCTGTCACTTGATTCTGTTGCAGTTGGGGGAACTCAAACTAGGAGAGTTGTTGGACACTCCCCCGCCTGGTTTGGATGAAGCTCTTGCAATATCAAAGGTATGCATAATCTGCTGTCTTTTATCTAATCAAATTGTAAATAATGTTGTGTCCTTTTTCTGAGAATCCTTTCTCTGTATTTTTCTTAACCGCACAGCTGCTTGCCAGGTTATGCAATTTGTTGAATCACAAGAATATAGTAGGTTTACTCGGATAGTGTTTGATACTGCACCCACGGTTAGTGAATGTTCATGTTCCTTATAAGATTTTTAAGCTTTGGTTATCCATTTTATTTACAAAACGATTTATAGGGCCATACACTTCGACTTCTTTCCCTGCCTGATTTCCTGGATGCATCCTTAGGCAAAATAATGAAGGTAAGCATGTGTGACCTGGATTTTAGTTGAAACCTACAGCTGATTCAACTTGACGGTGAAATGACCTTGTTTTATATGAATTTTTAAATTGTAAATCTGAAAGTAATGTAAATTTAAAAGATCTAGAAATCATTGATTTATGTCATTGAATAGTTTAGCATCCCCTGAATTCTAAGGGGGTGGAGGCTCCAAGTTCTCTCTAACTTGGATTTATGTGTAGTTTGTGGAGTGCTATTACTTCAGTGCTAGAGGTTCTGCTGTTTTACTTTCCTGCATTCTTGTGGCAACTGTTCTCCATTTATGTTTACTGTTAGTCTGTTATATTAATTTTAGTTAGTTTCTTTGTTGATATATGTAATGCAGCTGAAAAAGAAGTTAAGTTCAGCAACTTCCGCCCTCAAGTCTGTTTTAGGGAAAGAACAAACCCCACCTGATGCTGTAAGCATGCCAGTAGTTTTTCATAGAGCCCTGCCCCCTTCAAATTTTAAGCAATTTTTGTTTAATCTGTAGTCTGACAAGCTGGAACAACTAAGGGAGAGGATGGCAAAAGTGCGGGACCTTTTTCGTGATTCTGACACCACCGAGTTTGTTATAGTGACAATTCCTACGGTAATGCACCTTGTGTGGTATTATTTATTTGATAAAATGGTACAAAACACTTTTGGTTTAACTTAATTAATGAAGCTGCATTAATAAAATTCTACATCGTTATGTTAGAAATTCCAAATTCTATCATCTTTTGAAGTTTTTAAATGTTACCCACTTTAAGGTTATGGCAGTAAGCGAGTCATCAAGGTTGCATGCTTCCTTGAAAAGGGAAGGTGTTTACGTGCAGACGCTAATTGTTAATCAAGTTATACCTCCATCTGCATCTGACTGCAAGTTTTGTGCAATGAAGAGAAAGGTAAATCTAACACTTCTCTGTATTTAATAAGGAGCAAAGCTTCAGTGTCAGCAAGCTGACCCATTACATTATTGTTTAAACTGTCAAATTTCTATAAACATATTTAATCACTTAGAGTTTATTTACTTTTATTTACACTGCAGGATCAGTTGCGTGCTCTTGATATGATTCAGAATAATTCAGAACTTGGCAGTTTGAGATTAATCCAGGCTCCATTAGTTGATGTGGAGATAAGGGGCGTTCCAGCTCTTAAATTTATGGGAGATATTGTTTGGAGATGAATAATCTACTTTGGGATGTCAGAATGGGTAAGTGACCAATCTTATTCTAGAATATCTCCTCAACACTTCAAGCATTTAATCATGTTTGTGCTAATATGTTTACCAAGTAATCTTCAATAATATGAGAATGAGTTATTTTGTGCTTGCTGCTGCGACTCATGGCTTCCAGTTGTGAATTCTGCTTTTTTTTTTTTTTTAATCAGTCTATGGAAATAAAGTGTAATGGTATTTTCATTAACTCATGAATTTCAGGACATCATTAGTTTTGGGAGAGGAAGATACTTGCACACAAAGATTTATTTGAACTGCACTAAGATGCAAATGCATGAGACATTTGGGCTCCATTATAAGTGGTTCATTTAAGATTGTTGTAGTTCACTTCCTAATGGAAGGTACCCATATAAACTAGTGATTTAGCATACTGAAGCTGTCTGTCATAAGCTAAGCTTTCCATCAAGTGTTAATCATCAAATGTGCGTTTCGTTTTTCCCCCTAACACTTTGCTTTTTGGTTAACATGTTCGCAATTAATGTTTTTGAAACATAAGGCTTCCTTTGTTTCTATCAAAGTATTGTCAGCTCGATATTGATGATCTTGAAAGTTAGTTTCAAAAAAGAAAAGGGAAAAAAAAGGTGATGTTAGAACTTAGAATGAGATTAATTATTTCAGATGCAATATGCTTCGTTGACTAAATTTGTATAATGCAATGAATGGTGTATGTAAATTATGCAATTGGTCACTAGTTAACGTTCCATTTGTTAGGCACAGGGTCACGTTTTCAGTCTGTAGCAATGGTTCCCTTTATCTTGTACAATACCTTTCAGATTGATATATATTTGTCAAGAAATAGTCTTCAACTGGTATGAGAGAACAATATTTATTGTAAACAGATTTGAAGTTTGTTTAATTTTTTTAAAAAAAAAGAAAAAAAGAATTGAGGTTCGTTTTTCTGACAAGTGTGCAATACATTCAATTAGGGGAAAATGGAAAGAAGATAATTTTGCTTGTATTTTATGTGGACACGAAGATACTATGGTTAGCTAATCTTGTGAGAAGGCTAAAAAATTTTGCTCAAAGGATGTAATATATGAATTGTTGAATGTCAACAATAAAGTAAGTTATTATATCATCTTAAGATTTATATGGGGTTAACAATTCATATACTATATCGTTTAGACATGAATTTAAATGATTTCTAGATAGCCTCACATTATTCTTAGCTGCATATCTTTCATCATCAGGCAAGGCTGAGATCCATTATAATTATCACAAGGTCTCGATGATGCATGGAGGCTATTGAATATAGGTCAGAAATAATCTATCCAATGTCCGAATTGTCGTCAAAGTCATCAAGCAACCGAGTGCAATAGGCCCAGATCCTGAACTACAAAGCGTCTTCAACAAATTTTCATTACACAAGTAACACTTACATCTGATACAGGCAGAAACTTATAAATTTACATGCATGATTTATTTTTCCATGTGCAATAGGCCCAAAAACTGAACTACAAAGCTTCTTCAACAAATTTTCATTATGAAATTAAAACTTATAAAATTCATACAGGCAGAAACATTTCCCATGAACCTATATGGAACTCCAAAAGATCGATTGATATAAAATGCTGGCAACTACATTATCACTAACAATTACATGGATCAGATAAGATTCTAACAAATACATGGTTTACTAGAGGTCCTGGTGGCTTCAAAAATCTACCAATATACATATTTATACATATAATATTTATGTATACCTTTCGTTTTTGTACAATGTAGGAAAAATGACGAACCTATTTCCTTTGCAAAGTAATCATACAAATGTAAGCAACAATACGGGCAACTATACCAGTGGCGACGAGTTTTAATAAATTAGGAATAAAATGCTTGAGATCATACCCGCTGTTTTGAAGTGAACCACATCGTGTTATCAGCCAGACTCCAGAATATCTGACAGAAAATAGAAGGGCAGAGCAAAATCAACGTAAATGGACATAGTCGAAAAATTATTATTTTGGTAATGGTTAAACGTTTCACACCTTTTAGCATTAGAAACCACAAATGCTTCCAGGGCCCATTTAGTGTAGCACAAGTCAGAAATAAAATCTGAAACTTCGTTGTTGTTGTCATTGGTTGCTACTAGAGTCAAAACAACTGGAAGAAGCACCGACCACTGAATGAAACAAAAGCAGCTCCTAACAGTCAGAAAAAAAGTGGAATATGTGATGTGTGAGAGAATTTCCTATGCAAAACGTCTACTTCTTACCAGTTGGGCTGGACCAGGTGCAAAACAAATGGCCAAAATGTAAGCTATACCAGTAACGCAGTACACCAGGCATACTAAAACAAAATAGTTATCGTAGACAGATGATCTTGGATTGTTGAAGAAGTAAAACATGGAAAGATAAACAAGTGGCTTGATGAATGTATTAAAATGATCAACAGTATCCTTCGACATAAAATAAGCTAGGCTGCTCATCCCAGAAGCTCTCTCTCTCCAGTAGTGTAGCTTATCCAGAGAAAAAGATCTCAAAGCCGCAATCGAGCACAGGAGAGCTGTAAGTGGATCAAATTCTGGTCAGGTGAGAAATGCTACGTGGTTTAGGAAATAAACTAACACGGAGGACTTGTATCATATCTTATTAAAATTTTAAATTAATGTTAAAATATAAGATGAGTCAGTCTCTTTCCCCTCTGAATATCATAGTTTGCAAGGAGGAAGATAGCATAGAATTGTTCAAAGTGTATAAATCTAACCAAATTCAAACTAAAAGTCATTAAGTTATGATACGGTGTTATTATGAACAAATTGACTCCACAGCTTCGAGTGTTTAAATCCGCAGGGAATATTTCACATCCAATAACTTGAAAAAATATATATATATACTTACAAATTGCAATCACAGAGTATACGTAACCCTGTGAACCAAAAGTTTCATCAGTCACTTTAGCTAGAGTTCCCAAGCAGATTCCAGCTAGTAATAAGATCAGATAATCTACGGCTTGAGTCCAAGCTTCTCTCAGCCGCTGCTTGCCAACCCTGCAAAGAAGCCAGTTGCACAAAGAATTAGGCTTGAGTTCCTGTATAGAGAAGCTTAATAAAACTGAGCAGCCAAAAATATTAGTAAAATTTTTCCAGAGCAACTTAAATCCAGTTTAGGTCAAGTTATTATTCATCACATGTTTGTTACACTTACACCCAACTACTGACTGGATATACTACAAAGGAGTAGTGCTTGTTTTCTAAGCCTTAAATACAACTCAATGGACACGGATAAAAGGCACCAGTACTAGCGGACAAAAACGTTACAAAACTGATAGGTTAGGAAGAATACAATCTTCACATGTGGCTAAAATCTAAATTGAGACTCACCTGCCAAGGAAGTATCTATACTGTTGAAAGATGCCAGGGGTTCTCCTATGAGACAGGTCCCCTGAACTTGAGAAATTCTGTTGTATGCTATCCTTGGTGACGTCAGCATTACTTTTGACATCTGCCCAAGGGTCTCCTGAAAAAGATGTTTCTTCATTTCCATCGCCATTATCTTCACCTGCAGATGCTTTCATTCCTTCAAAGCAGTGTAACATATCCATCGGAACTTGGTATCCATTATGAAGCATCCACCTAACAGGAAGTTGTTTAGCATTCACCCCCGAACTTACACTCGGTTTTACTATGCCCTCCAAAATATCAATGTAGTAGTCCGGCGGATTAACTCGCTCAGGAACTGTAATTCCAATGCTAGCAAAGTACTCTTCAACTTTCTTCACTGGCCCATGATATACTGTAAGACCACCCTTAGCTAGAAGTATCAAATCATCAAACATCTTGAACAAGGTGTAGCTGAAGCCACAGAACCGGAAAAAAAAAATAGCAATTACTTGTATATGCGATCCATTAGGTTGGCTGAAAAGACCATAAAGAAAGGGCAAGATTGAAACTGAAAAAAACACACAAAGGAGAGAGGAAAGAGCATGAAAAATAGTACTTCCCATAAAATGTGTTTTCTTGTGAAAAATAGTACCTTGGTTGGTGAACGACCATGCAAATGTTTACTGCTTCAAGAGCTTCACGCCGAAGAGCTCTAAGAAGTAACTGGGAAGATGAACTATCCAGACCAGAAGTTGGTTCATCCAATATCAGAAGTGAAGGTTCCATGACCATTTCCAGTCCAACGTTTACTCGTTTCCTCTGACCTCCAGAGATTCCCCGTTTCTCCACCGTCCCAACAAGAGAATCCCTTATTGCCTGCAGCCCCAAGGATTCAATGACTCTTTCTACAACAAGAACTTTATCTGGTTTTGGCAGATCAACATCAAGTCTGCAATAATTAGAAGTACAGTAAATAAAAAGGCACTATTGCCAATGCCAGCATATGGTGGTGCCAGGTGCACAAGTGCATGATTGTGGGGTGTGTGTGACGAAAGCATGAGCAAGATATTGAAAACAAAGGTGTTGCAGCACAGAACATATGGAAGTGTACCTTAGCAAGACTGACTACATGCAAATGAGCCTTATGAAGGGTTAATACTAGAAACACAAGTTTCTGACAAGCACTTGTTTCTTCAGAACCAAATTTCTTTCATTTGAATGACATCATATCAAATTTTAAATGCAAAGGTTCAAAACAAGTTATTATTGGCATAGTTACCATAATATGAATCTTAAGCAATTCAAGAAACAACATACAAAAAATGTTTAAAATTATAACTAAATCACAAACTAGAAACACAGTCCTAATATGTATTCAAAAGCTCACCGATTTAATTTCCAAATTTTCCAATTTAAATAACTAATAGGCAATCTGTATATATTTGGTTCATTACATACTGGTTAAGGCTAGAGTAACACAGATGTCAGTCCCTAAAACAATGTACAATGTCCACCCTTCAACAATTTATGGGTTTAATGTTGCTTCACATATGCAGTACAATCTTCTTGCCAGAATGCAGTACAGAGACTCCATTTTCAGATGCAAAAAAAATAGATTCTTGTTGTCAAAGTTGTCACTTTGATGGCAATATGAAAGAGACCTTAAACAACATACCTAGAAATAGCTGTCCAAAGAAAATGAAAAATATGATTGTTAGATAAGATTATAAAATCATTGTGTACGACATGAATATAAGTTATACACACACTTCGTATAGATGCATGTTTCCCAAACTACAGGTGAATCTCATTACCTGCATCTTGCACTGAACCAGAGATTTTCCTCCACAGTCAAGTTTCCGTGAACAATATCATCTTGGGGCACAAAACCGATAATTTTCTTGTATGATCGAATTGACTCAACCTTTCCATTCACAAGAACTGTACCACTCATGGTGCACCCAGGTACTTTTCCTGTCAAAGCAGAGAGGAAAGTTGTTTTTCCAGCCCCTGATGGGCCCATCACAGCTGAAACCCGCCCAGGTGATAATTTCCCAGTCACACATCTCATCAGATTTCTGTCCTTTCCTTTCAAAGTAATAGTTAAATCTTTGAATGCAACCTCAATTGCAGGCCTCTTCCTTATATCCAAGTCATTAGCCATTGATATTAAACCGGAAAAGGTCAAGTTTTTGTTCTGCTCCTGCATAGCTTTTTCTTTCTCGATTTGATTATATGCATACCTGAACATTTGGCTCTGAGTATGCTTAGTCCTTGGTGCATTCTGTTTAGCTTTTTGATTTCCAATCTCGAAATTGAATCCAACTTGACTTTCAGGATTTTGTTCAATTTCATGTAACATCTTTGTGAGATTGCTTGGCTCCTTTTTCTTTCCTATTGGTTCTAAATGAGACGAACTTGAAGCACCCAGATGCAAAGGTGGTAAGCCAGCATCAGTTCCGGGGATAGCTTGAGCTGAACCTTTCATCGTCCCAGGGAGCTTTGTAGATTTTCTTTTAGAAAAGGTACGTGATAGCTGTGTTTGCAGACCAATTGCACCTCTCTTAGCAAAGCTTTTTGCAGATTTCCACTTTTCACGTGTCTGTGCATGTTCTCTTACACTTTGAACTGCCTGTTCTCTGGATTTTGCTATTCTTTTTTCTCGAGTTGAGAGGACCTGGTCAGAGCAGCTATATATGACAACAACCAGAATACTTAACCCGACCTACATTTTTAAGTAAAGGGTTAGACGAGACAGATGCATCTAAGAGAGGATATAGAAATGCAAACTGTGCAGAGATTAAACATAGACCTTATTCAGATCATTTCATGTATTAGATGATTCAAAATATATCACCAAAACATGCCATGAGAGAGTGCTGAAAAATAAAAGCAAATGTGTTTGAAGCTGTTAGTAACATTGAGATTTCTCTTGGAAACCAGTTTATTTTTTTGCTAAATTATTATTGTAATAACTGTTCTAGATTTTTTGTATTTAAATGTTGGTTTAGTTGAAAAGTTTGTGATGATCCATGTTTTAAGGAGTTTACTCTGCAGAGGTATGGTTAGTTGTCAGTGTTAGGTATGGAGTAAACTTGTAAAGCAATTTTTTGTATCTCTCTTATATATATAAATGGAAATATCAGTGCCTCTGCAGTTTTTGACAGAGGCTATTCTGTTCTCATTTTTTACATGTCTTTTCCAGTCTTTGAACCTTCAGTTTTACAACAGTGGTATCAGAGCTGATTTCTTACGGGTTGTGGGTTTAATTTCTTGTTGTTTTGCCTTGTTCTTTGGGATCAAACACTCTGTGTGAGAGATAACATGGCATCTGGAAGTTTTCCTACAGCTGGTCCTCCTGTTTTCACAGGAGAGAATTATCAAATATGGGCTATCAAAATGAAAGCTTATTTTAAAGCTCTCAACTTGTGGGATGTAGTGGAGCTTGGAGGAGCACAAGTTCCACGTTTGAGAGAAAATGCTACTCTGAATGAAATCAAAAAGCATGAAGAGCTGGTTACTAGAAGTCCCAAGGCACTTACATGTCTTCATTCTGCAGTATCAGAAATTATCTTTACAAGGATAATGACATGTGAAACAGCAAAGGAGGCTTGGGATAAATTGAAAGAAGAATTTGAAGGAAGTGAGAGGGTTAAAGCAATCAGACTTTTGACTTTGAAGAGAGAATTTGAACTGCTAAAGATGAAGGAAACAGAAGGTGTAAAAGACTACTCTACAAAACTTATGGAGATAGTCAATCAAATTAAGTTGTATGGTGAAGATTTTTCAGATCAAAAGGTTGTAGAGAAGATAATGATAAGTCTTCCTGATAAATTTGAGTCTAAGATTTCAGCTATAGAAGAATCTTGTGACTTGAAAACACTCACTGTTGCAGAATTAATCTCCAAGTTGCAAGCACAAGAGCAAAGAGTTTCGATGAGATCTGAAGAAGTTGTTGAAGGGGCTTTTCAAGCAAAGCAAAAGTCCAAGCAGTCCAAAGAGGGTAAGAAGCCTGCTGTAGATAAATTTGGAAAGGGAAAACTTCCAGAAACCTCAAGTGAACTAGTGAAGAAAGGTAGATTTCCACCTTGTGGTACCTGCAAGAAAACTAATCACTTGGAGAAGGACTGCTGGCAGAAGTTGGGGAAGCCTCCATTTCAATGTAGATATTGCAAGAAATATGGTCACTTGGAGAGATATTGTAGATTGAAACAAAGTCAGTCTAACCAGCACTCTTCTCAACAAGCTAATTTCACAGATGATCAGAAGGAGTTACAAGTAGAAGATCGATTGTTCATGGCCACTCACTCTCCCAAAGCTTTTGAAAAGAGCACTTGGTATGTTGACAGTGGCTGTACAAGCCATATGGCAAGAGATGAAAGCTTGTTTGTTTCTCTAGACAAGTCAGATAAAAGTAAAGTCAAGTTGGGCAATGGAGAAATGGTTCAAGCTCAAGGCAGGGGATCGATCAAAATCCATACTGACAAAGGTACAAAACTGGTCTCAGATGTTCTTTATGTTCCAAGTTTAGCTCAAAATCTTTTAAGTGTGGCTCAAATGTTGCATAAAAATTATTCACTCTCCTTTAGAAATAAGATGTGCATAATTCATGATCCTATGGGGGTAGAGATTGCAAAAGTTAGTATGGTTGATAATTGCTTTCCTATTTATTGGAATTCATTTAATCAATGTGCTTTTAGTGTTGTGGCTAATGAAACATGGTTGTGGCATAAGAGGTTTGGTCACTACAACCTCAATTCACTCAAATTTTTGCAGTCAAAGGGCATGATACATGATTTACCAAAAATTGAAGTTTATAAAGATGTTTGTGAATCATGTCAGCTAGGAAAGTTGCATAGACAACCTTTTTCAAATGTGAAGTCTTGGAGAGCAAAAGAAAGGCTAGAATTGGTACATACCGATGTATGTGGACCAATGAGAATAGCCTCTTTGAATGACAGTAAATATTTCTTGTTGTTTGTTGATGATCTCACTAGGATGACATGGGTTTATTTTCTGAGCAATAAATCTCAAGCGTTTTCTATCTTTAAGATGTTTAAGGCTACGGTGGAAAGAGAAAGTGGGTGTAAATTAAAGACTCTAAGGTCTGATAATGGCACTGAGTATACATCCTCTCAATTTAATAAGTTTTGCCATGATTTGGGGATTCAACATCAGTTTACTGTCAGCTATACTCCTGAGCAAAATGGAGTATCCGAAAGAAAGAATAGGACGATCATGGAGATGGCAAGAAGTATGTTAGCTGAGAAGAAAATGCCTAAGTGTTTTTGGGCAGAAGCAGTCCACACTGCTGTGTACTTGATTAACAGATTACCAACAAGATCAGTGGATGGCAAGACTCCTCTTGAAGCTTGGAGTGGTCACAAACCTTCTGCAAAATATCTGAGAATTTTTGGGTCAGTGTGTTACATGCATGTTCCTGCTGCAAAAAGAAGTAAATTAGATGATAAAGCTGAAGTTGGTGTCCTTCTTGGATATGGTACTCTAACTAAAGGGTACAAAGTGTATAATGTGCAAAGCAAGAAGGTGATGTTGAGTAGGGATGTGCAAGTTGATGAAGACAGCTATTGGGATTGGGAAAAGAATTTAGCTGTGAAGAAACAAGTTGTGTCTCAAAAAGTCAATGCTTCTGATATTTTTCATGAGCACAAACCTTCAAGTTCTTCAAGTAAGAATGAAGAATTTGATGATGAGGATCCAACTACCGATTCTCCTATTGTTAAAACCAAGTTCCTTGCTGATATTTACGAAAGGTGTAATATTGCTATTGTAGAACCTTCTTGTTATGCAGAAGCAGCTCAGCATGAGGTCTGGAACAATGCTATGAAGGAGGAGTTGGCTATGATAGACAAAAATGAGACTTGGTTGCTTACAAATAGGCCCAAAAACAAGAATGTCATAGGGGTTAAGTGGGTGTATAGAACAAAACTTAACTCTGATGGAACTATTTTTAAGCATAAAGCTAGATTGGTGGTTAAGGGGTATGCACAACTACCTGGAGTTGATTTTGGTGACACTTTTGCACCAGTAGCTAGGCATGAAACTGTGAGGTTGCTTGTGGCACTTGCTGCTCAATTTAAATGGAAAATCTTCCATTTAGATGTGAAGTCAGCTTTTTTAAATGGATTACTTGAGGAAGATATCTTTGTTGAGCAACCAGAAGGCTTTCTAATTTCAGGAGAGGAGGATAAGGTCTACAAATTAAGGAAAGCACTTTATGGGTTAAAATAGGCACCCAGGGCCTGGTATAGTAGGATAGACTCTCACTTAGAAAGTCAAGGATTTAAAAGAAGTGAGAATGAACCTACTTTATATGTGAAAAAGTCAGACAATGGAAAGTTGGTTGTGGTTTCATTGTATGTTGATGATTTGATGATTACAGGTGAAGATTCTTCTGCTGTGCAAGAATTCAAAAAGGAGATGATGAAAGAATTTGACATGTCAGACTTGGGAGAAATGAAGTATTTTTTGGGTTTAGAAATAACTCAAACTTCAGAAGGCATTTTTTTATCTCAGAAGCAGTATGCATCTTCTTTACTGAAAAGGTTTAAGCTTGAGAAATGCAATCCAGTTGCCACTCCTCTTGTGTTGAATGAAAAACTGATGAAGAATGATGGAGAAGAAAAGGCAGATGCTAGTCTGTATAGAAGTCTTATTGGAAGTTTATTATACTTGACAGCTTCAAGACCAGATGTGATGTTCTCTGCCAGTTTGTTGTCAAGATATATGCAGAATCCAAGTCAAAAGCACTTTAGTGCAGCCAAGAGAGTTTTGAGATACATAAATGGGACAACAGATTTTGGAATATGGTTCAGAAAAGTTGAAAATGGTGCATTAGTTGGTTTTGCAGACAGTGATTGGGCAGGATGTGTTGATGATTATAAGAGTACTTCTGGTTATGTTTTTTCTTTTGGTTCTGGTGTTTTTTCTTGGAATTCTAAGAAGCAAGACATAGTTGCTCAGTCCACAGCTGAAGCTGAATATGTCTCAGCAGCCTCTGCTGCAAACCAAATGATTTGGCTCAGGAAAATCCTTTCTGATCTAGGCATGCACCCACAGGAAGCTTCTGTTATCTTTGTGGATAACAAGTCTGCTATTTCCATGGCTAAAAATCCAATCCAGCATGGAAGGACAAAGCACATAAATGTTAGGTTCCATGCTTTAAGAAATGCAGAAAAGTCTGGAGAAGTTAAATTAGTTCACTGCAGCACTGAGGAGCAGCAAGCTGATATTTTCACAAAGGCTTTACCTAGAGCAAAGTTTGAAGTTATAAGATCAATGCTTGGAGTATCCAAGAAAAATCTCAAGGAGGAGTGTTAGTAACATTGAGATTTCTCTTGGAAACCAGTTTATTTTTTTGCTAAATTATTATTGTAATAACTGTTCTAGATTTTTTGTATTTAAATGTTGGTTTAGTTGAAAAGTTTGTGATGATCCATGTTTTAAGGAGTTTACTCTGCAGAGGTATGGTTAGTTGTCAGTGTTAGGTATGGAGTAAACTTGTAAAGCAATTTTTTGTATCTCTCTTATATATATAAATGGAAATATCAGTGCCTCTGCAGTTTTTGACAGAGGCTATTCTGTTCTCATTTTTTACATGTCTTTTCCAGTCTTTGAACCTTCAGTTTTACAACAGAAGCCTTTGAAAAGTGTTTATGAATTGAAATTAGTCTGACATCCTTCAAGGAAGCGGCCCAAGAGAACAGTTAGTATACTTAACTTCAGATATGATTTGGCCACAAACCCAGTGTTAGCATAACTGAAAGCTTATCTTATTCTTAGGTGCATAGATTTGCTCATTTTGTTTATATTCTGATGCTAACCACTTAACCCAAAAGTTAAAGCTGTTAGAACAGAGCCCAACAATTTTATTAGTTCCTAGCATGTCTGGTGTTTGTGATAATCTATTTATCTGTGATGACTCACTGAATTTGGATTGCAATGAAAAAATCTATAGGAAACAATTCATATCATGATTTATCCAATGACAACTTATTCAACAAATTTAATTAGTCTTTTAACATCATATTGTCATCATTTTAGTAGTTAAATTGGTAAGCGAAAACTTACAAACAACATGATGCCATACGCGGTGATATTTTGATTTGCTGATTGGGGCTCACAAGATGCCAACTTGAAACATGCTGCAAGTGCAATGGAAAAGGTTAAATGCTCACTGAAATCATTAATGCAAGCAAAGTAAATTAAACTTGAAGTCAAGAAATGGATGATTCACCAACAGATATGCCTATCAATAAGAATATATTCTAATGTTTTAGCCAGACCCTTGTACCTATGCTTTCCACATCATGATTACCAGCAATTTAAATTCTTGCTGAAATCACTACATACTGAGTTCTTTTAGGAAGAGTAATTCAGGATAATAACTATCATCAGACATGGATCATATCGTTGTTTGTAAAAGGAGAGGGGGGATAAACAACAGAAAAGGCCATTTAAATTGCTTTCAGAATTTATTCATAAAAAATCTTGGTCCAGCTTTTGTCCTTTTAACTAACCGTGTCCCAAAGGATTACTATTAAGTATCATCTCATCGAATATTACCTCCTCAACTATACAAACCCATCAAATACCTCTCAAATTCTCAAACCCCTTGAACAATTTTGCACTCTACCTTCAGAACGATATTTACTTTATGACAGTACGGGGCACACTATTTTTAAATCTCTTGAATTGCCAATCAAGGAACATATCACTTCAGCTGGGTCAAGAATCGTATGTGGGAGACTTCGACAATGCTCTGAGATTGGATGCTAAGAAAACTTGCCACTCCCTTGCACGACATATAAATATAATGAGAACATTATACCTATACCTTGCCATATGGTTACCAGTATTCAGCCCTTACTCCACTCAGAAAAAACCGAACTCCACGCATTCTGGCAAGTGTTTCCCAGAACGCACTATAACCACTACTCGGCTTAAAAAATTTGAGCTGGTAACTGACAAAACTAATTTCCATGAACAAATTTTAGTTGTTTGATGAGGAATAATTCATTTTTCAAATATTGTAAGAGGCAATTACTGTCTTTTTGCTTATCCTGGCATGTACATATTTTCAGCAATTCTTGGAGACACTGACAATTATGTAGTCATTATTGTAGGGTTTCAGTCACGTGTACGTGAATTTCTACAACTAAGTTGTCAATATTAATCCCCTACCTCAGTCAAAAACTCAGTCAAGCAATGATACCAAATACAACACTCAGTTTGGTGAAAAAGGAAAACCGTACCTTGCTGAGTTATTGAACCTAACCTGCAGTAATGCCTGAAATAAAGAACAGAAATAATAGCATTCAATACAAGGAACAACAAGACGAATTTAACGGAATGGTTCAAAAAGAAGGAAAAAAATAACCAATTATTGGCAGCAAAAAGGAAATAACATTGTAATTTCTGATTGTAAGGATGAGTACTAGAAGTTGTAGAATAATTCTCTATACCCACTACTGCAAGGATTTTTTTGGATAGTAGACGGGCAGTATGATCCTGCTGAACAGAATACCTCACTACTACTTTGAATATCAGCCCAAATATCAGCTGCTCCACAGGTATGATTCATCTGACCAGGAGGTACCAGGTAATTATATCTGCAAATCGTTTCTGCTAATAAATATTAATGTATGCTAGGGCAAAACAGACTCAAGCTCTAGTAAACATCTTTAAAGCAAAAATGAACTTACGGGTCACATAATCCAGTAGTTTCGTTGAGTTTTCCAAGTGGACAGTAAGAACCCAATGGGCAAGCTTCAATGACAAAGATAAGAGAATCAAATAAAAAGACGATTTAGGAAATTTCAATTTCATCAAGAACAAATGCTTCAGAAACCCACATTCTACTGAACATGCACTATAATTGAAATCTAAAGTAGGTAGGTACACCAAAACACAACTTCAGGCATATAATAATCAAATTCTGTTAAAAACATACTGCAGCTTTTCTGAACTGAATGAGATTATTTTGATTTTCACAGAACAGAAATTTAAGCTCATTAACATATCTTTTTGTCAACAATGAAATATATGCCGTCTGATGTGTTCCTAGATGTTACAGATAGAAAACTATTTCTTTTGCTTCAACCTCTGAAAAAACAAGATCTTTGGAAAAGAACTCAATAAATCCTAAGTGACTTCTTCCATGGAGCTTGAAAAGTGACAACAAACTTGCTTAAACTTGAACTGTCCCTGATATTTCTCCTTTTTCCCTCACCACAAATCTACATGCAGAATGAGAAAACAAACTCTGCTTCAGATGTCCTCTTTAAAAGAGATCTTTGTGACCAAATACAAGCCATTTAACAGTTGATAAATGAAGTCATGAATATTACATTTTGTTATAAGTATCCAGATTGATAATATTCATTGAAAATAAAAAAGGTAACAAATAAATTAGCAAAAAGCAAATCTTTCCATAGCTAAACTATTCTATAGCATATTATAATTTATTTGATAGATAGTTCTATGATCCAGAGAGAAAGAAAGAAAGCAAACAATGATACACTCAACACTGTTATTGGTACAGAAATTTAAGCAATGATGACAAATTCAGTGGTCGCTCTTGAAAGCTTTTGGTTGAATTTTATTTTTTCCCCATTAACTTAAGCTATATCCAACAGGTTTGAAAGTAGTAATCCACAAAGGAAAAGGAGAACAGTTATGACCAAAGGAAGAAAAAGGGGTGCCGGGAATTATAACTATAATAACGAAATTAATATTCAATCTTCAAATTGATAGGCAATTCCCTTTTTCTTTTCTCTCTCTTTTTATACTGTTATCTAGAGAACTCAGCATGAAAGAATATTATCTATAGATTACTGGAAAGGATGGCCTGGTTCTTATCCGCTTTCGTAGCTTTAAGTATATCAGTTATCATAACAATGACCTCAATCTTAACCAGTCATTTCTAATATATCTACGTAGAAGTAACATCAATTGTACATAGGAAGATAAAAATGAGAACAATACAACTCATATGAAGGAAATTTGCTTCTGGACTATTATCACAAGGAGGCACTGGATACATTCATCAATAACACAAAGAAGAGTTAGACACACTGTGTAGTACTTCAATTGTCACTTATGATGATTCAGTTAGAGACATTTAAAGATTTGCAGATGTTTTACATATTTTATTAAAATCATACCAGTTTCATTTTATCAAAAACATATTAGTTACAATGATACGAATATAACTAAAATAATATTGTCATAAAAACTCAAAATAAGATTTAGAAATACTAATCATAGCTTACAATTAATCAAGGCTAAAACTAGAATGAAATGCTACAGTAAGATTTAATGGAATTCATAATCTCCCAAGTACTTACGTATCATGCAAGTCAAACCATTAGGACAGAAGAAACCCTCACAACAAGCCGAACATTTTTCAGTTCTAAGAGGAATGTCCTTTCTTTGAAGGTCGACTTTTGTATTGTTAGGAACACTACAAGCCCATCCTGGTTCACATCCATCAACCCATGAGGTCAAATTACAGTTCTTGTTAGGTCCCACTATTGTGGTTCTCTTTCCTGCAGTTGCAGCTGCACTTAAACTATTTAAGTACAACTTTATCTCTGCTGATGAGCACAAGCGTCGCGTTATATCCCCTATTAACCATCCACCAGATCACCATCAGCATTGCAAAATGAAGATCATTACTGAAACAAATATAACTTGAAAATCAATTAAAAGTAGCATGATATGGACATTCTTCCCTTCTTCCCTCTTTTTTTTTTTTTTTAAATAAAAAATAAAAAATAAAAGGACAATTATTTTAAGGTAAGAGGTATACAGCTTGCAAGAAGGGATTGAATGTTCTGTAAGTCATTTAGTTTCACTTTGAGCTTACTACTGGCTACGCATCTGAGAATAGATAATAAATCGAACTTGGAGTTTTTTTTTTTTTATGAAACCAATCTCGTAAACGTTCATCCTTGAATTTGGCTTCATGTCTTTTTTTTTCATTATTTTTTATTTGATTACTTTTCAATAATTTCTCGCAGGCTTATCAATAGTTGCTCGGTAATTTCCTGAGTCTTATCCTTTCAGTTTCAGGAATATTCGCAAGAACATTAGCAGGGACTTGATACTTTTTGCCTACTGAACACACTACACCAGGCAATCAAAACATAAATCAGAAGTGAACAACATTGACACGTTATCTTGTCCTTAGAAACAGAGAATCTCAATGAAGAGGAAATGTAATTAAATTGAGTATTTTCATAAACATGTCTCCACAAACTTCAAATTAAAAAAAAAAAAAACCCTCCATTAAACTAACTTGCATTACACGAAAATCAACACTAATTAGCTATCTCCCAATATTCTCATAAGCTTCCTAAACAAATAGCTTTACACATCTAAAACCGTCATCACAACACCATGCATCAACATTACAAGTCAACGCGCATGTGTATAAAGAAAAGGAGTCAGTAGTTTGTACCTTTCTCTTTGATGCAACTGGACAAGAACGACGTATCCTTAGAAAAATTGAATGCATCATTCCAATCAGCATCTCTGCAATCGAAAACAATTTTAAACAGTCAAAAACAGAGAGATCAAAAACGAAAAACAATGTCCTCAAAAAAAAAAAGAAAGGAAAAACAAAAAAATAATGAATATAAATATAAAAGTACCATTTTTTTTCAAGAAATAGATATTTTAACAAAATAAATAAATTCGAGGTTGAATTTTTGGTGTTATAAAAACAGAGAGAGAGAGAGAGAGAGAGAGAGAGAGAGAGACTGACGAGTCGGTAATGCAGAAGGCGAAATCTTTAGAGAGGACCTTGAAGGAGGAGCTCAAATTAGTGAGGCTCTGGGAGACTAACTGCGAGAAGATCTCGCTAGCAGCTGGATTGTCTTTGAAAGGATCATCAGAAGCCACGGGACACGAGAGCGAAAACAAGAACACGACAACGATTATTGACACAGAGAGAGCCCAACACACATCGTCAACCTTCTCTCTGCTCATATCTAACCTCCACACACCGAAAAAAATAAAAGTCACACACAAATTATTAAAATCTCCAAAATCCCGGCAGCAGAAGCGAAAATATGTCGAGAATGGTAGTTTTTTCGATCGAACTGAGCACAGTAGCTTATGACGACGATGTTGCATGAACAATGTCTTGATTGGCAACGAAGCTAGGGTTTGGTTTGGTTGGGATAGAGAGAGAGAGGGAGAGAATGAGTTTTTCTTCTTTTTTTTTTTTTTTTCTGGAAATTGAGAGAAATTGCTTTCAGTTTTTCAGGAAATGAAGAAATGGCGGGGAGAGGGAGTCGGCTAAAAGAATGGGGACAGTGTGTTTGAAGGGGTTACGTGGATGTCTCCTATTGGTTCATTTTTGGAATTTGAATTTTTTAAATTTGTTTCATAGTAATGTTAGCCAATATCGTTCGTCAGTGGCCTGCAACGTGTATTAAGTTGTGCGTTTTATGCCATAATTATTGATTAAGCTGCGAGAAGTTATAACGGTCGGATCTTGCTTTCACTATCTCTTCCATGGAGCAGTTTAACTGACATAATAACAAATTTGCTAATGGGATAATCTCAAAAAATATCTGATTTTTATTAGATTATCCATTTTTTCTCATATAATTTTGTTTTTATCCAAAATACCGTCTAACTTTTAATTAAACACCCAAAATACTCCCTGGAGGCGTATGAAAGGAAGGTAATACCCTTGACGGTAATAAATTATGTTAGATGGATAAGGTTGACCATTTGATTCCAGGGTTAAAAGCGGAAATGTGAAGAAAATTAAAAATATATATATTAATTAATTAAACTATGAAAAATTAAATAAATAAATAATAAAATATAAAAATAAAGATATTTTTATTTAAAATTTAAAAAAAAAATAAAAAATATTAAATCAAAATCAAAATTTTTCAGTCATTCACCACTTTCTCTCTTTAGCCTCACCGATCTCTCTCTCTCTCTAACTTCACCAGTATCTCTCTCTCTCTCTAACCTTACCGCTCATGCTCCGTCACTCACTACCGCCTCCACCAGACATCCACCACCAACCTCTCCCACGCCAACTCCTCTTCATCTCTCTCTCTGATGCATCATTGCCTCCTCTCCTCTACTCTTTCTTTTCAGATCAAGATCAAACCCAGTCATTTGGGTTTGAACCCAGATGAGATCAACCTCGTCTCATCTGGGTTCGAACCCAGATAACCTAGATGAGATCGTCTCATTTGGGTTCAAACCCAGATGAGATGAACCCAGATGAGACGAGGTTCATCTCATCTGGGTTTGAACCCACATGAGACGAACCCCTCATCTGGCTTCAAACCTAGATGAGGGTTCCAGACGAACCCTCCTATGGGTTTGAACTCAGATGAGAGTTCATCTGGGTTCAGTTGAGCCTTCAACTGGGTTACTGGGTTCAAACCCAAATGAACCCAGTTGAAGCTTTGGTACTTGATGATTTTAATAATTTTTTTGGGTTTCCAGGTGTACTTGATGATGTTTGATGATTTTTTTTTTTTTTTAATCTTTGTGGGTTTATTGATTGATTGTTGTTCAATGTGGCTTTACTGATTTGTTGTTTTTCATCTATGATGGTTATGGGTTAACTGATTTATTATGATGGTTTTTGTTATGTTCATGGTTGTGATCTGGAAGACGTGATGATGTAATGGCTATGGAGATCCAGATTGGATCTCCACTGTCCGTCCAACTGGATGGACGGTGGAGATCCGGATTGGATCTCCACTTTTTTATTTTTCAAAAATTTTTATTTTAAAATATTAATTTATAATTATTTTTTTTTAATTACAAATTTGAGGGGTAAAAGTGTTTTTTTACTATTTGTTTAGATTTTCTATTAATTTTGTAACAGATAGGGGATTTTGGATAAAAACGAAACCATATGGGGGAAAATGGATAATCTACCAAAACTTATGTGGATTTTTAGGATTTTCCCTTTGCTAATTATAAAATGCATCCTCTTTGCCACCTTATTTTCATATAAAATAAAAACTAGATTTATAGTAATGACTCTTAATGCTAAAATATAATTAAATAATTTTTACCTGTTAAACCTAAAAAAATTATAAAAGTAATTGCCTTTACAGAGAAAAGGAAATTGATTTCTTCACTGGATAAGTAGAAAGAGAGGACCATGCAACTTGTATGGATGAGATGCAGGGATTTTGACCGAATGGAGAAATCCTAATTCGAAAAATGTCATTTTATTTTGTTGCTATTTAAGATTGAATAATCATATAGATTACGCAGTCATGTTCTTCATATTAAGTATTTAGTTTGCTTTTAAGTTATGATGCCAGGCAAATTGTTTAATAGATTATGTATTTGTCTTACTGATTTTGTAAAATTTCAACGCGTCGTATTGATTTTTATCAGAATCTGGTTGTTAAGCATTTGGATTTATTTATTTAATTCTTTAGAAGACGGATTTTTTCACATTTTTCATAAATATAAACACAAAAAGAAGAAGGGAGAACAACTCAAAATGTCCTTATTAGTAATTTTACATAGCAATGTTTATGTAATATGAATGTTTCTGTGATATAAAATTTTAAGCCAATGTAGGTGTACGGATAAACTTTTTTGGGTGGTAATAGTGGTATTTTTATTTATTTCTTTTAAAGAAAAGCGTGGATAGATTTTGATTCATAATTAAAATCAATGAGACATTTTAAGAATTTTTTTTTTAAATAGTACCTAAGGTATAACTAATAAATGAGATATTTTAAGAATTAGTTTTTTAAACACTATTTATAATATGGTTGTTCTAACATGAATAATTGTCAGATCAAATAAAGAATCTTTACCATTGAATGATGGTTGAAAAAAAAAATCAAAATAATAACTAAGTATTTCGTTTACAACTAAATCTATTATTTACAGGAAATGTCAGCTGGTGACACTTTCAATTATTGGATTAACAATTTTATCCCATTTCAATAAAGTTAACAATTGAGTCTCAAGCCCTATTTTTTTTGACACAAATACCCTTTCTAAGAATTTAAACTAGTGACTTTGTTATTTGATATTTTCTCTCTTCTACTCCTCTTACTCTTTCATTCTCATCTTCTTCACAGCCACCATCCACCATTGATCTTCATTTTCGTCTGCACTACGAATTCTAGCTTCATTATCGTCTGTACCATCCAGCTTCATTTTCTTCTTCACAGCCACCATCCAGCTTCATTTTCGTCTTCACAGCCACCATCCACCATCCAGCTTCATTTTCGTCTTCACAGCCATCATCCAACTTCATCCAGCTTCATTTTCTTCTTCACAGCCACCATCCAACTTCATTTTCGTCTTCATAGCTTTATTTTCCTCTTCACAGCCACCATCCAGTTTCATCCAGCTTCATTTTCTTTTTCACAGCCACCATTCGTCATCTATCGTCATTCTCTTCTGCGCAACAAATTCCATCCACCATTCACCAGTGACCATTCTTTCCATCCATAATCTTCTTTTGCACTGCGGGTAATGTATCTTAACTTTTGAACACCAAGGTGACGAGTGTGAGTAATACCAGTTCTGTCTGGGTGTGACTAGTGGTGCATTGGATTGATGAAAAAAACCAGTTGCAAAAACACTAGTCACACTGCGACAGAACTGGTATTACTCACACTCCTCACCTTGGTGTGACTAGTGTTTTCGCTACTGGTTTTTTTCCATCAATCCATGGCACCACTAGTCACACTCAGACAGAATTGGTATTACTCACACTCGTCACCTTGGTGTGACTAGTGTTTTCGCTACTGGTTTTTTTTCATCAACCCAATGTACCACTAGTCATACCCAGACAGAACTGGTATTAGTCACACTTCTCACCTTGATGTGACTAGTTCGGTGCCGCACATGCAAGACTGACACATGCAACTCGATGGCAAAGGGCAGACGACGACGACGGCGCTGCGTGGCTCTGTGCACGGTGCGGACAGATGACGGCGAGTGTTGATTTTTGGGGAGGCAGAGGCTGTTGTTGCTTTTGGGAGGCAAAAGGTTTTTTTTTAAAGGCAAAATATTTTTTTCAAGGTTTGATTTTGGGGGGAACAGATTTTTTTCAAAACCTAACTATTATTACACATTTTTGCTGGAAGGGTATTTTGGTACTTTTACATATCATTTGGGACTCTATTGTCACATTTTCTTAAAAGGGACATAAATGTTAAGTCACTATTTAAATATGTTACTTTTGTCCTTGTCCCATTTATTTAAGGTACAATAACTAAATTCGTAATTGTTCTATTACTGGTACATGACCTAACAAATCTAGTATTAAATAGTAATTAGTATTGTAGAAATTTAAAACCCTTTACCAAAAGACAATGTATAACAAATTTTGTTTTGTTTTGTTTTGTTTTTTTTTTTTTGAAAGAACAAATTTTGTTAATTCTAAAATAAGTATTAAATTTTATATATTATGTAATTTATTTCTCTTGTTACGTTAGTTTCTAATATTAGTGGTTAAACACTTTTCTACACATTTTAATGATAAAAATTCAAATTCTGTCAAACATATTTTAAAAGATCTATGTGAAGTAGTTTTTTTATCTTATTATGAAATTGTCTTCTATTATAGAAGTATATATTCGAATTGTACAAGTAATAATTGATCCCAACAAATGTCGATAAACCTATAGTCTATATTTGGACCGTACAATTAGTAATTAATCTTAATAAATCTCAATATATTTATAATTTATTTGATGTCAGCTTAAAAAAAAAAAAAAAAAAAGGTTATACCAAAGGTTAGGATATAAATTGAAATAAGGGCATGATTGTTATATGAAATTATGTGGCACTGGATCAATAATTTCCATCGAATTTTGACTCTATAGGTTAAAATGCTACACTTCTCGTAAATTTGTTAAAGGATTATATCAAAATGATGTAATAAGTTTATTCAAAACTACCACACTAATTTTAAAATAATGTATTAATGATGTAGTAATTATATATAAGTTTGTCACATCATTTAAACAATGAATATGAAACAATTTTTTGGATAGTATAATATTACTCTAAGTTCAATATTGGGATAAAAATTATTTTAGTTTCTAAGTTTTGGAAAACGGTTAAGTTTTTAACTATATTTCAAAAATAGACTAAATGAACCTTAACTTTTTGAAAAAGCATCAAATTAGTATTTCACGTTAGTTAATTGACGATTAAATTTAACTACTTTTCACATTTACCCTTAGATTCAATGTATAAAATAGTAGTTTTTAGTTGTGAATTCGTTGTGCATATATGATTAGGTTTTAGTTGTAAATTTTTTACGCATATACGGTTCAGTTAGGTTAAATGAGTTTATTAACATTTTGCATTAGAGTTGACTGTTAGTTGACTGAGTTGACTGAGGGAATAGACTAATTTAACATTTTTTCTAAAGTTAAGGATCATTTGATCATTTTTTGAAACATAATTAAAGTTTTGACTCTTTCCTAAAACTTAGGAATTAAAATGATTTTTACCCTTTAATATTTAACCATTGGCCAACTTTTTCAATTTAAAATCCAAATTGCCTTTACTATCTTTTAAAATTTATTTTGTTATTTTTAAAATAGTTTTATTCATTTAATAAATATATTAATAATAAAAAAAAAATCACCTTGAAATCATCAAACTCATCATCATTTGGAGATCACCGGTTCATTATCTGAAAATCATGGATTCATCCACAAAATTATCATCAAGTTCATCATCTGCTCATCATCAACCAATCACAACATCAAGTTCGTTATCAACCAAATTCCCATGAACAATTATTTGTTCCTCATTATCAACCACGAACAATCCCACAATCAATTAAAAAAAAAAATCTAAACAAACAAAAATTAAATTAAGAAAAAAATGAGTTCAACCCGAGATGGAATTGTTTGGAGCGATTCCTCATCCGAGATCGAGCTGCACTTTATCTAAGATGGAACGATTCCTCCATCTTAGATTGCGGCGCCCATCTCAAATGGAGCCGAAGTGGCTCCATCTTACATTGAGTTTCCAAATCTCTATTGTTAATGATTTATTTCAATTACTACATATCATTAAAACTAAACTAAATTATCACATAAAAGATTAACAGAATGTGATGCCATACGTAAAATAAGTCATCATCACTGTCATTTAATTTCCCAACATTTCATAATTTAGGAAACAGAATCGAAAGCTTGAGCCGTTGTCCAATATAGTTTAATAATGGGAGAGAATGATCATTCCGCTTTAATAATGATTATGGTTTAAATGGCTCTTAGTGCATATAATGACTGAAAAAAAAAAAGAAGCTAAGAAATCAAGATATTTGGTATAAATCTTTATATGTATAAGTTTACCAATTGAAACATTATTTATTAAGATTTAAGTTCAGATAAAAATTAATATATACATGTATATATATAAAAAATATGAAGGTCTAGTTATTTTATTATGACAAATTTAATGAACAAAATGCTTTGTTAATGTAAAAATGAAAAGAAAATTTAAGAATGAATATGCTCATCGATATGCTGAATAAAAGAAAAAAAAATAAGATAATGGTAATTGAAAAGACTCCTAACAAAGCTTGCTATACTTCTATCAATTTCTTTCTTTTTCTCTTTTCCTTTAAAAAAAATAAAATTGACAAGTATACTTCTATCAATTTCATTTTATTGATACTTATGATAAAATCTTTATGAAATTTAAAATCTATATGATATTTATAGAATCTATTAAACTCCTTTTCTAAAATCTGAAATATAAGAAGGTTGAGGTACACAATACATGGGGTTTTAATCAAATTTTGAAAATGGAGAATTGTTTTTAATAAATAATCAAACCTTAGGGCCTTTTTGCGAGTCTATATGAAATACGTTGGAAGAGTCGTAATCAAATGGTGGGGATTAGAGCATTGAGAGTGACATCCATTAAATCATGCAAACCTCGTACAAAATAATTAATTAATGACTCCTATAGTTACTTCCTCCTAACCAGCAGTTACATTCTCTTGGCAGGGGTCAACGGTTCCATATTTCTATACTAAATTTCAACGAGGTGTCACTGATCTAAATGCATGTATACCAGTTTGCTTTGTTGTTCTCTCCGGTTATTAGCTATGCCTATCAAGATGGTGAGCCACTCAGATCCCGCCACGTATTTCAAAGAGAATATTTGTTTTATTTTTTCAATATTACCATGGATTAGATCAATTTCAATCAAATCCCTCGTTTGGTGGTTACATGGGATTGGAGCAACCATTTTATAACATGGTAGGATGAAGTTAACTAAATTCATCATACCAACATAGGATAATTTTTTTTTTTATTATTTTTAATGTTTTATATAATTAATGTAAGAAAGAAAAAGAAATATTATTAAAAAATTAATTTTAAAGAGTTAGATTTTACTTTCCAAATATAAAATATTTTGGTTTTATTTTATAAAAATTATATAATATATAATTATTTGTTGTCGAATCTTAAAATAGACCAAACAATGAACAATACTATTCTTAATTCAATTACATATAGCACAAAATACATTACAATATTAATTTATTAGATCCAATATTATCATATGCAATCCTATTAAAATAATCTAATCATATTTTACGTGCCAAACTAGACCTAAATATCTCGTATACAATCTACATTTTTACTCCTCTACTTTTATATGGAGAGAAAATTAACCGTATATCATTTTTGAGTCTTGAACTTCCATAACATGTATATAAGTGCTTAATTAACAAAATTGTATTACAGATTGAAAAAAAAAAAAAAAAAACCCTTTAAATGCCATCCTTTTAATCTTAAAATTTTCATTATAACCATAATATTTTGAGTAATGGTAGGTTTCCAAAATTTTTTTAACCAAATTCAATATCATATAAATCATAAGATGATATGATAATTAATATAATATTGATAACTCATAAATCATTTAAATAATATCGACGTGATTTTGTGGTTGACGAGAATTCAATGCCCAGTACCTACAATCAATATGAAACGGAACAAAAATTAAGAATAAAACAAAAGAAAGAAGGTCAAGAACAGAAACAACACAGATTTTATGTGGTTTAGCGAGTGCGTCTACGTCTACGACTGTCTCTCAACAATCCGGCAAAGTGACAATATATTATTGCTTGTATCGTCCTGTTTACAATGAGTTTGAGTTTCTATTTATAGAGAAAGAGACGTTACAATTTAAATCAAAGTAAAATAGGAAAATAATTTCACATTAACTATACTTCCCAATTGGTTATAGTTAAATCAGGAAACCGTTCCGCAAAATTCAAGATAATGTTGACTGAGTTCAAATTTGAATTAACTTCCAATTTTAATAGAAGAATCACGATCAAATCGGATCATTGTCTTTTCTGGAAGATTTCCTTATCTAACTGTTCATTGTACGAGCTAAAATCTGTCTTGGATGATATCGAGCTAGACCCTGCTCTTAATAACAAGCTGGATGCATAGCGAGTTGAGAGCTGAGAGCTCAATCCTACAAGCTGGATGTAGCGAGTTGTGAGCTGTATATAGCGAGCTGCGAGCTAGATGCTGAGATCTGAGAGTTGAGACCTGAGACTTGAGAGCTCATCAGTAAACTGAGAGCTGAGAGCTGAGTTCGTTCTTCGGATCTTAGGCTTTGTCTATTAGATCAATCCTCTGGATCAGTTCATTGGGCTTTTACTAACCTATTTACATTACATAGCCCAAATTATACCCCACAAATAAAAAATTTAAAAATATAATATTACTCTAATATTCAATGTTTCAATGCATAATCCAAAATAAAAAATTGATAAACATTCATTAACATTTCATGATCGTAATCGGAAGAATAAAAACAATCCCATTAAACATGACCGGAGAAAAGATCACCCGAGAGAGTCACCGCAACAAAAGATGCTTTCGCCGTCAATTAACGTCTCACTGTCTCTCACTCACAGTCGCACACTTTTTCTCGATCAATGCCAACTTTGTTTCTTGAACTCTTCAACACTCACTTATCATCACTACTAGCCTAGTAACGTCCGTCCGTCCGTCCGTCCGTCACCCAACATTTTTGTTTTATTTTTCTTCTTTTAAAATTTTTTGTTGTTGTTTTTGGCCCTTTGTAATTATAAGTTTCCACATCTTCTCATTTTGTGGCGTCTCGATGGCGCATTCTTCTCTCTCACTACCGCTCCTACTCTATATAAATGTCGATGTAAATATCTTTTGTACTACATGTTTGATTCCTCACTGACCATTTTTTTCCCCCGGTAAGTTTCTCCATCTGAATCAATCTTCATGTATAACATGAATCCAAACTTGCAATTTTGTGTTTGCTTGGATCCATTGATCTGCAATCACTTTTTTATTTCACTTTATTATTATTATTATTATTACATTTATTAGCTGTAAAAAAAATAAATGAAATGTTGTATTCTATTGTTACTTGTTGTTTTGCTGTTGTATGTATCTATTATAAATTAACCTTTTACATTTGCCTGATTGTTGATGTTTTTATAGCTTTTGAGTGCAAGATGCATTATGTGGTTGTCTTGTTTAAGGTTTTATTAGTATGATTATTGGTTTTAAATGTATAGTTTTAAGTTTCAAGTGTTATTGTGGGGATTCTGTATATCATTGTTATTGATCACATGACATAATGTGACCTGATAAAAATCTCGGGATTTTTCGGATCAAGCCTCTCAAGCTTTATGATATAATGAATGCTTGATTGGAAAATTTTTGATGTACTAGGAAATTCTTTAAGTCTCTTAGTTTCGCAGGATGATTTTTATTTATCTATTTATTTTGTTGTGGTGATGTTGAATTTAATGGTAGTTCTCAACACCTGGAGAATGATGTCTTGCAGGTAGCTCTCAAAAAAGCTCGAGGACTTTGAAGGCTTATTCAAACCTCTGTTCGATTTTGGAGTGAATCTGTTGTTATTGTGGAAGTGAAAAGATTATTTTTGTTATGGATTATTATTGTTATTATTATTTTAAATGTTGGTTTGAGAGGGGAGTTGGCAATTGTGCAAGTTGTAGCAGCTACATGTTCTTGTCGAATAAGTGAATAAATCTGCTAGTATTTAAATCTCTGTTGAGATAACTCATATTAAGTTAAATAAAGTTGTGTATTTTGGAAATGATTACGTACGAGCAAGATCCTGATGTTGTTCGCTGGGGTCTCCAACTTTTCGACAGTGACCCGTATTTTAATTGTGGGTATGGTGGCACAGTTACATCAGATAATATGGATTATTATCATGGACAGAGTTTCATGGAAGATCATTATGAGATTGATTGTTGCAACGTAGAAAATGATGAGCTTATTGCTCATGCTCTTCAAGAAGAGCTATCGCAACTTGTTGTCGCAGAAGCACCTGAATCTCCACGTGGAGATTCAGAGAACTTGGACTTATCCGTTTATGAACAAGATTTTCTTAGCCAGTCTATGGGAAACTGTTATTCTGGTAAATGGAGTGTAATAATTCCAGTCTAATGCTTATCATCTTATTTTCATCTGAATTTTATGCTTATGTTCTTCACAATGTGTAGGGCAGGAGAGTGGCCAAGAAGAGGTGGATGATATACAGCCTTCTAGTTTATGTTCTAGGCCTGATGAAAAGTCATACTATGGGGAAGAGTGGTCCTATCCGCTAGAGCTAACTGATGAATACACTCTTGATGCTGAAGTTGGGAAAAGATTAAATCAGATGGTTCCTGTTCCTGTAAGTTTAGCATCTAATAAGTACTAACTATTGTGCCTCCTTATACTGGAAATCACATTTCCAAGTGAACTTTATTGGACTACTTGTTTCTTTTTTTGCACTTGTTTGGAATTGAGATAATATGCCTCTGTTGTGGTCCTTAATTTCTGATTGACTGGTCGTAAAGTGTGGACAAATGACCTGTGGCATGCTCTGCTAAGTTTGATTGATTGACTTGTAGTCTTACCCTCGTGTGCATAAATTAAAAGAGTTACTTACAATGCAGATAAGTAAAATTATCCCTCCAAGAACTTTCAGGGCCAATTAATTAGTACCTGCACTAAATGCATGTTTGTTAAGGTTGTCTATCTGTTTTATGAATTTGGATTCTTCATATTGCATCCTCATAATAGGCTGTACTTGATATAATTTGCATAAATTGTTATTGGTTTTCTGCAGCATGTTCCCAGAATTAATGGTGAAATACCTTCAGTTGATGAAGCAACTTTAGATCATCAAAGGCTACTAGAGAGGTATCATATCCTTTTTCTTCATACAAAAATTGTTGTCAATGATTTTCTGGATGGTCATGGAATAATTTCTATTCTTTGTTTGTTATAAGTAAATATTTATGATCTAGGTAATGCTTCTTCATTTACAGATTACATGTATATGATCTGATTGAGCGTAAAGTTCAAGGTGATGGTAATTGCCAGGTTAGCTTTCTCAGCTCACAACACCTTAGGCTTCAAACATGGTAGTGTCTTATTCTTTAAATTATAAGTGCCTTGTTAACCTTAGATGAACCAATAAGCAAATGAACCATTTACTTATTTTATCCCCTAATGCTTTAAGTTAAGTTATTTCATAAAACCTAAATTTCGACATGTTAGAAAATTATAGTGATTAAAATGTTCACGTCTTGATCATAGATCCATAACATCTTCGTCAATTGGTGTTTTTGGGCTGGCTTGACAAACGTATCCCATTGTTAGAATCCACTGGATTCTGGCTTAATGTGTTCGAAGGATTGCTTGACTAGGGTTGTTGTTTGGAGGTTTTCTGCATCACCTGATGGTCCAAACTTCAGCTCTGTATGCTGGGTCACCTTCTTAGCTAGGACAGTTTTTGAACTTTCTCCTTTCAATTCTTTGCCTTTGATTACTGATCGGTGAAATGCTTTCCTTTGCGAAATTATTATTGAGGTCCTTGTGGTCATACTTCCTCTAAAATTTTGCATGTTGTTGTATAGTATTTTAAGTGAATACTATTTTCTATGATAAAAGGATAATAATCAACTGAATGACTTTTAATGGTGTAGTCATATTTATTGTCAAGCTTGTGATTATTCCATTAATTTTGCTGCTTGCAGGCAGAATGCCTTCTCTTTTGCCTTAACTTCTTCTCTTTAGCGTTAAGCATATCTTGATGCTGTTTGATAAGTTGATTTTGCGATCTTACCCTTTAGCTTCTTTTTGTTGTGTTCTATCTCAGATTGTGTTAGTCTTTCTGATAGTAAAGCGGACTACAGTGTTAGCAATGCTGTTTTCGCATGTTTTCACAAGCTTGCTAAGACCTAAGATAATAATCACTGCTGCTCGATATACCAATAATATGATATATTATTTGTTGGTATAGCGCATTGGTTTAATGACAACTATGCAGTGGTCAAAATTGAAAGATAATGATTAAGTTGTAAACTTGATAATATATGTAATAGGGTATCGGTCACAATATGTCTCTCTCACTGAATTGCTCAATCTGTTATGCCCCTTTATGATGCATTAGTGTTTTCATGTTCTTTCCAATCTAAATACTTCCAATTTTTTTTTTCTTACAATGCATATTACTTTTTTGTGGAAGTTTCATATATGCCTAAGTTAGCATGGCCTTAATAAAGCTAACAAATTCTGCATTCCCACTATAATTGCTTCAACTTTGGTGTCTTCTATGAATAGCTGTACACATCTTTCAAACAGTTTGGTTGTTATTTAAACATAATATAATTGCATGTTTGCTGGTGTCTGGTATACCTGATGGCATTGCAAAGCTAAATGTTCTGACAGTTGCTTTTCATAATCAAAGCATGTCCTACAGAATATGATACTTTCTATTTAACGCAAGTTTGGTTCAGGTGTTTGATGTTTCTGCACTTTATTTTACTTCTGAGGGGTTATTAGAGCTGATTAATTTTAATTATGATGCTGAAGATTATTTACCCACATGATATCCCATTAATTCCATAATGTTACCAGTTTCGCGCATTATCTGATCAAATTTATCTGACCCCTGAGCACCATGAGTTTGTCAGACAACAAGTTGTGAATCAGGTTGGCTGTTGCTTATCACGTAAACTTTTGTACATCTGTTTTTTATGAGCTTAAGTTAGAGTATTGCTGGCATAATTAATTTGGACTTCATATTAATTGTCTTTTTTCTTTTGTTTTGTTTCACAATGTCTTGAATTATCAGCTCAAGTCTAATCCAGATATATACGAGGGATATGTGCCCATGGCGTATGATGACTATCTGGAGAAGATGTCAAGGTATTTCTCTAATCCTATTTATTGATTTTAATTTTCCTTTGGTTAAAATTTGACCTTTTGCCATCATGTGGATGACATAGGAATGGAGAATGGGGTGATCACGTAACTTTGCAGGCTGCTGCAGATTTGGTATGTGTACTGATTTGCTTGGTTATCTTGGAAATGCACCAGAATAATCATTCTACTTGATTTATTTTATTTTATTTATATTTTTGTTATGTACTTCTCCTTGGCAAATCTGTATTTCTGTTAGCTGCTTGGTGGTCGCATGTAACAGCAAACCAAAAAGTTGGCATCTTTCCTCCTGTGTGAGCACAACTACTGGTGCATGCATGGTGTATAAATATATGTGTTGTCTAATGTGTGTAATTATTTGTTGCAGTATGGGGTGAAAATATTTGTCATAACATCTTTCAAGGACACCTGCTATATTGAGATTCTTCCTAATGTTCAAAGGTCGAATCGAGGTAGGTTCTATTAAAGTTATTGCTGCAACTTTTCATATATGGTAAATCTTTGATTATTTAATTGTAATTTATGTTGCAAGTAGTAACTGTGTTGCCAAGTTTTTGAGGCATTTTATGGCATCCAATTCTCATCATGATTGTGCTGATTTCTATAACAAGTGCCTGGAAATACAAATATCTTTGGAAGAACAACTCTCATTCAAAAATCTGTAATTACATATCATAAATGTTACTCCTTCTGTTCTGATAATATGTACCCTAAGAGTGCAAAAGTGAGTGCTACCTGTTGAAGTTAGGACTTTCTCTTTGTGCTTTTATGTCGAACTTGTTGCGAAAAGCAGATTCAGCAGATAAGGTTAATACTGATCCTCTTCAAGTGTCTTCTGGATCTAGTTCAAAGTGACCTCATGGACACAGCTGTCCTCAATCACAATTTTAGTTTTCCAGCAGGTTTTGCCTGAAGGAATCCTTATTCTTTCTATTTGTCCCTTATTATTCTGTTTTCACTCCGATGCTTTTCGGTTGAAGCTTGGACAAAGGTATGAATATGATCCCCTTTAAATTATCCCATTGGAAGAATGTGGATTAAGACTGATCTGTATATGGTAGGACTCCATTTACCACCTCATCAGACAAGCTTTACTCCTAGCTAGGTCTGTATGACACTTTGTAAACTTGTAGCCCAATCATTTATGCCCTGTGGTGAAGCAGAATCTTCCTCAAAAAATATAAGGGATGGTCATTATTAGAAGTGTGTCGAACTGTAGGCGCATCGTGCATTTGTAATAAAAATTTTCTGTATTTGATTAGTGATGAACTTGCCGAAGTGATATTATCTTCTTTCCAAGTGGAACTCCTGCTTTGAGTTTTAATTTCCTTCTCAGAAAGCTTCGAGCCATCTTTTTCTTTTCCCCAATGCTGCTGTTTTACTTTTATGTTCAATGCTCTTTGGCATGGCTGATTAAAGGATATTGCTTTCTAGGATGCAATATAATACATCTATATATTCTTTTTGCAAGTAACATTCATTAACTTTTATGTTTACACTTACATTGCCATTGCTAATGATGTTCAGTGGAAATTGGGTAAATTTTCTTGTGTTCAATGTTCTGCAGTAATATCTTTGAGCTTTTGGGCAGAGGTGCACTACAACTCTATATTTCCACCAGGAGGTAAACATCCACTTAGTGTTTTTGTACCATATCTTGCTCTTTGCTGGATAAAATAGAAAGTGAATATGTGTTTGTGTTGGTCTGTTTCTTGTGTTAATGGAATTAAGTTGGTTAGACATAGGATTGTTTTGTGTGGCGCTAAGAACAGTCGAGTTTTGTAATTTTTAATTGAATTGACCTCCAAGTTTTATTGAAATTGAAATAATTTTGAATTAGGGGGTTGGGGAGATGCAGAGTGAAGGTGTTTTGAGTAGGACATGTGACTGGGAGAACAGTGGATGATGTAATTTGGTATTTGTATATTACATATTTGTTATGATCTATAATTAAAAAAAAAAGAAGGATATTATTTGTCAAACAAGTTGTTCAATATGATTTTCTAGAAGGGCCTTAAGCTGAAAGTGGGAGAGTAGGATCACATAGCCATCCAGGTCAATGCAAAACCAAGTAATTTCTGAAATAGTGGGTGAATTTATAGTGTTTTGGATTCAATGTTATGGACTCACAACTGGCTCTAGTTCAGCCCCTTCTTATTGAGCTAAGCATCTTCATCTTCCAGACTAAGCCATTAATGATTTGCTCTTTTTCAAAGCTCAATAGTACTTCGTGAATATTGTTCAGATGTACCTGAATTTGAAACCAAGAAGAAGAAGAGGGGGCGGATTTTTCGAAACAGGCAGTTGCAGTCGCAAACGAGTATTGATGATTCACTGAACGGTAATTATATATTTCATTCCAGTGAGTCTTAAATTTTCGAGTGTTGCTGCCAAAGCTGTAGGTGGCTCATGACCCTTTTCAACCAGGTTCCTTTCTCTGCGGATATCAGTGACAAATATCATACAAAAAGCACTAATTTCAACATGGCCACGTTTGTATATGTCCTTCCTTTGATGCAACTCTAGTCTGCATTCTATACTTACGGGATATTTTCTTCTATGTAGACTAGCAACTTATTACATTTGGAGCTACATTAGGTTTCAGAGACAGACATTGAACTTTTATTTGAATAATTGTTCTACGTGGCACAATAATAATATCATATTTCGATCAAACTTTCGTTAAGCTTCCCAGGGCAACATATGCATAATGAAGTATAAAGAAACACAAAGCCTTTGCAACTATTTCTTTGATTCCTTCCTCGTTTTTCATCAAAAAACTGGCTCTCAAACAAACAGCCCCTCAAGGAGTAATTAGAATTTTCCCCTAATTGTATTTTTTTTAAAATGTAGTAATTTAAACACCCAAAAAAATCTTTAAAGACTGAATGATTTTTTTTTTAAGTCACAAACAACTTAAAATAATTATTTACATTTATGCCATTTGAACTATTATTTTTTATATGTGCGTGAGATATATTTAATCTATGTATAATTAAACAAAATCGTACAAATTGCCCACTAGGTGAAAATCAAGTTTCAAGTTTTACTTTTAGAAAACAAGGCAAAATGAAATTTTGAATAAAGAATTTGAAATTATTTTAATTACTGGTTCTAAAATAGATTGAAAGAAGTCAAATTTTGAAAATGTACATAAAGGTCTTAAATTTTGTAAACTTGCTCTTCATAATAAATCTGCCTTTTGGCGAGTTCACCTTTTGGTTTCTGTAAAATTCCATGGAATTAATGATACATCTTTCAATTGATTTCAAAAGTAAAATTTGGCTAAGTTAGAGCGGAAGTAAAATTGTAATCTATTTGCCTAGATATTGAATGATGTTTCTCAATTGATTTTACCTAAAACAAAAAAATTACAAATAGAATATCATCTTTCTTCAATTATTCCGGTCCAATATAAAATCCATAAAACAAACATGGTTTTAATATCATTTATAACTAACCACTATTCATTACTTTTTCAGTTTTAAGTTTCCGTTGCTTAGTAGTTAGGCACGGTGTTTGTTTGATTATCAGTAGCTTTCTATTAAGTTTGTTATTATTCGTTATAGAACGTTATTCTGTATTATTAATAAATTTTGTATTTCTAGATACAATGATTACTTCTTCACTTTTTCGTCTCTAGATATAAAAAGTTTTTCAAGTTTTACCAAGGTATATGCATATACATTCGCACTCTTACATACGCTAATCTTATACAAATAATCCCAAAGTAATGAAAATTAATTTAATTCAATGACATTTCTGGTTAGACTTCATTAATTCATCCTAGTAAATCAAATATATATTTTGAAATAACTATATTAAATGAATAATACCAAAAAAATCATTGTTGCATTGGCTTCATCTATATCCCCTCCTCCCCCAACAAATCTAATTAATCACTCTAGTTATATGTTCTTAGTGTTTTAAACAATAGTGCCTATGAGATTTCTAGAAATTCCCCTTTAAGGAGAACTTCAAACACTTTTTAATATATATATTTATCTAAATAATTTATCATATAAGCAAAGTCTTGAGTTATAGGGATAGATTAATGCCAAGATATTTCTTCTAATTCATGTCCAAATTTTATGATATATGAGTTATAAGTAACACATCTTCATTATGTCATCTCAAAATTTGGATGATACCGACAACTTTAATTTATATCATTTTGACATAAATATTTCAACAATCTCACATTACTCTTTACTCCATTTAGACTTTGTAAACATTAATTTCAAATATGCTATATATTCTTATAATCAAAGAAAGTGTAAAGCCAATTTATTATTAATTTTTCTCTTACATCTTTTAAGGTTCAAGAAAACTAATTTTTTTTTTATAAAAAAAAATAAAAAAATCAAACCTCTGCATAAATCATTCTCAACAACATATATATAAATTCGTGCAAACATAATAATGGTTTTGGTCAGTCATTTCAACAGACTATGCAAAATCATGATTCACGTGCATTAAGTAGTAAACATTATGTGAGATAACACTAAAATTTCGGTGAGTTTTGAAAATGTCTTCGAGATTATTATTATTATTATTATTTTCACCTTCATTCATTATGAATTATAATTCACGAACAAAGAAAATCACTTCAAAAGAAAATAATTTATATTTTGAGAACTTTTTTTCTTTTTTTATTTACCAACTATAATTTACAATAGATAAAGGTGCTCGAGAAAACATTTGAATTTCTTTGATGATATTTATAAAACTTACTCCTTTTTTCTATGCTAGAAAAAAGAAGAAAGGAAAAATCTCGCGTTAAGCAAGAAAGCAAACAACAAAACAGTTTTCGACGCCAAAATTGATACCTAATTAATCCTAGCCAGGATAATTAGCAGGTGACTAAATTTGCTGGTAATAAACTAGTTAGGCAGGTTCTTTAAAAAAGGAAAAAAAGCCAGTTACGCTGTTAGGGGTGCCGTCAAAATCTGAGTCATATTGATTAACAAGCTGCAGCATAAATGGCAGCAACGTGTAGCTGATTCGCTAGCTAGCACTATTTTTATAAAAGTTAACCCTTCTATAAGCACTATTTTGCAACTCACCCTTTCATAAATTTGTAGCCCACCATTAATGCTACGTCCTTGCCTAAAACCTCAACTTTTATCTCCAGACATGGGGAAAATACCAGAATTTATCATTACCTAAGTTAAAAACAGATACCACCATCACCGACTCAATTATTGCTTTTTCTTCTCCTTCCGTTATCTTTTTCTCTTCTTTTGTTCTTAGCAGAGAAATGGTGCAGCTTCTTTGCCCAACACAGTAAAATCATCTATATATAAGAAACTCATGATATAATATATATGCTTAAGATAAATTCTCAAACATTCACTGCCTCTAGCACTCAAGAGAGAAGCATAAAAAGTTGTTAAACATCGGATTGATTGATTTTAAACAGATCAGTTCCGCTCTTCATGCTTCATCACCACTATATACTTTCTTTGAAACATCTATTAGAAGTTGATCACTAAAGCGAAGAGAGATAATTCGCATCAAAGGTTGAAATAAAATCATCCAAATCATCAAAAGTTGACAGCTGATCCTCCGGAGGTGGCACATGCACAGCTGGTTGTTCAGCCATCGAGTTCTTCTCCGCATCACCTGAGACACCCGGAGGAATCAATGTGGTACTGGAGAACCTGTTACTTATTCCAGGCGGAAGAGGGTTCGCTTGATTTGGCTGCACACCTTCCACTTTGAAGGGAACCCCATTTCCAGTTTTCTCAATAATAGAATGCTCTGCTTGGCACAGGAGCCACGCTATGGTCTCACCAGCATACTTGAAGCCCAGATCATGAGTGAGCTTGAAGATTTGGGCAGCACATGCAGGTTTTAAGGTGACACGGCGTTCTCGGCCTTCCACCTTTGTGTGGTGGCCCCTCTTGCCGTTGGTTGTAGGGACCTTGACTGGGTTTGAGGGTCTGGGTGTGGCAGTGGCTCCTTTGCCAACTTCTGAAGATGATCCACTGACAGTACTGAAATTCATTTTCTGTATCAGATTGATCACGGTGAACCAAACAAAGGCTGTCAAGTGAGACCAAAAAATAAAAAAAAAAGTGAGATTGAGAGAGAGTCAGTATGGTGTGACTTCTAATTCTAAAAACTATCAGTCAGTGTAGAATTCAACCCATAAAAAGTATTTAGCCTAACCTGCATATCTGTGCTGGTTGGGGTTGCTGCTACTTATAAATTGTACAAATATGCAATGAACATTGAAGGTTTTCTTCATTGTAATCCGAGTGAGTAACCGTTGGATTGAAGCTGATGTCATCATGACAAAATCCAACGTTCAGTAAATCAACATAGACATGTGATTCATTTGTCAGTTATTTTTAAAAGTTGTCCATTGTGCTTTTATTTCATTTTAACTGTGAACGTGAGTTGTGTTATTTTTTTTTTTAAAAAACACATTAATTATATTACTTATTTTACTCAATTCAAAATTGAATGTGCCTTGTTAGGCCATTTTTGTAATTATGTTTGCTTAATTTAATGAAGTAACGTCCAATTTTACCTTTTTTTTTTTTTTTTAACTTAATTATATACCTAAAAGATTTAGTTATTTTATTGGTTGAATAATATTTACTTATCGATTAAAACCATTAAATTGATTTTAGTAACCATTCTTATAACCGGTCAAATAGTTCTAATTGATGGATACGGTTATCCAATCAGTAAAATAATCAAACCTGTATTTATACTCAAATATTGTGCATATGAATTGTTCACTTAACATATCATTGTCTCAAAATTAAAATAATCATTATAGCTTTCATGACACATTATTTACGTATTAATTTGCATAGTTTAATATTTCAATCTTACATTAGTCCAAATAAAGAGTAGAGATAGAGTTTTATGAATTATAAAAAGTGATAAGACACTTTTTGAGACTAAAATCTTCATAATGAATTTCATCACCGTACTCAAGATTACAATACAACATGAGGAAAAACTATGTGATTTCAAAATCATTAGTAATATATAGATCGTCTTTTACCTTTTGAAAAAAGTGATACTCTATCCAACGTAAAATCCGTTAGAAATCTATTCTACCCGACAGGTGAAAGACTAGCAAATTTCGCATATCCTTTAATATATTTCGATCATCCTCTAGAAAAGATTTTTAAAACTTAGAATTAGTTCTATGCTATTAAAAGTATAGAATAAGGTTAAAATGCATAGTCGGCATTTTAAGTTAGTCCATGACCTCTATTTTATGTATTACTAAAAACACATAAAAGAAGGATATAGAGTATTTTGATGTAATATTACACCAATTTTGAATTTTGATATTATTCGTTATGTACCTCCTATATATATTTGTACAAAAGTGCAAGTTTGAGAAATATTCTCCTCATTTGTGAAAGTTGATGGCAAGACTGTACTCACTGTTGTAGTATTTGATCAAGGTTGATAGGTTGATCATTAATTATTAAAAAAAAAAAGGCCGTCACCCCACCTTGTGTCAGCCTAAGAAAGCTAAATGATATTAGGATAAAATTGTGATTCGATACTAAACATTACTCTTTTATTAAATATTGTATTTAGCAAAGAGTCATGCAAGAAAATGAATGGACCATTAACTATTTTATAGAAATACAGGTGGAGCCTAGCTACTTAAAAATATTTTGTTTCCTGGAAATATAAATATCAATTGAATTGAAGGACATAGATGATCCACTAGCTGTCCAAGATTGGCGTTGACTCTGTTGAGTTTTTTAAAAGAAGTTTGAAATGGAAAGTTACAATCCCATATGGAAAAGAAACATTCTACATTTTAAGTATATAAGAAAGATAACATGGTTAAGTTGTTGAATGACCAACAAGACTTATATGGGCCTTGTTGGAGCTCCCCACATACATATAATATATATCAAAAGATGGGCCTTGGGCCTTGGGGCTCGGGCTCCCTTTAGGTTGAGTCCTGGCCTGTCAGTCAATCTTTTTATTTTTTAATTTATTTACTAATTTTTATTTTTAAATTTGAATTTAAATCAAATTCAAAAGTTGTGTTGGTTTTGAAAAATTATATCAGTTCTGAAAAGTTGTGTTCATACACAATTCTGTTTATAAATAGTTTTCCTCAGTTGTTAATAGATACTCTCTTGGAGTTTTGTTTGTTTTTAAACGTTCGCTGTAGTTTGCCTGACTTCTGAGTTGCATTGCTTCAACATGGAAGAATTGATAGTTGAATCCTGGAGGCAGTTTCCATTCGTCCTTCAAGCAATCGGAAGGGAAGAAATACTGTCTTAGGATATTGCACACTCATTGCAAGCCTCTATCATCCTTGATCAGATTTCTGTGTTCAAGTCAGTTCATATTAATTCATTTCTGTTTCTTTTAAATTCGTCTACTGTTAGTATTATTATTATTATTATTATTATTTTATCTTTTTTTTTTTCGTGTATTATATCTATATTTAATACTGATTGATTGTTGTTTCCAACAATCTAAGACAGTAAATGGATTCACAATCATCAATAAGTGGAGTCTCCAAGAATTTGGATGAGAAGCCAGAGAAATTTAAAGGGTTGGACTTCAAAAGATGGCAACAGAAAATGATTTTCTGGTTGACAACCATGAACTTGGCTCACATAGTCAAGGAAGATGTTCCCAAGTGTGATGAAGGCCCTATGACAAAAGAAAAAATGATGACGATTGAGGCTTGGAAGCAGTCAGATTTTTTGTGCAGAAACTATATTCTGAACAGACTTGATGACACCCTGTATGATATATATTCAGAGTGTAAGACTGCAAAAAACGTTTGGGAATTACTTGAGAAAAAGTACAAAACCGAGGATGCAGGAGCAAAGAAATTTGTGATCGGTAAATTTCTAAAGTACGAAATGGTTGATACAAAAATTGTGATCAAGCAAGTTGAAGAATTGCAAGTGCTCATACATGAGTTACACTCAGAAGGCTATTCAATAAATGAACATTTTCAGGTTGGTGCCATAATCGAAAAGTTGCCTCCTTCTTGGAAAGATTTTAAAATTTATCTGAAACACAAAAGAAGAGAGATGACGATGGAAGACCTGATCTTAAGGCTACGAGTTGAAGAAGATCACAGAAAATGAGACAAGACTAATACAATTGTGATAGAAAATAAGGCCAATGTGGTTGAAGGAACTTCCTCAAAACAAAAATTCCAGAAGAAGAAAAACAACAAAAAGGCAGAGAAGAAACAGGTTAATCCGCATGCACCAAAGGGTAAAATCTTTAAGAAAATAAAAGGTGTGTGTTGGGTGTGTGGCAAAGTTGGTCATAGAGCAATGGACTGCCATCATAGGAAAGACCAAAATACTGTAAATCCTGCCCCAAATAATCAAGCCAATGCCACTGAAATGGAGGTTGATCTTGTTGCTGTTATTTCATAAATAAATATGGTTTCAAGTGTCAAGGGCTGGTGGGTCGACACAGGAGCAACAAGGCATATCTGTGGAGATAAAAATCTATTTTCAGAATTTACATAGATTTCGAGTGGTGAAAAGCTGTATATGGGGAACTTTTCTTCGTCTACTGTACAAGGGAAAGGAAAAATGTTGTTGAAGTTTACTTTTGAAAAAATAGTGACTCTAACTGATGTTCTGTATGTTCCTGAAATAAGGAAAAATTTAGTATCTAGTCCACTGCTTAGTAAAAATGGATTCAAACTTGTTTTCGAATCTGATAAATTTGTATTAACTAAGGCAGGGATGTATGTGGGAAAGGGTTACTTAACTGAGGGAATGTTCAAGCTTAATGTAATGGTTTCCAATGCAATGAATAAACATAATAATGTTTCTGTTTATATTGCTGATTCCTTTGATTTATGGCTTCTGTTAGATTAGGACATGTTAATAATAGATTTTTATACAGAATGGTCCATTTAGGATTATTGCTAAAATGCAATGTTGACCTAAAAAATAAATGTGAAATATGCGTTGAATCTAAATTTGCTAGGCAAAGTTTCAAAACTGTCCAAGAAAGATCAAACGAATTACTTTGATTAATTTATAGTGATCTTTGTGACTTTAAGTCCATATCTACAAGGGGTAGAAGAAATTATTTTGTTACATTTATTGACGATTGCAGTAAATTCTGTAATATCTATCTGATTCATAGAACAGATAAAGTCTTAGATATGTTTAAAACATATAAGACAGAAGTAGAAAACCAATTAGACAAAAGAATAAAAATTATAAGGTTCGATAGGGGTGGCGAGTATGAGTCCATTGCCTTTGCAGAATTTTGTGAAAAACATGGAATTATACATCAAACAACTGCACCATATACTCCACAACAAAATGGAGTTACAGAAAGAAAAAATAGAACTTTAAAAGATATGATTAATTCTATGTTAAATAGTTCAGGACTTCCACATAATTTATGGGGAGAAGCTTTACTTATTGCAAATCATATTCTAAATAGAATTCCATATAAGAAGACAAATAAGTCTCCTTATGAATTATGGAAAGGACGGTTACCAACATATAAAACTTTGAAATTGTGGGGTTACCTAGCAAAAGTTCAGGTTCCATTGCCTAAAAGGATTAAATTTGGACTTAAAACCGTAGATTGTGTATCTATAGGTTTTGCTAAAAATAGTGCTGCATATAGATTTTTAATTATCAAATCCAAAATTTTGGATATGCATGTTAATACTATTATTGAATTTGTTGATGCTGAATTTTTTAAGGGAATTTTTCTCTACAAAGCAGATCGATCTAGTTCATCTAATAAGAGAGTATATTATGATACTCTTGATGAACCATCCACGTCAGGGATTCAAGATCAGAACTTGGAATCGAGACGAGGAAAAAAGGATAAAAATTTCAAAGAATTTTGGACCAGACTTTGTTAGTTTCTTAACTGAAGCAGAACCACAAACGTACAAAGAAGCTATTAATAGTGAAATTGAATCCATTTTACAAAATCATACTTGGGAATTGGTTGATTTACCGTCTGAAAATAAACCAATAGGTTGTAAATGGATTTTTAAAAGAAAGTTGAAAGCCGATGGATCAATTGATAAATATAAGGCATGGTTGGTTGCTAAAGGATATTGACAACAAGAAAGGTTGGACTATTTTGATACATATTCTCCAGTTTCAAGAATAACATCTATAAGGATGTTAATTGCCATTGCTGCTTTATATAAAATGGAAATACATCAAATGGACGTTAAAACAGCATTCTTAAATTGAGAACTTGATGAAGAAATTTATATGGAACAACCAGAGGGATTTATGGTAAAAGGTCAAGAGAACAAAGTCTGCAAACTTGTTAAGTCATTATATGGACTTAAACAAGTACCAAAATAGTGGCATGAGAAGTTTGATCATACCATGCTAACAAAAGGATTTAAAATTAATGAATGTGACAAATGTGTCTACATTAAAGTTATGAAAAATTCTTGTGTGATGGTGTGCTTGTATGTGGATGATATGCTCATAATTGGGACTAGTAAAGATGCAATAAATTCCATCAAAAAGATATTGAGTTCAAAATTTGACATGAAAGACTTAGGTAACGCAGATGTCATATTAGGAATTCAAATTAAAAGAAACGATGCAGGATATATTCTTACTCAATCTCATTATGTGGAAAAAATATTAAAGAAGTTTAATTAGTATGATTGTAAACCTGTTGTAACTCCATTTGATGCAAATTGCAAATTAAAGAAAAATACAGGAGATGCAATTTCTCAATTGGAATATTCACAAATAATAGACAGCCTAATGTATTTTATAAATTCTACTAGGCCAGATATTGCTTATTCAGTAAGTAGACTTAGTAGATATACGCATAATCCTGGACGTGATTATTGGGGATCATTGATTAGAGTATTAAGATATTTAAAATATATTTTAAATTATGGATTGATGTATACAATATATCTACCAGTTCTGGAAGGTTACAGTAATGCAAATTGGATCTCTGACAATACGGAAACCAAATCAACCAGTGGATATGTATTTACATTAGGTGGAGCCTTGGGCCTTGGGGCTTGGGCTCCCTTTAGGTTGAGTCCTGGCCCGTCAGCCAATCTTTTATTTTTTAATTTATTTACTAATTTTTATTTTCAAATTTGAATTTAAATCAAATTCAAAAGTTGTGTTGGTTTTGAAAAATTATACCGGTTTTGAAAAGTTGTGTTCATACACAATTCTGTTTATAAATAGTTTTCTTCAGTTGTTAATAAATAATCTCTTGGAGTTTTGTTTGTTTTTAAACGTTCGCTGTAGTTTGCCTGACTTCTGGGTTGCATTGCTTCAACACGGAAGAATTGATAGTTGAATCCTGGGGGCAGTCTCCATTCGTCCTTCAAGCAATCGGAAGGGGAGAAATACTGTCTTAGGACATTGCATACTCATTGCAAGCCTCTATCATCCTTGATCAGATTTCTGTGTTCAAGTCAGTTGATATTAATTCATTTCTGTTTCTTTTAAATTCGTCTGCTGTTAGTATTATTATTATTATTATTATTTTCTTTTTTTTTTCGTGTATTATATCTGTATTTAATACTGATTGATTGTTGTTTTCAACAGACTCAACGCTATGGATTGACTTGCAAAAGAGATCCCAAGTCACGTATTTTTGTGCGTGAGAGTTCTATTTATTTTATAAATAATTAAATAAAATCGTACCAGTTGCCAATGGAAAGCTTAGTAGGTGAAAATCAAGTTTCCAGTTTTAATTCTGATCATGGTCTTTGTTCGCGAAACATAAATCTGGATTGTTAAGGTTCACTAGAATTATAAAATGGATTAGCTGTGTTGTATTCAATTTGAACGATAATAATGTTTTGTGTTTCTTTAATGAATACTTCAGTTCGTTCTCAAAAGCCAAAAATAAATTAACTAACAATTTTACATGCGTTTAAAAAACAAGACAAAGATAAAATTTTAAATAAATTATTTTAATTACTCTATAATGTCAAATTTTGAAAATGTACATAGAGGTCCTAAATTTATGAAGTTGCTCATTAACAAATCTACCTTTTAGCAAGTTCACATTTTGGTTTCTATAAAAATCTGTAGAATACCCCTTTCAATGGATTTCTAAAGTAAAATTTGCCTGAATTAGAGTGCAAGTAAAATTGTAATCTAAGTACCTAGGTGATGCTGAGTGATGCTTTTTATTTGATTTTACTTAAATTTTACGCATAGAATATCATCATTTTTCAATTATTACATTCTAATATGAAATCCATAAAACAAACATGACTTTAATATCATTCATGACTAACCTTTTCTTTGTTAATACTTTTCAATTTTATGTTATACCGTTGTTTAACGGCTAGACTTTTGTTTAATTATCAGTAGTTTTCTAATAAGTTTGTTATTATTCGTTATAGTCCGTTATTTTGTATTGTTAACGAATTCTTTTTTTCATATGTGGAGATTACTGTTTTATTTTTTGATACACAAATGTATAGAAACTTTTCAAGTTTTACCAACATATATGCATATATGCTTGTATTCTTACGTATGCAAATTTGATACAAACAATTCCAAAGTCTTGAAAATTAATTTCGTTCAATTGAATATTTAGTTAGACTTCATTAATTCATTCTGCATAAATCAAATATAATTTAAAATAATTATATTAATTGAAAAATACTCGAAAATACTCATTGCATTGGCTTCATCTATCTTTTATACACAACAAATCTAATTAATCACTCTAGTTATATATCCTTACTATAGTGTTTTAAACGCTAGTACATATGAGATTTCTAGTAATTCCCCTTGAAGGAGAACTTCAAACACTTAATAAAAAATATACATTTATTTAAATAATTTAATAAATTTATCATAAAGCAATGTCTTGAATTAGAGGATAGAGTAATGCCAAGATGTCTGCCTAAATTCATTATTGAATCTTATCACATGAGAGTTGTAATTTGCATATCACATCTTACATCATCTCAATATTTATATGATACTAATAACTCCTATTTTACGTTATTTGGATGTGAATTTATGGAAAATCTCACATTACTATGATTATTTAGACTTCATAATCATTAATTTACAGATATGCTATATATTCTCACAATCAAAGTAAGAGGTAAGCCTATTTATTATTATTTTTACACTCATAAGTCACAATGATTAAGATCCAAGTAAAATATTTTTTTTAGGGGGGGGGGGGGGGGGAGCGGGGTGTGTGGTGGGGGGACGTATTAGCTTTCAGCAATACCTTCAAATATGTCTTTTTAGACTTTCAAAATATTGATCAAGTTCAACCATTGTTTGGACTTGATCAATATTTTGAAAGTCTAAAAAGACATATTTGAAGGCATTGCTGAAAGCTAATAGGCCAAGGTGGAGATTTGTTGATTTTAGCTTAATTAGCATCCCACATCTGATGAATGTTTGTTTATTTTAGTTTAATTAGCATCCCATATCTGAAGAATATAATGTGGTGGAAGCTTTAATAGGATATAAATAGGCTCTTTAGCTAATTACTTTGAGCATAAAAAAAAACAAGAATTAAAATGATTCATATATTTGTATTATTCTTGTTTTCTCTCCATTTGTTTATGAGTTTTGGGATCTTGTCCAGATTTTATAATATCTTTCTTTGGAGGTATACAAAATTTTTCTTTGGAGGTAGTGGAAGTTTTCAGCAGCGCCCGTGGACATAGGTTTTTATACCGAACCACATAAATTCTGATGTGTTCTTTCTTTGTTCGCTTTGCATTTATTTATTTTTCTGCTTTATTAGTATCTGTTATTTATATTTAATAGCTAGCATTAGTAGTTGTGTATTTGTTTTAATTTCTGCTGCGCACAACAACAACCTGTAGTTTGCGAATAAAGGAAATAATTTGCGAATGACGACTGCAAACTATGCCAACTATTTCTTTGTTCACTGATAATTGAAGTGTTAAAAAAACTTATTTTAGTTTCCCGTTGAAACTAGCTCTTTTTTAAATCTGGCATTAAAGAAAGTAAACGAAACAGTTTTGATGGCAAAATTGATAACCTAATCCTAGGTAAGATAATTAGCAAGTGATTCAGTTTGCTGATAACAAGTAATAATAAAACTTTTAGGCTGTTCAGGGTGCCGTGAAAAATAAGCCATGCTAGCAATATACAGTATTTGTAAAAGATTAATTAACATGCTGCAGCACAAATGGCAGCAACGTATAACTGATTAACTAGCTCTCTCTGTACAACCCTGAAACCTCAACTTTTGTCTCCAGAAATGGGCAAAACACCAGAGTCTATAATTAGCAAGTTAAAAACAAAAACCACCATCATCGTTGTCTATATTTGCTTTTTCTTCTTCTTCCATTGCCTTTTTCTCTTCTTTTGTTATTAGCCGAAATGGTGCCGTTTCTTTGCTCAACACAGTAAAATCATCTATATATAATTATGACAACTTTAAGAACCTCAGGTTACAAATATATATATTCTTAAGATAACTTTTTAAACATTCATTGTCTCTAGCACTCGAGAGAAGCACAAGAAGTTGTCAAAGATCGGTTGATTGATTTTAAGCATATTACTTATGGCGTCTTTCGCTTTCATATGAACTATTCTACGATTCTTTGATTGTTGACTAATGATTTAAAAATAAATGTCAAATTAGAAATTAAAAGAAATAAATTGATGAATATTTACTTTTTGCATACACCCATACCCATACTTCTACACACACACACACACACACACACACACACACGGTGTTACTTTTTGATCTTCTCCTTATGCTTCATCACCACTATCCACCTTGTTTGTAACATCCAGTACGAACTCATCATCAAACAAAGAGAACTCATTTGGATCAAAGTCCGGCATTACATGATCAAATTCATCCAAAGGTGACAACTCCGAAGGTGGTAGCTGCTGTGGAGGTGGCACCGGCGCAGCTGGTTTTTCCACCATCGAACTGTTCTCCACATCATCTGAGACGTCCGGAGGCAGCAGTGTGGTATTCATTCTTGGCGAGTGGTCGTCTAATAGAACTGGCGGAAGAGGGTTCACATGATCATTTGGGTGCACGTCTGGAACTTGGAAGGGAACGCCATTTCCAGTTTTCTCAATAATGGAATGCTCTGACTTGCACAGGAGCCATGCAATAGTCTCTCCAGGATACTTGAAGCCCAGATCACGAGTGAGCTTGAAGATCCGTGTCGCGCATGAGGGTTTCAGCGCCACACGACGATCTCGGCCTTCCACCTTAATGTGACGGTCCCTATTGCCGGTTTTAGGGACCTCGGTTGGGTTTGGATCTTTTGTCTCCTGAAGATCCACTGGTCTCTGAATTCATTTTGCTGCAAGGTTGAATTCTATTGAACCTAAACAACAAGGGTTTGTCAAGGCAAAGTATACAATATATATATATTAGCAAAAAGAAAATGTAGAGTGAGAGTAAGAGTGAGAGGGAGAGTGAGATTGAGAGAGTGAGAGGTGTGACTGAAAAACTGTCAGTCAAAGTAAAATTCAAACGATTAAATTTCTTTGGTGTAATAATCTGTATTTATGCTGTTTTCTGCTGCATATTGTACAAATATGCATTGAGCGTTTAAGGGTTTCTTCATTCCATTTCATGTGATTAATAACTGTCGGATTGAAGATGATGTCATCATGACAAAATCCAGCGTTAGTATTTCAATTTGGATGTGTGATTTATTTTTGAGTTATTTTTAAAAGTTGTTTATTGTACTTTTGTTTTGTTACCGGGAATGACTCTGAAAGTGAGTTGTGTTATAATTAAATGTTAATTCATTTACTTTTTCACTCAACTCAAAATTGAATGCGGCCAGTTGTCAAACATTATATCTGTAATTACGTGTGATTAATCTAATAAAATAACGTTACATTCTCCAATTTTTTATTATCTAAATTTATATTCGAATATTGTATAAAATTATGTAATAATATTTTGTGTTTCTTTTAATGAACTTTAGTTCTTTCGCAAAAGCTAAAAATAAATTAAATAATAATTTTATATCTTAAAAACAAAAAGGAGATAAAATTTTAAATAAATTAAAGTATTTTAAAATATTTTAATTATTAGTACTATAGTAGACAATAAGAAAGAAGTCAAAATTTGAAAATACAGGAAGGTCGTAAAATTTATATTCTTCTTAATAAATCTACCATTTTGCGAGTTCATCTTTTGGTTTCTATAAAAACCAATAGAATTAATGATAATCCCTTCAATGGATTTCCAAAGTAAAATTTGGCTAAATTAGAATGGAAGTGAAATTGTAATATATGTACATCTTGAGGGACGTTTACCATCATATTTTTCTTAAAATATAAATTTATGCATAGAATATGATCATTCCCTAATTATTACATTCCAATATTATTTCTATAACACAAATATTGCTCAATTTAATATTATTCATAACTAGCCTTTATTGTTAATTTTCAATATTATGTTATAGCTGTTTGACGGCTAGGTTTCTGTTTAATTATATATAGCTTTCTAATAAATTTGAAATTTTTTGGTGTAGTCCATTATTTTGTATCATTAATAACAAATTTTATCTTCTCTATGCAATGATTACTTCTTTAATCTTTGATCCATATAATATAAATAGTTTTCAAGCTTTCCAATGTTTATGCATACATGCTCGTATGCTTGCAAATTTGACACAATCAATCCCGAAGTTTTAAAAATTAATTTAATTAAGTAGCATATTTAGTTAAACTTCATTAATTCATTTTTAGTAAACTAGATATATTTGAAATAACTATTTTAATAATAACCAAAAATCATCAATGAATCCATAGTGAAGGGAATGAAAGGCGGAATTAAGGCTGATCCAGCAACCTCGACAGTGTTAGAGGAAACAGATCAAGAAAAGGTTGGAAAAGCATAGAGCAAGAGTACCGTGCAAGAACTAACAAGCGATGCAACGATTCAGGACTTGTTTTCATGATTTCAGTATGTAGCTGCAAGAACCTGGGTTTAATGTATGGGAATTGTACTTGAAGGTAACTTTTAGTTGTAATATTTTGAAATTGTATGCATGTTTCATAAAAAATTCTGTACTAGAAAACAGAGCTGTTTCTTTGTTGTAGGCAAATAAAAAGGCTAAAAGGTTCTGAAGAAAAGGATGTCTCATGATACCGCATCTGCTTTCCTTGATGAAAGTTGGGATGAGAAAGATTACCCATCACAAAGTACTTGACTACGTCCACGGTCTCTCAGTCCAACAAGCCGCCTCAGAGGGAAAAGAGAAGCGAAAACGTTAGCGGTACTGGAAGGTTTGAGACAATGGACTCAAGTCATGAAACCCATAACTCTGACCTCGAGTGAATTTGAAGCGCGCCACACCCAACAACACCCCCCCCAGTTCTAATGCATTTTCAATTACCATTTGCGTCAAGTGTCTAGAATCCTTTGAAGGTGTGGATGGAAGCCCCTGCGTAAAAGCAATCAATGTTTAAGGGTGGCTCACTATTTTGCCAAGTTCAAAAGTTTCACATTCTTTCTGATTTTAGAAGTAATCTAAAGGTTAGTAACCTTTAGTGAGAATTTCTTTTCTTAGTGCTTCTTATTTCGTTTAGGAAGATAATATGTCAGCAATTTTTTATTTTTATTTTTACTTTTACTTTTTGAAAATTCGAAATTTTCTTAAAATTCAATCAATGTAAAAGTTCAAATTCTATAGTTGGAGTTGGGCCAGTTAGCTTACTATTTCGGATTGAAATCGAGTTATTTTTCAGTCCATTTGTAAATCGGTTTATTTTATTCTTTATTTATAGATTGTTCAGCAGACTTATATATTTATTTTAATAATTTCAAAATATAAAAATCTATTAACACTAATGATTAACGATTTGTCGGAATCCATTGTTAAGACTTATTCAGATTAAATACTATTTACAGTCTGAAAATCATTTATTAACTATTAAGACTTGCTGATAGTAAATATTATGAACGGCCTGAAAATCTATTTTTATACCAGTGGATGTCTACATTTATTAAACATTATGTATAGCTTGAAAGAAGTTGATTAACTAAAGTCCATATTAAATACATGGCTAATCTATTATTAAGACTGGTCGATATTAAATACGATGCTTGATCCACTATTAACATTTAGCGATATTAAATGCGATACATTGTTTGAAATTCTATTCCTACACCAAGAGAAAACTACAATCACTGAGGAGAGAAAGAAGACAAGTTGAGATTAACATTGTGTTCCCCACAAATATTGATAAATGTATAAGTGGGACTCGAATCCTTATCACATATATGAAGAAAAAATATAGTAACCATTTGAGTTATGAATGAATATGCTATAGATTTTTTTATCATCTATGTATATATTATCAATTTAATATCACTGTCATTCCCTCTAAACAAAATTTTTAAGATTGTTCAATGGACTTTATTATCATGATCTAATTTTTAATAATTTCATAACTAACGTTCCTTTATAATAAATTTTATCTTGGATTCGGCAGTGATTAGGAATTCAATCAGACTACTTGCAAACTAGTTGCTTTCACTCTATTATGCACGGTAAAAACAAGTTCGGCTTATGTTTAATGTTAACTCAGTCAATACTAACACTTGAATTCTCCACGATTGGTCTAAATGTGATGTCAAAATTTATTTGCTAATGAACAAATGTTAGTTCACTTCATCTTCGATTAATTTGTATCCAAAAATATTTAATTGTTTAAAAGACAAAATGAAATATCTTTAAGGCCCTGTTTGTTTGACAGAATTTGGTGGGTGGGATGAGATTTCAAATGTCAAAATCACCACTCGTGTTTGGGCTTGGAAAAGGAAGAATCTTTTCTCTTTCCAAGCCCACCTCCATTTCTTATCAAGGCAGAAAATAAAAATCTACCAAAGATAATGGATTTCGAACTCCTATCTTGGCATAAATCATTTTTTTTTTTTAACACTATGTTTTCTTTATTCCAAAATATATAAATTATTTATTATGATAAACATATTTAATATAATTCATTAAAAATATTTTCATGAGATTAATAATTTAAACATCAATTAGTAAATAAAATTTGTTCTTCTTTATAATTATTTTTTTAAAAAATTTTCGTATTTAACATATTTAAAAATTAATTTAATCTAATAATATATATTTTTTAGTTTATTCCAATCCAATCCAATGTTAACTGCACAAAACACATTACAAGACTAATTTAATCCAGTATCATCCTATGCAATCTTATCATATCAAATCCTATTCAATTTTATTTCACTCAATCCCACATGTTAAATAGGACCTAATAGATTGTAGAGATTCCAATGAGGGAAAATGGAGATTCCTCCATCCCCAATCCTATTCTTCCACCTTTTCTCCATCCCCACTTAAACCCCCATTTGAGGGAAATGAGGATGGGGTACATATTTGGGGAAAGGTTTCCCAAGCCCTATTCCCTCATTTGCCCTATTTAACATTGTCAACGTCCGGAAACGGTCGACTGAGAGATTCAAAGGCCTAGACTACGAACGTGGTAATAAATGATGATAAATAGGTTTAAGGTTTATATATTACAATGAATGAAGTTAAATGCTGGTTAAGGTAGATGAACAACAGTAGTAAAGCAATTAATGAGAAAAGAGAGGGGGAAGAATAATGCAAAGACAAAGATTTTTACGTGGTTCGGCAAATGCGCCTACGTCCACGGGTCACTCTGAATTAATTCCGAAAGAATGATGGTAATACTAGTATTCTTAACTTGTTGTTACAATGAAAATCTCCCCTATTTGTAGAGAAAATGAAATACAATGGAGTATTACACACGTTACAAATCATGATCACTTTCAACTAATTCTGACATAAGTCATACTACATTTAATGCTACAATAATGATTATTCTCCACACGCCCACTCCTGCATTAAATACTTTAGGTAAAGTCTTCTCTTCATTAAATGAGTAGTCGTCGTATTAAATGTTTCTTGAGAATTGCTGAGGTGGCGCCGGCGTGAAATCAAGGGATTAGGTGAATCTGATGACTGGCTTTACAAAGTATCTCCTGATGCGATCTCACCGACCTGGCGAACTACGTGGGCTGGAAAGATGCTGAAGTGGGCTCTTACATAAACATGGGTTGGGGATGTACTAAGGCAAACTTGGCGCTACGCGAGCTCGTGAGTCCGACGAGCTCGCTCCAGCGATCTGAAGGTTGGGCTTCCTGGGCTTTATTTCCCTTTTGGGCCTTCTGTGACCTTTTGATCCATGACGAGAAAACGGGCATAACAAACATGTTATATATATATTTATTTATTTATAATTCACAAAATAATCTCATAAAATTTCAGCATACTACATCCACAACAATTTAGTATACAAAATTCGTAGCATTATATTACAATTACAATCCATTAACATAAGTCATAACACATGATAAAAGTTCAAACAATATTATAAAACTGTTATATATGATAAAGTGAGAAATAGATATTATTAAAATAAATTTAATTATTGAATATAAATATTTTTATATTCTCATTTTATAAATGGGGAAAATTTGAATACTGGTGGCTTCCCTCATCTCCATCCCCAAAAATCCTCGAAATCTCCCTCCAAACAGGAATGGGGATTTAAGGATTTAGGGCTCCATTGATAACTCTTGGTGGTTGTGAACCTTCATATTCACTAAAATGATGAGAGGTTGATTCCTACCAAACACAATTCACAAGCTTATATGGGTAGTTTTTTTACACCTATTATGGAACTAGATTTCTCTCTATTATGGAAGGTTTCAATTTGGGTAACAGGTCTCGTTGGATCTCTAAACAGAATGGAGTGTTTTATATATATATATATATATAATTATAAAGTAATTAAGTCACAATTATTTAAAAATTAAAAGTGCCTCTTGGTTTTCAATCAATAATTACTCGATCAATTGAATGATTAAATATTATTGAATTGGTTTGACGACACGTGCTGTGAAATAATGACTAATTAAGGTTTAAGTAGATTATAGGTGGTATTTTTCTCAAAAAAAAAAAGTAGATTATAGGTGGTATTGAAAAAATTACATATATTGAATATGAGTGAAAATTGGGCACAACATTAATTAACAATCCAAATATGAGCATGAACAATCCGATTCTGGTAGCTCGGATCTAGCTACTTCACCAATTAGAAATTCTATGAGCATGAACAAGACAAAAGATATATTTCACCGGAACAAAGATCAGAGAATGTGGTCCACATCGATTGATATTTTTAAATAAAACATAATCAATATATTTTTGTTTTGAGATCAAACACGGAAAAACCTCATGTAGAAGCTGTGGATCATCAACTTGGGCCTTAGCTTAAAAATCTATAGAAGAGACTCTGGTGCTGGGACTGCTGGGTACATAAACGACGACGGATCATCGTGCATCTGCATCAAGAGCGAGGTGAAGGACATGTCAGTGTTTGCATGAAAAGTCTCAAACTCTCTCATCAATCTCAAGTTCTCTTCCTCGTCTACAGGCTCTTTCTTTATCTTCTTCGTTTCAGTTGGTTCTGTAACTTCTGTTATTGTTGAGGCCACCAAAGAAGAGGAGGAGGAGGAGGAGGAGGAGGAGGTGTTTGTGACATTGTCAGGGTTTGTGGTGGGTTTGGGAAAGTGAGAGGTAGGCACGTGATCGAGGAGCCACTGAATGGTCTGGCCGTTGGTGGTGAGACCGAGTTCACGAGTAAGCTGAAAGATGCGAGAGGCAGCCATGGCCGGCACCCGCACGCGGCAGCCCCTGCCCGCCACCTTTTTATGGCGATCTTTCGAGTGGGGTTTCCTATCAGGGCTTTTGACACGTTGGTGGGTCTTGGACTTGGAGTTGACTCCTTTTTGTGAGTCCATGACTGAGAAAATTAACGAGAGATAAGAAGAACTACAACGAGAAGGAAGCGTGATATGATGGAGAGCTAGTTGTTTTGAGGGTTTATATTATATGGAAACGAGGGAAGTTGTTGAACTGGAGATTTCCATGTATGGTTCGGTTTCCTTTTCAAGACCTTTATTTTCTGGTATTTTAACTATTATTGTTTCTTTTATGGTATTTGTGAAATGTATTTTTACTAGTTCTTAGCTGCAACTGCTTAATTAGGAAGACTATACATCTTGCTTGTACAAACCAATTAATGATTTATGACACATTTGGAAGGGGTTTCAAATTTAGGGAAAATATGAAACAACCCTTTAAATGAAAATTAATGTTAATCAATCTCAACTTTTAATTTGAAAATATCAGCCAAAAAAAAATTCAAACATTAGTCCGAAAACAATTTCCATCAAAAAATAAGTGGTTTTGTCAACCTGAGAAAGACCAAAATGCCCTTACAGTATTTTTAACAAAATGTGGAATACTTCTGTTGCCATTAAATAAAGTGAAAATACAAATATGGCTTTCACTGTCCCAATAAAAGATAAAAAGAAAATAAAATAAAAAACTCTAAAAAATAATAATATTAAATATTAAAAAAATTAAAATTTAATAAATCAATCTTCTCCGTCTATCAATCAAAATAATAAATATCAAATTAACACAAACAAAATTAATAAAAACCAATTAATTAACACAATCAAACTATCACAGTAATTAAACTAATAAAATTAAGAAAACCGAAGTAACAAAAACAACAAATAATGCTCAAATCAGAACCAACTTATTGCCCTCAAATATCATCAAAGTTAATAAACCATACCAAATTAACACAAATAATAATAATAATAATAATAATAATCAATTAACACAAACAAATTATCACAATAAGTAAACTAATAAAGTTAAGACAACCCGAATTAACAAAAACAACAAATAATGCTCAAATCAGAACTAACTTAATCATATGTTAAGTTCTTGTCCACTTATACTTGTGCTGATTCAATATGTTCGCTTGTGGGCAATAGCTAGCAGCGCTTGCATTACTGATAGCTCAAAACGCTGGAGTTGAGGATGAAGTGGTTGTCGACAATTGTTGAAAAGCAGTGAATGGGAAATCGGTTACAATGCCATGACAGACAAGTATGAGAACTTGCTAGAGGCTGGAGTGATTGATCCAGCAAAGATGACAAGATGTGCATTACAGAATGCAGCATCAGTTGCTGGCATGGTGCTTACCACTCAGGCCATTGTTGTGGAGAAGCCGAGGCCCAAAGCTCCTGCTGCTGCACCCCACAAGGCCTTGCCATCTGATAGCTACAGCTTCCAAGAACTATACAGTTAGGATTTTATTTTTTTGGGGATAAAGAGAGGTCTTATTGCGGTGAACTCAAAATTGAAAGATACAGAGGAGCTGCACGAGGTGACGCAGAACGGAAATTCTAGGGTTTACCAGCGTAATCCCTAAAGTAACAAACTGGAATCCACCAGCAAATAAAGAATACAGGTAAACTGAAACTTGAAATATTATTGAATAATGTTGCAATTGATAACAAAGAATCCTTAAATAGGCTCCTAGAAACCCTAAAGAAGCAAAACTACTAAAATATCCTTATACTAAGCAAAAACGGAAAAAACAAATAAACGTAAATAAAACGCTAAAATCTTCGGGTGCCCGACGACCTAACTTAAACAGCTCCGTTGAGGATGTAAATAGCGTCAACCGGGGCACCCGGTTGAGACGCTCTAGAACTCTGAAAGCTCTTTCCGAAAACATATTATAATAGGAAATTTGATAACCGAGTCAAAAGTTATGCCCGTTTCTTTGAAACACTTCTTTTGGACAATTTTCGATCCATCTCTTCTTCAAACTCCAAAGCCAACTGTCCTACATCATGAGGTTTACCATATTGATGTGAACATGCATTTTTGTACGGTATTATAACGTTATTGCATAAATGTAGTCTACATTGCGTGATTATCTTGGCTATAAGAGTACCTGGAACATTTCATCTAGTTTGTGATACCATGAAATTAGTTCGACCGAACTTCATTTATGTTATAAAAGTTTATCGTTGTAAGAAGAAAACAAAGAAAATTTGACACTCAGATTAAATGGTAGATATCATTTAAATTATGTTGGAAAATGTAATTAATTGAATGTAAAATTGATCCGCGTTGTTAAAGTAATTGACTTAGTACTAATATCATACATTTTATTCTTCTCTAAATGCAAGTTGCATTTGAACCTATTAAATTTAAGTTTTTTCTTTTTTGTTGAGAGACAAGAAACTTACGATTCCATTATTCTATAATGGAATTACAAAGGTGTTGGCTGTTAATCGTTAATTTTTATGACTTTGATTTTATATTTTGTTTTAGGTGAAATTTCAGTTTGCTGTAACAACTTTGTTGCAGGTTGGTTCTGTTATATTTCCTTTTCCAAAAAGAAGTGTGAAAAACAGAGATTAAAAATATAAAGATTCACCATTAAAACATGGGATTGATCAGTCCGAAACTACAAATAAAATAAAGCATACTTGCATTATTATATGTAATAGCTTTCTGTTGAGCACTCGTAGAAAATGCCTTCATTTTATCAAAGTATCACCAGATAATTTTTATAATTGTTTATTCACAAATAAAGTAAATTCAGTTAATTAAAATCCAAACCCTGAATTGAAAATTTTGTTCAAAACAATTTATCCTGAATTCAAGGTAAAACAATGAAAAGCACACAGTGTCAGTACTTGTCACTCCAACTAAACTAATGTTGACGTCTGACTTTGGTCGACCCAATACCTGCAAATAAGCGAAACAAAGCAAAGACAAGAAAAAAGAAAGAGGAAGAATAGTGTGTGCACGGATGTTTTTATGTGGTTCGGTCAGAACGATACCTACGTTCACAACTGTGTTTTCTGGTTATTTTGTCAGAGTCACTGTATGTTATTGCTTATTATTTCATATATTTATAATGAATTTTCCGCTTCTATTTATAGTATAAGGTGTTACAATTTGAATATAAATAAAATAGAAAAGAATCCTATATTAACTACACTTTCAAAATCGATTTCCACTATATCAGGGATAGATTCCACCATATCAGAGATAGATTCCACCGACATAAGAATTTGAATTTATTTTCAATTTTGGTAGTTGATTCTTCCTTAATTTGAACTGTTATCTTTCTGGAAGATTTCCTTAACGACCATTTCAAGCTGCCAGCTGGAGTTTGCCTTGAACGACCTCGAGCTGAGTATAAGGCAGCCTTAACTATAGCTGAATAGCGACCTGAAAATAGCGGTAAACTGAGAGCTCGTTCCTACGAGCGTGATGTTGGCAAACTGGGCCTTCGTCTACTGGATCAATCCATTGGATTAGTGTCTTTGGCTTTTACCAGCTCATTTATGCAGTCCTAAATATAACCACAATAACTAATAACGTAACAAATTCAAATCAATGTAGCGGATGTTTGTATGGATAACAATCGAATAGCAGTTTCAACTTTCAAAATATTCAACTTCTAACAAATAGCTTGTTGAATTTGTTTTTATTGTAAACTTAAATATGATGCACTCTTTGTACTAATCATTTTCTAATTCCCTATCCAAAATTTATCATCACAGTCCTGGAAATAGATATATTTACTAGCAATAAAAGAGATCATGGCAAGGCAGACTGAGTTCTTGGGACATTACAACGTGTCGAATCGGCTAGGATATGAATTTACAGTATGGTATATGGAGAACACTATCTAAGGTTCCTCTTTTTGGCAAACTCAAAACCCTGCTCATCTCCATCTCCCTCATCTTGCCATGCTACTTTCTATCATGATATTCCTCTCCCACACTCGTATGTTCGTTCTCAAATATCTTCATCAACCTCGTTTCGTTGCAGAAGTCATTGTAATCACTCATTGTATATGTGTATAATTAATGTTTGATTAGGTATATAAGTAGAATTTATTTATGTGCAGTAAATCTAATTTTCCTTTTTATCATACGTAGGCAGGTATTTTCATTGGTCCAACATACTTAGGCAGTAAAAGGGTTTTAAGTTGGCTGTTTCTTGCAGAGGGCATGATGTTATTGGAAACATTTGCAAATTTGGGGCTCACTTACTACACGTTCTTGTTAGGGTTAGAGATAGGCTTATTGGGTGTGAGGCACATGTCCAAGACCTTACTGAGCATTGGCGCTACCACAATTTTGGTTTCACTAACTACAGGAGCTGGCTTGTATTTTATGCCAATGCATAATACAACAAAACCAACGTCCTCATCTATTAAGCCTCTAGAAGCTGTGTTCTGGGCTTAACTTTATCCATCACAAGCTTCCCAGACCTAGCCAAAATCCTCTCAGACTTCAAGCTTCTCCATACTAATCTTGGTATAATCGCGTTAACTGCTTTCATGATCAGTGACATTACCACTTGGGTTCTTCTTTTTGTTGAAATAGTTGCTCTTGATGACCGTAGTTCTTATGCAGCAATAATACCAACACTAATCTTTTTAGCCATCTACTGGTTCTTTTTATAACCAGGCATTGATTGGATGATAAGGCAAATCGAAGAGAAGGGAGGCAAACTCAGTGATACACATGTGTATTTCATTCTTAATGGGGTGCCACATGTGGATTCATCACAGACGCTTGTGGATCGCATTCAATGGTTGGTGATTTCATGCTTGGACTTATTTTTCTAAGAGAATAGCTAGCTATTAAGACCATGGAAAGCATTGAAGAGTTTGTGAATGAGATCATGATGTCCGCCTTCATGATGCTAAACCGGTTTAGAACCAACTTGCTTGATCTGCCAAGCATTACTAATTTTGTTGTCGCTTGGCTGGTTACAATTGCAGCCACTTATGTGAAAATCATCATCATTGTAATCATCAATTTATACTTTGGCATGTCATTTTGAGATGGTTTGGCACTTGGAGCTCTTCTGAACCCTAAAGGTGTTTTAGCACTTATTGTTCTTAATGAACGCTGGAGCTTGAAGGTGTGTATATTCCGGTCCTTCTAGCAAGAACCGTTCTAAAATTCTTTTTTTAGGACCATAAGTTATAATCTCTCATTTTCAATGGATCTCATTCTCATCATTGTAATGGGCTAATCATCTTGAAATTTTATTTGAAAACCGTCCTAACTAAAGAATTGTTCAGAGATATATATATTTATATGTATGATACAGACTTATTCATGTATATATTGATACAGTTTTATCTTCTATTTTAGAATAATAATGAATATTTTGGTTGTAGGCTTTGGACAACGTATCAATGACTATAATCAACTTCACAATTTGGTTCATGACAACTATGATAAGGCTAATCCTATCATTACCCATCAAAACAAGAAGGCAGCAATACAAACATCGCACAATTCAAAGAAGTGATCCAACTATGGAACTTCGAATGTTAAAATGCATTCATTCAATTGGCAACCTTTCTGGGATCATCAACCTCCTTGAACTTTCCAATTCAACCAGGAAATCTCCAATCGGTGTGTTTGCAATCCGCCTTGTTCAACAATCGGGACGTGCCTTGTCCATGCTAGTTGTGCATGAGTCAAGTAACACCAACTCTACCACTATCCTGCCCACTCGCGAGAGGGCTAAGTCGGACAAAATATTTGTTGCCTTCCAAAGTTACAAACAAATGAACGCTACAGTCTCTGTCCATCCACTCACAGTTGTGTCACCTTACACTATTGTGCATGAGGATATCATTCAACTTGCAGAGGACAAGTCTGTTGGGTTTTTGTATGTATCTCATACATTATAGCACAGCGAAAAAACAAAAATTTACAACAAACAAAAATCAAAAACCCAAGTTAGATCACTCTAGATTAGTTTAAAACCAATACAATTAAACATACATAGGGTGTTTTATTGAAACCATACATTCGTTGGCGGCTCATTCCCTTCTCGTATAATCTAATCCACTAGTGATCCAAGCGTAGAATCGCCTCTAAGGTATCCACACAACAACACAATGTTCAAAAACACAATTAAAGATGGTGATAGCCGAACGAACACCCTATGTGCTAGTCAAGGTGGTTGGTTATATGGTGATATTGAGAGTTTCTTGTTTTGCCCCAATTTTTTTTTTTTTTAAGAGAGATTAACAATTGCTATCCCATCATATGAGTATTTATAGACAATCTAGTCTTTCTATTGGGCAAAGAAAAAGAAACTCCAATCTAAGTCCATTAGGAATTCTCCTAACCCATTAGTTTTAGGTCCAATTTTAATTTAATCCACTTAAATTAAATTGATCCTAATAAAATAAATGAGCCTTTATTTTATTTTATCACCATTAATATAAACATCTCATGTTAATATATTAAATCCTATTTAATAGCCATTTTACACTGTACATCGAGTTGCTTAAGTGTGTGACCCATTAGGTATCCGAACAAGTTGGCAACCTGGAATGAATTATAATCCTAATCGAATTAGGAATAGATTAAATTAAACCTTTTGATTTAATCCTTGATTCATCAATCAACTAATTGATTCTGAGTAGATCAAGATTGGCACCTAGCAATGCATCATGACCACCCAAGTGCCTAGAATTGTCCGTGGTTAGAACAATACCTTTCCATAAATAGTTACCGTACAGTTCATTCTTTCGTCATAACATATCTCATTCGGTTATGAGTATGGACTATGTGTCAACTCTCACTAGAATGACTAAGTCATGTCTAGCCCGAATTTATTAGTTCTTGTTCCCGAAATCCGTTATTCCCAATTACGTATCTTGGGAGACTCTTCCACTGGTACGATCACTCTGGCTAGAGATTTCTGGAATAACAATTTCCTCAAGAGGCTGTAAGATATCTTCTTCTACTATAAGAAGTGATGAATCCTTTATTGATCACTCAACTACACTCGAGTAGCTCATGTCGAACTCAAGTACCACCCTACGAGTCAACTCTTTGAGTCAATAAGGAATGACATTAAAAGACGACAGTTGATACTCAGTATACTTTGAAGATCTCATGTCAAATGATACTTGCACCTGCTGATATGTTAAGATGAGATCACTAACATAAAACTATCCATGTGATCATATTACAATCAGGTCATCCAATGTACTTATTCTAAACAAGCATCCACATGTTTACTCTAGGCATCTCATATGCCATCAGCTTATGAGAACTACTGCTCGATCCAATCGAGGAGTATAACACGTGCTAGTTTATCTGTACTAATGATGTCCCGTCTCATTAATACTATGACTAGGGATATTTAAGTGTAAACACATTTGCATGAACTCTTTCATGATTTCCTTTACACTGTGTTATATGTACTAGGGGCTTTATTACACAATTGAATATAAACTGAATAATAATGTTGCCATTTTATTAAAAAGAAATATGCATAAATACAACCTAAGGTTGATTGGTTCTAGGGCACATCACTAACAAAGTGTGTAGCCATGATTTTGATGTCATTTCACAAACAAGTAATAGTTGATGGTGGATTACAAGTTAATAACCCTTTTATAAGGGAAGTGAACCAAAACTTGTTACTCAAGTCACTTTGTACAATAGCTATACTCGTGGATCTTGGACTTAGTCTTTTCGAACCCTCATACCGCCTTTGAGTTGCCATGCTTTTCATTGGCGGATCTGACGACCAATAAGCTTTAAGCTACGCTTATAGAATTGCAAAGACACCAGACACCACCTTAACTGTGGTACGATTTCTTCTTCCAAGACAGGAAGTCGAGCAAAACATTAATGATTCCAATGAAAATGAAACTTCTACAAATATCCCAGAAAGCGAGACTGAAAAGGAATATGAATATGAGTTTATCAATGATTTTAGATTCCAGACTATGTTGGATAAGTACATAAGTTATCATGAAAACCAATTGAGCAATGAGAAGGAATTAGTGGAATGCATTAAAAGAAAGTACAATGATTTGGATCTCTTTGTGGTTGGACGTAGGCTAGAAGTGAAGTTATCATTGACAATGCAATTATCAGAGTTGAGTGACAATCCAAAACTGGGACCAATTAGAGACACATTGATATTGTCTGAGTTTATAGCATATGCATCGGTTCTGGTGGTGCAACAACCTGCTATCGAAGCTTATGAAACTAGACTGTATAGTCATAGTGACAACTTCAAACAAAAGAAATGGGCTTTTTCGCCTATTTTAAATTATGATTATGGTGTCAATCAAAATTGTAAATAGAAGGGATAATTTTAGTGGAAGTTATTAGAAATGACTCAAGAAAATAGATAGATAATTCAATTTTAGTGAAGAAAGAAAAGTTATTTGTTAGCCACAAATTTAACTTCCATTAATTTTCCTTCGAAGTATTTGATATAAATAATATTTTTTTAGTTAAAAATAAGTTTTTATTTTTATATTTGGCCCTTCCTGAATTTAGCCCATAATTTTAATTATCAATTTAATTTTATTGTTTATTCTAGAAAAACTATTGTTTAGAAATAATGCACTAACTTTCCTGTATATATGTGAAATTGTAAACAATAATTAATCTGTTAAATCATAAAACATAGATGCACGTACTGTCATTAACTTTATTGAAGGATAACTTATTTAACACCTAATCTAATGCGAAGGGCTAAAAATTTTCTTTTACACTCTAAAATAAATAAATAAATAAATTACTACCAATCTACTAGTGGTTTGGCTTTCTACATTTGAAATATAAACTTTACATTGACCTCCCCATCGTTAATTTGACCATTAAATATAACTGTTGAATATTATTATAACAACCCGATACTATTCTAATCACAGTGTAAACCTGATATTGAAAATAATTTTGAAAGAAAATGAAAGAAATAAAATAAAAAAAATAACACGAGATTTACATGGTAAAACCCTCAATGTGAGAGAAATATTCACAGACTAAGACTAAAAAAATTTTATTAAACTAACAACTGCAATACAACATTTCTCTAAAAATATAAGAGAGAACTAGAGAGAATAAACTCTCAAATGCACTTAAAATCTAGGACATGAGACATGGGACTTGGGATATAGAGATATTTGAAATGAGTAGCACTCATGCCTTTATATAGGCAATTCAAGGTGGTATATATCAATGGTGGTTCCTACAACATGAAGAATTCAAATTATTTATGAATAAGTTAAACCAATTTAATATATATATATATAAACAATTCTTCATGCATAAGTTATTGACCACGTTAATAACACACTCCTCTACAAATTCAAATTGAATTTGTCATCTATGTGTCTCTATTTGAAGTCAAAATGTGTTTCACCTAATTAACATTCTCCCACTTGAAGTCATTTTCAATGATCTAGTTTATCCTTTTAATCTTTGATTAAGCTCTTACTGCTTACATTTTTGTAAGATCATATGAGGATCAATATCAAATAAATTTATCAATACTTATAGACTTGGTCATTGCATCTGCTAGATTCTCCTTGGTGTGTATCTTTTGCATGTTTATACTACCATCTTCCACTACATCACGAATGAAATGATATTGAACTCTTACGTGTTTTGTTCAGGAATGAAAGATTGGATTCCTTATAATATGCAAAGTGCTTTGACTGTCACAAAATAAAGAGATTTTCTATTATTTGTGCCAAAACTCCTCTGATAACTTTTTAACCTAAATTGTTTTCTTACAAGCTTGTATTGTTGCCATATATTTTACTTTTGTTGTAGATAAAGTCACAATTATTTATAACTTTGATATCCTGCTCACAACTCTTTCTATAATCTTAAACACATAGCCTATAATGGATTTTCTTTTATTTAGATCTTTTTCAAAATCTGAATCTGCATAGTCTTTAAAGTAAACTCTGATCCTCCATAATATAATGCAACATCTGAGGATCTTCTAATGTATCTCAAAATCCTCTTCACAGTATTCCAATGCTTTCTATTATGATTCGCTATATATCGACTAACCACTCTCACTGTTTGTGCAATATTCAGTCTTATATATATCATAGCGAACATTAGACTTCTTACTACTGATACATACAGTACTCGAGACATCTTTATCCTCTCCACTTCATTGTTAGGGCTCATATTTGAGGATAATTTATAATTTACAGGAAAAAAAGTAGAAATTGGGTTACAATCTTGCATGTTGAAGCGACACGTAATTTTTCTTAAGTAATTTTTCTAAAAGCGCTAAATCTTTTTTACATTTTTGTTTTGGTGAATTCGCACCCCTAGAATCTTGTTTACTGATCCCAGATTTATATCAAACTCCCTAGCTAAATGTGTCTTTAATTCTTAGATTCGATCTTTGTTGAGGCCTATTACCAACATGTCATCCACATATAATAGCAAGATAATGATATCATCACTGTTTCCAAATCTCTTATAGTATGTATAATCGGTGTTTAAAAACTCGACGAACTCGCCGTCTTCTCACGGATCGGCATTCCATCGATTTGAGAACCTCTAGATCAGAGGTCCTGCTCACCAGAGGTGGATAATCAGCCCAACTCAGCTTAACTCGACCTAATTCGACCGACTCGATAAGTCCAACCATTACAATACCGATCGAAAATTGTCCCATACACCATAAAAAATCCATTAAAACCCAATACTCCCAACAAGACAAACAACATAGCACACACCAATCACACTCACAGTTCGTTATTGGCGACGAGTTGAAGGGAAAAGACAACGGCGACAGCTTGATAGAAGGTGTCGACGACATGGGGAGAGATAAGGAGACTTGAATCGGAGGAGAAGAAGAATGATTGGGTACGCCGAGGAGAGAGAGAATCGACGACGATGAAGAGGAGTGGCTTCAGCTTCTACGGCGGCAACAATTCATGATCTCAAAATTGCGACGATGATAGCTTACTTGAACGGCGACGGTGATAGCTTACTTGAACGGTGAAGGCGGAGGCGAAGGTGACGACGAGAGAGGCGAGACGGAGAAAAGGGATGAGAGGAGAAAGGTGAGAGAGGGAATAAGGTTTTGATAAAGTGTTTGACTGTGAAGTTAGTGTTGGTGATTGGTGAGCTTTAAATAAGGTGGGGTTAATTTGGTCATGGCCCCAGACGTTTAATAAAATATCATATTTCACTTTTAGATTTAAAAAATTATAATTCCCCCCTCCCCAAATAGTACTTTTCAAGTGCTTGTCGAGTTACCGATTACTCACTGCTCGTTAAGTCACTAGTCGACTAACGAGTAGCGAGTTTTGAAACATTGTGTATAATGGTCTAAACTAAGTCTGTTGTGTCCAAGACTTATAATGAAGAAATCAAATCTCTTGTACCAACACATCGGTGCCTGTTTTAAATTATACAAAGATTTCTTTAACTTACAAACTAAGTTTTCTTAACTTCTTCAGCAAAATCTTCTGGTTGAAGTATATAAATTTCTTCTTCAAGTTTTCTATAAAGAAATACAATTTTCACATCTAACTACTCTAAGTGTAAACAAATGTAGCACTCATTGTCAGGAATACCCTTATTGTTGTAAATCAAATCACCAAAAAAAATATCTCATTAAAATCAACACATTCTTTCGAAGCATATCTTTTCACCACCAATCTTACACGATACTGCTCCACTTGATCATTGCCATCTCGTTTGATCTTAAAGACTCACCTGTTTCCAATGGCTTTCTGACCTTATCATAGAGGTACAAGTTCTCATATCTTATTTTAGTATAGAACTTTAATTTTCTATTGCATTGCTGGCATCCATAGAGTTGCATCCGGGTTACTTGTAACTTCATAGAAAGTTGAAGACTCTTTATCTTCTATTAGAAAATATTGCTCTCCGTAACATACTCCGAATGTCATATTGGTGATCTTCTATCTCGAGTTAATCGTCGAATTTCTGAAATTTCAGTCATAATTGGTCCTTGTACTTCATGCTTTGGTTCTACTTCATAAGAACCAAAATTTTCATGTTTTGAATTATTCTCCATTTCTTTGAAGTTGATGTTCTGTAAAAATAACATTTCTGCTGATGGTAACCTTGTAGGTAATGAGATCCCACAAGCGATACATTTTCACTCCAACAAATTACCCCAAGAATATACATTTCCTTGATTTTAGATTAAGCTTTGTTCTTTTTTGGGCATTATACATCACATTTACAAAACATCCAAATGAATGTAAAGTAGAATAATCAGTAGGTGTATCGGTTCACATCTCCATTGGTGTTTTCAACTCAATTGCTATAGATGGACATCGATTTATCACATAACAGGCGGTCTTTGCTGCTTTTGCCCAAAATGACTTACGTAAACCGGCAGTATTCAACCTAACTCTTATTCTTTCTATAAGAGTTCTATTCAACTACTTTGCCACCCCATTTTATTGAGGAGTACATATGACTGTGAACTACATTTTGATTCCTTCTTACTTGCAAAAAGCAAGAAACTCCTTGTCTGTATATTATTTTCTATTATCTGTCATCAAGCACTTGATATTTTTCTCAAATTCAAGTTCTACTCACGCTTTGAGTGCCTTGAGCACTGAAAACACATCTGACTTCCTCTTGATATGGTACACCTAACTTCTACTGTAGTAATAATTAATGAATTATACAAAGTGTTTTGCTCTTTTTAAGGATATAGTTGGTAATTCCCAAACATTAAATTAAATCAAGTCTAGAATGTATTTGCTCCTAATAGTAGAATTGCTTAACTTTAATCTATGCTGCCTACTTGTCACACAATGTTTACAAAAAGATAGATTTACATTTTCAACCTAGGAAACAATTTGCGTTCAGAGAGAATCTTCAAACCTCATTTAGATATGTGGCCTAATTTGTGATACCATATCATCATTGTCTTTTTCCTATGGTTGATTGATGCAACACATGAATCACCCTTCAGTAGTGTTTTTCCTTTAAGTATATATATATTTGCAGTAATCTTTTCTTTTTTCATGACAATAAACGCACCTCTGATAATTTTCAAGACCTCATTTTCTATATAAATCTTACATCTAAAGTCATCCAATTGTTCTAAAGACAATAAATTCTTCTTCAAGCCCTCCACATGTTATACCTCCTAAATAGTATGAACTGTACCATTGTGCATCTTTATCTTGATTGTGTCAATACCAGTGATCTTTAAAACATGATCATCACCTATAACTACATATCTTCTTAAGATAGATTTAAATGTGTGGAATCATTTTCTATGAGAGATCATGTGCCAGATGATTGTTGAATCTAGAATCCAGACATCAGCAAACTGTAATTTGTTTTCTGCAATAATGGTTGTTTCATTGTATAAAACGTTACCATCATCTGAGGTACTTGCTACACATCCTTGCGAGTTTGATGACTCAAGAGTTTTATTTTTCTTATTGTGCCAACACTCACTTTTGACATGTCCTTTCTTACCATAGTTGTAGCATCTGACATTCTTCTTACTTCTTGATTTTGATCTACCATGATTAAGACTCTCATTGAGGCCACATTCCGTTGATCTCCTTCTTGTCGTTGACAAAGTCTTTGTTTTGTACTTTTTACCAATCTGTCTTCCTTGTTCTTCCACTTACTTTTTTCTTCTAAGACAGCAGCTATAATATCATTGAAAACTAGATAGTCTGTAAAGATGTTATTTATCAGGTTGACAACAAGTTGATCATACGAATCGGGTAGACTTTGAAGTAGAATTTTGTCAGAGTGTCTTATGTCTTCTTAGTCGTCTTCTTATCCACTATACTTGATAATATACCATCTATTAAGACCAGATAAAGATTGGGAATTACGTTGTCATTCATCCTTTTCCACTTGACATCATTAGTAATATCAACTGGCTTTTCTTCTATTACTTGTAAGCAATTATCTTTCTTCAAGATAGTCTTCATTTTCATTTTTCATAATAAAAAATTACTTTCATTGAACTTCTCAATTTTAAATTTCGCCGCAATCTTTGTGAAACACTCATAAAATATCCAATGACCAGTATTGTCGATATTATCCATATTTCCAAATGGTGCACATATCTATGAATAGTACCCCAGGTCAGTTCCCAAGAAAGAGAGATGGGTCACAATAGATACACTTAAATACGAAATCTTTCCTTAGTTAGAACCTTTCCTAGGCATGCACTTCCACACTACCACACTTATTTCCAGTAACCAGAAATAATTCTTTTCTGATATGGAAGATCAAACAATGCTGTGACTGTAGAGCATATTCAGAATTTTCTAAAGAACCTATTGTTCTGATACCATTATTATGACGATCCGATACTATTCTAATCACAGCGTAAATTTGAAATTAAAAATAATATTGAAAGAAAATTGAAGAAATAAAATAAAAATAATGGACACAAAATTTAGGTGGTAAAACCCTCAATGTGAGGGAAACATCCACGGACCAAGATTAGAAGAATTTTATTAAACCAACAACTACAATACAACCTCTCTTTAAAATTTTAGGAGAGAACTAAAGGGAAGAGAACTCTCAAAGGCACCTAAGATCTAAGACATGAGACATGGGACTTCGGATATGAGGATATTTGAAATGACTAGCACCAAGCCTTTACATAGGCAATATAAGACGGTATATATCAATAGTGGTTCCTACAATATGAAGAATTCAAATTCTTTATGGATAAGTTAAACCAGTTTAATATATATATATAAACAATTTTTCATCATATATAGTCATGGACTCATGGATGGCGGAGATCGCAATTTTTTTTCTTTTCATTTTCAATTTTTTAATTTTAGAAACATTTGCTTTAAATTATTATCATTTTATAAGTCAAATAATAAAGTTACCATTTGACCGGTGTCGATTACCTTTGATCATTAAGTTTTATGGATAACAAACTAATGGCAGGGGAGATCAATGTCAAGTTTTGCAAAAGTTCATTCTAAGTGTAAAAGGTCAAACCTCAAATAGATGAGTAGTAATTTGTTCAAAAATAAAATTAAAATAAATTTTGAAACTGCCCTTAAAAATTTTTATAATTACATATGTAGTAACTAGTAACATAAAAAGGCAAAATTTTGTTGTAACATCCTCTTACATTATTACTAATTACATTCATTTTTGAGTTATTGGTTTAATTGCGCTAACTTCTTATTAATAATAATCAATTGTCACTCAATAATAATATAAGGGTAATATTGTCTTCTTAATAAATATTCTTAAATAATGAAAAAAATAAATATCCAATCAAGACTTGTCACGTCAGCCTTAAAATTTTAGTAATTAAAATAAAATAAAAAATAAAAGAAAATCAAGTCAATTATTTTTTTTCCAGATTACTTTCAAATTCAATATGATAAAACAAAAGTGAAGTAGCACAAAAAGCGTTACGATTGGCAAAGTTGTTATGGTGGTTGAAATTGGGAGGATTGAAATGGGCTGTGTTGTTCTCTTGTGACCCAACAACTGACCCAAAGCATGGAGGGATTTGACGTCAATGCCATCGAGACGAAGCAGAAGAGAATAGATTGGAAATTTCTCTGAGGTGGATGAGAAGAAGTTATCATAAAAAAATAACGTTGTTGACATGAACAAGGACATTTTCGAGTTTGGCCTTGAAGTTGCTGATCTTCTTGAAGATGAGGGGGAGGAAGGAGTTGCAGAGGCGATTAAAATGGTCCATGGTAGGGGTAGGTATTTTTAACCCAACCCGACAAACCCAACCCAATCTGATCATTTTTTATTGGGTTGGGTTGGGTTATATCTTTAAAAAAAAAAAAATGGATGGGTTGGGTTGAAAATTAAATTGGATTGAGTTGGGTTAAAAAATTTTCAACCCAACATAACCCAACCCGAACCCAACAAACGTCTATCCCCAATTCTAAATCTAAGATTTTTTCCCTTCTCTAGAAGAACATTTGTTCAAGATAAAGATTAAGGACAACCTTTATGTCGAATTTACTTTTTTTTTAAAATAATTGAATCTTTATTTGTATTCATTTTATTTATAATCAAATTACTAAGACTAGGAAAATTATCAAATAAATCATTTGTGTCTTTGTGGTAAATTAAATCTAACTCAATCAACTCAATCCAACCTTACTCGACTATTATTGGGTTGAGAGATTTTCAACCCAACCCAACCCAACCCGAACTCAAAAACGCTCACCCCTAATCTATGGGTTCCAATATAGAGGCTGCTCTTCATGAAATTAGGATATTAAGATACGAAAAGAACAAGAATAAAAGGAGAGTTGTTTTATGGAAAGTGAGAGTCAAATCAAAAAAGAAAGAGAAATCAAACAATAAAATTATTATTTTATTAATATTTTACCTATTACTTTTAATTAATATTTCTTAATTAGTTTTTATTGTTGTAATTTTATTTTGAAACATATTGTTGTAATTATTTTAGTAATGACTAATGAGAGGATATGTATTGAAAAAAAATTGGATAATAGAATCATTTAAAAAAAAAAAAAATTATGTATTATAGATTATGAATAAGAGTATTATGGTACCTTCAATACTTCTTTCGCACCACCACCGTGCACATCCCCATCCCATCCCACTCCACAAACACCACCCCTACCCCCGCCCCCTCCCCCACCCAAGAAAAAAAAAACTTTAAATACTTATGTTAAGGTAAATCGTTAAGGTCAATTAATTAATTTTTTTTAAAACTAATAAATTTAAAATGTGACAAGATTCGATTTGGTTGTTTATAAAGCTAATAAAAAGTAAGGGACCAATTTAATACTTTTAATAAATATGGGGATCACCTTTTCAAAAAACAATATGCGGATCAAAAGAAATTAAAAAAAAAAATTACGAAGTACTTGAAATTAAGAAAAAAATCCTGGACTTAATTATTTAATAATTACTCTATATATCTTCTATGTATCATCTTAAATAATTGGGTAATACTGCCTTGATATTGAACAACATATTCAGCCTTGAAAGTTTGTATAATGAAATTGCACGATCATGAGGGGGCTCATATCTTACTAAACAAAAATTATATTAAGAGTTAAATACACAATACCCCTTTGAGGTTAACTCAAATACAGATGCGTGAATATTTTTATTTTTATAACACTTTACCCCTCTGTTAATAGTGGAAACCCAAAAATTTTTGGGTTTTCAGACTTCATCTTTAACATTGGTTGGCTGTTAACAGGGGGGCAAGGTGTTATAAAAATGAAAATGTTCACACGTCTGTATTTGAGTTAACCTCAGAGGGGTATTGTATATTTAACTCTTATATTAAATCAAACATTTTTATTTTAAACCAAGTTGAATTTTGTGATTCAGTTAAAGTTTACTAAAAATATAAAAAGAAAACAAATCATAACTTCAATCACTTAATAACAAACTAAACTCGGAAGAATCAATCCCATAAGTGCTGGTTTAACTAACACCATATATATTTAGAACAGATTTTTTTTGTTTTCTTCGAAAGATATTAATTGTACAATCGAAACAAAATTTACTTATCAAATATTGTAACCAATTAAATCAAAGTTTACAAAGAAAGATGAAATATAATTAACAAGAGAAAAAACACCCAACAAAGTTTTTCATAAACCATAAAAAAGTAACAGGTTAACAGTAACAGCAAGAACAAGAAAACATAACAATAACAAGATTTGAATAAGTACGGACAACCATTCAATAGATCGTAATTTCAAGATTGAACAACCATTATTAAAGTTGCCTTTCTATCATCTTCTGGTACTACTTCTCTGCAATTTCTCTTAGGTAGCCCATCTGTGTTCAAAAAAATGGGGCTCAACGAGAACGCAAATCGAACCGGCGTGGAAAGTATAACATTTGGAAAGTACAATATAACAAATGCGGATGCATATGTAATCAACGTATGTTATATGCAGAATATAAGCAGTGGAGACTCGGCATGGCAAATTGAAAACCCTTTGGTCAATTATCTGCCTGGATTGGCCATGCAGATTGCTTTCACAATATTCCTCTCTCGACTTCTCATGTTCATCCTCAGACCTCTTCGACAACAGCGTTTCATTGCTGAAGTTTTAGTAAGTCCAAACACTTTAATTTGTTTTGAATCAATATCTAATTGCATTATATATATATGTATAAATCACTAATTACTACCACTATTTTCAATGGATCCCATCATTATGGTGAGGTTCACTAAAAATAAATGTTGTAATTTATAGTTTTAAAATTTCAAAACGTTTTTATTGGAAAGTCATATACATATATAAGATTTTATTTGATTTTAAGAGAATTTCATTTTCTGAAGGGGTCTGACCCAGGCCATAATTTTTTCCTTAAAATCAAGTAACCTCTTATTTAAATGTTACCCTAATTTTTTAGTTACTTCAATTTTTTATTATAATGTTAACAATGTTTCAAATAGCCATCTAGATTGATGGGGCTGTTTCTCCTCTTTATAACTGACGCATGTATATATATTGCTAAGTTTGATGTACAAGTTACGATGCATGAGTGAGTTTGTGGGCTTAATTTACTCATTGATCATGTACATATCTAGGCCGGTATTCTCCTCGGCCCGACGTTCTTCAGGAAATTAAAGATATCACAATTGATATATACTTTCGAGGCCAACTTGGTACTGGAGACATTCGCTAGTTTCGGGCTCACTTACTACATGTTCTTGGTTGGATTAGAAATCGACTTATCGGTTGTAAGACACATGGGAAATAAATCACGGAGCTTGGTCATGGCATCAATATTGATTCCAATGGCTGTTGGTGCAGGCCTGTATTTCGTTCCAATGCGTGTTAACACGCAACGAACATCGGTTCCTTTGGGTGCAATATTTTGGGCCATAACAGTATCTATCACAAGCTTTCCCGACTTGGCAAGAATCCTCTCAGATGTCAAGCTGCTCCACACTGATATTGGTAGAATGGCATTGACTACTTCTATCATTAGTGATATCACCGCTTGGGTCCTTCTTGTTGTTGCCATAACCATTTTTGATGAGCATAAATTCCTAGCGGCCGCCCTACCAACAGCTGTGTTTTTATTGTTCTGCTGGTTTCTTTTACGTCCAGGGATTGCTTGGATGATACAAAAAACTAAAAAGGAAGGAGGAAAATTCGGTGATATGCATATAAATTGCATTCTAACCGGGGTGGCTGCATGCGGATTCATCACTGATGCTTGTGGGTCGCATTCTATGATAGGTGGTTTCATGCTTGGGCTTATGATCCCAAATGGAGAGCTCGCTATAATGATTATGGAAAGAATTGGTGAGTTTGTGAATGGAATCATGTTGCCTGCTTTCATGATGGTTAATGGGGTTCGAACCAACTTTAGTGAGATACCATACTTCGCTCATTGGAAACCTGTCGTGTTCATCACAATTGGGGCTACTGCCACTAAAATTGTGAGCACTTTGCTTGTTTCTATGTACATTGGCTTACCTCTGCAGGATGGTTTGTCTCTTGGAGGTCTCATGAACACCAAAGGTGTTTTGGCACTCATTGTTCTCAACGAAGGCCGGAACTTGAAGGTACTTTTCTTTTTATATCTTCTCAATTTGGGATCCTTTTTGTACTAACATCAAAAAATCATGAATTTTAAATGTAACACCGAAAACTGAAATGAAATTTTTTTAGCATCATACTATATTCATGAATTATGATATTGCGAACTGTCACAAACGAAATTTTTTTTTACAAACTATTTCCTTTATTTATAAATTATAATTCATGTCAATTGAAGTGACTAAAAAGATTCTGTTTTAGTTTTTTAATGTTATTTTCAAAATTTGTCTATTTTTCAGTGTTATCTTATATGATTTTTTTTTTCTGGCGTTTCTAAAAATTTTTATAAATATTAAACCTAATATCACATTTTAATTTGTTATGCAAAATTGGATCCTGTTGACAGCTTATAGACAATGTAACCATGACTGTAATGATGCTTGCAATCTTGTTCATGACGGCTATGGTGGGGCCAATATTCTCCTTAGCCAACAGAAGTTCAAAGCATAGCAAGAGATACAAGCAAAGGACAATTCAGAGAAGTAATCCAAACACACAACTTCGAGTCATGGCGTGTATTCATTCTATCCGAAACCTCTCTGGCATCATCAATCTCCTTGAAGTTTCCCATGCCACCAAGAAATCCCCAATGGCAGTCTTCGCAGTCCACCTTGTAGAACTAATAGGACGTGCCTCAGCCTTACTTATTGTGCAAGATACAGGAAGGACTAGTGCTGGCAGCAACCCATCCAGTCGCGAAAAGGCGGAGTCCGATCAAATCATCAGTGCCTTTGAAAGCTTTGAGGGCAGAAACGATGCAGTGTCTGTGCAACCACTCACGGTTGTGTCATCATACACCACAATGCACGAGGACATCATCAGGCTCGCAGAGGACAAGCGTGTTGCCATCATTTTGATCCCTTTTCACAAACAAATTACTGCTTCTGGAGTTGTGCAAGGTGAAAACCACTCAATTAAGGCAGTGAACAATAACTTGTTACACAAGTCACCTTGTTCAGTTGGCCTACTTGTCGACCGTGGACTTGGATCACTCATTAGCTCAAAAACATCGTCAAATCATAGATCAGAGCTGCGGTTTGCCATGTTCTTCCTTGGTGGGCCTGACGACCAGGAAGCATTAAGCTACGCTTATAGAATGTCGGGCACACCAGGCATCAGCTTAATGGTGGTTCGATTTCTTCCGGGCAAAGAAGCTGAGCTAAATATGGCAAACAAAGACGAAGACTTCGAAGAATGTGAAGGTTTTACAGATAGTAAGACTTTGAAGGAGAGCGATGATGAGTACATAAACGAGTTCAGGTTCAAGTCAATGTGCGACCAATCGGTGACATATCATGAGAAGCTTGTGAATGATGGTGGGGAAATATTGGAATCCATTAGAGCAAAGTACACTGACCAAGATCTTTATATAGTGGGACGTGGGCACAGAGTAAATACTCCATTAACAATGGGATTGTCAGAGTGGAGTGAGTATCCTGAACTGGGAGCAATTGGTGAGGCATTGGTATCATCTGACTTCACAGCACATGCATCTGTTCTGGTGGTGCAACAGCCTGATGATGATGATTTTATGCGTGGGGGCAAATTTGGAAAAAAGAAATGGGCTTCACCCATTCTAAATCCCGACTATGAAATCTATCAAAATCGTAAAAAAGAGTATATTGGTTGATGGGTTTGAAGTATAAATTTGGATTTGGTGTGAATGAGAGAGGTTTATATTTCACTGAACCACCTCAATTTTACAGTTGTTTTTTGTGGAGCAAGGATTCTCTTGGTTCACCCTCTACACAGGAGTAAAATCTAGACCTTTTCTTTTCTTTATTATTTGTAAAGTACAATATTTCATTTATTACATCAAAGCATTTCAATAGTCAAAAGATAACATCTTTCATACATATATCTCAACCTTTATATAGAGCCACCCCAAAAATTCTTCTTAAGCACATATGTTGATACAGAAATTTATCATTAAAATGTGTACATTTAAAATTATTTGAAAGGATTTATCAAATTAAACGAAACAAACTTATCATGCATCAATCCATTTACTCATCACCAACCCAATGTTATATTGAGGGATGGAGGCAAGATTTTGGTTTTAGGGGGCGAAAATAAAAATAAATATTTAAATCAATGCAATAATTTAATTATATATTTATTATATAAATTTTTACTAATGTTGGGAGACCTATTTTATCTAGATTTTAATTCATGTATGTTTATACATTATTTATATCTCATTATTGATTATCTAGTCATAATTTTATATTTATGTTTATAGATATTGTTTTAGTTTTTCTTTTATGAGAATTACAAAGAGGATTATTCTTATGGCTACCCAAAAAAGTTCTCCCTAAACACTTTAAAAAAAAAAAAATAGTTAATAAAATATTCATATATTGAATTACTTAAAATTAGATAATTAAGCAATAACAAAATACCCTTACAAATATTAATTCTCTTGCAAAACATTTTTATTAAGAATAGTCTATTGAATTTTATTTTTTCAAACCAAATTAATTTCGTCAATACAAAACCAAAATTTTTTTAAACTAATAACTTAATAAATAGTTTACATAGTTTTTTTTTTTCTTTAAAAAAAAAAATCGATGTTGTATATATTTGTTATTTTATTTTATTCATAAAAATATGATGTTTATTTATAGATTAATTTTTAATATCACTATAGTGGATGCTTAAGTTTGATTTTAATAACTTATTTGTAAATATTAGTACATTTTATTTGTATTAAATTAAAATTGAATTTCCTTTTAGCTCCTAAAATCGTAATCCTGGCTCCACCAAATAATTGACATAATCAAAATTTTATATCCTACTTATGATGTGTCAATTCATAAATGGGTATAAATGTTACTAATTGTTAACTTATTGATTTGAATACAAGTGAAATAGAAAAAATGGAATATCTAGCGTTATTGTATTATAAAATATGGGAAAGATTTTAATTTCAAGATAAAAGAAATTAAAGAAATTAAATAAAATTACTACAACAGCAGGAGCAACGAGATTAATTACAAACTAACTGGACAATCATCCAGGACAAACACAGGAAGGATTCCATCCCATTTTTTCAAAATCAACATATGTTCTTTTTTTAAGCTTCTTCAAGGAAAACGTTTTTGTATTATACTGCTAATTAATTCATCATTCAATTCATAGTTTATGTTTATTAAAATCTTTTCTTTCCATTAATTTTTCTTAATCTGAAAGTCAAATACAACTTTTCATCGTCTCATCATTTTCAAAGGGAGAGATTTAATTTAAGACTTAAGGAGGATATTCTCCCAATTTTTTTTAGTGTAAGACTAGTATACTACATTTTTCAGAATGGAGATTTAACTTATTGATTACGCGGGTACTCTTTACACTTCTTTAAAAAAAATGAAAGAAAGAAAAATTAATACCGATTGAATTAGGAGTCTATTAGATCTAATGAGACCAATTCCATACGCACTATTGAAAATGAGAAATAACTCTATTACAGCTAAGGGTTCTCGAACCCCCTCTTTCAAATGTGAAAGAGAAGTGAAAATTTTACTTTTTAAGCTATAAATAGATGATCACTCTCCGGTCTTTCCAAATCTGACAACCGAAAATAAAATATTATGCCCGGCATGGTAAATAGTAATAGAATAAAATAAAAATGAAATACATCTTAATTACGTTATTAATAACAAATATAAACTGAGATTAGAAGATCTAGGTTATGTAACTGACGACTAAAAAATTCCGCTACTAAAAGTTGTACAATTCAACGGTGGTTGAGCTCTATATAGACAAAATTTAGCTTTTCATGCAACGATAATTAACCAGTATTAGCATTGTTAATTCTACTGGCTAGATTATGAAAAGAAGAGTAAAATCCCAACAAAAAAATCTCATAACCGTGTATAAAAGGAGAGTAATTAAACTTAACCACCTATATAACGGCAACTAGAAGAGCAGCAAAGCATTAACAACTTTGAATATGGTCAGCCATTCGATATCACTTTGAAGTTCTAACAACCTTGTTTTCTGGAGGTTTTCTCCCTCCTATTATATCTGCGTTCTTATATCTTCTTGTGGAATTTTGGTTCCTCTGCAAGTCTGTTTTTGCTCCATTTATCTACAAGATTCTCCAAATCTTGAAGAAATTATGTGAAATGGCTCGTTTAGTGGGTTTTAACAATGGTAGTTACCTGTTCGATGGAAAATTTTTGATACTAAATAACTCTGGGTATGAACTCTCAGTATGTTATACTATCAATAAGACCTTAGGCGACTCTCCATGGCAAAGTCAAAACCCTTTGTCAACTCGTCTCCCTTCCCTTGGCGTTCAAGTGGGTCTCATGGTATTCACCACCCGTCTAATCATGTTCATCCTCAAACCTCTTCATCAGCCTCGTTTTATAGCCCAACTCGTTGTAAGTACAAATTAACAATTAACCTAGCTAGCTAGTTCCTTTCTTCTTTCAATGATCATTTTAATCTTTCTCAGTATATAATAATATCTCTTGTGGTATATAAGAAGTCTTGAGATGAAATTTTACTTATTTTAGGAATCTAGGATTGTGAGACTTTACAATTTTATATTTAGTGTCATAATTTTTTTCTTAAAGAACAAAAATAAAAAATCAAGATGTTATGCCATTAATACTTATATTAAACTATTAGATAGAGAATTCCATTAATATAATTTTTACAGAGTTTATGTGTATATGTGCTCAACTTAAATTGTGAATGACAGGATTTGAAGAAGGATAATTAATTACTGACTAATATCTATTAACAGGCTGGAATTCTGGTTGGTCCAACGTGCATGGGGAGGTTCACGTGGTCACAGGATATAGTCCCTTTTGACAGCAACGTGGTACTGGAGACATTCGCTGGTATGGGGCTAACTTACTACATGTTCTTGGTGGGATTGGAAACGGATATGTCATCTCTAGGGTACTTGGGAAAGAAGTCACTGAGCATTGCAATCGCTGGAATTTTGTATCCAACAGTGGCAGCGGCAGGCTTATATCAAGTGCCAAAATTTATATTATCCAAACATAAAGAGAGCTATGAGATGCCTGTTACTTGGGGCTTCACGTTTTGGTCTCTAACCCTATCAGTCACAAGCTTCCCTGACGTGGCAAGAATACTATCAGATGTCAAGCTCCTCCACACTGATATTGGTAGAACGGCATTATCTACTGCCGTCATCAGTGATATGACTGTCTGGGTTCTTCTTGCTTTTGCAATAACAGTCGTTGATAAAGCTCATGTAATCTTTTTGACCCTACTCCCCACAATTGCCTTTCTATTGATCTGCTGGTTTTTGTTACGTCCAGGCATTGCTTGGATGATAAAGCTGACAAAAAGGAAAGGGAGAAACTTCAGTGAAATGCATATAAATTTCATTCTAACTGGGGTGGCTGTATGTGGAATGATAACAGACGCTTGTGGGGCGCATTCAATGATTGGTGGTTTCATACTTGGAGTCATCATCCCAAACGGAGAGATTGCCATCACAATTATGGAAAAAATTGAAGAGTTTGTGAGCGGAATCTTCCTGCCACTCTACTTCATGGTTACTGGGCTTAGAACCAACTTGTATGACGTAGTAGTCAACACTAGACATGGTGGTGAAATGTTGCTTCTGATCGCAATTGGGGCAACCTCCGCCAAGCTCTTGAGTACTGTGCTCGTCTCTTTGGCCTTTCGCATGTCACCATCAGATGGTTTGGCTCTTGGAAATCTTTTGAACACCAAAGGTGTTTTGGCAATTATCGTGCTCAATGAAGGCCGTAGCTTGAAGGTACCACTCTGACTAACATTATCATCATCATCATCATCATCATCATCAAATGTGGTGGAGTTTACACGAATTGCATATCCCATTATCAGATTGAATGAACATTGTTTATCATAGAATCACATTAAATGGTTAATACACTAACGTTATTTGCTATAAATTAGGAACATATATATTGACACAAGGGTTTTGGTTTTGCTCAGTTGTTGGACGGCACTACAATGTCCATAATGGTATTCACGATTTTGTTTATGACGGCATTGGTGGGACCAGTTCTTTCCATAGTCAACAAAACTACAAAAGTTGCTGTGAAATACAAGCAAAGGACCATTCAGAGAAGCAATCAAGACACGGAACATCGAGTCCTCGCATGCATTCACTCTATCCGAAACATCTCCGGTATCATTAACATTCTTGAAGTCTCCAATGCAACCAAAAAATCTCCATTCCGTGTGTTTTCAGTCCACCTTGTCGAGCTCACTGGTCGTGCCTCAGCCATGCTGATTGTTCATGACACGTATAGAACCAACACAGCCACCACCAACCCTTGCCGTGAAAAGGCAGACTCCGACCAAATTATTAGTGCCTTTTTAAAATACGAGTCCACAAATGAAGCTGTGTCCGTTCATCCACTAACGGCTGTGTCTCCATACAACACCATGCACGAAGATATCTGCCATCTTGCTGAGGACAAACAAGTTGCCATGATATTGGTTCCCTTCCACAAGGAACCCAATGCTGATGGTTCATTGCAAGGGGAAAACCTTTCCGTCAAAGAAGTCAACCAAAACTTGTTAGACATGGCACAATGTTCGGTTGGCATACTTGTCGATCGTGGACTAGGCTCGTCCATTAAAAGCTCATCAAATATATCGATTCATGGAAAATCATGGCTCCGCTTAGCAGTGATATTCATTGGTGGGTTTGACGACCAGGAGGCGTTGAGTTATGCATGGAAAATGGCAGGGACACATGGCATCTCCTTAACTGTGGTACGGTTTCTTCCGGGTAAAGATGCGATACTACATGATGTGACTGTTGGTGACAACAATGAAGATGATGATTTCGCTAGTTCAATAGATGGCGATAATGAGAAGGAGTCTGATGACGAGTACGTGAATGAGTTTAGGTTCAAGACAATGAACGATCAATCGATAAGTTATCATGAGAAACTAGTCGACTCAAGTGATGAAGTAGTGGAATCTATAAAAACAACGTATAGTGATTATGATTTCTATATAGTTGGACGTGGACGAAGAGTGAGGTCACCACTAACAATAGGTCTATCAGAGTGGTGTGAGAATCCAGAGCTGGGACCAATTGGAGACTTATTGGTATCATCTGATTTCACAGCACATGCATCAGTTTTGGTAACGCAATCTGTTGCTTATAATTTGAGAAGTGGGTCACTTCTTCATAGGGGAAAGTTCGGTCAAAAGAAATGGGTTTCACCGATTCTAAATCCTTACTATAAAGCCTCTGTCGAACGGCACAAGAAGGAAAATGTTGATTGATGGAATTCATTTACATGAAAGATGATGATGATGAATGGATGGAACTGCTTGACTTGATCTTACCAATATTTTGGTAAGGCTTCTTCAAGTAATGTTTTGAAAGAATATCTTTTAGAAATCAATAATTACAGGTAGAGCTATCAAGGAGTTATTATTAGTTTGTGTATATATGAATTTAGAAAGTATTGTTTAAAAGCAATTGTCTAATTGAATGAATAGCTGTTACCATCAAATTACAAAAAAAATTAAAAAAAAAAATGTTTATATAGTATTAGAAAATGTTTATTTTTTAAATTACTAACACAAATTGTTTAAAAAATAAACATTTTCTAATACTATATAAACAATTTTTTTTTTTTTTTTTTTTTTTGTAATTTGATGGGAAAAGCTTTGTTCGGTATAGTTGACTATTCACACCAAACAGACGACCCGATATGAATATTGTTGATATGGATACTTGGGCAGGTGCCCGGTATAGATAATATTATCCATACTGGACAGTACTTGGTATGAATATGGTACAAATTACGGGTCGACCATACTGAGCACCTGCCCAGCATGAAAAATATTTTAATTTCAGAAAAAAAAAATTAAATCAAAATATATATAATTTAATATTATAATAAAACCAATAATATTCAAACATGTGATATATATAATTTAATATTAAATAAAAATTTAAATTACATCATCTAATGTTAATGTAAATCACCTAAAGTTAACGTACATAATTTAAAATCATTGTATATTGTGAAATATTATAACAACTTAGTACATAATCCTAAAATACAATATATTTTATTAGTCAAGTAATAAATGAGTTTAATGTATTTTTTAAAGTTAGCAGCTTATTGATAGGTCGAGATGGTGAAACACTAACCATTACTTTCTTCACATAAACACGCCAATAATCTAGACCAAACTCGAGGTGATGAACTTTAGCATAGGGGTCTTTGAGTCAATTTCGCTTCCACCACCACTGTTCCTCTACCCATCCAGTCTAATAACTTGCAGTGGTTGCCACTCGATCCACCAACTTGACTTGAGGAACCCCGAGATATGGACTATATATGCACAAGAATTTAAATATTTATTCCTATTAAAAATTTTAAATAATTACATCTATATATGAAATTAAATTGAAACAATAAATAATATAAATTTCATGAATATTTACCTTAGTCAAAAGTTCAGCAAATTTAACACTTTTACTAACTCTCATTAGATTTGAGTCACTTGAATATTGTGTCTGCAAAAAAAACTAAATAGCATTGTTATGAGGAAACATGGATATCGGAAAAATGTTTATGAAAATTTTAACAAAGTTTCCCCTATTTTTCGACCTTACCAAAAATTTAGTTTACCCGTAATTTAAATAGCAAAATAATTTCACAACAGGTGAAACTACTTCAAGGACTCTATCTCTCCGCAAACATATGCACAAACAATATATATACACATATTGTAAAAAATATAAAAATATAATTATACTCATTAACATTAGATGTTTACAATCTATCCGAACATAACCATAACAACAATAATACATATACGATATCCAGTAAAATCCATAAAACACAAAATCATAAATTGAAACATCGAAAATAATAAAATTATAAAGCTCATACCTTATTGATAGAGAAAACGATGGAAGAGGAGTAAATTGGCAAAGATAATAGTCTCAAACGGTGGAAAAGCAGTAGATCGGTGAATACGATGGTGTCGAATGGCATCAATCCTCAGTAACGGTTGCAAAAGAAAAAATAAGTAAAAAAATGAGATTTAAAAAAAAAAATGACGGTCGAACTGTCACACCGACGATCGGAAGGCAGCCAGCCGTCCCGTAGACGAAAGAAGAAGAAGAAAAAAAAAAATGAGAAGAAGAATAAGTAGAAGAAAAGTAGTAAAAGAAGAAGAAGAATAAGAGATGACTCACCGACAGCAGTCGACAACGAAGGCGATCAGCGATGACGGCGATCGGCTACTGAAGCGACATAATAGGTGGGGGTGGCTAAGGTTTAATGAGAGAGAAGATGTGAGAGAAAGAGATAGAGAGAGAAAGAAAATGGAGAAATGAGAAGGGAGAGACGGGCTACCGAAATGATACCCAGATTATCCATATTGGGTGGGATCGCCCGGTATGAATAATCTATTTTATATTTTTTTACACATACTATAAGGCTCGTTATGGATAATCATTAATTTATCCATACTGGACTAGCAATGTCAGATATGGATAAGTGATTTTATATTTTTTTAAACAATAAACATAAGTTTATCCATACCAGACCAATCGCACCCGATATGGATAAATGACTTTCTATTTTTTTAATAATAAATATAAGTTTATCCATATCAGGCATTAAGGATCGGGTATAGATAAGTGACTTTATATTTTTTTAATAATAAACATAAGTTTATCCATACTATGCATTAAACGCCCAATATAGATAATCACTCATCCATACATGTCCAATAGTGGCTGATATGGATAAGTGACTTTCTATTTTTTAATACTAAACATAAGGTTATCCATACCGGACATTAAAAGCCCGATATGGATAATTGACTTTCTATTTTTTTAATAATAAACATAAGTTTATCCATACCAAATATTGAAGGCCCCGATATAGATAATCAATTATCTATACCTAGCTAACAGTGACCGGTATAGATAAATGACTTTCAATATTTTTAATAATAAATATAAGTTTATCCGTACCGGGCATTAAAAACCCAGTATGGATAATTCCATCTAATTTTTTAAAAAATACTATAGTGTTATCAGTATGAATAATCCAGTATCGTTTTGCAATTTTCTTGTAGATTTAATATGACTTAATAGGTCTGCATGGTTAATTACATAGATTTAATATGACTTAATAGAAAATTTGACTGCATAGTTTGAAAGATTATATCATTAAATCAATTTCTTAGGAATGATACAATGTGATAAATTTCTTGTTGAAACAAAGCTTTGGAAAAAAAAAAAAAAATCCCAAAAAACCCTGTGTAGTTTGAAAAAAATATTCATGTTACCACCTTAATTTTATTATCGTCCAAAATTCTCCCTACAGTTACAAGTTAACGGAAAAGTTTAAGTCAGACATGTGCAAAGGAAAAAAGATGTAATTACCCCTGGTATTGATATTTTAAATGCAATTCACACTTACCAAACATGTGCAAATTGGCAAAAGATGAAATTGCCCCTGGTTATAATATTTTAATTGTAATGACCAAATTACCCCTTAAGATGACCGTCAAAGCAACAACTCTTTGCACACAAATAAAAACTCATCCATGCAGCAATACAACATCATCCTCTCTATCACCAAACTCAATGAAAATCCAAAAAAATAAAGAAAAAGAACTCAAATATTTGTCGCTGTTTTCAAATCCCTCACAAAACTCTATCAAAACTTTCTCACTCTTTTCAAATTTCTATCACTAAACTTTATCAAAATTCCCAAAAATACAAAAACCCAGTTGATTCATAAAGAACCCACATTAACAAAAAAAAAACCCAACAACCCACATTAATAAAAAAAATCCAGTTGATTCAAAAACAACAATTAGAAATAAAAACCCAAATGATTCAAAAACACAAACAAAAACTCAGCCTTCTTTGAGCATACAGTAACACAACACCACCCTTTCTCTCACCAAACTCTCTGTCAAAAACAGCAACAACTACTTATTTAACAACAATTAAAGTTGATTCAACTACTTATTCAGGAACAGTAGCTAATGCAAAAACAATAACAACTACTTATTCAAAACAAAAACAAACCAAGACAATTTATATTGAAAAAAAAAAGTAAAATATCAACATATATGATTTTTCAAACCATTCATCACATTTAAACCTATTTCAACATGTAATATATAGTTTCACACTACCAATTAAACTTTTCCAAACTTAAATTTAAAACCCCCAAATTCTTATGGCGTAAAAGTCAAGAAGAACAGTTAAAATCGAGAAGCAAATGGACGGTCATTTTTTTTTTGGAGTAAAAGCAAGTGAATGGTCTTTTTTTTTTTTTGAGTAAAAGCAAGTGAATGACGGTCTGATACTCCCCACTTAGTGATTTTGATATTTTAATATCTAGTCCACTATATTCATAACGTGTCGCCTCCCTACCATTCATCATTTTTAATTTTTTTTCCTTTTTTGTTTTTCATGTCTAATTACCTTAATGCCCTTGCAGCCAAATAAATATTAAGCGCATTTTCCTTTTTGTCCCTTAAGTCAAACGGTCAATCAAATCAATCTAACGAAATCTATTACCATTAGGGGTGTTTTTATCCTTTTACATATCTAGAAAGGGTAAGGGGGATTTAGGATAAAAATAAAATCATAAGTGATAAAATAGATATTTTTTCAAACTACACATGCTTTTTTTCGGAGTATCCCAAAAGAAAAAGAAACAAAGCTTGCGGAAATCTATTAATTTGCAAAAGAAGGATTTTAAAACATAGCTTTTTGTTGCTGCCCAGGATCGAACTGGGGACCTTTAGTGTGTAAGACTAACGTGATAACCACTACACCACAGCAACATCACGGCCAGGATTGCATTATAATTTAGTATAATTGAATTGGCTTTCTAATTCAACAGAGTGAATAGCTTTTAAATGATGTTATCGAATTAATTTTCTAACCCTTTTGCTTCAACTAAAGTGAAGACTGTATGCACATATATCAATCAGGATACCAAAAAGCAAAGATTACATACAAGGATTGATACCCGATATTTCATTGTTTCCAACTCTAGGCAACCGGAGAAACTCATGTATATATCTGAAATATATACCCATTCATTGCTTTTTTAACGACGTTTAGCTTCCGTAATGGTTAATAAGCAAAAACGTTAGATAAGAATCATAATGTAACTATTAGGCTAATTCATCTATTCATTCAAAAAATTGTAATGTAACTATTAGGCTAATTCATATATTCATTCAAAAAATTGTATGCAAGTAAACAATAACTACCCAATTATATCACAACTATAGCATGTAATAAGCTAATAATATATTAGGTTGTAAAGATAGCCACTACTATGTAAGTCAATACTCAGAAAAAAAAAAAAAAGATAATAAATATAAAAAACCAGACGTGAAATTAAAACAAGGTTGACTTAACAGTCTAACTCGGGTTCAAATGGTAAGAATCCTAATTCTATAAATTAGATATATTACTATAACCTATAACTAAAATAGGATGTATCAATCCACGTAATAAATTCAGAAGATTAATATTTCTGTGAAAATTCTTACATATTATTGTTAAAGTCTTTTTCAACAACTTTTAAATTATAATTTTGCATCTTAAAGCAGCAAAACAATTTATTTTGAGTACTGCGACCATGAACTGAAAGAGTACTTAGACGTGCTTAGGTTGAAGATAATGGCCAACTAATTGTGTCAATTAATTGTCCCGCGCAACAAACCACCTAGAAGAATCAAATCAAATTTGACTCACACAACAATATATATATATATATATATATATATATGTGTGTGTGTGTGTGTGTGTGTGTGTGTGTGTTAAATGAGCGTAGCATCTTCCAACTACTCCCATCAATTCAGCAACCACGGCTGATCCTGCCGAGTATCTGTGACACAAGCAGTTGAATGATTCCCAAATTGCGAAACAGATTAGACGTACATGTCAAATCACACAAACTGCGTAAGAATTACGATACACTTAAAATTGACGTGAGTGTACATTAAGAAAGAAAATGATCACAAAAATCCGTCCTCTTTGAATCGCGTAGGTCATAGGCTATACAGGAATAAAATTTTAATAAGAATATTAAAAAAACGAAAATATCACGTAAACAGGAAATATGTATTGCCCAATCATCCACGGATCAAAATGATTATTACACTTTCTCTCACATTTATAATAATAATTCAAAACTTATCATACGGACTTACAAATATATAACGCGAAAATTTTTTTCCTCCCCATGTTATAGGAGTAATTTTCAAGCCATAAATATTATATTTAATTTCAATAGATCATCAAACATTAATGTCGATAAAATTTTTAATTAACTTACAATTATATCAAAGGAGACACATAAAGAATACAAATTATTATTTGAAAAGACAAGTTAAAATAGATAAAGCAAATACTTGTGGAAAATAAGTGATCGGTAGACAAAACGATAACGAAAATAGAATACTCGGATGCTCAACATAAACCTTATTCGACCCATGTCATGTTTTTTTCCCAATTTATTAGCAATCTCAGCCTATTTGTCGCACAGATAAAGAATATAAATTATTATTTGAAAAGACAAGTTAAAATAGATAAAGCAAATATTTGTGGAAAATAAGTGATCGGTGGACAAAACGATAACGAAAATAGAATACTCGGATGCTCAACGTAAACCTTATTCGACCCATGTCACGTTTTTTTCCCAATTTATTAGCAATCTCAGCCTATTTGTCGCACAGATAAAGAATATAAATTATTATTTGAAAAGACAAGTTAAAATAGATAAAGCAAATACTTGTGGAAAATAAGTGATCGGTGGACAAAACGATAACGAAAATAGAATACTCGGATGCTCAACGTAAACCTTATTCGACCCATGTCACATTTTTTTCCCAATTTATTGGCAATCTCAGTCTATTTGTCCCAAGTTTTAAACAGAACAATCCACTGGGCCTCAACTTCCGTAGGCCATCCAGGCCTGAACGTGTCCACCCATAAATTTCACGATGGCGCAACTTAAAAAAAAAAAAAAAATTCAGTAGACCCCAAACAAGCTTTCTTCCAATCTTGATTTTGTTTTCATCCAAGTTTTTGGAGTCAATTGAGGGCAGCCATAATTTGATGGGACAGGTAGAGCTGATCTTTGATCCATAGAACCTTCCGATTACAAATCATCATCTTGTTGGTGGCATTAGTACTGAGATTGTCTAATATTTGGTTTCACTTGTTTTTTGTCTCCATGAATAAAGCTACCTATACTGGCTCTTCTCATCTTTGGTCACCTTTTTTTTTTTAATACCTTTTTTGAAACTATCTTCGATGGTTTGTTTAAATAAAAAAAAATTAAAAAAAAAAAAAAAACACCTGTTTATTCCTTGATAGCTCTCCATTTTTTGTCCTGTCCCTATTCAAGATTCCATTTTCCTCACAGTTATTCTTCACGCTAAGCATGTTGTTCGCCCAAAAAATATGCTATTAAAAGCCACATTGAAGAACCAAAACAACATGACAGTGACCCACTAGCTTTCTCCAAACACTTAACATAGACCAAAATTTCGTTGATTTCTCCTAAATTAAATCCTTTTTCAGGATTTGTCTTATTTCTTCTGTCGTTTTTCCTTTTTTTTTTTTTTTTTTCCCTTTGGTTGTACTTCAAACCTATCAAAACCGCACATTTAAATTTTGTTAAAAATTTCAAAATCGTCCGTTTAAAATAATAAAATAGATTCCATAACATATTATAAAGTTGTGTTAGGCTGGCCTTTATTGGTTTTTCGTGCATGAACAAAAATTCATATTTATCTCATGCCAAAAAAAAAAAGCTTTGCTTGCATGTGTTTTAACTCACATGTGAAATTCCACTTCTTTTCATGCATTCGATATCGTGGGGAGAACCAAAAACCCTTTAAAGTAAAATAACATTAGCATACTCCTAGTTTTTCAAACAAAGGTGAAATGCCAAATGCCAAACATGGCACATTCATTTAGCAAAGTGACATAGGAATATACGCCTTCATCAATGGTGACACTTAATTAAAGGTTTCTAATAAAGATATCTTATATATAATTAAAAAAAAAAAATCTGACACCAATGGTTTAGCTAGGGATCTATCTGGATACGGTGAGATGAAACATGTATGTGCCACTGAAAAATCAACACAATTTCTCATTAGACAAAAAATATATATATAATATCTTCCAAAAAAAGGAGAAAAAAAAAACAAAAACAAAGACACAGAAATCCCATATGCGAAATGTGAAGCCGCAAAAGTGCAAATCTGGAACCAGTAAATATGCAATATTCTTGCTGGATGTGATTACACAAAAAGAATAAAGTAACTAATTTTGGATGTTGCGGTTCATACACATTGATTCATAAACTTGTATAGACGTTATTCCAAATCTTTAAAGCATCTTGGCTTGAACTCTCGTTCAAGTAAGTTCCTTTAGTACTTAAAATAGGCAGGCATCAAACTAGATTTCTAGATGCTCCCTTAAAAAACATACACCACATTAATCCATTGATCATTTTGACCTAGTAATTTAATATACAAACCCACACTTTTTTAAAGGTATAGGAATCATCTTGACTCTTCTTAAAGGTTTTGATTGTGATGTATAGTATCGTTTTCTATAGTTTCTAATTAAAATTTCATGCTCTTACCAAAAAGAAAGGGGAGTATTCTTGTAACTTCTGATGTTAGACAAGCAGTTTTGATCAATTATATTTGTTTTACAAAAGGAAAAAATATATGTATTTATATTACTTTCATTGATATTTTAAAAAAGTAAGAAGGAACGGTTGTTCGTGATTGAAAGGATATAAATCTAATCATATCAAGAATGGAAGTTATATTGGAAATAGATTATATATATATATATATAATTTTTATGTTTGATTTTGTTTAAGTCAGGGGTTTGATGAGATCTGAAAAAATCAACATCTATAAATATAGTAAAAAAAACAATTATTGATTCATTGATCTCAAACATATTTTAATATGTTTTTAGATTAATAATTAGCGGTGATGATTGAACCCTTACATTTGCATTGCTGCCCCCCGATTCCAAAAGAGATTTTTCACTCATTAGAATATAGAACTTTATTTATGAAACTTGGATCCACAAACGCAATGATTTGTAATCATAGACCAGTCATTCCAAACATCAAAGTCAAGAAAAGCAAAATCTTAAATGTGTGCCAAAATTTATTTGCTTTGCTATTTTAGTCTTGACCCTTCCACATAATGGAAGTCATCATTAGAACGTATGTCTAACTGATCCCTCTTTCTCTTTCTCTCTCTCTCTCTTTTTTTTTTTTTTTTCTTTTCTTTTCTCCTCTGGTCATTTCCAAAATAGATTTTTTATTTTCATTTATTTATTTCGCAACAACAATTGCAATTTATGCCTCTTTGCTGCACTTATTTTCAGTCTTTGAAATTTTTAAACATGCAATCCCTTTGAGTATAAATGATTTTGTATCACCCCATCTATTTTAATTATACTGTTCAAATTTCACCAAATAAGTTTTACAAGTTTTATATTTATATGGGTAGTTTTCTCTCTTATTATAAGAGTTGTTTCCCTAGTTAATAGTGATTAATTTGGATATGTTCTAAAAAACCTCTAACTCATTCCGTATTAATTCCAGAAAATAAAATTTCTATTTTTATTTTTATTTTCTCACACTTGACAATTGCACAACATTTTTTTTTTGTTGGCATCATCGTCTTAACACTGTCATTAGTAAAATACATTATTTTTTTATATGAAAAATTATCATGTTGGCATCATTTTGACTTTTAAAATTATGAATCGATCATTAGAATTAGTGTCATTCCTCATTCTACACTTAATTTAATGTCTGTTTGTGCAACAATATAGACGAATTACAAATAAATATGGACTATCAGATATATCAAACAGCAAAAGGTTTTCGTTTCATTAGAATCATGACACACGAACTAAATAAGGAATGATTTGTATCCTATGCATAAATATTAAGGGTTTTATTATAGTATTAAAATTAGCATAACTGTTGGATTAAAAACGAACTTTTAAAATGAGGTGTTTTAGCACATAGGTGGATAAATAATCATAATTTGAGCCCCTTATTTATGACATGTTGCATTTGTTCATTACCTATAATTTAGAAATACTAATTATGTTTAGAAAAAAAAAAAAAAAAAAACCGTTTAAAAATTTGATGCTAGATTGAAACGCACCCTAATTTTAGTTTTTTTTTTTTTTTTTTTTTGGGATTTAGTCAAAAAATATTATTCCAAAATTTTTATAAAAAAAAACAAAAAAAAACTTTCATGTGAAATTAACGTCATTTTAAAAATATTAATCTATAATTACTTTATATTTATCATGGAAACGCATAAGTTCTTTCCATAAATATTTATTTTCATCAATAAGATATTTCTGAGTTGTAGAACACAAATATCGAATATTAGACTTTTAAACATCTATGATAATTATATGTCGTATCTTCAAATGTATGCCGTGCTATATTGACTAAAATATTCTCTTGTACCAAAATGTTAGTTCTCTAAATGTCTAACCCACTTATAAGTTACAACAGTTTCAAAAAAAAAAAAAAGTTAACCAACTAAAATGTAAAAGAAATCAAAACAAAAGTAAAAAAATTATAACGCAACTTCTACGTTCAAACTGCTATTTATAATCGAGTCTTGAAGTGAGTGCCAACTCTCATATTCTTTCTTCGTTTTTAAAATTTTGAGTATTCTTCCTATTTGGTGGATCAGATTTTGAAGAAAGATTGTGTGAAAACTAATAAACCATTCACACTTAAACATATAAATTCCAAGTTTAACTATCTTATCGAATTAAAATATATTACCCAAAAAGATTTTTTAATAATAATTCTTATATTAGTTATAAAATTCCTCATTAACAACCGTTGAAATCAATTCAAAAATTACCGTGAAAAAATTTTATTGGATAAGTTATCCAAATCCATAAATTTTATATCATTATCAAATTTTATTAGGGTCAAAGTTAAATCAAAGTTTATAAAAGTAAAATAAAATCAACAGGATATTAATTATTTCATGTTTTGAACTTCACCGATCACCGTATCTCATCCTCTTATATTAGGCAATATGAAAATAGCTTATAATTATATACTTATGATTTGTCGAACAGATACACATGACACAGCAATTATTTCAATCAAGGATTTTTTTTTTTTTTTTGGCTTTTTTTTTTTTTTTTTTTTTTTTTTTTTTTTTTTCTCATTTTAAAGAGTCTTTTCTTTTCTTCTTATTTTACTTTCCAAGCCTATCTTCTTTCGCCAGTTTGAACCAAAATGCAAAAGATATTATTTATGTGACTAAATATACCTCAATCGCTGGCCCTTTAGGTTCAACAGTCACTCCCTGAATTATGGATAAATGAAATAAAAAAATGTCATATTCATTCTACAGTCACCAATTGATTTTTTATTACAAAACTTCATGATTAAGCTAACGTTTGTTTTTTTTTTTGAAACCGGTTTTCATCGGTAGAAGAAATACAAACAGGAACCATACAACCAGAAACCATACAAGAACAGAGACAGCCTTTACAATGTGACAAGACCAGAAACACTCCAGAGCTGGAGGAAGATCATTGGTGGACTAGCACTGAATTAAGGCTGAATTGGCCATAGGCCAACTAGCAGAATGGGTTGACATTACAGTGAATGCCTGGGTGAGGTCAGGTCATAGTCCAAACGTGTAAGGACAACGGACTAAGGACAAGGTTGAGGAAAGGTTGTTGATTTAAAGGGCAGAGGAGTTTGATGGTCACATTCTTAAGCCTAGTTTGATAAAACTTGTTCAGATAAATCTTTTAAAAATAATTTTTTTAAAAATAAATATTTTATTATTAAAGTTTAAAAAATTTATTAATTATTTGATTATCAATTAAAAAAATATTTTAAATTATAAATTTATCAAAAATAATTAAATAACTTTAAAAGTATAATAATATTAATAAGACTATATTAGACATTTCAAATTTTTTAAAACCTCAAAAAGATCTACTTGAAAAAACTCAAAATTTGGTATACGTTTGGTACAATTTATCTACTAGTCAATAATATTTTTTAATGTTAAAAGCTCTACTTGATTTTTTTTACATCGTTTAATTGATATCCTAGTAGAACTTTTGGGAGATTAAAAAAGCTGAAAAATATATTTAGAGAAACTCAAAATTTAAGCTTTTTCAAGTATATCTTTTTGAATTTTTTTAAATATTAAAATATTTAATATATCCTTATTTTATTTTATTAATATCTCTATGCTCTTATAATCCTATTACACTTTATTTATAAACATAAACACATAACCTCCACTTTCATTCACTTTTTATTTTGTAAAAACATCTGAAAACTCATTTTTAACCAATAAGTTTTCTATATTTTATGTTTTTTATTTTTTTTTTCAATTAGTTTCGACTGATAAACACATAGCCTCCACTTTCATTCACTTTTTATTTCGTAAAAACATCTGAGAACTCATTTTTAACCAATAAGTTTTATATATTTTATGTTTTTTTATTATTTTTCAATTTGTTTCGACTGATAACACATAGCCTCCACTTTCATTCACTTTTTATTTCGTAAAAACATCTGAGAACTCCTTTTTAACCAATAAATTTTCTATATTTTATGTTTTAAATTTTTTTCAATTGGTTTCAATTGATAATGCATTTTTTTGTTATTGGTTCATTGATATGTATATATATATATCAACGAACTAATAATGAATTGCAGTATATATATTGCAATCGGTACAGGTGAAAAAAAAAAACAAATTTTTTTTATTTCTTTTGGAAAAAAATAGAGAAATAAAATCAGCTAACAAGTCTGAAATGGGTAGAGTGAACTTTACGAGAATCATGAAATGGATAAAGAAAAAGTGAAGAAGTACAACCTTTTTATTTCTTGAGACTAATTAAACCAAAAGTGGAAAAATTGAAAAAGAGTAATAAAAATTTTACTATTACTACGATTGATTAACTTTTTATGGTTGAGATTGAAGCAATTACATTTTTAGAATAAATAAATCATTTCTTCATTTCATGTCCTTTTTGTTAAATTAATAATCTAAAAGTACTTTAAAAATAATTGAACCAAACCATTTATATTTTAAAATAGCTTTTTTAATTAACAATAAAACAATCAACAACTTTTTTCTGAAAGATTTATTTCTAAAAGATCAACCTCTAAAAGATCTATTTGAAAAACTGTACAAATGAAGTTTTGAACTTCTCCTAGTGGACTTTTTTCAGTATTTTTTATTATTCAAAAGCTTTATTATGATGACAATCAAATAACACAAAAAAAAAAAAAAAGAAAATCAAGTAGAGTTTTATGTATTGTAAAAAAATTTTTAGTCAGTAGATGAGTTGTATTGAACATAATCATCAATGTATGAAGTTGTTGGCTTACTGCCCATTGTATAGTCACCAAATGTATTTATTCATGATATATAGTCACAGTGGGTATAATATAAAGGTTTTGATATTCATTCACTGGTCATTACCATTCGATTCTCATTGATATATTGCAACTTTTATTTTAGAATTCTATGGTTGAGTATGCTTTAAACATTGGGAGTATAGAATCAAATAATAAATAATTTAATGTCCATTATATAGCCACCATCTAATTTTCATCGATATATGATGGCTTTTATTTCGAAACTCCATATTTAAACATGTTTAAGTGGGAGAAGTATAAAGTACTTAAGTGACCCACCAAATATCTTATTCTCTCAAAAATTAACATCTTATTAAATGTTATGTCGGTGTTTCATATGTAACTAAAATTCCATTTTTTGTCTATAGCGATTGGACTTACCCGACTTGTGTCTCTCAACGCGTAACTTCCCAACTCCACAATCCCATTAGGTTACCCGCCTTCAAATATTTAACCGACACATGGATCGTGGTTGATTTTATTATTGACATGACAAAATTACTCTTTGTCATAAGTATCACAACCCTCAATGATTAACGAAATGAAGAAGACATCAAGTTCATCCTTGAGGGCAAATAACCTTAAATCCAACTGAGAGAACGAAACCAACCAACCTAATCTCGATCAATCAATGATCGCATTTACCACGTAGAATTACTGATTTAAATGACTCGCCATTCACATTTGATGGATCGAAGTCAATAAATAAGTCAGGCCCTCCACACAGGCACTCAATCCTCAAGTGGACCTTGGAGCTTTCATATCTCAATCTACGTGCAATCACATGCATGGATGGTTGAGAAACTTTCAAGTCATTTGCTTTTGCTTGTTTGACCCATTCAGAATCTTTCATTTAAAATGCCAAATTGAGGCACTTTAACATGGTGGTTGTTACTGTCACACAACTACTATTATTTGTATCTAATTCTTAGGCTGATTATAAGGTGAGTTCAATTGTTTATATAAGAAGACAAGCGGGTCCATTCTCCGACATCGTATTGCGCACGAAACTAACTACCAAAACCGAAAGATTGTTGGTTTCGATTAAAATAATATTACAAAGATTTATCTTTATAAAGCTTAGATTAACGGATCAGGACATCATGAGAGTTTAAGTGGTCCGAAAATTCACTATTATAAATAATGGATAACTATTAACGAAAAAAATAATATGAAATCAAAATTTTATCAACAATTTTAAATTGTTATAATTTTAAAATGTTTAAATATTATTCGAATTCATAATTTTTTTTCCCAACTTCCTCCTTATCATTCTAGTACATCATTAAATATTAATCATTCTAGTACATCTTTGAATATTAATAGTTATCAATTGAGATTGAAAATCAAGGAGAATCAAATTCTATTGAAAATAAAATTAGGAATAGAAACTCAATTTATTGAATGGAATAATGAAATTAAGTTCTTAGTTTAATGAGATTTGATTTCTAATTATATGTAGGATCCCCATACTTTGATTATTAATAATTGTTAGTAAACATCCAAATTACAAAATAAGAATTAATATCCTAATAATTCCCAATTAATAAGCCTTTATAATGAACGAAAGTACTCAACGGAAAAGGTTGCCGATCATCAACATAACTGTAATCAGACGTGATAATGATTTAAAGTCGAGGGTCCAAAAAAAAAATTGTTTTTTATACAATTGTTTTTTTATTTATGGAATAAATTAATAAAATGAAAATCAGTAAAGTAATATTTCGATGAGGAATCAGTCAACACTTGACGCGGTCCCGCTGTCAATTAAACACTAACTTGTCTTTCTATGTTTTTTATACAATTGTTTTTTTATTTATGGAATAAATTAATAAAGTAAAGTAATATTTCGACGAGGAATCAGTCAACACTTGGCACGGTCCCGCTGTCAATTAAACACTAACTTGTCTTTCTTTGTTCCTCAATCGAAAAGCAGAAGCGGCTCCATCTTTTGATGCATTCAAGGTCAACTCCGTTTTTTTATCATGTAGAACTTTTTTCCTGTCTTTTAACATTAACGCGTTACGTGGTGGAGCAAAACAAGCACGCCATCTCCTACGCGGACTGGTTTGTAACATGGTTATATTAAAATGTATTTTAAGAATACAAGATAAAAATTTAAAATTTAAATAAATAATATCAATTTACAAATAAAATACTTTGATTCAACCCATCAATATTTCAAATTCAATTTGCTGTACCACAATAGATAATATTTTGAACAAATTTTAATAACTAATTTATATTTATTTTAATATATAAATTTTATATTTTAAATTATATTTACTTTTTTATGTGAAATCCTAATTCTTCAAATATTAAGATTAAATATTTGAGTTTTATTATTATTATATTAAAATATAAAATATATAAATAAACTTTCTTGATAATAGTTTTTATATTTTGATTATAAAAATAATTATTTTAATTTATTATTAATGACCGATTTTAATAGATTTCGAAAGTGTTTTGAGTCTCAAAGTAAGAACGTAAAAAACTAAAAAAACCGGCAAAGAGAGTGGTAGCCTCTAGAGTATAATGATGCAACAAATTTGAATGTGCAATCTATGTTTGACAAGTCCTTTCAATTTTGCTCGCGAAAATGTCAAAAACGTGTTTATATTATTGCATGATTTATTTATGTCACAGCCTTTGGTCCCATGCTGTAACAGGTCGCACTATTTGATGGGACCCTTCTTGATTTGATATTTCTCTGGATTAAATATTTATCTGTTTTTTATTCAATTTTGATAATCTCAATAGATTTCAACGTTTCTATCAAAGCTAATATAAATGGGGAAAAAGTTATATTTATGAGGTTCAATTCAATGAGTAGTTATTATATTTTCTTAAAATTATTATACTTTTAGGAATTGAAAAGTATTAATGGATTGTTAAAAAATTTTATTTAAATTTATATTTAAATAATATAATATATAAATTATCATTATTATATAAATTATGATGTGATATAATAATTAATATAATATTAAAAAATCACATACCACTAAGGTTGGGTAATTATCGTTTGCTTCAATTTTCTTAGAAAACAAATAAAATTGACAAAAATTCAATTTTGATATTTAAAAACTGAATATAATAACTTTTTAGAATGAAATGAAAAAAAAATTGATTCGATTTTGTTGGTTTTGATCGGTTTCATTTCATCCCACCTTCTTGAAGAAAGTTTTTAGAGAGATTGTGTGCTACTACGTGTACAATTACGTGAGATGAGACGCCCAAATATGTAGATGATCGGTGGGATAGGTCATTGAAGATGGCGGCCAACGATGAGGTGATGTGCGGCAGTAAGAAAACTGTAATGTGGGTTTGAAGTGATGTGCAGCTGATAGAAATAAATCAGACGAGAAGTTAAGATTTTTGGTTTGGTTTTTTATTCAATATTTTTATTAAAATATCGAGTTTGGTTCGGGTCTTCTTCTGGATGCCCATCTCAACTAAAACCAAAAACTCTCGATTTTCTTTTGAGAACAGAAAACCGAACAGCATCTGCTTCAAAATAGGAAAAAAAACAAAACAAAACGGAACAGCGTCATCTAATGAACCAAAACCGAGATAAACGTGAAAAAATTTGGTCAGTTCCTCGATTTCAATGTTTGAATGCACAGTCATGTAATTGTAGAAATCAATAGTGATTCCAAACCACCATGCAATGGCCAATGTGATGTTAAGTTATGATGAACAAAATATTATTAAAGAAATTAAATAAATATAGGATAATTCTATTCGTTGTTCGTTGACTGGATCAGATTTTAATTAGTCAAGAGCCTGGCGGAAAAAGTTGAAAATAATTTTTTTTATTTTTTTAAACTGAAAAGAAAATATCTTTGTAAGTGAAACAGAGGAAAGCAAATTAAATTGAAATTGCATCTGAATTTGTGAAAGTGGATTTGACTTTGAATTTTCTACTGTGAATCGTAAATTTTTTTTTTTTTAAAAAAAAAGAGCTATACAATTAATGTTAACTTATTAATATATTATTATTTCAAGGACAATAACCATGACTGCGAATATAACAAATATCAAAGATTTGATACAAATTTCTCCCATCTGACAACCTTTTTATCTCTAAAAAAAAATTATTATATGAGCTTTTGTTTCTAAAATAAAAAGGCTGTTATTTTTTTCCTTAAAAAAAAAGACAACCCTGTCAATTTGCTGCTGACGTAGTGATAAGCGTCAGCAACTCCCATACCTTCCTTTGTAATGGGGCATAGGTTCGACATCCCTTAGATCTAATTTGTGTGTCCTCATATTATATAATATAATAATATCTATAATAATAATATTAATATTATAATAGTATTTGATGTCCCATCATTTGTGTGGGTAGCTCTTCCACCCTAGTGTGGGTCTCTCTTCCACCTCCGTGTGGGTAGTTCTCTTCCAATTAGAAGTAGTCTTCCGGGCCGTGCCAGTAATGTCCTATCTCGATTGATCCCGACTGTTTCTGGGCCTGTCCCAATAGAGTTTGTATTAAAAAAAAAAAAAAAAAAAGACAACCCTTTTATTTTAAAAACAAAACCTTCATATAATTTCTCTCAAATAAAAAAACCTTCATATAATAATTTTTTTTTTACTTAACTAGAAACAACGAAATCAATTAGGATAAAATACCATTAAAAAATAACTCTCATATTAAAAAAAAAAAAAACTTATACAGATGAGAGAGCAGTTTACACATGACATAGAGGGGAAGCTCACGATTTTTAGAGTAGAAGGTGGATGTAGAATTCATAAGATCATGAGTGACAAAACTTCTAACTACTGAGGTACTGTCTAAACCATTAACCTTCGAATTCTAATTTTATATTCAGTAATTTATCGTAAAGTAGTATTTTATTGTTAACATTAGACGTTCGAACACATCACTTTTAGCATAACTAGTCATACATTCGATTTACTTGGGTGGGGCAGGGTCTTCACACCAGTACATTTGACAAGTTTTTATGAATATCTTTCTCCCATTACTACACAATCATAAATATGGACAGTGTGAATAATTAGTAATCTGGCAAGTCCTAACAGCCACTCGAACAAAATAAATAAATAACCACACCCATTATATAAGGAACCAATCTAGCATTTAGTAAAATTTAAAGAATTTTAAAATTTTATTATATTCAATCCAGACTTTCAAATTACACAATAAAAAACTATGTTATCTAGATTTTAAATATTTTATTGAAATTTAGATTCATTTAATTTGACATTCTAAATATTTTATTTATTCAAAAAATCATCATTTTTTTTCCCGAGATATCACTTGTAATTGGGATGACTCAAATTTGGATTATTACTATATTGAATGAACATTCTTTATCACTAAGTCACACTGGTTAGTAAGTGAAGAATTTTAATGTCTCCAATAAATTTCAAACATAAGTATGATATATTTATATAAAATATATGAAAATCAATATCTATTATTAAAGTAAAAATCCTTCAAATTTTGATGAATATTACACTGAATGCACCCTAAATTAAGAGATGTATAGAGATAGAGGGAATCTATACTTTGTAATTGTATAATTTTTGCTTTGTGGCAATTAATGGAATATAACCATTTAATGGATTTTCATCATGAGAACTTGGTGCTTAAAAATTGATGATATTTCTTTTATTTGAGCTAGTGCGATATTTGGATTGTTATTATATTTAGTAATTTGTTTTGAACATCACGAGATATTATGCGGCTCGATGGTCAATCGTATCATCAAATGATGCTAAGCCATCAATACCTTGTAATTGTGGTAGAGCCAAAATTTTGTATTTTGTCGAGTCAAACCACAGATGTATATCGAAGTCATAATTTTTTTAATGCGGTGTTTGGATGCGTTTTCAAAAATATTTATTTTATTTTTAAAAGTAAGAATAAAATATTTGCTAATATGTTTTGTAAAATAAAATTTTGAAATTAGAAAACATATTTTTGAAAATTATAACTAAAAATGAAAAACAGATTTTTCATGTTTTTCACCATTTTGAAAATATATTTTCAAAATAAATAATTACTTTTCTGTTCAAAATAAATTGTTACTTTTTCATTCAAATAATTATTTTACTTTTCTTCAAAAACAATGCTAAATATATTTATATCATTTTTTATTTTTAAAAATAACTTTTAAGAAATCCTACCAAACACATTAAATTTCCAAGACATCATTTTTAAAACTTTTTTTTTTTTTCGTTTTTCAAAAATAGTTTTAAAAAACATCATTTTAAAAACGATTTCAAATACATATATTCCCAAGCAAACTTGCAAAAGAAAAGATTAATACTCTTCTAGACAAAAGAATCCACACAAGAAGGGTGATCCTCTATTCAAAAGTCATCACCATATTATCGTGATTTTTTTTTTATATAAAAAATTAATATTAATGTAATATTCTAATAACAACTTGATATATGATATAACTTTTTAATAGAAAATTTTATCGTAAATAAGGAAATACACTAATATTATTTTTTTATGAAAGATAAATGTCATGTGTCATATTGTTATTGGAAAATTACACCAATATCAGTATGACATACCAACAAGCGTTTCATAAAAAAATTTTTGTTAAACACTTGCAAACATTTTATTGGCTGATGGGCTATGACCTTTATGGACTCTCACCTTGACTCGGATTTTTTTTTTTTTTTTTTTTTTTTGGTTTGATACGACCCAGACTAGGAATTAGTTATTTCTTGTTTGGTTTTAATATATTCTATGTACCACCAAATCACATCCATATATTTAAAAAAAAAAAAAAAATCACATCGATCCATTTTTACTTGATAATTAATAATTTTAATATATTCAAAATTAAATAATCTAATAAAGTCTTTTTTTTATATATATAATGAAGTTCTTTGTTGAAAAAAGACAGTAATCTAATTTCAAACACAATGTCAGTATCAAATTAGCTATATAATTAATAAATCTAGTCATTATAAATATCTAATAATATTAATGAAATAATAAATAACTGTGTTTTTTTGGGAAAATTACACTAAAATACCTGGACCAAAAGCATTATAACAGCCATGATGCGAGTTTAGCTAATATTACACTTACATGCCCTTGACCGCATTGACCATCGTTAGTTAAACGACAATCTAAACGTGCAAAGGTATAAATACCTATTTGCCCTTCAGAACCCTATATGTGACTGATAGACAAATTTTTTTTTTTGGAAAGGCTAGTTAAGGTTGCTGTTGAATGACAAAAAAGGTTGCTGTTGGAAAAATAAGATCGTTGGTTTGCAACGGCTAGTTAAGGTGGCCTATTTAAGAGTGAGCTTTGGGAGGATGAATATTTGAGTTACATAAATTCCTGGTTCTCTTTTCTTCTTCTTCTTTTTTTCTTTTAATTTTTCAGTTCATGAGTTACCAGGTTTTTCTTCATCTCAACAGGCATACATGGAGGCTTCCCTTAATAGTAGCAATGAAGTTAATGGAGATGTTATAAAATTCAAGAATAGGTATTGTAAATGTGGAAGGAAAGCAACTATTAAGATATCAGAATCAAAAGCAAATCCATTGAAGTTATATTTTGTATGTGAAAATAAGAAATGCAATTACTTTGCATTTTGGTGTCCAGGAGATGATGAATTTTCGCTTGGCAATAATAGAATCAAGAATGAAGAAAATGAAATAGTGCAACATGGTGGAGAAGATTTGAAGCGTGTGATTTTGAAGCTTGAGAACATGGAGAAACTTAATTAGAAAATGCATGATGATATTCACAATAGGAGGGTGTTTGATATTATAAATATGTTATTCTTTGCCGTTACTATGTTTGTAACCATAGTAGTTGTAACCCGGTTTAAATAAATAAAAAGGAAATATTTAAGGCTACATGCCTACATCTTTTTGTTATTGTACTATATAACAAAAGCATTTGCAAGTCTGCATGTACTTAAGATAAATGTAGATTGTACTCAAGATAAACATGAACAGAAAAATGGCCTAGCACCAATATACTTAAACACATTAGGATAACTTTATCAAATATATACTTGATTGCAATATACATATAAAAAATATAGTTGAATAAAGAAAGGTTCTTCATTGATAATAATAAAGCAATAAACATTCAATGTTGCATATGTACCAGGTTTAATATATGTGATTTGGACCTTGTACATTTGACAACATATATGAATATTACATTTGCAAAAATACAAAAAAAAAAAAAAAAAAACAGTGAACTAACCATTAGCAAGTAAGCTATATAGGTATATGATCACATCTTGTACCAATGTCCATATCTAGATCATAGAGATCATGTGGTCACGTATGACAAACCTCAAAAAATTTTCGCACTACTGTCATATATCCATACCTCCCTATATGTGCCCTTCCAAGCAAAAACAAAGAGTCAATCCTTTTTTTATTAAAAATTCAGCATAGTATCATACTAAAAAAGAAGGCTACATAATGTAACCAATTTATACCCATCCATGCTAGTGAAACTACCTCTTACTATAATTTAACATGTACAGAAAACACTATCACCGATAAGTGCAGTGACAAAAACACTAGCTTTCTTTAGCAACCCCACACAAAAAAAAAAAATTCTTTACAAAAGCCAACATCTCCATTTCTTGAACATCTCCCTTACTTCAACAAGACATGATCTGACAAAACCAAACCATACCATATCATAGATGCAGCTCCAAAAACCAACAACAAATATATATATATATATATATTACTATTAAGTAACTATAGTTTAGAACATACTCAAACCATCATCCAATCCAATTATGGTTCCTCTGCAATAAAATGAAGAAATGAATTGATTTAATTTAATTTTCTTGATTACAATCTTAATTATTTCGAAGATATGTATTTATAATTTATACATACCTAGATTAGATGTGGATTAGGATGGTAATGTTGCATTCAAACTTGATTAAAATGGTGCAATTTGAGTTTGAGCCTGTGACCCCTGAAGATTCATTCTACTTTTTTTGGTTGTCTCATTTATTGTCTTAGAACTTTCTCCATCTGTCATTTGTGCCTATTAAAACAAACGTAGCTTGTTACTAATGGAATTGACATATTCAAAATATTGAAGATGGAAATGGGTTCATACCATCACAGGCTGTGTTGTATTCAGATCTGATTAAAGTGGTGTAGTATGAGTTTGAGTCTGTGACCCTTGAAGATCTATTGTGCTGTTTTTAGATGTCTCATCTGTTGTCCTTAAACTTTCCCCAACTGACATCTTTGCCTACAAAAACAAATGCAGCTTGTTATTAATGCAATTTACATATTCTCCTTATTAAACTTGTGAATTGGTTGATACCATTACAAGCTTCGTTGGTGGCACATTACATGTGTTCCATCTTTTAAAGTTGAACTTCTTCTTTGCGGCAGTCTACTTACTCTGCAAAAAAAAAAAAAAAGTACAAGCAAAGTAATTAACAAATTGTTATGCTGTCACAATACATATAAATTCAATGACTTTTGTATATATACTTTATTTTTGCCTAAAGTATCGGTAGTGGTGGGGCAGGTCCTCACATTATGCCCATATTCTCCACATCTGCCACACTTTCTAGGTTCACTTCTTTTTTCAACTCTTGGCTCATCAGCACTTCTTTTACGTTTTTTTTTAGGCCTTCCAACCATTTTCTTCTTATAAGGAGGTTTAAACTTACCATGTTGGAGTTGTGGCCAACGTTCTTGTCTTGGGATAGGGTTAATGACATTTGAATAAGTCATGACATATGCCTCATTGGTCAAATACCAATCCACATAATCTGATCTTGCAACCTTTTTACTGTAAGCACTGCCAATGGATGTTTACATGGGATTCCAGACAAATCCCACAAACGACAACTGCAAGTGCGATTTTGTAGGTTCACAATCTCATACTTCAGGTCATCTTTCACCTCATACATATATTCTGACGAACAAAGCACAGATATATACCGTGCCTCCTCCATACATTCATTTATCTTTTTGCCTACCATGGGTGGTAAGATTGAGTTCCATTTCTGTGCTTCTTGCAATCTCTTACGCATTCTTGTCATTGTTTTCCTCCTCAAATGTTCAAACATTGGCAATGTAGGCAATCCCCTTTGTTTATCAACCCAAGAATTAAAGCTTTCTGAGATATTGTTAGTTGTATGTGTAGATTTGATATCAGTATCAAACCTATGCAAACACCAGTTCTCCAATGGAATTTTCATCATAAACTCATGTGCTTTCTCATGTAGAAGCTTTAAGTTCTCCATTTCTTTCATGAAGGTTGACTCACTACTTGCATTAGCTGCCTTCTAGACATGTAGACCATGCAGTTGCCCTTTATATTGTGATTGCATGTTAGCAATTAAATGCCTAACACAAAATTTGTTGCTTGCTTCTGGAAAATATTTTTTTATTGCATGCAAAACGCCTTTTTGTCGATCACTCATGAAAGTAATATTTCTTATATCCTCTTCTCTAATGTGCTGATACAAGTTTTCCATAAACCAACCCCAACTTTCTTTTGTTTCACCTTCTGCAATACAAATAGCCACAGGAAAGACTCAATTATTTGTATCAATGCCAACTGTTGATAACAATACTCTAGTAAATTTTCCTTTCAAATGACAACCATCAACTCCTAAAAATGGCCTACACCCAAACATAAATCCCCTCTTTTGGGCATAAAAACTAAGAAAAAAACGTTAGAAAACAACAGGACCATCTAGATGAGGACTAAATGTCTGCATGAATGCAATTGACCCAGGGTTAGTACTTCTAATTATGTGCCCGTACCCATACAACTTGTTGTATGATTCAATGTCTTCTACTTTTGCATTATCTAACACCTTATTTCTCGCTCTATATAAGGTGTATTTTGGAATACTAATGTCATACAGTCTTTGTATTTCAGTTTGCAAGAAAGTAACTTTCACATATGGATGTTCTCGAATCATATTAGCAAACTTGTGTGCAACCCAAGTAGCATTCGCTTCATGATTCTTGTGCACCTTTATGCAAGAATGTCTACTTATAAATGTCTTGAGCTTAAAAGCACCTGAATTATCTACCCTGTTGCCATGGATTCTCCAACCACAACCATCAATTGCACATTTAGCTGTAAACCTTTCTTTTGAATTCTTAATTCTCTTTAACTCAAAACCTTCTTGAACTGCATAATCTCGCATTACTTGCCTAAAGTGACGAAGGCCATTAAACATTTAATTTACAGCTAATTTAATCTTGCCACTACCATCTTCCTCATATGGCACACCATGGGGTTCCTTAAAAGCTGCTCTTTTAACTTGATCAACTTCATCATCACTTGAACTGATCAAGATATGATTGTCTTTGTATGAGAATGATGCTGCATTCGATAAAACTTCATCATTTGATGGAATTGCCCTGTTTGTATTTTCAACCCCTCCACATTCAATATCTTTCTCAGCAACATTTTCAGCTACATGTGACTTGATATCAAATGCGGTTTCACCACCAACCTCTGCATCAGCCTCTACATCAGATATACCTATTTCTTCCATGACATCATCAATTAGTATCTCACATGACTCCGGACCAAGACTTTCATTATTCGATTCCTCATCAGTATTTGAACCAGGATAATACTCATTATCTTCTTCACTAGTATCAGATACAAAAGAAGAAATATCATTTTCATCACTCTGTTCATCATCAGATGATAAAATAAAAAATTCTTCAATAGGTATGTCATCTGCAGGTTTACTATCACATGATTTTGTAGGTGTTTGTGGTGGTGATTGTCGTGGAATGGATTCTTGTAGGGCGGTGTATGATGTCATAGGTAGGAGATCAACATCGAATCTAATACTTTCAATCTCTTGACAAACGAACATATAGAATACCTTCTACAACTGTTTAGTATCAACAACCAACATGCACTCCTTACTCCATGGTAACCTGACCTCAATTTTAAATTTTTCTGAAGGATTTGGGAGGGAAGAAAATGCACACATGTACATATCTGCTATTAAGGCATCCAATGTGTACGTTGAGGGATCATCAACACGGAACTCGACTTGAGTACCCAAAAATTTGGCACTAACTTGTAATGCATCCATCCCTAAAACAAAACAATAAATAAATAAATAATAAAACAAATATTACTCCAATAAAGAAATCTATATATCCATACCAAACAGCAAAATTAAATAAATTAACACCAAAGCATAACAAATTGAATCTAACCACAAACAAAACCAAATTAAAGTTAATGCAATACTCAAGATTTTTCATCTATTAGGATCATCATAACTCTTTACAACTATACTAAGTATAAAAATCATTAACAACTACTAAATTATAGTAACAAAGAAAAAGTAACAATTCTACAATAATATAGTTACTCTATGAATAACAAAATAAATTACAATATAAACTACCAAACAACCATAGATGTTTTGCATATATTACTGTCAAACTCAAGCACCAAAATGCAATTACTTTGCATTTTCTTTATGTTTTGCATATTTCGTATAAACTTTAGGGAACCCCACACACAATAAGAAGATTCTTTGCAAAAGCCAATATCTCCATTTCTTGAACATCCCTCTTACTTCAACAAAACATAATCTAACAAAACCAAACCATACCATATCATAGATGCAGTTCCAATACTAGCAGTAGATATATAAATGAAAAAACAAATCACCATACATATCTGGAACATGAAAAAACACTAAACCCATTACTCATTCATCCCAGAATTTATATAAAAACTGTTTTACCAACCTTTTATCATTGAAAGAGACCCATCTAATAGAAACCCACATCTAAAATCATCAAGAAAATATGAAAAAAAATCACCATACATATATCTAGATACTTTATTACATGAACACACAATCTTCAACAACAAACTTCTTGCAAAATACATCAACTCAATGCTAAAAATACAAGCACTTAGTCAAATGAACATACCTATATCATTCTTCACCACTACATGCAACGTTTTTCCACTTTGTCTCTTCCAATGTTGCTTGTGATTATGATCCAATGTATTGAGTATGGAGGTGTATATATTTACCCGCGAAACAGAGAATGCGGAATGGCGCCAAAGCTTCCAGTAAGGTGAAACCATACTGAAGTGATGTGTAGGGTCAGTGAAAGGTTGAAAAATGGCACATCACTCTGTACGGCTACAATCTTTAAATGCTCCGAATATCTTCTCCAACCAAAATGACTTATGTGCCCTTATCATGTTAAGATTGACGTTTAATTAACGATAGTCAATATGGTCAATGGTATTTAGGTGTTCTATTGACTAAACTCACATCATGGTTGTTATAATACGTTAGGTCCGGGTATTTTAGTGTAATTTTCCCTGTTTTTTTTTTTCATGTGAAGGATCTCTCTACACTTTTCACATATAAATGTTATATATATATATTTTAACATTACATCGACTGAGACCTCATTAAGTTATCACTTTGAAGTGCGACTCGAAAATATGTTTCTAGACAATGGGAGATGTCTGCTCACATAGTGATGAGAAAATTATCTACACAAAATAAAAGTTTTTACACTCGAACCTTGATTTTGGTATTAAAGGTTCCTACCTTGGTATTAAAGGTAGGAATCGAGATGCCTATCACTCGTGCACCCCTCTTGGAGCTACATATAAAGGTTAGATTTAAAGTTAGAGAGTTATCGTCAACTACTATACTGTTTGCACCATACTTGTATTGTAAACTCCTATAAAGTATGTGAAAAGAAAGTGTAAGAACTATTTAAATGAACAGTGTTAACCTTAAAAAAGTGGTAAATAAAAAATATGTGATAAATGTTTTTGATTTAAATTATCAACGTGGGCGGACTTTTTCTTTTTCTTGAGTAGATGGGCGGACCCAATTAAAATAACACAGTTTTCAAAATTGACTCAAATTACTTCATAAATCAACTTACAATCCAAAAAATAAAAAGACATATTAATCGGTCCAGTTTCTCGATCAATGTTGCTTTCCCTTCCCCATTTTAATTAGCAAGGCGGTTGTCCGCGTCTGACGCTAACTCGCCTCCCACTTGAACCCCCACATTCTCCCCATAATTACATCCACTGCCACTCCTCTATCACCGTCCCCCATACCTCAACGCTACGCAATTGGAACAGGTTTATGTTTAACTCCCCGACCGAAAAACCTTAATTAACAAACCAAGGCGAAATTCGTCATTAGCTCGCAATTAACATACCAAACCAAGGTGAAATCCGTCATTCCACGGGGAAAATAAAAAACCTAGAGAGAGAAACAAAAGCGATTTGTTTTGTCTGTTTTTGTTCGAGAGGAAGTGCACAGGAGCAAGACTCGTGGAGGCCTTCTTTTTTTTTTTTTTGGTTGGTTGTGTGTGTTGGTGCGTCGCACAGATGACAGGTGACAGAAATGGCGAGATCGTGTCACTCCTCCTCGTCTCTTTTGCTCTTCCAATGCCCCATCCCCTTCTCCTCTCCATATAAATAACCAATCACTATCCGTGCCCTTTCCCCAATCCCTCTTATTATAATCTCCTTGCTCGCTTCTCTCTTTTCTCCTTTCTATTACCAGCTTCTCTCTCTCTCTCAGTGTCTCCTATTCCAGTCTCTCACATTGCACATTTTATCATATAAAAGAAACGAAATCGACATGGCGGAGGCAGGGAAGGTGTTGTACATAGTGGTGGTCGATGACGTGAATGATGAAGATAAAAATAGACAGATTTCCAAGGATTCGTTTCGATACACGCGCTCCATTTTGCAGAGCACTTTGCAGTTAATGGGCTGCAAAGCCCGACATGCCTTCAAGGTATATAGATAAATATAATTTTTCTTGTCTTTGTTTTTGTTTATTTTTTCTGTTCAATTTAGTTGATTGGTTTTATAATATTCACGTGGACGCTGAAGGCCTGGGCAGATCTGTGACGTGAAATCTCTATATGCGTATGATATTTTGATTTCTGATTTCAACGAATAGGTTATGTTGTTTTGTTCTATGTTTCGCGAAGATGGTACAAATTTAAGTGTTTTTGGTTATTGTTATGATATTTTTGTTTTTAGTTTTTTTTTATTTTGATCTTAGTGGTTATTTGTTATTGTTGTTTTGTTGATGGAAATGGAATGTATTCGAATCGATTTGTCGTAAGTTTATTTGATAGTCGAGAGATTTGAATTTAATTGTTGATTTTGATGCTTGCTTGACTGTACATCGTAGATTTGATTGGTGGGTTATGATTTATGTTTCGTTGAGTGTGTAAATTTCTCTTTCATTTGGGTCTAATTTTTGTTGAGTTTGGGATCTGTGCAATTAGTGATTATGTGATAGTGAAAGCATTTGGAAGGCAGATCGAACCCCAAATTGTTTTGCTCTGCCTTCTGATTACTGTTCCAAGGATAATTTCCTTTCCAGTGTGTCTAAATGTTCGTATTAGTGTTGGTGGGAGAATTCGAGAATTGAGATTTGAAGATTGAACACATTCTGGTATGCAATATCGTAATTGTACACCCCCTAATGAAGTCCATATATGTGGTTATAGAAACTTTGTTTTGCCTGGCCAGTGATTATTTGAGATACGTAATTCACGATGGAATTCATTTGGTTAGGATCAGATTATGTTTGATTTTGTTTTGTTTTGTTTTGTCCTTTACCTTTTTTTTTTCCCCTTAAAGTAATTTACTGCTAGTTGTAAATTGTTGGGAGTGGATTGGTAGTGTCATTATTGAGTTGTTACTTTTGGCTATTGGTTTGGTTGCTGAAATAGTATTACATTACTTCCATCTTACAAAAGAAGTGTGTACGTTTATTGATCGTTTTAGTTTTGCTTTCGTCAGATCAGTCAAAGGGTTTTTGAAATGATAAGAAGTCAACATTATTTCCATCCTCTGCACCATGGAGCGGCAGAGATATCAGGATCAGATTCTTTGAGATCAAAGACTGAAAACGTAGATATTTTTTCCTTTGGTGGTGGCTTGCGCAAAGCAGAGGAGGGCAAGCATTTACTTCCTGAGACAGGTGATGGGAGTATTCCATTTGAGTTGTATAAAAGACGCACTACTGTTGTTGTTATGAGAGAAACTTTCTTAGATGTGGTGTGTGATGCTCTGGCTGAATATAAGTATGTGGGTCCTAAGCAGAGGGCAGATTTGGTTTTGGCATGCAGGTAATGGGAAATATGTTTATTTGCAGTCACTAGTAAACCTTCAACATTTGGAATAATGATAAAATTCATTTTAGAGTTTATTTCCGTTTCATTAGGAATATATATGTTTTCATACATAGTTGCACTAGTTTTTGAGCTTGTGGTAATTACATAAGATATGTAGAAATTTATGCAGCGTTTTTTTCTCTTGTATCTATAATTTAGATTTAGATTGTCGACACAACTTCTAGTGGCTTACCTATGGTGCTCCTGTCATTGAGATTTTGTCTTCATACCTTTTGAGTTTGTTTTATGGATTTTTTTCCCCCCTTGATGATGACATTCTAGTGGCATTGTTTCGAAGTGAGTTATGTGTTCAAACATTTGGTATTACTTTGCTCTTGTGGTTGTCTGCTGCTGTGATATGATGGTTTTGGTGCTTTTATTTTTTTACCTAGGACATTGATCTCTCAGGCCTTCGTTTTACTGTTGATGGAATTGTGTTTTGTTTTTCTGCTTTTAATCAACTTAGGAGGCTTTTAATTAATTTGGATTGAGGAAGCTATCATTATTACCAATTGGAACATGAGTAAAAATATTGAACTGTAGACAAAAGAGGTTTAGAAAAGATTTTGAGAAGCAAATTTGTTTTGCAACCTCAGGAAACTTTTCAGTTTGAGCTATTCTTCATTGGATGTGGCTAAATTGTTGGCCTTATGACATGCACCAGGTTGTCTTTTTGGGATCACTATTTGATTTGGCTTTTAGTGCACTCTGAACTTGGATAAATGAATTTGGTTAATGTTAAGATCACATTGTTACCCTTTAAGTTGTTTGTCATGGCACAAGGTATTCCCTATCTTGTGAAAATGTGTTTGTTTTTCCTTGATGGATCTTGTTTGGTTTATATAGATGAGATGTGATCTTTTTGTTGCAGAATCCGAGAAAGGAAGGAATCTGTAACTGTCCTGTTGTGTGGCACTAGTGGCTGTGGCAAATCTACTTTGTCTGCCTTGCTGGTAGTCTTTTGCTAGTACTAATGAGATGTTATTGATTGAAAAGGATGTCTTATTGTTTTGTACTCCCATCATTGATATTCTAAGAATTTCCTCCACTTGTCATGCAGGGCAGTCGGTTAGGTATTACAACTGTGATATCTACTGATTCTATCCGCCACATGATGAGGAGTTTTGTTGATGAGAAGCAAAACCCTTTGCTCTGGGCCTCAACTTACCATGCAGGGGAGTTCTTGGACCCTGTGGCTGTTGCAGAAGCAAAGGCAAAAAAGAAGGCAGGAAAAATGGCAGGTGCTGCACTTTCAGTTCCAAAGGATGAAGCATCCAGTACTTCTACGACTGGGAAATCTGATACTCTTTCAGAGGTTGGTTCCAGTATAACTGAGACAATCAGCCCAAAACAAATGGCGATTGGAGGATATAAAGCTCAAAGTGAGATGGTGATTGACAGTCTTGATCGTCTGATTACTGGATGGGAAGAAAGAAAAGAGTCTGTAGTTGTTGAGGGAGTTCACTTGAGCCTTAATTTTGTTGTAAGTAACATTATTTTTTTGTATGTTCCATTACATATCTCTTGTTACCCTTGTCTGAACATTAATCTGGTATTCAGATGGGGCTTATGAAGAAACATCCTTCAATCATACCGTTCATGATATACATTACAAACGAAGACAAACACTTGGAAAGATTTGCTGTCCGTGCAAAGTACATGACGTTGGACCCAGCAAAAAATAAATATGTGAAGTATATTCGTAACATTAGAATTATACAGGAATATCTCTGCAAAAGGGCTGACAAGCATCTTGTGCCCAAAGTAAACAATACTAACGTTGACAAGAGCGTGGCAGCCATCCATGCAACTGTCTTTAGCTGCCTTCGCAGGCGTGAGGCTGGAGAGCCACTTTATGATCCAACTACCAACACGGTTACTGTGGTAGATGAGGAATATAGGAATCAGTGTGCTGCAAATTCCTTGAGCTCCAAGGGGATGTTTCAGCTGATCCAGAGGAAAGGTTCTAGTAGGCACCTTATGGCTCTTCTTAACACTGATGGCTCTGTGGCAAAGGCTTGGCCTGTTGATTCAGTAGATGGTAATGGCAAGTCCATGTTGGTCTCTGGTCCCTTGAATATTGGAAAGGCTGAACCAGTTAATCTTCAGTTTGGTCACTTTGGGATCAGTGCTTGGCTCAGTGATGGTAACACAAGTCATGCTGGAAGTTTAGATGAGTCTAGAGCCGAAATGACTGATTCTGCTAGTAGATATTACTCCTCTTGCTGTAGTTCGCCAAGGACATCTGATGGACATTCGAAGGAGGTATATTTGCATATTAATGCTAATATTTTCTCTGAAAACTATTATAATTTTTGTTGGAGGGGTAGTGCAAATGTAGTTAAGCAACCGTGATAGTTTTTTTTGAGTAATATATCTTAGATCTAGGTTAATGATGCTTTTGCTGTCCCTTCAGCTCAAGGAGGAACAATCAGTTGATGGCAGTGATGAAGAGGTTGACGATCCACCTGAGGCAGATAGTGATGAAGATTTTAGTGATGATAGTGATAAACAGATCATTGAAGAGGTAGTAATGCTCATGCTTATTTTATTGCAAGCTTCAGATTAAAACTACTAGCAATACCCTAGAACTCCCAGCAATTTTAAGATATGGATGCATTAGATAATGTAATTGTTGCTGTTCCTGTATTTATATTGTGTGATGAGTGTTCGATTCGATTTCAGCTATTGACATTTTTTATATTGCTGTACAGGTAGGATCAGTTGATGAGGAGTCGACTAAATCAGATGAAGAATATGATGATCTGGCGATGCAGGATATGCCAGAAAATGGCTGTCTTCCCGACAAAGACGATTATTCTAATAAGATAGATACAGTCTCTGTGGTCAAGTCAACTCACTTGAAAGGAGACAAGTATAACCGGAATCTAGACCGCTTCCTTAGAAGTAGAAGTGAGCCGTTTCCCGAGCCATTGTGCGTTTATCCTTCTTTGGGTATGGACAAGAATGGAAGGAGATTGCTGCCATCAGGCAGTATCAAAATTAGAAAACGCTCACACAGCATTCCAGCAGCAGATAAACACGATGAAATATTCAATGATCCTATTCTTTCCGGCGGTCCTCAGAGGTAGCAAAAGAGCAATTTTGTCCCAGTTTTTAGTGGTTTTTATCTTTTATTTTTGTGTTTTAGCTGAAGAGGACTAGTGCAAACTAGTTACCCCCCATCTTGTGTATAGCTTGCGTGATTTGAAATGGCTCTTTTGTGCTTTTCGTTGATTTGCAGTTGAAACGTTCAGAAATTAGTCTAAGTGGTAAAACTTGTGGATAGAAAATTAGAAATTGCCAAGCAAGTGTGCAGGCATTATGAACATATATATATATATATATATATATGATTACCAATGATGTGTTTATTAGTAAATAGTTAGTGTTTTTCGAATCAGTATGAGATTTCTGTTTCATTATTTTGAGGAATCTCTTCTTAGAAAAGGAAATGCATCGTGTTATAAGCTATTCATGTATAATTTACGATTTTCAGTGGCATCGTGGAATTCAATAAGTATTACTCGGTCAATGGCTGAGGCAGGCAGGACGCCAGTTGCACTGACCATTCTCGTTCAATTCAGGCAATCCACTGAAGATTGCAATATGGGACTAGTAGGGTCAAACGATTTTTTTTTTTTTTTTCCTAGTATTTTCGAATCAGGATTGGACACGGTGCGAAAATTTTCAAATGCTGTTCCATCAGATGAAACGGATTTGTAAATTTTAGATGCGAATTTGGATCGGAGTAGCTGTTGCACCGAAGAGGGATTCCATATATATATGTATATCTATATATATATAAATTTAACATTTTTGTTTAAAATTTTTCTTCATTTCCACTTCTCTCTCGCACCTTGTTTGCTCCCTCTCTCTTTAAAGTTTAAACGCATGAACGCTGACTATCAGACTATTCTAGAATGGTGGCGGTCTTCAGATCTCCACTCACGGAGGAGATAGAGCCTTAGGAAGGAGATTGAAAGATAGTTGTGGGCTCGCGGTTACCGGATCTCCAAGTGGAGGAGGTTGAACATCGAGTTTCAATCTTCTCCACCATGGAGGTTGGTTTGTTTTTCCTTTTCTTTTCCTAGATCTGATTTTTAATCTAGTTTAGATTTATGTTTGATTAAGGGGTTTTGGCTATCTACAATTTAGTTTGTATGGAGTAGCGATTTTGGTTTGCTTTTGAAATTTAGGAGGTTATTTATTTATTATTATTTTTTTCCGATTCGGTTTTGTGGAGGGAGATTTGTGGGTATGTTTGGTTTTTGGCCATCATATATGTAATAGTTTTCATCTATATGAACATTTTATAGATGTTTAAAGTGCCATATTTTCATAATGAACGATATTACAAAACTAAAACGAGTCAAAACAACTAAAATGACAGTAGAGATAAAAGAACAGTTAATATTTTGTATATATTACATATAATAATAATTATGCTACTTTTAGTGATTTGCACTTGTCTCTTTTCTTCTTTTTCATTTTAACATAAACTTATCTATTTTCTTATTTAATTACAAAAAAAAAAAAAAAAAATGTTTTACAACGGCTGACACGCTCACAATAGTTTAATATTTTCAACATTTCTCCGCGAAAGCAGCAGAACCATGACTTACAAATCGTGGATTTGGGCCGACTTTATGGTACAATAAGATCTCGTACATGTGGGCCATACGTGGTCCTTCACTTGCATGTTTGCCACGTGAACACCGACATTGTTTGGTAATATCTGGGACCACCATCAGCACCTACCAGATAAACAAACAGTTGGGACCATTTTCACTGTAACAAAGTCTCAAACATCAAACTACATCAAAGAGGAAGAAAGAAAAAAGGCGCATCTCGACAGGAGTTGTGATGAATCTGATATGTATATTTAAGAGGAGGCAGCAGTGAAGTATGTGGCTAGAGGAGATTCTTTGGTGTATCAGGCCCATTACATTCAATCCACTTGCACTATTATGCGATCAACCAATCAATACGTACAAGCTTTTCTTTGTTAGTAGTGTGTTTGTTACTCTATATGCAAATACATACAAGCTTTTCTTTGTTAGTAGTTGTGTTTGTTACTCTATATGCAAATACTAAAGGAGGTTTTATCTAATTTTGAAACTGTAAATTTACTTTAAAAACAGATCAATTTTAAAGGGATTTTTCAAATTCTTTCAAAAACATACTATTCAATATAATACATATAAGTTAAATATCAATTGCGTCTAAAAGATAAACATAAAATAAAGAAGCCCCAAATTAACTGTAAATAAAAATTAATCATGTAGAGGAACTCATCCCAAAGAATAATGTTAGGTTTCCCAAATATTTTGCTAAAATTTATGTCCAAATGATATAACATGTGAGTTGTCAAAATCTTATAAATCATAAGATAATATGATAATTAATACGATTTTGATAACTCACATATCACATCATTTGACATGAATTTCGATAAAATATTTGAAAAATCTAGCATCACTCCATTCGAAAACCATACAATTAAGCTTTGATAATTTAATACACATTTGAAATTTTATTTTCAATCCGTATAAATAGTGTTTTATAAGGTAGGTAAATTAATGACATTTTTTATAAGATAAGATTAGCACAATGATAAATCTCTTACACTTATATCTTAACCTTAAAAGTCATGAGTTCGAGCTTCCTTTCTTCGATCCCTATAATTGTAATACTTCAAAAAAATTAGTGGCACTTTTTCTCGTAACTAGATAGTTCACACACTCATTGAGAATGTTCTTCTGCTACATATTGTCAGAGAAAGCTGTGGGCATGAAAATAGTAAATTTTTTTCTAAGCATTTGAGGTATAAACAAGGTTGGACATACGATACTGTTACTGTGGTTAGGTGATATACAAGGATTCTCAATGAAACACTATCAAACATTATATATTTATTTGTAATGCTTAATATACGCTAGCTAGATATCCCAAGATATTCACATACCAGTTTGTATTTCAATTCCCAGGTAGTGATGTGATAATTTGATTCACTTTAATTCATGTTAATGTGTATTTTTATGTCAATTAATATGTCACAAAGTTGGATAAATTAGAATATAAGTTGGAATATTTAAAATTATTTTATTTTTAAAAGCCATTTACACAAATATGTTTTGCCAACAACCACACAGCTAAAAATAGTCCATCATTAACAAAACGGCTTTGGTCTAGTGGTAAGATCAAACCCATCCGTTACTTGCCTTCAAGTTTATGGTTCAACTTACAAAAGTCTCACCTAAGTGTGAACAATTTTTCTACTTTGTATGGGTTACCTTCTCCCGTCTTTTGAGAGGAGAGCCCTAGACTGGTTCTGACAACATCTTAAACTGATCTCTATAACCACACAAAAAAAAAAAAAAAAAGTATAGTGGATCATTGAGAGAGTGAATGTTCTTACTTCTTTTAATTAAAATGCATACGGACAGTCTTTAAATGGAATATAAACACTTCATGCACTACGCATTTTTTCAATTGAAACGCTTTTGAATTTATCAAAAGCTATGTTTTCTATTTAATTATGATCTATAAAATACAAATAAACAAATTTCAATAATTCCAAGGATTAAAATGTCAAAAAGACTGTTTTTTCTAATGTTTCCATTTTGGGTGCCAACATTGCCACCCCATAAACTGATTTGTACACCCATATTTTGTTAACGTATTATATTTCAAGAATAACCTAATACAAATTTACTAATAAGACCAAAAAAAAATTCCTCGTTTTATTGTTAGCCTGTTTATCAGATATGAACCAGAAATGTAGAAATTAGGGATGAAAAAAGGTAGGTTACAAATTTATAACCAAATGGCTAACTGTGAGCATGAACTGGAAATTGATTTGTTATGTTATAAACCTAAAAATAAAATTTTAAAGGCAATTTATGAAGGTTCGTGGGAACTGGATCACTACATTAATGCGTGAAGTCATCTCTAACATAATACTTTGCAATCACCTTCACTCTTTGTATTTTTGGCCATATAACTAATCAACTAGCTGTTCGAAAAAGAGAAAAACTACAAAGATGGTGGGGATTTCAACATAGGGCGTTTTCATTTTTGATAAATGATATATTAGAGCTTATAAAATCTAATTTAGATGTGTTAAGTGATAAATGAAAAAAAAAAAAGAATAAACAACCCCCACATGTACTAGCTAGAGCTATTTATATTTCAATCAAATTTAGATATATTAGAACTTAAAGAACAAAAAAGGCTAACTAAATATACTACAATAAAATATAAATTATAGAAAGTGCAATACAGAATCAGTTAAGTTAATCTATCACTATATAATCAAGATTTCCAATCAAAACAACAAGATTATAAGAGTTGTTAATAATATGCACAATTATATGGTTTCTCTCTAAGTTACATAAAAAATTACTCTAATTTTTTAAGTATATAACTATAACGAGTCCAACTAAATGTTATGAAATCATACCTAAATAGAAAAAAATGCCATCTAAAATAGATTTATAGGGGCTATAAACAAGTTCAAGATAATGAGAAAGAAACATTAAAAAAAAAAAAAATTAATAAATAAAGTTTCTTTTTGTGATAGTTTATTCTCACCGAGGAATTAAGTACACAATTATCAAGGTAGACCAAGGATTATAGCTACAATGAGAAAAACTATAGGAGGTAGTTTTTCAATTCAAATTCCATCATGTGACATCATTTTTTGGCTCTAGCCAACAGCCCAACATGACATGACCCGGGAATCTTAACAAGAATATTTTGTAAAAATAAGGAGGCCCGCCAACATTGATAAAGAAATCTACAAAGGAATAGGTAAACAACCACTGTCCCTTAATTTGAAGGAAACTTAAATCATATGGTTAGACATTATTTACAAATTATTCATTATCAGAAGACTGAAAACATTGATTAAGAAAGAAAAAAATGAATACTGTAAAAACATATAAAAAAGATAAAGCCTACCTTCATCTTCAACAAAATTTTGTTTATAATGTCTGAAAATACTAAATAAATATCATTCATTTTAAGTTTCATGTGTGTTTTTCAACCGAATAAAATTATTTTTAATTCATAGACTTCATACAAACGCCTTTTCCCATGCATTTACTTCGAGAGGATCTTACTTGTTAGCAAGGTAATTAAGATATGATGCGATTATCTCCTCATCCTCATGATAGCCAATACAATTACAATCCATATCCATCTATTCTAATATCATTTATAATATATAATGGACCTATCTAATAGATATAGTCCCATTTTATTTTCACATTAGTACTGTCATTCATAGTCAATGATATGCTTTAGTCTACTGATTCATACAAGTGTTTTTTAATGATAAACTCAAATTGCATTTGCATATTTCGGGTAACTAAGTCTTACATAATAGTCTACAGCCTCATTTGCTAATTATGTGAGATGTGAGATAACAGATAATAATAATAGTAAAAACTGAAATTTCTACATATAAAACTCCAATTTGAAAACCATATAAACTAACACTATATAATGGGGAACTAGTTTCAATAACATCAAAGAACTTATTTGAATTTTACTAGCACCTTCTCATGTAAAAAGTTCATATTACCCTTCATTAAAGCCTTATGACACTTCCACTCTCTAGAAAATGAAGCACATTTCCTTCCAGTATGAATGGTTGTGCATCTTCCCATCCACCTTACTAGTGGGAATTCAAGTCTCATTGAACGCCTTTTAGAAGGCTTTGTGTGAGTAGTTTTTTTCACTTATTGTGAGGGTAATTGTTTTCCATTATGACAGTAAAATTTAGACCGTACAAATAGTGATCGATGTCGGCAGATCTCAATAAACCTCTTGACTCATTCGGTATCAACTTAAAAGTAAAAATGAAAATGATTAAATGGTCTCGCATGTTAGAATAATCTATTAAGCAAATGAGCAATAAAATACAAATATAAACACTGATGTATCATTGAATTGAAACTGAAAAACTCTCCTATTAGCATGCATGCATGTTAATCCACACTGCATAGAGCAAAGGATTTAATATGTTACAATGTATTCATTTCCATGTGCGTCTATATGAATGTATCCATCCATTAGTGATTGATTTATATCAAAAAAAATTTCAATGAGATGATTTTGTTGACTAGTTGATAATAATCAAAATATACTAAGACCTTTTGTAATACGGTCATAGATGACCTAAGTAACATAAAGATTTACAATTACACATAACAAAATATTCAAAGATTTATATTAAAAGCTGATGGTTAAAGCATATTAAGATATGCTTTATGGTCGAAAACAGTAGCAAGGAGAAAAGTGAAATGTATAAGCGCTCCAGGAAAGCGTCTAAACATTATAAAACACCCCACCAACAAACAATTTTATTAAAATTTTCATCTATATACAGACAAATTAATAGACACCAGAAGCAAAGACATCGTGAAAATCACCAACTTATGTACATGAAATATGCAACAAGAAAGTGGTGCTTAATTAGTTTGATTCTGAACACTTTTTCTCTGTGTATTAGTTGACAAGAAAATAGACATATGCTTTTCACACATTTCACAGGCTGTACATATAGATTCATACAAGAAGGTTTTGTTAAAGAATGTGATTTTGTACTTGATTAGTTGGTAAGATCAGTTTACTGTGTGAAAAAGAATACAAATCTAATGAAGATATAAGCTATAAATCTACAATAGTAGCTCTAAGTTAATAATTGATTTAAACTGTGAAATCTAAGTGGATATGCTGATATATGTCCCAAACAAAACTCCATATAACACCTACTTGTTACCACAAATGATTTGACAACAAGAACCACACAATTTCCTGAAAAGATCTGCAAGTCAAATATAGAACGATCACTCAATAATGCCGCACTCAGGAAATATAGTACAAGTGTACAACATAATCTTGGTGACAAGTAACTATCAAACCCAATCCACCTATAGTGATTTTTAGTCTTGATCAGAATGAATTAAGTTCTAATGTGTAGAAGTAATTAACCTCGAGCAGTGGCTATCACTATTACCATGTATGCTTAACTATGTATAATGAATAACCTGCCTCAACTAAACACCTCACAAATTGAGACATCATATACAGATAAACTGTATGAAATGATGTAGAGATATGTGAACCATATAGGCTGGATAGTGATAGGGGCACACAGATCTCCATAAACTTAAAATGACTGAATCATCACTGTCATGAAGGAAGAAGCGCAAAATTGAAGTTGTATTATGAAATTTTTGCGGTACTATTATTGAAGAGATGAAAAAAAAAGATGGACTGAAAATTCTGCAAGAGAGAGAGAGAGAGAGAGAGAGAGAGAGAGAGAGTACATGTATGGGGGGTCCAAGGTGCAAGATGGTCTGTGGTGATTGGTCCACCCAACAAGGGTGATGTGTGATTAATGCTAAAGCAACACCAATGGCAGTGACAATGTGACATGTTTCCCACCATGATTCTTTGCATAGTTTAAAAGATCTCTGAAAGTTGCAACTTTCAAAGATCTACTATATCCACAGACAAAGAACCCACTTGGAAACTTGAAAGAATGTCCATAAAACAATCAAAGTCATTTTGAATCGTTTCTAGTGAAGACAAACATGGTGGTGGGAACTAGAACCCAATTTCCAGTAAGCAGTTGGCTGATATCATCAATTCCGACAAAGAAACAAACATGAAAATTAAAAAAAAAAAAAAAAAAAAAAAAACGAAATCAAGACCAAACCATTTATCTCACCTTTCATTCTTAGCTTCTCCTCTGATATTTCGCTTAAGTTACCCTTAATTTGCTGACTCTTAAAGCTTTAAAGCTCATGACAGAATAATATCTTTTTCGGATAATTTTTTTTTATCCATTCCCCATTTGAGCATCCAAAGCCTACAAAAATTCGCTCAAAAGAAACATCAAAATCAAAGATCTGTAGAGTCCATAGATGGATCTAAAACATATATGCATCCAACAAGAGAAAGGGAGATGGAATTCACCTTTTAAATATGCTTCAATTGTTTTTCAAGGACATGCACCAACATAAAGACTCTCTCTCTCTCTGCTTCTTGAAAAAAGTCCTGTCCATCTAAAGAAACTAACCAGTTAAAGACCATTTCCATCATGGTCTATTGTGCTCAGAAGAATAATCATATAGATCTGCAAAAGTCATCAGAACAAAAGCCCTCCAAGATCCTGGAATTTCCCCGCAAAGTGCGAAAAGGAACATATAAAAGAAGTCATCCAAAAATATCTATCCCATTTAATGGATTTGCCCCAGTAAAGTCATAGATTTGCCAAAGAGAAAAAATAGAAATAGAAAATATACTTACCCACCTGACGCCAACAGAGAGGAAAGTTGGTATTAGAATGACCCTTATTAATTGTTGAATAGTGGAGTGCATAGTGTCACTGATGAGGTGTGCCTGTGTTCAATAGTCCTTTTTTTTCTTTTTCTTTTTCTCTTTTCTTCGTATAGTATAGTCGTTTATTGCCGATGCAGCATCATCAAGATTCTCACTTTCAAAGAACTTTGGCAGAGGTTGTAAATTACATCACCACCGTGTATTTGCATGTGAATCTTGATGATGCTACACCCGCAAACAACGACTGCCAATCTATCTATCAATCCATGCACAAGACCTTTTCTTCAATACATATATGGATTTACATTAAAAGTAAAGAAGAAACAGAGACGATCTAACCAAAAACAAGTTATCATGAAAATAATCCGAAAAGAGAAAAAAAAAATGAAAAGATGAGAATAATAATCCGAATAAAAAAATCAATAAAGCAAACAAAAAAAAAAGGAAAAATTTTGCAAGCATTTTGTACAACTAAACACAAGACCACGAGAAAGAGCTGACGTGGCCGGTTACCAGTGGCTGAAACTTAAAGTGATTATGTGAGAGGGTATCAAAGACGAATCTACCAAGTTGAATTCGACCTCCGAAACCAAATAAAAGCAAAACCCTATTTTTTGTTCTCAAAAACTATAAACAAAGACAAAAATTTCTTCTATATCGTATATATCTAACAAATGGAATCGGAATCTACAGTTTTTACAATCTGGGTCTGATTTTCCCGATTAGATTCTGGCGGTACCCTTGTCAGATTCCGGCCAAAATCACCTTTCCTGCTATCTACTACATGTTTTATAGCTACACAAGCTAATCTACATACCCGATCAACAGAAAACAATATAAAAAGGATATATACATCAAAAACAGGCCTGAGATCTAAAGTAGACACACATAAAGAGAGAGAGAGAGAGAGAGAGGGAGAGATGGAGAGATAGGAAGACTTACAATACAAGGATGGTAACTGTAGGTGCAGTGCGAGAGGGTATATATACAAGGATGGCTGCGAATGTTGGTATTTTTTGGGTTGGATTGTATTGGTGCTTTTTCCCATTTTTGAGTTTTGATTGGCTGACGCTTAGCTGTAGACTGCAACACAAGTTTCAGTATTTTCTGCTTGCTCTGATGTGATTGTATTTTATTTTAATTTATTAGTGAAATTAGTAGTAAGGATCATATCTCGCAGCGATACCAACAGATGTTACACTAGAATAAGACTATTGGTGTTGGATTTATTTTATTCTTTTAAATAAGTTTGTAGTTGCCAATTAGATATAATTAAAGTGGTTAGTGTATTTCTTTTTCATAAGTATATTATTAGAGTTTGAATTATATCACAACTATTTGATAGCATTTTTAGAGAATTTTCTATTTTTATTGTGGGACTCTTTTATTTAATATTCTCTTAAATAAGATAATAGTTATATGTCACTTGTGGCTAAAATAATTAATGTAGTTTCTCTTCACACAGATATACATGTTCAAATCATAGTATACATATTTTATCATTATTGTTTGGAAGTTTTCAACCCTTATTATAAGAATAGATATTTCTTATATTATGAGAGTAAGTTTTCAAAACGTTTTATTCCTTTACTATGGAGTTAAATATCTCCTGATGCATTAGGAGTAAATTTATATTAAGATATATTCCCTTATCTTGAAGTAGATATCTCTCGATATTATGAATATGTTTTAGGAATTTTGTTTCTCTTATTGCAAAAATAGATATCTTCCTGTATTATGAGTCTTCTAACCACACAAATAGTGTTTAATCTACCATATATTATAAGGTAATAATGTTCCATGCATATTTATTAGCATTCATAATAGAGGTTTGAATCATCCACATATATTTATCCATATTTGCAACAAAATCTCTCTCCTATCATTGTAGAGTAGATTTACAAGTTGCATATATAGTGTTTAACCTATTATTGATGTCAAATTACATTGTCAGAGGAATTGGTCCATTGACAAAGTTATGATATTCACACCAATGAAATTATAAATTTGAATGATATTTGTAAGTAAAATTATATTAGTTAAAAAGAATTTATAAATCATTAGTTGGTATGATGGTGCATATTTCAACTCTTTATCACAACTTATAACATGCCTATTTATAAGTTAATAAACATTAATTGTATTTTATCTGACTTATATATGTCATGTAAATAAAATTGTCACAACAAAACTTGTGATACAAGATGGGATAAGAATGAGGGTCCAAATATTATTGTTTTTGTATTAATGAAATACTATTGAATTTATAAGTTAACAATCACAATAATAAGAAAATATATCGAAACTATTGACATAGCATGTGTGTTGTACTTTGTTTTAATTTATTTTGAGCTGTGGCGAACGAACTCAATTTTATTACTCAATATTGATTCATAAAGTAATCAATCAATTATTTTGAATTTAAAAAGCATTTTTTTTATGGGGCAGGCATGATTAGGAATTATACGTTTCAGTAAAGTTAAAGTTCCAAATTTAAATCCTTCTTTCACAAGTCAAAAAATAATAATAATAAATACCACACATGCTAAAACAATTCAAACCAAGACATTGTCATATGAATGTATTTTACCATTAAACTACATCGAACCGTGATTAAAAATTAACATCAATAATTTAGGATTGACTTGTATTAACCGATGTTACTTTTTTTTTTTTTTTTTGCTATATTGAACAATGTTGTAAATCTTTTACTCGCCATCGTCTAGCGACCCAACGAGTAACGAGTATTCGATTACTAGATAAGTACTCGGTTTGACCATCAATCAACAGTCAATTTATTGATCGACGATCAAACTTAGTAAAACCTTAAAAAAATTAAAATATATATAAATGTCAAATAAAAAAGACTAAATTGAAGTAATAAAAAGGATTAAATATATATTTTATGCATGCAAGGTGAAAATGAAATTTGATTGGACTAAATTCTATTTTTTTCCAACTAAATTGTAAAAAACTAGTTAAACTCAAAATTTAAGGGTATTTTTGTCCACGCATGAAAATCTTCGAGGCCAATTTGGTCAAGCAAGGGATATAACCATTGTTTCTCTTCGACCGTGCAAAACCAAAGGAGAGATAAAGAGAGGAAGAGTTCAGTTTTGGAGGGGGGAGAGAGAGAGAGAGCAAGATGGAATATGAGAGAAATGTAGGTCAACTGGACGGCGTCAATGACCATGAGTGGCAACGGAATGATTGTAGGTAGAGATAGATCAATGAAGTGAGAAGACAAGAGTTTGGTGTTTGTTGCGTGCGAACACGGTGAGAAAAAGATTTTCTGTTTTAAGCTTCTTCGGTAAGAAAAAGAACATGGTGAGAAGAAGAAAAACACATCATCAAATAGTCCCTCTTATCTCCCTTTTTCTTTTCTCTTCTTCCACTCTCACAGATTTTGTACTGTTTGGGATTTGTATTTGATTTTTTGTTTGGATTTATGGTTGAACTTATATTTGTGTTTATGGTGTTTTCAGAGTTTCTTTTGTTGTTTTTGGTTTTTAATCGTGTTTGCACTTGAAAATTGCATTGTGAATCTGGTTTGTAGACATGCGTTCAATAAAGATAATGTTTACAGAGATTTAGATAATTGAATTAGGCTGAATTGGACTGAGTTTGGGGGTTTTGAATAGACAGAACGCCAATCTGAGTTCACTTAGAGAGAACTCGACCGAGTTGGCTGAGTTCTAAAACACTGATATTGAACATCTAACATCTATATTATTTGTGTATGTGGACTAATAATTGATTGGTTGTCTTGTCAATATCAATAGTGTTAATACGTTCTTTTATTATTATTATTATTATTATTATTATTATTATCACAAGAAAATTGGACGTCAATGGTTAGAGGTTTATCGAATCTTATTGAGATGAATCACTACCTGTGTGTTAGAGTATGGTATTTATTAATTTACTAACCTTTGTAAGTCAAACATGGTCAAGCCAAGGTAGTCTATTAGTAGGCTACAACTAACTTGTGTATTAGTCACATGGTACATCTTATAACTACCTAACGAAGTAACACATTAGCTTAAGTGTTAGAAAAGTTGGTTAGGGTCAATTTTGGTATTTAGCTTTGTATATAAGGGTGTATGTTGGCTTTGTAAATAATGGAATCATTTTTTCTAGTAAATTTAGAACTTGCTTTCTCTCTAATTTTTAGAGTGTTGATTATATGACTCATATATACTTATATATATAACATGTAAGGGTAATTGGTAAAGCAAAGAAGTGATCACAACGGCTATGTTGGCATTGAATCTAAGGAAGAAAACCAACAAGAAGAGTTTTCAAGGAGAAGGGCATGTATTCAAAAGTAGTCAGAACCATGGAAGAAACAAGTCGAGGAATGGAAGGCATATATAATAATGATTTTCGATCTAGGTCGAGGAAGAAGAAATTTGTGCAGCGTTATAAGTGCAGTGAGAGGGGTTATATTATAAAGGAGTGTCTAGAATGGAATAAGGGAAAAGGTGGCGACAAGAATACTAGTTCTAGTTTTAGAACAGTGAATGTGGTGGAGGAAAACTCAAATTATGGAGATAGTGATATGTTGTCTATTTAATCTAATATAGATCACTTGACATATTCATTGGTGCTTGACTTTGTGTGTTCGTATCACATGACTCCTCATAAGGGTTGGTTCGACAATTTTAGGTTGGTTAATTCTGGTTCAGTTCTTATGGGTGATGATGCATCTTGCAAGATAGTTGGAATATGAACTGTTAAAGTTAAGATGTTTGACGATTGTTAGAATATTGAATGATATTAGATACATACTGAAGTTAAGGAAGAATTTGATTTTATTGGGCAGTTTAGATTCTCACGACTACTGCTATAGGTGTGAAGGTGAAGTACTGAAAGTGACAAAGGGGGCTATAGTTGTGATAAAAAGGCAATAACCGTTAGGAAATATTTATAGATTATTCGGCACTATAGTTTTAGATAGAGCAACTAGTGTAGAGTCTGATTTCGACAAAACAATCTTATGGCATATGAGATTGGGTTAAATAGGTGAGCGACACATGATGGAGCTTCATAAGAGAAATTTGTTGAACGGCGTGAAATCATGTGGACTTGATTTTTGCATGATTTGTGTTATGGGAAACCAACATAAGGTGCAATTCAACAAATTTGTATATAAAGGTGTCTATTAGCTTTATAACTACTGGAATAATTTTTCTAGCAAATTTATAGCTTGCTTTCTCTCTCACTTCCAAAGCTTTATTCTTCAATTTTTCTTCTAGGGTTTCAGTGTGTGACTCGATAATCTACTATCATAATAGTTTGAGATATCTACTTCCACATTAGTGGAAGAAAACTCCTCACAAATATATTCTTGATAACACTATATATATATATATATATTTATGTATTTATATATATATATTCGTTTTGTAAATATACTCTTATAATATTGGAAGAAATGTTATTCCATAATAATGAGAGAAAGCTCACCATAAACATATTCCATAATACTAGGGATTGAAACTATACATGTGCATCCTAGTAACACATGCTCATGCAGAAGATAATTATCATTCCACAATAAGAAAAGACAACTCCCCATAAACTTATTCTCTGTAGCACTGCATGTATAGTTTAAAAATCTAATTTATAATATCGAAGATATCTATTTTTATATAAAGGGATAAAACTTCGCATATATGTTGATAAATATATATGGAACTGGAATCATTATTATAAATGTGAAGAAAAAAAGTAAAAAGATGCACTAATCAGTTCACTTATTATTCTTAAACTTTTCTTATCCTAAACAAATTAACATAAGTCAGAATATGTAGTTGGATACCATACCTTCCTCCAACTGAAATCACTTTAAAGTCTAAAGTTTTGTAGGTTAGAAGTACATCCAGTCAAACCATATCCAAGTTCCTTATAACTTGTATACTACTTTTTAAAACTAAGTACAATTTTAATAATTTCATAACTAAACAAGGCAAGCAATATTAATTTTCCTTACAAATCAATTTAGGAATTAGGGAAAAAATTGACGTGAAGTGACAACAACTGAAATCGTATAACTTCAATAAAATCAATTGTGCCATGTAATTAGGTAGCTTCATATTTGTCATTTTCAACTTGATTGGAATGATGTTCTTTGAGACTAATACTAAACTATCCAAATTCAAGTTTGAATGAAGTGTATGTAAGTTGTCGATTATATGTAAATTGTGAAATAATAAGATAATTAGTGTTATGTTAATAACTCACATGTTACATCATTTAAGCTAAAAATTTGTTCAAAATTATTGGATAAACTAGCAATACCTATCCTATTAACACATCCTCATGCTCATGTTTTTAATTAAAATCCAGAGCTCAAGTGAATATACATGTTCATTTACTACAGTGCACAAATTCATCTATTTTGGTAAAAAAATATGATATTTTCCTTTTCTTTTTTTTAATTTTTAATATGTGTTAAATTTTGTTTAGTAATTAACTAGGAAAGGAATACACCTGAGATCCGATTAACTTCAACAAATTATTAAATAAATTTACAAGAATTTATTAACCTAATTGGTGCATCTTTAATTAAAGACCATATTAAATTAGAAATACCACGTTTTTTTAATTAAAAATCTCTTAACTTGATTATTAATTTTTTTATAAACTTTATTAATCTATCCTTAATTTCAAAAATAATATGAATATATCTTTAATAAAATTTAAGAAAGATTTTATATCAAAGAAAGACTTTTAATTTCTGAAGAAATTAATAATAACTTAAATTCTTAAATTATTAGCATAGATAACCAATTAAAACGTGGCATATTCAATTGTTCAGCGTTTATGTGAGAGTCCATGATAAGGCAGTGAGGATGCCCATTTGATAGGATGTCCCATATCTGCGTGCTTTTTTTTTTTTTTTTTTTTTGAACCAGGGTGTTTTTGTTTTGGTAACTTGGAGCTGCCCACACAGGTTCAAACTCATTGCTTTACTGATTAAAACTCCCACTTGTTATGAGCCCTAGATGTTGGTGTCTTCAATGCTCTCGTGCCACTTGTAGGCACCTGCCATCACTTCTTTGCTTTGTTTTTCTTTGTGTTTTATTTACGTGGGTAGAGAGCCCTACATACGAAATAAAAAAGAGGAAATGATGTTACGTCAAAAACATAAAAATTAAAGGAAATGGGTATATATATATATATGAAAACCACATTCATTACACTAATTTTTAAAAATTACTTTTCAAATACAATTCATTACACTAATTCATTACTTTTCAAACACTACATAAAAAATCACACTCTAAAAATTTAGTATCTTTTAAAAATACCAAATTATATGATCCGAAGAGAGTTTATGAGGAAAAAAAAAATGGGGTTGCATATTTTGCATCTCGCACTTACGTTACTTCACAGACTATGAGTATGCAACAAAAAATGAGACTACTTTAATAAATATTTCTTAGAAATGAAAAAAAAAAAAAACTTAAAAAAATGTATATGAAATAATTTTGTTGATAAATTATGTTAAATTTCTTTCACATAATTCAATTAAAGACAAATTTAAGTGCTTTCAAAAGTTGCCAAAAACTTGTATATACGATCAAGATGAGGTTGATCAATTAGTTTTCTTTTCGTACCTATACATTTGAGATTATGAGTTTAAGTCATGCTTTTCTCTCCAAAACCTTGAATTTTTGTCTTTTTTAATTGTTCAAACAATTATACTGATATTATAATCTGTTGAGGACAAATTGCATAAGCATTCATCAAGGTTAGACCTTTATAACCTTACAATCTTTGGGAAATAGAAGATTATGCTTTGGTCATGTAGGTACCTATATATAAAGGTTTGAACCCTAAATTTATTCAAAATTAGGCAACCTTCCCCTACTGTTATATGTTTGGTGGCAGATTGCATTGATCATGTTACATCCGAACTCTAGTGGCAATTTACATCCAAACTCTAGCTCTAGTGGTAACTTACATCCTTGCACCAACATTCATCTGAGTTGTTATAAAACACTAATGTGAAAAAAAATATATTAAGGGGGGAGGGATTATTAGTGGATATGCTTATATTTTCACTGAAGGATAAGAAACAACTGTATATATATATTATTATTTATTTAGTAATGTTGTTTTATCCAAATTTATTATTCAAATGATGTGACATTCTAAAAAGTAAAAGAAACTAACTCATCAAATTTTAATTTATCAATGTCAATTAGTTAATCCTCCTATTGTCAAGATTGTCATTTCAATTGGGCGCCAATTTTGACAAAATAACAGTATTATTATTTATTATTTGAAAAAAAAAAGAAAAAAAAAAACTGAAACAATCCATGCAAAAATAGATAGAAAACCATGTGAAATGCAAAGAAATTTAAGATTAACTCATATATATGATTTAATAAGTCAATTAGATATTACGGATCCTCAAAAAACCTTCTATGTATCATGTATACATTTCCCATTTCGACTACACATGACATAATCCAGCCCAATATTATCCAAATGCTTATACATAATGAATTCTGATGTACTACAATTCCTCTCATAGAGTGATCCCAATTCTTTAGTAACTAAAACTAACTCGTCGTTTAACCAAAAAAAAAAAAATGATGAAGATGATATCAACTAATATTGTCTTGTTTACAGGTCTTATATCAAATATTGAACACAATAAATTAATACATACAAATAAGATTAAAAGAAGTCTTAGGTGACATAATGCATATATGCATTATATCACGTAATTTGTGCACGGTGCTTTCACACGTAATGCTTAGCTCACATTATGTATTACAATTGGATATGTACACTCAAATAATATAGTGCACTTATAAGTCTCTCTCATAAAATTAAGATGGAATCTTTCAATTTGGAGTTTAAAAAAGAATTGGTGAAGAAAATATACAGCAAGATCTGATCAACATTAGATGATCATATGTGTAACGCAACAAACAATAATAATAATTTATACTGAAATAATATTTTTTTTTTTCATACATTAAACATGTTACATACGGTGAATAAAAGGTATTTCTCAATAATTTATTTATTTGGCTTTCCATATATATATATTATTATTCTATCTCACACCGAAATGTGGTTGTCATATAATCACACTGTATAATTATTACCGGAATTCAATAACCAGAAAAATGAGAACCTTTTAACGACACACGAATGTGACAGACAACCTAAACAACCGATTCCGTCTGAACTGAAATTATTTTTTTTTCAATTTTTACTTAAATAAATACAAACCTCTCGAGTTGATAGATTCCTTTACTCCCATCAAGACTCACCTGAACCATGGCCCCATGTCCGTACAATACATGACGTGGTTGGTTCAATTTCTCTTTTAATTTTGTTGGCCACTTCCAAGTTCCAACTTGGCACGGCTTGTCCTCTCCCTTTCAAGAAGAGTTTCCACGTATCCGTTTATGCTATCCCATTCTCGTGGGAGAATACTGGATGTATACATACATATCTTTTACTAAGATTGCATTGTGACAAAATGGAAAGAAAATATGTATGATGTATACTTTATTATGCTTTAGCCGTTTTAATTCTCATATCTTGCCAAATGATAGAATCTTTAAGATACGGTGAAAAAATTAATTTAGACTAGCAACGTAACAACATAATATGCACCCATTTCTCTCTTACATTTTCTTATCAATAGAAGGAGGAGATCTTTAATGCACCATGTATACTACATCCAATCAAAAAAGAACATGTCATGTGACATTTAAAACTTATTTAATTAATATGATTTTTTTGGACAATGTGCATCACAGTGGATATATAATATATATATATATACATTAGACAACTTAAATATAATTATAGATCATTTCTTATTAACTTAAGTTTTTTATTTTGTTGTTTATTAATATTATATCCGAGTTTGGTTCATTTCAAAATGGGTTTGAAGTTTTCACTTGATAATTCAAAGTAGTTATTTATTAGATGGACTTGTTGTGACTTGTGTGTTTATATTTGAGTTTGAGCCACATGGTAAGTCCATACCCAGATCTTCAACATCAAGGTCTGGGTTCGCTCAAATCTTCAACATTTGGCAAAGATCTAGGTGCTATCCAAATTTTTAGCCTAGTTGATTTGTTTTTTTAATTTTTTAAAAAAATTATTTTCTTAATTAAATTTAATCTCCAACAGACCAAACCAAACTCTTGAATGTGTTGTCAATAGCAATTGGCGTCGTTGGTTTGGGTACCAACTACCACTATGTCTTTGGCATGGGTCAACACCTCATAACGCCAAAAAATAAAATGTTTTCCCATCTTTATGTACAGCTTGTGTCCACCCTTTCTTCCCCCTTCTTGCCCCCTCCTTTATAAGTCTCTCATTCATCTTCGTATGAATTGATCCCTCCTATATGGGAACAATATCTCAGACCGCACCACCGGTGTTCTTATATTGGTAGATTTTAGTAGCCCATTGGGCCAGTCCCAATTTTTTTTATAATAATAATAAAAAAAAAGTCTTTGATTGTGTTTGATTCTAGGATAATTTTACTGGATTAATGATGATTTTGATTGAAGATGAAATGAATGAGAAGTTGAAGATGATGATTTCTAGAAGAGGTTGAATATGATGATTTTCTTCCTTTTATTTTTCAATTTTTTTGTTATAGAGATCCAATCCAGTGGAGATCCAATCTGAAGATGAATCACTAAGATTTTTTTTTTAATTATCTTCTTTAAATTTCATTTTGTTTAAACATTTTATCTCCACCATCCATCAAGAGTGATGGACGGTGGAAATTCATCAATTATTATTTGAAGTTTTTTTTATTTTTGTTCTTTTATTTTTTTTTATTAAATTTATTTTTTAAAATTCCATTTTTCTTTAATTCAATGGTATGATAGTATTTGTACAATTTTATCACTATCAAGTGTTAACTTTTATCGTTTGTGACTAACAACAAGTAGTCAAATTGTAATAAAATTATACATTTACTCTGCTGGACATATTTCTAAACTGGATAACTTATTTATAATTTGCTGTAATTAAAAATTTAAATAAAAAATTAACATTATATATCGATTATTTTTCTCAAATGCATGTGTATATAGTAATCTATTTGTTGATTCCCTTTTTCTTTTATTTAAAAAACACACCCAATATTAACAAAACTTTTCAATTAATTACATTTTTTGGGAAGGTGACTATGAATAACTTAACAATTTATTGGAATTTATTGATATTAATTATTATTTATATAATTTAAATATATTTTATCTTAATTGAGAGATATATATTCATACAATAAAATAAGAGATAAATGGTTAACAAGTAACATCTATTTAAACAATTATAATTATTTTTCTAAAAGTTAATATGTTAAAAATCTATATAAAAAACCGTCAAGATAAATTATTATTTTTACTTGTGCGATTTATATAAATATTTTTATAATCAGAATATATTTACTCCAATTTAACAACAAAAAAAAAAAAAAATCATATATACGTGTAATATCACCATCTGAATATTTTTTAATTTTTTTAAGTGATCGGTTTATGAAAAATTTCATGTGAAAAATATTCATATTCAAACATTTATTAATTATAGTATTTAAGAGAGAATCCAAATTCATTAAAATAAATGAAGAGGTGTACAGCTACGTTACGTCAGGAGAACGTATGGCATTTTGGTTTGTATATATCCACAAGAACAAAACCATTACTCTTTGCAAAATAAACAAAAGAAAAAAAAATCCATTACTTGATTGGACCCAACTAAGTTAGACATCAGTAGCAACAAGTCGTTTTCATTATTCGTTTGGGGTTCCACTAAAGCAGAGAAAAATATGAGATGGAATGTCGCACACGTTGCATGTAATAAAGTCATAAAAAATGCCACAAATGCCAACGCTTTTTGACTATGTCAAATTTATAGTGCATGGCATGGACAAGGCCTATTTGTGGGGCAGCTTTGCTTTTTGTTGATTTTTTCTTGTAACGTTCACGACTTTCATTCTCATTGAATAGTGAAAACGAAATAACCAATCTCATTCATTGGCCGTGACTCAATGATGTATGAATGGTAGGCGATTTGCCATAAAAATTTGTAAAATCATTAATATGCCACATGTTAGCCACTTCAACACATTACACATAGATTGGCCGGTCAATTTCATGACAAAATATCTACTTCTTCAATTTCATCACACAGTACATCTCATGATTTTCATCTCTATTTACGTTTCATAATCAAACAACTCAACCAAGCTATCTTAATTCGAAATTAAACTTTGTTTTCCTCTCCTTGTTTGTATCCATGTAGTAGAATATCAAAATATTATCATACTACTCTTACAAAATCAATAATAGTAAAAGACTTATAAATATAAACGAGGATGGATATCATCTTGTTTTAATGAATGAGAATTGCCTATCATCAACTCATATTATATTGAAGTTAAATATTATATAATAAAATACAATAATTTATTATACAATGATAAAACTAGGAGAGTCATGGGGGTGTTATGACCACAAAAAAGAGTAGAGGACTATGACCAATAAATAAGAGAAGGCGACGTATGAGGAGCCGATAGAAGACGAAGCAGTATTGTGAGTTAGAAAAAGAAAGAGTGGGAGGTACTGGGTGTTCCAAAGAGAGACGAGGGAAGGCGAGGAGAAGGTGTCAAGGAGGGAGTGGGTGTCACGTGGGCAGCACGGGGGTTCAGTTGGTGAATGGTGAGAAGTGAGAAGAATTGTACGGATGGGGCCACCGTGCCACGTGATTGAGAGGGTGTTATTAGGGGATGCAAGACAGGATGGCAACCAGTCTTGTCAAAATCTCTCAACTACTTTCCGCCCTGCCTTGTTCACGATGTCATGTCCTGCGTTGTTGGGCCAACCTTCAAAGCCACTCACCATTTATCTACGTGGCAATATCCAAACATTATATTTAATATAATATTAGATATTTTATTTCATTTGTGAATATTGGATTATAAAACCGGTCTTCGAAAAGGATGAATTTAGTTTTAGTCTAAATTAGAAAGAAAAATCATTTTTAATTAAACAGATTTATTTTTTATTTTAACCAAAAGTTTTTTTAACTTTTTCAAGCACATTTTGTATACAACAGTGCATATAAAAATTTCCAACCATGTAAAATATTTTTATTTGAAAACATCACCTATGTGAGATATTTTAGACGTAATTTCTTCTTTTTTTTTATATGTAAAATGTTTTGTACATTGTAGGGTAGATTTCCGTGGTTGCTAAACAAGAATGGTAAACACAAGAAAATCAAGAAAAGAAAATAATACTCTGAATGTATTTAGGCTGAGAAAAACTGAAGACACCTTTTCTATTGCTTTAGTATCAGTTTATATACACATGTAATTAACTAAATAGTGACGTGGCCCAATCACCTTTAGTCAGCACATAATAGTCGTTAACAGACATTGCCCCTTTTTTAAGTGCATGCATTTCAGTTTTGATTTGTAAAACCCTAGCCTTGGATTGTTGCGCATAGAGTCTTTCAAGAGTGGACCAAATTTCATGTGAGGTTGTACAATGTATAATTTGTCCAAAGAATGATTCACTTAAGGTCGAAAACAACCAACACACAATATATTGATCAATCTTTTTCCATTCAACAAATTTTTCATTCACCACTTCCTCATTCAATCCAGATTCACTAGAACACACCGTAACATACTTTGGTGGTGCAGGTTTTGGTTTCAACACATAATCTTCTAAATCAAATGCCCTAATCCCAGGTAAGACTTGTAATCTCTAAAAATTGTAATTATTCTTATCTAACTTGATTGGGAGCTTGAAATTGAGGTTTGAGTACAGAGGATTACCCTGAGATTTCAATTGTTGAGTTTCTGCTTGTGGAGATCGATGAGCCATACTTGAACCAGTGCTGATTTCTTGAGATAAATCAACGATTGCCGTGAATACTTTTCTTTAGGGCTCTGATACCATGTAGAAAAACAAGAATGGTAAACACAAGAAAATCAAGAAAAGAAAATAATACTCTGAATGTATTTAGGTTGAGAAAAACTGAAGACACCTTTTCTATTGCTTTAGTATCAGTTTATATACACATGTAATTAACTAAATAGTGACGTGGCCCAATCACCTTTAGCCAGCACACAATAGTCGTTAACAGACATTTTTTTTTTTAATTTTATTTTATTATTATTTTTTTTTTTTGTGTCGAGGCACTAACAATATGCAAGAAAAGTTAAGAAATGGGACAGAGGGCTTGATATTGAGGCGGTGCCAACTAATGATACTACGACGCTCAAGTTAGACAATGTAGAAATAAAAAGAGTTAAAATGAAAAAGAAAGGGCAATGAATACTTTTTATTTGGTTCTGATTGAGAAAAGTTGATCCAGCTCTCTAGGAGTCGAATGCAATTGGAGTTGTTTGAATGTCAAGTGAGTTGTAGAAGGTATTGTAGTTTTTGATAATAGTGTTCGAGAGCCTCTGCACTAGCTATGCTTGAGTATTTATACTCAAGCAACTAGCCATTAAAGACAGTTTCAGGGAGGATCCACTTCCTGGGGATCCTTTATACTTAACCCCCACAGGTCGAGTGTAATAATAATAGGTGTCTCTAGGAGTTGAATGCAATCGTAGGTTATAGAACATATCATAGTTTTTGTAAATAGTATTCAAGGGCCTTTCCACTAGCTATGCTTGAGTATTTATATTCAAACAGCTAGCCATTAGACACGGTTTGAGGGAGGATCCCACTTCCTAAGGATCCTCCATACTTGACTCCCAAGAATTAAGTGGAGTTGACTTGATCAAACGGATAGAGTCATATGAAAGTCGATTAGACGACTGTTTAAGTTTATGAGTTAGATCGTGCATCTACAATAAATGGACTTTATCAATAGGTTTCTGGATCCGGGCTTTTAGACTTAGACATAATTTTTTTACACCATTATACAGGTTGAAAGTCGGAAAAAAAAAGGGATTAAAATTTCTTTTGAATGTAAAAATGAACAACATTATATTTTGGAGAATTTTTTTTTTTTTCATTTTTTAGGACCTTTTTTTAAAAAAATAATTTCCACATCTTTTAAACCCAAAAGTTCAATTATTGAAATTTTTTTATGTACCTTTTTTGGGTTAAAACATAGATTATGCAACGTGGATAATGTGGATTAGTTTGTGTAATGCAAGTATAAATTTTGTAGCACAACTACAAAATGTGCATTATAACTTGGATAACATAAAACATGATCATGTCTGCATTTTTTAAAATAAGAACAAAAAATTAGATAAAGACTCATTTTACTACTACTTCTGTTAGTAATAAATTATCAAAAGTTATCTATGTAAATTTTTATTCATTAATTAAAAAAAAAAATCATATTTAAATAAATTGTTTTGTGCATTACATTGACTTGAGCAGGCCCTCTACATGTTCTGAGAAGAGATCTCGAAAGTTTCACATGCAAGGCCAAGTATAATTATAAATAATAATAATAAGAAAGAAAAAAAAAAAACTCATAATATCATCGTGAATCAGCCACTCCAAGTTGCTGGCGTGCCTCATGGGTATAGCACACTTGCACCTTATGAGAAGTACGTAAAGTTCGAGTACACTCCGTGAGAATACGGATAATTTTTGTTAAACCCATTTTATGTATAAACAAATTAGAGATAATCTCTTCAAAATGGTAAGGACAATTTTCTTTTTAAATAGAGATTTATGATCTAACCTGCATTGTAATATCTATCATAATAATTCTGAGAAAAAAAAAAAAAAATGAATCAACCACTACCATTAATAATTTATTTTTCTCACCCACACATTAAAGGTATGATGATGCATTTTATTTTATGTTATTTTTGCAAAAATTCCATCAAATAATATAAAATTGTGAGATTAGAACTAGTAAAGAGAAAAACAAAATTGATTTCTTTAATTAATAGCGTCACATCAGCACAATTAGATACTCGAGTTTGTTCCCCTGGCAGCGTTGGTGATAATTGAATTGCCTAATCATCAAAGATCATGATCAGAACTTTTGTGATAATCAGGAAGTTGGGCCTATCCTGGTAATATAATAGGCAAACTCTGATGTATAGTTGCATTATCAATACGTTACGATGAAAAATTAGCTATATTTCCCTCCTCCTTCTAGTTGTGCTTATCATATTTTACACACTAGAGTTGGAGAGGAATTAACATGATTTTGTTTTAAACAATTAGATGAGGTTAAAAAAACAAGAGAGCTAGTATAATACCTTGAAGGGTGGGGATTACTTTATTACTATCTAAAAAATGTTTCATCTTTAAAATTAGAAGAATGATTATTTATTCGCTACGCTCTTTAAAAATTTAAAAGTGGAACTTAAATAATTGTCACTTTTATCGGATCATTTTCTCTCTAAATACAGTATTAATGAAAGACATTAGAGCTTGTTGAATTCAATTAGACACTCATATATGAAATCCACGGGACCCAAATGCTGCAATTTTTTTTTTTTTTCTATATTATTATATGCCTCTTAGTTTTGCCCTGTCAGAAACTGAGAAGTGAGAAAGAACCAAATATCACTGTTTGTGTTCTCGATCGAGCCATGGATAGTCGCAAATGCTCAAAAAAATTCAAAGAGTGATTAAATTTTGAGTAGAAAAAAGTATTGTGTTTGGCAGTGCGATGCCAACAAGCCATATAAACTCTTTCAACAAAGGAGTCTCGTTCTAAAGAGGAAGATTAAACTTTCATATTTAATTTGAAACGAAACCATATCCAAAACATGAGAGAAGTCATAAAATTTGTCATGGCTTCTCTCAAAAAAATTCGCACATATATGATGATGATGAAGTTTTGAAAGATTTAAAAAAAAAAATAAAAATAAAAAAATTAACGTTCTCAATTGATGAATTCAACCCAACATGAAATCGGATTTTTTTTAAAAGTAAAATATTACAGTTTAAGGTAAAAAGTATACCTCATATAAGTGCAGAGATTAACATTGTTCTTTAACTAAAAAAATCACGTTATTTTAAGTAATTTATAGTATGGATTTTTAGTTAATAGTAGTACTCTTTTTCATTAATAAGCCATAGAAGTCAATATATATATTTTTCAATAAAGCTGCAGTCTGGTACTTTTTTGTTTTTTAAGTCGACAGCCATCAAGTAAATGGTTTATTGAGATATATTGAAATCGAATACTATTTACGTGATTCGGATTTTTTTTTTTTTTAAATTAATACCGAACAAGTTTGAGATATATTGAAACTTATTAAAATTAAATATTATTTATGTGGTTTGAATATTTATTTTCATAAACAAAAATAATTACTCTCATAATAAAAAAAAATTATATATACAAACTGTAATATACACTTGATAAAAATTGAACATGTCAACTTATTAAAAGATGGGAAAGCATAATCACTTGTGCTAAGAAGTCCGTGTTACCAATTACTACTTACTAATAACTATGAGAATTAAAGACTAAGTTCTAGAGTGAGCCCAAAAATTCTAATTGTATTTATAGGTCATTAATTTTATGCCACATTTGTGTTAAGAAGTAAATACTACTTACTGCTAACTATCATGGAACCAAGCATTGAAGATTAAGTTCTAGAGTGAGCCCACGAATTTTATTTGTATTTATGAGTCATTAATTTTATGCCACATTTGTGTTAAGAAGTGTGTATTACAAATTACTACTTACTGGTAACTATCACTGAACCAAGAATTAAAATTAAGTTCTACAGTGAGCCCAACAAATTTAATTGTATTTATGAGTCATTAACTTTGTGCTACATTTTTGAAGTCTATAATTAGGCGCCATTCTTTTTTTGAAAGAATAATTATGCCACATTTCACCATCAAAAAGTTACTTAACAAGTAATCATAGTTTTTACCGAAAATATAGAAGTTTTTTTTTTCTTCGTAGACCGAAAGGGAAGAAGTTTGTTGATGTAATGAATTATCATCATTAATTCAGCATTTGAACATTACGTAGCTTTTTTTTTTAAAAAAAAAAAAAAAAGGTTGAACATTAGGTTCAAAAGTCGTCACTATATGCTGTCAAAAAAAAAAAAAAAAAAAAAATTCGTCACTATATAATTAATCAAATAACGTTATAAGAATGTGTTTCAATTTAAAAAATATTTGCAAACAAACATGCTATTTTAATTCTTCTAAAAATGGTTAAAATAAAATGGTATAAAATATTTAATTAAATGTTGATTTATATATATATTCAACCAATAAATTATAACATGTTGTCTCACTTATGTCATAAAATATGATCATATACGTATATTAGATAAGTATTTGAATATTTATGGCACGTGATGTGCGCCGATTGGGACCGTGCCCTCCACACTTCGATTGAATATTATTTCTTAGCGATGGAAACAAAACAATTATGTCGATTAGAGAAAATGAGCATGCATATACATAAGAAAATATACAACAAATATGTCTTGTCATTCTTATGACTGATGGTCTAAATTTAGTCCCTCTTCAATAGTATGCACTGTTATGCCCGTTTTCTCTGCATAGACAAATGAGCTGCTGAAGGCTTAAAAGATGAGTACAGAAGCAAAGGGTCCATCAAGCCAAACTCTCAGATCGCGATTGCAAGCTCGCAGGATCCCCCAGTTTGCGTCTACGATAAGCTTGTCTCAATACACTTCCAGCTCGCACCTATATTAGATCCACATCAACACATTCTCAATCCGTGTCCGTGTTAAAGTCTACCTCAGCATCTCTGCAATTTGTAGAAATGAATAGGATCTGACTAACGAGCTCACCTCAAGCAATCCCTTAGGAAGCAGACACTAAGACTATTCTGATCTCCTAATTTTACGCCGACTTGATCCCTACAGTTTCCAATAAGCATTTAAGGCGATGACGGCAGTGCATTTAATGCTGAGAAGACTTTACATGAGACATTTAATGTAAGCATGGACATATAAGAATGATTAGTGCAGTAGCAATAAATACAGTATGACCAATGTCAAATAAGTTGAGAATAATGATGATTTTTAACGTGTAAAATACTCAATTGTATCCCCCCTTCTCTATAAATAGGGGCAAAATTCATTGTAAAAAAAAAGTTAACACTAGTATTACTGTCACTCTGCCAAAAAATATTCAAGGTGACTCGTGGACGTAGAAACACTTGCCGAATCACGTAAAAATCTTTATCTTTGCATTCTTCATTCTCTCATTCTCCTGTTATTGATTGCTAATTTACTATCATCCACCTATCTTAACCGATTGTTAGTCATCTTTATTATCATTCACCAACCTTAAACCATATTAATTACCATTTGTTATTTGAATCGCAGTCTGGGCCTTTGGATCTCCAGGTCAATCGATTCCGGACGTCGACATGCACAAAATTTCATATCATTTTGATGTCAAACATGTACGTACATTAAATTTTTTTACACTAAATTTTTTTGTACTCCAACAAATTTTATACCAAATTGGTGTAATACACATTTTCGAAAAAATATTTTATATACAATTCTTTAATCAAATTGAATTTTTGCATTAAATATATTACCTTTCTATCAAATAATTATTGAAATAATACATTTTATATACAATTAAAATTTAGTTTATTTTACATTAATAAACTATTTGTATTATATATTAAAAATTTAAAAATATATTAAAATATATTTAATATTATACTCATTTAAATATTAAAATATTTCCAACTCTATATTTTATATAATAATTTAATTTTATTTTTATTTAAATTAATTTATATCTCAACACCATTTTTTGTGTCCATCTACCGTATAACATCAAATTTGATATTATACTGGATATGGACACCAAAAAATGATGTCAGAATGCACCAAAATGGTTAATTCGTTAGAGCGCCAAAATGCACCAAAAATGGTGCACTGGTTGGGGATGGCCACAGCCCTAAAAAAATTTAATGTTATTGTGCTACCTGCCAGCCAATTATTTTACTTCGCTCTAGTTCATATATTTTGTTTGGCAACTGGCCAGTTAGGACCGGTCTGGAGGGCCCTTGTACCAGGTTCGTTCTTCTATATTTTTCAAATTAATTTCGAAATGATTGCTTGTTCCGACGTCATACTGGGACAATTGAGAATTCACATCAAATCAGCCTGTTTCAATTTGCAAGCGTCCAGCGAGTCTATTGCACGAAATTTGATAAACAATCTAAGAAGATTAATATAATATTACTTTTAATATTGCACATGATTTTTAAAGTAATATTAATCAGTATACATCAATTACTTTTGTGTTTTTTTTTTAGAAAAATTCCCAAAAATCAGCGCCCTAGTATATAAAAATATCTATTTTTTCACACTAGGTTGGTGCCTACCCAAAATCTCTTACCGCCAATTTTTTAACGAAACTATTAGGTAGAAATTAAAATATCAAATTTATCTTTAATTTAAATAATATAAAAATCAGAAAATCGAAATAAATAATATTAAAATATAAAAAATAAAATAAATAACATTAAAATATAAAAAATTATTGCAAGAAAAAAAAAAATTAAAAAAATCCAATTGAAGATCTGAAGCTCAGATCTTCAATTTAAACTTCAAAAAATTTAATAAATTTTAATAAGAGGATTAATTTAAAAATAAAAATTAAAAAAATGTTGAAAAAAAGAAAAATAATTAAAAATAAAAAAAATCTAGATCTTCAACCCACACCATGATCAACCATACCAGCCTCCAATGAGTCCAAATCAACACATGACCTCAACAAATTAATTAAAATACCAGAATCAGGTACCAAATGCTCCATTCTCATCCAATTAAAAAGCCGAAAACTTTCTTGTGGTTTTCCATTTTGAGAAGCCTCAGAAATCAAAGAATCCCGTAAATTCAAATTTTTAACAGACATTTTGTCAATGCTTGTTGCCATCACAAAACTTGCAACAAACCTCCAACAAAGCATGACTCATACCGTCAAACGAATCAAAGCCCAGTTTCACAATATGCCCATGAAGCTTTTTCAAACTTACAACGAGTAACAAGCAAAATTTTCAAAAAGCAGCGATTCACTCTTGTACGAAAAAGAGTTTAAAATATTTAATTAGATATCTTACGTAAAATTTTTTATTCATAAGTGGATTGACATACTGAATATACTACCATCTTGTCAAAACGTGCAATGGCTCACTCGTGGAGCCCATTAAAACTGCACACCCACTCATTTGTTAAATGGTGGGTTCGACACCCCCACAGTCTCTGGCATTTCTTTTATTGCTTTTCCTCTCGTTTGTGAGGGTTGTTTCCGCACTCATGTGTGAGTCATCCATTTCTACGTGAGAGTCGCTCTCCAAATCATGTTATCAATGTTCATTTCAGTTTAAGTCTCGACTATTTTACGAATCAGTCTTAAATACATATATGATGTAAGCAGAATGGGCGCCGATTACATCAGTGAAGTGTGGAGCATGCCAATGATGCCATTGTAAGTGAATGAGTTAAAATTAAACAACACCTATATCATGTATTAATGTTATTATCAATTTATATTTTAACTTAATTATTATTTAAATTAATTTTTTTTTCTCTAATTTATTTCTTGTGCAAGTTAGGAGTTGGGACCAGCCTAGGGTCCTTATTTTTCAAATCGCGAAATGATTTCTCAAACTCCATAAAACCATCAACCACAGTCTGTTTTCAATTTCGATATTAGAAATATTAATTCACATCAAAATCTGCCTGTTTTAATTTATCACCGTGAAATTATTGCATACATTTATATAAATTAAAATCATTTGAATAATTTATATAATATTATTATTAAATTTTAAAATATTTGTTAAGATAATTATATCTGAATTAAAAATCAAGTTAACTCTCCTTGTCGAAATACAGTATATTTAATAAAAATGGAAACAATATTTTATAACATCGTGTGACAATAATAACATAACAATTACATTATACGACGGACAGCATGGATTGGATCATCATTTATTCTTACCATGTTATGTTCTATGCATCAAATCATTTCAAGTATCTGACAAAGGTGTATAAATTTTTTGACATAGAAGTTTAATAAATTGTGGCCATTATTGGAATGATCAATGAAGCATATATATATATATATATATAAAATTGTGCGTCTTTATATTGATGCCTGTAGGTAATTAAGACAAAGCAAAACAACAAGTGAGATTGATAGAGTGGGATAGTCACCTCCACCCATATACTAGGTTTTGGGTTTGATCCACATCCTTTTACTATTTGTAGATAGTTTTTTCATTTTATATGGACAGTCTTCTTCTACTTCTGGGAGCATAAATCAGGATAGTGTTTTAGAGTCTTATTTGAATTAATCTTAGTGGTATTCTGATCTGATGTCAGTAATAAAAAAATAATAATAAGACAAAGTAAAACAACTATAATCGAATTCGTTTTAATATGACTCGTTCTTTATATTGATGCTTGTAGGTAATTAAGACAAAGCAAAGAAACTGCAACCTATGCCTATAGATACATACATACATACATACATACAAACCAGAGGAAATGATTTGGTTATTATAAGATGGGTTTAAAATCACTTTGTATTGATGGCTGTAGGTAATTTTTTTTTTTTGTTGCTTTTGACATTAGGTTAAATAATTGTTGGGATCAGCTGAGTTAGGACTCTATCTCAAGGTCTAAAATGCTACTCCCAAAAAATAAGGGAAGGCTACCCATACGAAGAGGAAAAATTACCCACACTTGTAGGATATGTTGATGTTCGAACATTGTCTCTTTACTTTCTAAAAAGCAAGACATGTGGGGGTGGCACAGTGATGACACCCTACTTGAGAGTGAGGCCTCAAGTAATTAAGACAAAGCAAAACGTTTGTAATATTTCAATTAGTTTTTATATACCAATACATATATCTTACATATATTAAAACTAGAGGTTGTGATTTGGTTATTTTAAGATTGGTTTTAAATCATCTTATAATATGGTTTGCTGATAAACATTTATTCAATCTGATAATATTTTGAGATTAAATCCTTGCAATTAAAAGTGGTGTTTATTAAAAAAAAAAGAAAGAAAAAGAAGGTAGGAGATAATTTAAAACTTATAAATAAAATGACAAAAAAGCAACCTCACATGGCCTACACCCTATATCATGTTCAATCTCCATCGATTTGGGTGGAGTTATGTGCATGCCCAACAACTACCTAGTATTACACTCATCTGAGCTGGTCCTCGATAGTATTGGTGTTAGTATTTAAAAAAAAAAGATAGAGAGAGAGAGAGAGAGAGAGTAAAACGATTGTAATCCAATCAGTTATAATAGGACTAGGTCTTTATATTGATGCCTGCGGGTAATTAAGACAAAGCAAAGTGACTGCAACCCAATTTATTTTAATATACCTATACCTCTCTCTCTCTCTCTTTAGATATATATGTATATTAAAAGTAAAGGTAGTGATTTGGTTATTTTAAGATGGGTTTAGAATCGCTTTATATTGATGGCTACAGATAATTTTTTTCCTTCTGACATTAGGTCAAATAACTGTTGGGATTAGCTAAACTAGGACTCTAACTCAAGGTCCAAAATGCTATTCCCAAAAAACAGAAGAAGACTACTCACACGAATTGGAAAAATTACCCACACTCAGGAGACATGTTGATGCACGAACATTATCCCTTTGCTTTTTAAAAAGCGTGAGAGCTGTGCCACCCCACTTGAGACTTGAGAGCGATGTCTACAGGTAATTAAGACAAAGCAAAGCGTTTGCAATATTCCAATTAGTTTCTATATACCAACACATATATATTACATATATTAAAACTAGAAGTTGTGATTTGATTATTTTAAGATTGGTTTTAAATCATTGTCTAATATGGTTTGCTGACAAATATTCATTTAGTTTGATAATATTTTGAGATTAAATCATTTCAATTAAAAGTGGTGTTTATTGAAAAAAGGAAAGAAAAGTAAGGTAAAAGATAATTTAAAACTTATAAATAAAATGACAAAAAAGCAACCTCACATGGCCTACACCCTATACCATGTTCAATCTCATCATTTCGGGTGGAACTGCGTGCATGCCCAACAACTACCTAGTACCACACCTTAATGTTTATCTTCTACCAAAGCCTAAATTATTATATACTTAAAATAATCTAGCCATTTATAGCTTTATATTATTGTCTAAACCATATAATATCTATACATTATTATTATATATGTGAAGAATTGTTTTCTAGTGCATGTCTGTTCCATGACTCATAGTGACTCTTTACTCCGCTACGAAAAATTAGTACTATGTTTAAAAGTTCTTTCAAGTACTCTTAAAAATGTTCTAAAATGCTCTAGCCGAAAGTGTACCCATTAATTGGTGGAATAAAATAAGGGGTCAGAGACTATTTGATTAGGTACTTGGGAGATTATTTTTTTAAAAAACAAAAAGTTTACAAACTTTTGTGTTTAAGAAACAAAGCAAACCGCACAATGCCTAACAGTTTACTGTTTAAAGAACAAGGGTAAGATAATCATTTACCCGTCAGTTAAACTAATAATTATAAAGTAATCTCAAAGATTTTATAAAGACAAATTTAATTGAAGAAAAATTCTGAGAAATCACCATAGTTTTAGTTATTAGAATCTATCTTTCAATAAATATGTATATTAGAATCTGGCCCAATATAAAAAATGAAGAAAAAAAAAAAGGTACACGAGCCGTGGAGTGCACCGCGGGTGGAGAATGGATGTCCTTATGGGAGACTATTTAATCTGTTTATCTGTTCAATCTCTTCCAAAGAGAATGATTGCTCCCATTTGCGTCCAGTCCTAAAACCGAGGGGCAAGTCGTGCCACCCAAGCCCTAAAATTAGGAGGGTCAGACTTGACTTTCAAGTGCTATGAGTCTAAAGGATAGATTGGGGTTTAAAGATTAGCATTTAGATACTTTATTGATTAACCTTATTCAACCATAACAATAATTAAATTAACTTCAATAACCACTTTTACAACCAATCCAATACATGTAATTAATAGATAAGATTATTTAATTAGTAAAACTTTTAAAAGGAAAGCAAACTAAAACTTGTGTGGGCAAGCCTGCTCTTGATAAGGTTCATGGGCAATGGCCTAGCCTCATTAAAAATAGGAGGCCCATTTTGTACTCAGCGTTTAAAAATTAAAGCCCAGCCTGGCCAGCCCAGTTAACACCTATCAGATGGAAATCCTGCTTCATCAAGGGTGGAGATTTCCTTTCTTATTTGTTTTTTAAAAATTTTTCTATACTGGAAATTTTGGTCTTTCCATGATCTACCTTTCCGTTAAAATCTAATGTGGACCATTAAAAGAAGGGGCATGTTGCAATTTACTCTGAAAAAAAATACGGAACGAAAACTAAATTTAAAATGATCTCAAAAAAAAAGAAAAAACTAAATTTAAAATATAAAAAAAAAAAAAAACTAAATTTAAAACGTAATGGAATTATTTGTTACTACAATGTACGTACAGAAGTGCTTTTGGAAAATTTGGCGTTTATAAGAAAAGGATTGTCAAGTAGGATGAAACGTGTTTTGCAATCAAAATCTAACTTCACAGATATGCCCATCATGTTGGGCTTTAGCTTGTACGATTGAACTAGCAGGCCTTTTAATACTACAGGCCCAAGTTTGAAGTAAATCCAATTGTCTGGATATTAACATAATGAGCGTTTTATTTTGGAACTAAAGGGGTTTTCTGATTTTTAATTTTTTAAATAAAATATAAATGGAATTATATTGGAGAATCAAATAAAAATAAAATTAGATTTTCAGAATTTTTTTAATTATTGCAATAAATTGCAAAAGAGAATTCAAGTTTCAGCCCAAGATGGATGGTAAAGATAAAAAATTTGTTTATTCTTAAAATTTTATTTTTATATATAATATAAAATTAAGATAAAAGGATGAAAAAAATTATAAAATTGATTTTGACTATAAAAGAATAATTATTTTGTGTTATCGCTTTTTTTTTTAATGAAAATTATCGATCAAATTTGTTTCTTTTGCAATTAACCCTTCTTTGAATGGTTTAATGGGGGAGGAAATAGAAGACCATTTGAGCCTTATTAAGGATTCTCTTGTTTAAAATCATGTTAGTGTTAAATCAATAAATTGCATAACTTAATTTATTGGTGATAATTTTAAAAGGAAATGACCCGAAGCGGCGCCCCCAATTTTCTCTTCAATGGGGTCCATAAAATATATATAATAAAACATTTTTAATAAAATATTAGCAAGGTGGGTTCGGAAGCAGAGGAATTAGAATCATTTGATCCTTGGAATAAAATGAGATTCTACTCCTCACTTTGATTCATTCCCTTGGTCAATTAATAATTTTTTATTGTTCAAATCGGTGCAACTTGGAAATTACGTATATGTACCACTTTTATGAATACTTAGAAATTAGAATTGGATCTTCGTCCATGAAATATGGCAAATCCATGTCCGTAGGATTTGGGCTACTACATCCATTTTCGCATCAACACATGCTTCAAAGAGACATGTGTATTGAATTCGCCATTGCCCAATGCAACCTGTAATATCTCCTGTTCGAATTATCTCATTGTTGACGATGTCTGAAAAATTGGAGACATGTATTAATTATTTTTGTCGAAGTCATTGACCTTCCACCACTTATAAATATGCTTGTAAGTTAAAGAAAAATAATAATAAGAATAAATCTTTGAATAAAAAAGGTATAGTTATTTATTTTGAAAATTTGTGCCGAACTAGATAGAAGTTTGTTGAGATATATCTTTTAACATCAATCGTTATTTATGCAATCAAGATATCTATTACTTGATTTGCCGTTTGAGATAAATCACTATTTACACGGTTCGAAAATTTTCATTATAAGAGAAAGATAATTACTTACATGATGCGAATATTTATTATCATTGACATGCTTCTTAAGATCAATAATTATTTACACGATTTAGATATTTACTCTTATAATATAATAACTATTAATATAATAGAAGCATAAAACTAGTTACATAATAAAAGAATAAAACTACTAATACATGTTTGTAAAATGCTTATAATGAGACTTAAATTTCACTTATCGGATATCTACTCATCTATGAAAAGATGACCATTACTCCAAGAATAGTAGAAAACTACTCAAACATGCTTGCACACCAAATGAAAAAATATATAATCATGTCAGTTAAAAGAAGGACGTGCATGTTTAAGACAATAAAAGTGATGTAGTAATATATTAAAGGGATAGATACAATCTGTTTAAAAAGAAATTTAATTAAGTTTTGAATTTTTAATACGTTGTAGTTTTTTTATCTTGATTTATTTCATAAAAGTACAAACGAGGTGAGATATTGGGAGAAGGGAGGGGTAGAATTGGTATGTCATACTGTCTAATGGGAGAAAGGGAGATTATTGTGATTTTGTGGAAATGTCGTCGAAGAAGCAATGATGCGAGTAGTGACGAGTCTGATGACAAACCGTCATGAGTTAGGAAATGGTACTATTAGAGGTCGTTTGTTTTTTTATCTGAAGATTGAACAGTATTACTAAAGATTAAAGACCGAATAGTGACTAAAATCTGAAATCTGATAAACATGTTTATTATTATTTTTTTCTTATATCTGAATGTATAATAATTTTATTTGTTTTTTAAAGTTAAAATTATCTGAATACTAACAATTTGACATTTATATCTTTTTATTATTAGTTGTTAAGTAACTTTATTTAATAAGATACAAACAATTACAATAAATTATTTAAAAAATATTAAAACATTTATATATATAATATTTTGATTCATTATTAAAATAAGATGAATTATTATAGTAGAGTCAATTAAATTTATATATTCAAATAAAAATAAACAAAATGGTCTTAAATTGAATTAACCAAAAATACTAATAACACAGTGAAGTTTTAACAAATAAATACAATATGAGTTACTCCATAAGTAGATTAATAAAGAAAATCAATAAATATTCTTACTGAAATTTGATTGGAGAAATATAGTAATTCAGTTATAGGAAAATTTGATGTTGAGATGTTTATGGTTTTTATTTTTCAATATTTTTTGTTAAAGTATTAAAAGAAATTTGTATAATATAAAATTATGATTAATTTGGAAATATGTTATTTTAGGAAGGATAAATTTGGAATAATATATTTATAAAATCATTAAGTGATTTTGTATTAAGTGAAAAGTCAAAAAATATAACTTTTTTTTTAAGTGGTTTTTGGGTTGTTTTAAGTGGTTTGACCACTTAAAAAACAAACAAAAATATCTTAATTGACCTAATTAAGCACTATTAAGTGTTAAATATAAAAAACAAACAACCACTTAGTTTCCACATTCGATCTACTCCGCAACAACGATGTGGAGATGCGTGATTTTCCAAATTTGCCATTTTATTTTTGCTTAAATCATAAACATAATACTGTTTCGTTCATAATTAATTAAATAAAAATCCTACTCTATTTCATTGTTATTTCCTGCGGAGAATTGGAGGTGAGAAATTTGAACTCGAGAGTTCAGTTATATTAAAGATTGTGGTTACCAATCAAACTTCTAATATCATTACTTGTATTTCATTGCGAACAACTTTCATTCTATTACTTATTTGATGTGGTAAACTTTTACAATAGGTGTCAATATTTTTATTTAAAAAAGTTTATTTAAACTCGTATTTAAAAAAACTTATATACCAATCTTTTTATTAAAATTTTATATTGTTGAAATAATTTTACATAAAACTACTAATAATGATAATTTTTTTTTAAAAAAACAGATTTGTTATAATAATAAGGGATAATCCAAAAAACCTCTTGACGTTTAACAGATTATCCATTTTCCCCCATATGGTTTTGTTTTTATCCAAAATACCGCCTAACTTTAAATTAAACACCTAAAATACCCCCTGAAAGCGTATAAAAGGACAATAATGCCCCTGACGGTAACGGATTCCGTTAAATTGTATAATTGACCGTTTAACTCCAGGGGTAAAAAAGGAAATTCAATAAAAATTTAATAAAAATATAAAATAAAAAATAATATGAAATATGATATTTTTATTTAAAAATAAAAAATAAAAAATATATATTCAAATTTTTTTCTACCTCTCTGATCCTCTCTCTCTCCCTCTCTCTTCTTCGTATCTCTCTCTTCTCATTTCTCTCTCTCTCTCTCTCTCTACATCTCCGACAGCTTTTGTGGGGGAAGGGGGGTTGACGGAGGCGGTGTGGTGGAGAGATCCGAGACCCAGATGGTCTCCGATCGTGGAGATCTAGATCTCCACGATCGGAGACCCATCTGGTCTGCGATCTCTTCTTCTCTCTTCTCCCTCTCTCTTCTCTTTTCCTCTCTCTCTCTCTCTCTCCATCTCCGGTCGGCTTCTCTCTCTTTCTCTCCATCTCCGGCTGGCTTTGTAGGGCGTTTGACTGCGGCGGCATGGTGGAGGCACGGGGAACCCATTTCGGGTTTCCAATCGTGGAGATCCTTCTGGGTCTCCACGATTGGAGACCCGAATTGGGTCTCCAACGATGGGAGACCCAGGTGGGTCTCCAACGGTGGAGACCCGAACTGGGTCCTCATCGATGGAGACCATATGTTTTTTGTTTTTGTTTTTGTTTTTTTTTTTCTGTTCTGTTCTGTTGGTTTTTTTTTTTATTTTTATTTTTTGTCTAATGGTGTTTGTTGATGATTGTGGATGATTGTGGGAGATTGTTGTTTACTGATTATGGGAGATTGATGTTTAGTGATTGTGGAAGATTGATCTGGAAACCTAGAAATGGGGAGAGAGAAGAAAGAGGGGATCCAATTGAAGATGATCATGGGTCATGGCTGTGGAGATCCAGATTGGATCTCCACCGTCCATCCAATTGGATGGACGGTAGAGATCCAATCTGGATCTCCAATTTTTTTCAATTTCTTTTATTTTTTAATTTTTTAAAATATTATAATATGGGTAGTTTGATCTTTTTATTTAAGTTCAATATTTCTGTTATTAAAGTAATAGAATGTGGTTTTTTGGATAAAAATGAAATGGCATGGGGGAGAATGGATAATCTTTGAAAAGTTGGTTGGTTTTTTAGGATTTTTCCTAATAATAATAATAGTAGTAGTTGTTGTAATAATAATAATTTGTTGTTTAAAAAAACAAATAATAAAAAAAATAATATTAGGATTCTTAAATTTTTTTTGCATGTCCAAAGAATATGTCACACAGGGCGGCTTAACCACTAGGCCACTTAGGCAACTGCCTAAGGCCTCCAAATTCTCATTTTTTTACCTAACATTAAATCTTGAAGACCTCCTAAAATATAGTTTTGAACTACATAAATCTCCTAACATGAAGAACACAAAAATACATTTTAATATATATTAATTTCTTTATAAATCAACAACTTCCTATTTAAACATATCTCATTTGTTAGCAAAACATTTTTTATTTACAATTTAATTGTTCTCCTACTTTCAACAAAACTCGTGCGTTTACTTGCATATAATCAGAATGATTTTAAATCAGAACAATCTATAATAAAAATGATTTAAAATCGGAATGTGTTGACGTCCGGAAACGGTCAACCAGAGATTCTGGGGCCCAGACGGCGGACTTGGTAATTAAGGATTGATTGGTACTGGTCGAAGGGTAGTAAATGGTGTATTAATGGGATGCTAGGTTGGTGATAATTAATTCGGGTGGAGGAATGTTGTTCCTGGTAGTTGGTCGGAGTTAATAAACTGATGAACAAATAATTAAAGGAAATGAGAGAAAGAAAGAGAGAAAACACAGGGGTTTTCACGTGGTTCGGTGACTGCACCTACGTCCACGGTCACTCTGGAATAATTCCGGCAGAGTGATGGTTCTCTAGTATTAAGCTTGTTGTACAGTGAAAATGTCTCCCCTCTTTATAGAGGAAGGGAGCTCACAATAAAATAATACAAAGGAAAAGTTTACACGTTATAGGCAATGGCTAGTTTCAACTAATCCTGACATTGCCATGCTGCATTAATTGTAAAGGTAATGATGGTTTCCTCTCTGCACAAGTCTGCATTAATTACGCCTGAAGAGGTCTTCACTTCATTAAATGCTTCTGGGTAATTGTGTAAACAGTGTCTTGCTGGAAATCATGGGGGTTGGCAGTTCTGACAACTTGCTGCACACGGTTTCTTATAGGTGGACTTTCTGGTCAGCCAGATGTATGCTGGAGAGGAGGTGAGGCGATCTGGAGGTCAGCGCGACCTCGCGAGCTCGCGGTTGGTGCGACCTCGCGGGCTTCTCGGGCTGAAAGCATTGGCAGGTGACATGCTGAAGAACTGTTGCTAGCTCGCGACCTGGATGGCCTCGCGAGCTGGGCTTGCAATTGTTGGCTTTGTCTTTGGGCTTTCTGGGCCCTTGCTTCTGTTCAAATTAAATGGGCGTGTACTGTTGCTAGTTGGGCCGAACCAGAAAATGGGCATAACATCAAGCCCCCCAGCTCTCTGTGCGTTTTACGGACTGGGAGCTGAAATAAACACACAAATGGCGCCCATTTTCAAATCTTCTGGTTCCGTTTCAATTTTCGTACTGTAACTGCTGACACGCGGCATCCATTCAGGCGTTGGAGCCGAAAAACGTGTCTCGGGACCGTACGCATTAAATGCGCACGTCTTGTAACTGACAGACGTGATGGCGTGTGACCGAGATCGATGCTCAGCCGTTGGATCTTTGGCGGTTACACCTTTATGCTGGATCGGATGGCTAGGGATGGACGAGCTGGCCTATATAACCCACGGGTCTCCTCATCTTCTTCTTTTTGCTTTCTTGGTACGACTACAATACCTTTTCTTTCTATTTTCCATTTTTTCTTCACTTTTGCTTCTTCTGGTCTTCTGTTTGTCACTGGACAACCCCTTCGGACTCCGCTACTACGAAGATTAGCCACCGTGCTCAGCATATCGCACTCGGTTCGAGCAAGGTAATCCTCTTCTCGCTTTGTCTTTTTGTGTTGTGACATGGTCTGTTTCTTGTTAGGATTGTCGCTTTCTGCCTTCGTAACACATCTGTTGGTCCCTGTGAGCTTGTTTGGCCCTTAGGGAGTTACTGTGTCGGTTGCCTGGGTATCTGTGTACGCTAGGGGCGACCTGTAAACATAGGATTAGAAATATGTAGACTTGGGGTGATATTGTACCTGGCAGATTCGTGTCTCTGGGCCTTTTCTGGTCCTTTAGAGACCAAGTGCGCGACCTGACAAGTAGGACAGCTGTCTTAGGAGTTCTTTTCCTGTGTCTTGTTAGGATCAGTATGCTGTAGGCGTCCTGATGTCATTCCTTCTGTGTTGTAGATGTCAGGTCGTTCGCGCACAGGTCGGGGCAGGACTGCTGCTTCCAGGAGGCAGGCAGGTCGCCAGGATAGCGAGGCTGAGGCTACGACCTCGCGAGCTGGTCCGTCGAGCGAGGAGATCGCAGGAGGGGACGAGGTCACTGAGGAAACGGACACCCCTCCCTTTAAACCCATGTTCTCGTCGCTCACCTTTGAAAAGTTGGAGGCTTGGGCCCGGGAAGTAACCATCCCCTTGGGGTGCAGGGCTAACGTTCCCGCGGACACTGATCAAGCCGCTTATCCCCCTACGGGCTTTATTGCGATCAGCAGAGAGCATATGGAGCTCGGCTTCAGGTTCCCTATCCCTGGATACCTCAGGGATTTGCTAAACAGCCTCAATCTCGCACCGTTCCAGCTGACCCCAAACTCATACGCTCATTTGACCACCCTGGCTGCGGCGTTTCGTAAGCACGCACTAGGATTTCCCACACCCCGCATCATCCGCAGCCTTTACAGCTTCAAAGCGATCACTGGAAAGGAAGGGTTGTACTACGCCACTCCTCGCCAGTCTTCTGACTATAGGGCGTTTCTGCCTCAGAGATGTACTAAGTCAAACGTAGGGGAGTACAAGTCCAACTGGGCCTGGTTCACGTGCCCCTCGATTGCTGGACTGAATAACACGAGTTTCGTGGAGGAACCTAGTAGGGACATGAGTACTCAAAACAACATCAGTAGCACTATTCATATGTGCAAACATGCATAATGTTTATTTACTTATTTATTTATTTATTTACGAGCTGACTTTTACTGTGCAGACGTCACAGCTCCTAAGGGTAAACCCAGGCAGGACGAGCTCGCTATTCTGAACTCTTTCGCAGCTGCCAAGGAGCCAGAGGAGGACAATTTCCCTTCCGGCAGCGAGCTAGTAGCTCGGGGTCTATCACCATCTGCTTCAAACCCTCTCTTGAATACAGCTCGGGACCTGGGAATAAGGGGGAGAGCGAACGAGGTCGCTTCTGCCCTTGTTGATCCTACCCAATCAGAGTCAGAACCACAACCTCTTCAACAAAGATCACCGAGCACGAGCTTCACCACCAGCACTTCTTCGGATAATATGGGAAGAAAGCTCACCATGTCCGTCCCTCCCCTCAGGTCAGTTCCACCTGCTAAGCCAGCCGAGGTCGTCAACGTGGACGACACCTCCTCAGACCGCTCTCAAAGAGCGCCCTCACAAGCTGCTGCAGTTGCCCCTTCTCCGACCAGGGCAGCTGCAGCTCCTCAAAAACGGGCTGCCCCACCCGCAGGACGGAGCTCTCCTCCAGCCAAGAGGGCCGCAGTCTCTGCCGGGGGGGACTTACCTTCGGGGCCAGAGTCCGAGGCCTTGACCAGGAAGAGGAAAGGAAAGGCCATAGCTCCTCCACCACCTCCAAAGCAGAAGGGCTTCGTTGCCGTCCCTTCGGTCGGTGGGGTCGTCATCGGACGGGAGCCAGGTACTGGAGCGCCAGCACGACCGGCGAGGTCTGCAACAGTTGAACAGGCAGATTCTGGCCCTCCTCCTGATGCAGTCAAGGAGATGGAATTCTTTAACAGCTTCGTTGAGCTCGTTCCTGAAGTGATGGGAAAACGCAGCCCGCAGCTACAGAAAGAAGAGCTTACAGGCCGTACTTTAGCGACCTATATAGCTCGCCAAGCTGCGCTGGTAAGGTTCATATCCTGTCATACTTCGATTCTGATTTTCCCCTTCCTTTTTAAAAGGATCTTGTACCATTTCTTTTGTTGTTTCAGCTCGGTATGGCGTCTGCAAAGTTAGTAAGGGAGGCAGACATTCATATCAACGAGGAAGAGGCCTTCAGGATTTCTCAGGTACAGTTTGATGAGGAGAAGAAGCTGCTGCAGGGAGAAATCAATCTCCTTCAGAAGAACTATAGTGAGCTTTCTGCCAAGCTCAAAGACGCTGACGCGGCCTTGTCGCAGGAGACTGCTCGCAGGGAAACTGAAGTCAGCAAGGCCCAAACAGAAATAAATAAGCTGAAGGGAGAGCTTGCTGGTGTAAAGGTAAAGCTGCAGGTCGCTGAAGATAAAGTGAGCCAGCACTCATGGGACTTGGCAGCAGCCAGAGGGATGCTCGCGAAGTCTGAGGAGAAGCGGGCTGAGGCAGAGGCGAGCTTGGCTCAGACTAGGGAGAAGCTGACCCAAACTGCGGAGGGTATTGAAGCTAGGGTAGCTCGGGAGCGGGATAAGATCGAAGAAGAGGTCGAGAGGGAGTTTCTGTATAGCATGTGGGAGCACTATCCGAACTTGGACTATTCCTTCTTTGGGTCAGAAGGGGTCAAAATGATCCAAGAGTTCGTGGAGCTGGCTGCAGGTGCTCAGAGCACGCAACATGCTGATACTTCCTCTGCCCCTCCAGATAATCTACCTGCTGACTCAACCCCTTCGCCAGAGCAGGTCCCCGAGGTACCTCCAGTTTTAGAGAATCCTCCCATGTCTGAACCCACAGCAGAAGCTCCTTCTGATTTACCAGCTTCTGAGTCCGTTCCTGAGGCAGAGCCCCCAGCAGAAGCAATAGTTGGTCCTGCTCCTTCAGACGCACCTGCTGATATCTAGAACATTTTTATTTTATTTTCTCCTTTAAATTCTTGTAACTTTCCTTCATTTGTTGGAATTCATATGACGAGCTTGAAGCTCGGATTTATAAGACTAAATTTCCTGCACAATCTCGATATTTTGTCCAAGCATATATATGTATATTTAGTTACATAATAGGTAGCGAGCAGGTAATAATAACACAATTTTAAAGTGTTAAAATTTTGTTAAGGAGATCACAATCGCGAAAATTATATTAACTTTCAAACCTGCTAACTGCAATAAGCAATTTTACTCAAGCGCTAGCTCGTAAGGGCTTGGGCTCAGCAAACAACTTGGCTGAATAAGACGTTTTGTAAGCCTTAGAAGATTGGCAGGGACTTACTGTTAGTGAGGAGCTCGGAATTTCCTTGTCCTCTATGTTTTAATGACATAGAGCATGCTTGTCAGCAACATTTTCCCAAACTTTGAGAGTTTAACTCGTCGCTTCATTCGCAGTCCAGGAGTGAGCCAATTTGGTGAATCCGCGGGCAGCTTTATATATGAGAGGCGTAGCCTTACCCCCTCCCGCGAGGTCGCGGGGCAATTAATACGCGAGTCCGCGGGCAGCTTTATATATGAGAGGCGTAGCCTTACCCCCTCCCGCGAGGTCGCGGGGCAATTAATACGCGAGTCCGCGGGCAGCTTTATATATGAGAGGCGTAGCCTTACCCCCTCCCGCGAGGTCGCGGGGCAATTAATACGCGAGTCCGCGGGCAGCTTTATATATGAGAGGCGTAGCCTTACCCCCTCCCGCGAGGTCGCGGGGCAATGATGGCTGCGAGCTAGTAAATGAACTTGATGCCTGACGTGAACCTCCGTTAATGAGGGTAAAACGGATGAATTAAGCATCAGTTGATGAGGCGTTCTCAATTGAGGCCTTTTGTGGAGATTTATTGCCAGAACATGGTCGTGACTTTGGCCAGCCATTTCATGTGAGAACTCTGGTTGGCGAAAGATTCCTTGGAATTTATACAGATGTCTTCAAGGAATAAAAATATGTATATAAACATTTATGATAATAGATCGCAGCTTGATTACTTTGAGAAAGAAATTTCATTAGCTTTGCTCTTTTAATATGTACATTTGCTGGCTTATCCAGCCCGCTTTCTGCATCACATTTGACATATACAACAGAAAACAGGTGAAAGCATGTTTACAGACAATCGTCAAGAAAGAATCATGTACAAGGTTAGAGCGAGCTGACAGTTCTTAGGTGTAATATGGCCGCAAGTGTTCAGCATTCCAGGCACGCGGTAACTCAGCCCCATCCATGCTGGCTAAATGATAGGCTCCGTTCCTCAAGTCCTGCTTGATGAAGTATGGTCCCTCCCAGTTGGGCCCGAGTACTCCTTCGCTTGCTTTGCGAGCTCCAGGAAGGACTAACCTGAGCACGAGGTCTCCGGCTTTGTAGCTTCGAGCTCGCACCTTTTTGTTGTAATACCTGGCAACTCTTTGCTGGTATACTGCTACCCTTAGGCGAGCTGTCTCCCTTGCTTCCTCGGCTAAGTCCAGACTGGTCGCGAGAAGCTGGTCATTGTCCCCAGGTCGGAACGAGGCCCTTCGCTGGCTGGTCACTTCAAATTCTGCCGGTATCATGGCTTCCGTTCCGTAGACCATAGAAAACGGGGTCTCACCTGTGGAGTTGCGGACCGTCGTCCTATAAGCCCAGAGGACTTTCTGTAGCTCATCAGCCCAAGCCCCCTTTCTTGCTTCTAACTTGGTCTTCAGATTCTGTTTGATGATCCTGTTCACGGCCTCGACCTGACCATTGGCTTGAGGATGGTCCACAGCTGAGAAGCTCTTCACGATTCCGAGCTCATTACAGAAACCTATGAACTGTTCGCTGGTGAACTGGGTCCCATTGTCCGTGACGAGCTGCTGAGGGACCCCGAACCTGCAGATGATATTGTCCCACACAAACTTTTCTATCTTCGTTGTGGAGATTTCTGCTAATTCCTTAGCTTCGGCCCATTTAGTAAAGTAGTCAACAGCGACTACAGCGTGCTTGCAGTTTCCTCGAGCTGCGGGCAAAGGTCCAATCAGGTCCATTCCCCAGATCGCGAACGGCCATGGACTCACCATCTGCTGGAGGTAGGCTGGTGGAGCTCGCGGGACTTTAGCAAATCTCTGGCACTTATCACACTTCTTTACTAGGTCTAAGGCATCTTGCTTCATAGTCGGCCAGTAGAACCCCTGTCTGAGAGCCTTCTGGGCCAAGGACAATGCTCCCGCGTGGTTCCCGCAATGACCTGCATGGATATCGTTTAGCACTACCTCACAGTCTTCATCATCTATACATCGTAGCAGCGGGGTTGAGAATCCTTTCTTGTACAGCCTGTCGTCGTAAATGCAGTACTGGGGTGCTCTAGCTCGGATGCGGCGAGCTTCCAGCTTGTCTCTTGGCAGCTTCCCTTCCTGCAAGTAATTGATTAACGAGCTCATCCAGGAGTTAGGCCGAACCTGTACGGTCATCATTGCACCTTCGCCGTCGATGCTCGGAGCTGGTAAGAATTCCATAGGGAAGGACTCAAGGAGATCTGCGTCTTGGGAGGTCGCCAAGCGGGCGAGGGCGTCCGCATTGACGTTCTGCGCTCTGGGAATTTGGTTCACTTCAAACCTCTGGAAAGCCCCCAGTAATTCCTTGACCTTTTGGAAATACTTTGACATCCTTTTCCCCTTGGTCTGATATTCTCCCCTGACATGACAAACGATAAGTTGAGAGTCACTGAAAATCTTTACCTGTTCAGCTCGCACCTCCCTTGCTAGGCGAAGTCCGGCGAGCAATGCTTCGTACTCGGCCTCGTTATTGGTAGCTGGAAATTGAAACCTTATGGCACTCAGGATCTTATGGCCTTCCGGGCTGATCAGCATTATTCCAGCCCCTGAGCTTCGCTCGTTAGAAGATCCGTCTACATAAAGCTCCCAAACCTGGCCACCTGTTAGCTCCTCGTACTCTGGTACTGGCCCCGTGAATTCCACAATGAAGTCTGCAAGTGCCTGAGCCTTGAACGCCGTTCTAGGCTTGAACTCCATGTCGAACTGAGCGAGCTCGATGGCCCACTTGAGGAGTCTGCCAGAAGTATCTGCTTTCTGAAGGACTTGCCTGAGAGGGTACTGCGTGAGGACCTCAATCTGATGAGCTTGGAAGTAGGGGCGTAGCTTTCTGGAGGCGGTTACCAGGCAGTATGCGAGCTTCTCCATTCGTGAATACCTGGTTTCCGCGTCAACCAGTCTTTTACTGATATAATATACGGGCAACTGCGTCTTATCCTCTTCTCTTACCAAGGCCGCGCTTAGTGCGTGCTCAGAGACTCCCAAATACAAGAACAGTCTCTCTCCCTCCTTGGGTTTGGATAGGAGAGGGGCTTGGCCCATATATCCTTTTAGCTTCTGGAATGCCTCCTCGCAATGCTCATTCCATTCAAAGTTCTTGGCTTTCTTTATGGCTTCAAAGAATGGTACACACTTGTCAGTGGCTTTTGAGATGAAGCGGCTGAGAGTCGCGACCTGGCCAGTAAGGCTCTGCACGTCCTTGATTCTGGACGGGGACCTCATTTCCACGAGCGCCCTGATCTTCTCTGGATTGGCCTCTATCCCTCTGCTGTTCACCATGAAGCCAAGGAACTTACCAGATGCTACCCCAAATGCACACTTCAGCGGGTTCAACTTCATCTGGTACTTTCTGAGGACTCTGAACGTCTCATCCAGATCGCGGACATGATCTGCTGCTTTCTGGGACTTCACCAGCATATCATCTACGTACACCTCCATGGTTTTCCCAATCAGGTCCTGAAACATGGCGTTGACTAGACGCTGGTAGGTTGCTCCTGCATTCTTCAGTCCGAATGGCATCACCCTGTAACAGTACAAGCCCCTATCGGTGACAAAAGAGGTGTGTTCCTCATCATGCGGGCTCATGGGAATTTGGTTGTATCCTGAGTAAGCGTCCATGAAACTTAGGAGTTGATGCCCCGACGTCGCATCTACCAGCTGGTCAATCCTGGGTAATGGGAAGCTGTCCTTCGGGCAGGCCTTGTTTAGGTCGGTGAAGTCAATACAAGTTCTCCACTTTCCGTTCTTCTTCTTGACGAGAACTGGATTGGCGACCCAAACTGGATAACGAGCTTCCCTGACGAACCCGTTAGCTAGCAACTTCTCAACCTCCTCCTTCAAAGCTGCATAGCGTTCTGGTGTCATTGGCCTCCTCTTCTGCCGGATTGGCTTGTGTTGGGGATCTATATTCAGTCGGTGACACATAACACTAGGGTCTATCCCCACCATATCTTCATGGTTCCAGGCAAAGACATCAAGGTTTCTCTTCAGGAATTCTACGAGCTCTGACTTCACTTCTGGCAGCAGATCTTTTCCTATCTTCACATATCTTTCTGAGTCCGCCTCACTGACTCGTACATCCTCTAACTCCTCGACGGGTCCTGTGGCCCTGTCTGCATCCACCTCGCGAGGGTCGAGGTCATCACTTACCCCGCTTTCAGAGGCAGCTCGCGGTTGGCCACCCGAGACCACATTTACTTTCTTTCCCCGAACTCCCATCTTTACTGCATCCTCATAACATCTCCTGGCTAGTTGCTGCTCGCCTTTGACACAGCCTACTCCATTGGGAGTCGGGAACTTAACTGTCAGTGTTCTGGTGGAGGTGACCATATCCAGTTCGTTCATCGAAGGTCGCCCTAATACCACGTTGTATGCTGAAGGGCTACTGATAATAAGGAAGTCTGCAAGAACTGTAGCTTGTCGTCCTGGCTCCCCGAGGGTGAGGGGCAACTTGATCTGGCCGATTGGTACCACTGCATCTCCCGTGAACCCATAGAGAGGCTCCGGCGAGGGTATCAACTGCTCAGCTCCTAAACCCAACTGGTCATAGCAGTCCTTATACATAACGTTGACTGAGCTGCCAGTGTCTATCATTATCCTCCGCACCTCGACATTACTGATCTGAGCTCTGATTACAATGGCATCGTTATGGGGCCAGCGTACTCCCCTCTCGTCCTCCTCCGTGAACACAATGCTGTCCGAGGACGCCTTTGCCCTTTTGGTGGGTCCCTCGACTCCTCCATATTCTGCCAGTAGGGTATGGTTGGCTTCTCGGATATACCTCTGGTGCGACCTGTTAGATGTACCTGCCACATGAGGTCCACCGTAAATGGTAAAGATCGTTCTTACAGCAGGCTCGCGTTCTGGTTCATGAGCTCGCTGAGATTGCTGCTGCTCGAGCTGCTGATCTTGCCCCTGAGGTCGTTGGTTCTGAGGTCGCCTTCCTGCGGGCTGTATTACATATTCTCCTAGGCGGCCTCGTCTTATGAGTTCCTCGATGGCATCCTTCAACCGCCAACAGTCTGATGTATTGTGCCCGTTCTCGTTGTGGTAGGCACAGTATTTCTTCGGATCCCGATGTCGGTTAGGGGGTCCGGTTGGAGGTGGCTTCCCAAAGTTCTCCCTGTTTCTTTCTGCGGCGAAGATCCTGTCCTGCCTGTCCGATAACAGACTATAGCTGTCATATCTGTTCTGGTGCCTGGGCCTCTCCATCCTTGGCCCTGGCCTAGCTCGCTTTGCCACTACATTGGCCGACTGGTTCCTCGGCTCCCCTGGCCTATCACCACCAGGATTCTTCCTTTTCTCACGATGGGAACCACTTGCTTCACCCCGCTGACCACTGGGTTTCTTAGCCCCAAAGGCTTCTTCCCATCTGACTTCTTTAGCTGCCCTGTCGTAGAACTCCCCCAGATCCTTCACAGGGGACTTGTATATGCTTTCATACAGCTTCCCATCTTTCCTGAGCCCTGCAGAGATAGCTGTTAAAATACTCTCGTCAGAGGGTGTTTCCACATTACTCACCTCCTCTCTGAATCGAGTAATATAGTCTTTAAGGGATTCATTTTGTCTCTGAAAAATGGTTGCGAGGTGGCAGGCTGGCGCGAGCTGTTTCCTTAATGCCTTATACTGATCTAGGAACTTCTTCTGACATTCTTTCCAGCTTCCGATGCTGCGGGCTGGAAGGCGGTTGAACCAAGCTCGCGGGGCGTCCCCTAGAGTAGCTGGGAATACCCGGCATTTGACCAGCGGGTCATCTGTCTGAAGATCCATCTGCACATTGAAAGCATCCAAATGGTCATAGGGGTCCGTCCTGCCGTCATATTGAGGGATACTGGGGAGCTTGAACTTTGCTGGTAAAGGCACTGTCTCGATCTCCCGAGTGAATGGTGCTCGGCGGTTGTCTCGCTCTCCCCCAGTCTGGCCTCCAGGTCGGGCTTCCAACTGCTGAACCCTCTGCAACAACTCTTCGACTACTGGGTCCTGGGTCAATGACCGCTGACTGGGGTTCCATCTACTGGTACTCTCCTGCTCCCCAAAGTACGGTTCTGCGACCTGCCTTCTTCACCGAGCGCTTCTGCCTGTCTGGCAGCCCTTCTTGGCTCGGGCTCGTAACCTGCGCGATGTGTACGTACTCGCTCGGGCCCACGGCCATCCTCTTCGCGCCTGGCGCCCTCGATACTTGCCCTCGCCCTCATCTCGTTCTGGCGAGGTGGGATCCCCGCTCTTGGTTCCGCTCTCTGATTCTCCTTGGGTGCAAGTTCGAAGAGCGGGCTGATCCTTCGGTAAGCGACCTTTCCCTTGCGGCTACCCCTTCTGGAGTTGGTATCTCTTCTGAAGGTCGGCGGCGAGCTCTGCCTGGGGGTGCTGCATTTGCCTGCCTCGGCGCCGCGTGGGCTTGGACTTCCACCAACGCCCTCACTGTTGTTGTCAACTCCCTCACTGCATCCTCCAGAGCTCGCTGGCGTTGCTGCCATTCTGGAGCGACCTCGTTTCTAGAGGGTGAAACGCTCTGTTCTTCTTGAATCTCACGTCGCTCCTCTGCTACTCCAACACTCCTCGTTGCTTTGATCCTAGCCATAGCAAACAAGTACAGATGAAAATGACGTAATAACTAACTGGAGATTACCAGGTCGCTGTTGGGCCCTCCTTCTAGCGCCAAAAGATGTTGACGTCCGGAAACGGTCAACCAGAGATTCTGGGGCCCAGACGGCGGACTTGGTAATTAAGGATTGATTGGTACTGGTCGAAGGGTAGTAAATGGTGTATTAATGGGATGCTAGGTTGGTGATAATTAATTCAGGTGGAGGAATGTTGTTCCTGGTAGTTGGTCGGAGTTAATAAACTGATGAACAAATAATTAAAGGAAATGAGAGAAAGAAAGAGAGAAAACACAGGGGTTTTCACGTGGTTCGGTGACTGCACCTACGTCCACGGTCACTCTGGAATAATTCCGGCAGAGTGATGGTTCTCTAGTATTAAGCTTGTTGTACAGTGAAAATGTCTCCCCTCTTTATAGAGGAAGGGAGCTCACAATAAAATAATACAAAGGAAAAGTTTACACGTTATAGGCAATGGCTAGTTTCAACTAATCCTGACATTGCCATGCTGCATTAATTGTAAAGGTAATGATGGTTTCCTCTCTGCACAAGTCTGCATTAATTACGCCTGAAGAGGTCTTCACTTCATTAAATGCTTCTGGGTAATTGTGTAAACAGTGTCTTGCTGGAAATCATGGGGGTTGGCAGTTCTGACAACTTGCTGCACACGGTTTCTTATATATGTACTTTCTGGTCAGCCAGATGTATGCTGGAGAGGAGGTGAGGCGATCTGGAGGTCAGCGCGACCTCGCGAGCTCGCGGTTGGTGCGACCTCGCGAGCTCGCGGTTGGTGCGACCTCGCGGGCTTCTCGGGCTGGAAGCATTGGCAGGTGACATGCTGAAGAACTGTTGCTAGCTCGCGACCTGGATGGCCTCGCGAGCTGGGCTTGCAATTGTTGGCTTTGTCTTTGGGCTTTCTGGGCCCTTGCTTCTGTTCAAATTAAATGGGCGTGTACTGTTGCTAGTTGGGCCGAACCAGAAAATGGGCATAACAGAATGATATATCGGAATTGGAATAAGTTATTTCTTCAATTACAAACCTCAAAATCGAAATCAGTAGTATTTACATTAAGATGTTTACTTTGCTTTAAAATTAAAATGAATTAATTACAAATTACAAATATGTTATTGATTAAAATGATATACTCCATAAACATTTTTTTTTTTTAAATATGAGGTATAAAAAACTTTTTAACTTGTAAAGGAAAATGAAAATGAGATTTCTAAGTGGGATGAGGAAATAAGATTCTCGTTTTACAATCCCAAATTTACATGAGACCCATAATTTCATTATCATTATAGATTGATTTTATAACAAGTAAACATCAATAATCATTCTCATTCTTTGATCAATCAAGTAAACACACAAATTTTTTTTTTCCTATTTTTCTGAAGGCATTAATACCATTTGATGACAATTGAAAAAATAGAAAAAAAATAATATATACTCATTTAATAAATACTTTTCTAATTTCAAAATACATAGTGAGAGGGTAGACTTTTTCCAAAAAGCATGTACTGTTTAGGGTAGGCTCTTTTCCAAAGACATATATTCCTTGTTGAATATTATTGACAATTTATATAGTATTTGTTTCAACAAAACTAATTTTTTCCAAAATTCAAGCCGAGAAAGTGTATCCAAGATGAGTAAATGTCAAAGAAAAACTAATGTATTAGCTTTATTATTTATTGAGAAACATATGGTAGAAAAATTAAGATACATCTCAAAAGGTAAGAAAATCACATTTAAGTGAAATATTTTTTATTATAAAAAAATAATTTATAATAAATATAAAATAAAGTCTTATTATAATTTTTATTTTTTAATTTATTTTGATAATATATGAGATGGCAACATTATATTATTTATCTTATTATCTTATAATTTATATGTTTAAAAAAACAAATGACTCGCCCACGTTTCCAAACCAGAAAGGGAGACGATTGTCATTAAGTGAAAAGCAAGGGTCGGTTTATGCCACCTTGCCAGAACAGCACACAAAAGTATCGCCAGATGACAAGACCGGAGTTTTGCATGTCCCTGTCTGGCAATTTTTTGTTTCTGTGTACTTGAATTTTTTTTTCCTAATTATTGTCGTCTCTCTTTTTTTATTTTCTTTTTAATTTTTAAAAAAATCTTTGAAGATCAACACTTCTCTCTCATTTTAAACATATCTTCTTCCAGGTAATTAAGGTTTGCAAAAGGAAAAAAATCCAGTACTGTAATTTACTTTTTATTGTTTATTATTATTTATTTTTTTTAACTTTACCGTTCCTTTAATCAACAATCTTCACATGTCAGATTCTGTTGGCGGATTGCCCTAGAAAAACAGACCCTGGTTTTGGGTCTTCTACAACTGTTTTATTTTTCATTTTTCATTTTTTTATTTTTTTAAATTTCTCAGGTAATATTATTATTACTATTTCTTAAAATATGATTCCCTTATATGGGTGTATATAATTTCTTGTTTGTTTCAAGTTTTCATGAGTTTTAGTTGAAGTTTGTAGGGTTTAGATTGGTGGGTATTTTGTTCCGGTGAATTCTGTGATGGGTGGCATTTGATTTCATCTGGGTTTGGTTCTTTTTTACAGTTAAAGCTCCGGCGTCTGTGAAAGTTAATTGCTTTTGATTTAATTGTTGTTGCTGTTGAGGTGTGTTGTTTTGAAGAAGAGGGTGGCATTCAAAGGTCGTGTTTTTGTCATTTAAGAGATTTTGTCTTTGCTCAGCCGGGTAAGTTTTTCATTTTAGAGTTATATTAATGGTGTTTGTTGTTTTTCCTGTTTTAGGGTTTTTAGAGATTGATCTATGCGTGAATGTGTGTAGAGATGGGAGGAGTTCTTTGATTTTTGATTTGATGGGGGCTTGGTTTATCTATCTTTATGTTTACTTATAAGGATGAATTTTGCTTTTAGAGTTGATATGTGATTGTGGTTATATGATTTCTTGTGTGCATTTTCAGAATGAATTCGTTAGGGTGCAGAATTGTCATTAATGTATTTGAAGCTTTAAGTGTTTTGCGTTGCGTTTTGGGGAAAAATATATGTATTACCATTTATTTTTGTAAATGTTAAGAGACATGGCAATTTGTTATTTTCCAATTTATTGGTTGAAGATTTGAACGATCAATGATGTTCATTAAATGAATTGTCTTTAGACTGGAGTTTAACTGAAGTGAATTTGGCTTTGTTGGTGTAAATTTGGAAACTGGATTTTCCTTAAGTTATGTATTTATACGGAACAAATTTGCAAAGCTTCCATTGGATTTTTTGTTGGTGGTGCACGTGCAATTGATGGATTTGCATTATGTTGGATACTAGAACAGTGGATGTTGGTTTTGATGCACGAGGAGTGAGGTGCAACAAAATGAATTTGTATGCAATATCCATATTGTTTGAAGGGCATCAATTGGGAATTACTCCAGTCCTTTTCCAATTCGTAAGTTTGATACGGTTTGGAGTTGCTATGTAATGCTGAATATGAAACGTTGGCAATGAGTTTACACTAAATTAGCTAGCTTTTTGCTCCCAAATCATAAGGCAGATTAGGAGTTAAAGCTAGCCGGATTAGAAAGAAAAAGAAGAGTTACATGCCTTATAGCTTTAATGTGACCCTTGTCATCTTCTCTCACACTTTCCAAAACCAAATAATTGGACATAGTACACCTTCCAAGAAGTTGACCAATTTAGAACTTGTAAATTAACAAATTAATTAAATTTTTAATTTAAGAATCAAAAGGTACAGCTTGAGAGAGAATATGAAAAATGCTGGGGATATGAAGATATCCTCATCAATGTTTTAGGTCTTCAGGTAGATCAAAAGAAGGGAGATATATCTAAATTCTGGTGTCTGTCTTTATAGGGTATATTTGAGCCGGGCCGAAGTTTATTTTGGGCCATTGATTGAATGCTGGTGATTTTCTGGCTTGGAACAAGATCAAATATGTTCTCTGTGGATACTTGTGCTTTAGAGCTCAGTATTTTGTTCTGATTTGTATGATTATTAGGATAAAAGAGAAGTATTTATGTATTACCATTGATTTGAATCAGTTTACTGGTAAATGTAAAAGATGTCATGGAGCTCACTTTGGCTTCCTATCCCATCATGTCTGATGCCAAAATGAGGTCCATTAATATACAAGTTCTTGGTTAAGCAGTCTGGGTCAGACTGATTTAAGCATATGTGCTGGTTGTTGTATTTGCTCATTGTTTAAATTGGGATTTAAAGCGATGGAGTTGTTTTGATGATTGTGTGTGATAGTGTTTATTGTTAAGCATGTTACAATGGCTCAGGTTCAACTAAGGAAAAATTATGTAAACCTTCCTGACCTTTTGCTTACAGGCAGGAAGAGATATTTCATTTTGATCACAAACCTAGATTTAATGGATTTTAGGGCATAGTTAACATATAATATTTTTTTTTAAAAAATACTAGATTTAATGAATTAAGTATCGGGAAAAAAAAAGTTTTAAAATTTCTCATTGGCATAGAATTTGACAAATTTTTCCATACTGTTTTGAGGTGGAACCCCTGACTGCCATTATGCCCTGTTCAGTGAGAGAACATATACAAGTTGATTTTGTTTGTTTTCTCTAGTTTTTTCAGCTTTATTTTAAATTTCTGTTACGTCAAATGACTTGTTTAAGGTTTTCTTACTTTTAAGCCTGGGAAATGTCCAAACTACTTAGCTGGTCCAATAACTGCCATTAAATATAGGGAGGGTTTTTGAATTAATAAAATCTCTCTTTATGCCTACAATATATCAAAAGGTTAGGGAGTTTTCTGTAATTTTTTATTTGATTAATATTGTTTTTGGCTCTGTATAATTCAAAAGAAGGTTTGCTTGGAAAGAGGGTTATGTCTTAATCATCCAAGCAGTTGAAATAATTGTGAGCAAGTCTCTGTTTTGCAAGGTATTTTAAATATCCAAACGGTTCTAAAATTTTTACCTGTAAAACACTTTCTTTAGATGAAAGCAAGGATATGCCTACTAGCTATGAAGGCATTTGGTTCATAGATGATAGTTTGAATTTCTATTGAGTGCTAAGGATTTCATAATTGATTAACTGAGAAAGTGGATTTCTTCAATGCCAACCATGACATGAGAACGTACAAGTACTGAAGGTTGCATGTGTGCTTTTCCGTGTTTGTTAATAAGTAATTCTTTCTCAGATTTCCTCAAATATCTCGAAGGATTTGTTAACCCTTCCAACAACCTCTGCTTCAGTGTCCCTGATCAGGTGATCAGAAGATAGAGTCATTCTGTTGATCTAAAGTACAAAGTTCTTGACAAAATGAAACTCAAGCATGTTGCTTCCCCAATTAATTTTCTATGGTAGACCCCTCGTTTACATACTCTATATAAGTAGTCCATGTATAGCGCTCATGAATTGTTGAAATGTCCTAGTTTTTGCCGTCCACTTTTTTATTTACAGCTTAATAAAGTTCAAAGATGCACATGATGCTTCTCTGATAATAGTCTTACCTGCTAGGTAAATATCATAGTATGCCCCTCTAATCTTTTGTAATGTCTCATTTTATGTGGCTTACTGATTCTTTGTTTTCATAGCTTAAAATTTTGCATTTTGGATTGTGGATGTTAGTCCTATAACTGGGTTTTCAATGGTTTTCTATATGTTAGGAGGTCTTCTGTGTTCTCAACTTGTACATTGGTCTGCTTCTTTTGATTAGTACATCTAAAATTTATTATACCATTTTACTTTAGAAACAAATTTATCATTTTTCAGGGCTGTGAATGGGGTGATTGGGTTGGAAGGGGTGGTGCATTACCAGGTCAATAGATGGAAGTTGTTCCTTTATTCTTTGTCTTTTGGTGAAATCAAGTTCTACTTGTCACCTCCTTGCTTTATTTAGTTTGCATGAAGAGAAACTTCAGGAAGGGAAAATTGGTGTTTGCTGCAACTGAATTTTGTGTGGTTAGTTTAGTGGTTAATGGTTGATCCTCTGGGCAGAAAATAAACTAGAAATTGTAATTTTAACAGATGATCGGCCTCTTTATTGTTATTGGCAAATGATGTTAACCTTTTCGGACTTGTTTTTTACGTTGATGTACAAATAAATTTTTGTTCAAGCAATAAGAATGTAAGATGGAACTTTTGATTGCTATAGTGCAACATTTATCTGGAACACAAAATTACAAAAGTATATGCGTTCTTATGCTTACATAGGGGGAGAAATTACGCTCTTATGCTGATGTATAGGGACAATAATTAAGTTTTCATTTTGAATATTTTAAGCTTTCAGAAATTTTTTATTGTTGTAGAATTTCATTAACCTTCAAGTATAGTTGGTTCTGAAGTTCCTTGCCCTACTAGTAATTAAAGTCCCTGTGGTTTATTTGGTAAGCAGGAGCCTACATAAATTTTCTATGGGCTTGTCGATAACCTCTCAGAAGTGGCTTTTTTATTTTCTTTCCTTCTTTAGGTGTATAAAAAGGGAGGTTTTATAGAAAAATAGTTGTAACATGGCTTTAAATGTTTGTATTAAATTCATACATAACAATTGCCACCTGGTTAAGTGTTGCATAATTCTGAACCTTCGGAGATAGATGTGAATAATTGACTTTCACTTCTCTTGGTCCATCAATCTTTTTTTTTATAAGAGTATAAATTTAATTAGCTTAGATTTACAAAGCGATTAATTTTATTTCCATTATGTGTTTCAAAATTAAAAGTTGGAGTGGAGGAGGAGGTTTTTGCCTTGATTGCCATGTTGATTGCATGGGCGTATTGTGGTATGGATAGTTAATTAGATAAAATGCCTTTAATTTATAATTACAAGATAAATAATACTTTATTAATGGAGAAGTTAACAATTTATTTCTGGTTGCAGTTGACTAGCTGTCGATTTCATTCCTATCTTATATTTACTAGGTTTTCTAGTGTTTTGGTTTTTTCTGCTGTCCTATACCTATCGAGTTGCCCTGCTTTAGTTATAGGAGGTCAGAGATTTTTTTTTTCTTTGGACAAAGTTCAGAGAGTATTTTTCTTCTTGTTAATACAATTATGACACAATAAATGCAGAATTAACTTAGGGATGGCAAAATGGTTGTTGTATGATTGTTTTAGACTTGGTTGTCTGAAATTACTACCACAAAAAGTGAAATGAAAAATTGATTTTGAATTTAATGCGGAAACGTGGATTTTAAAAAAAATTTCCAAACAAAACATACCCGATCGATGCTAGTAATAACAATTCAATAATTAAATTAATAAGATCGAATCTTACCTTTGCATGAATATTGAATTGATCCCTTTTGATTCGCAATTATTCACCATTCGATCTTCCTTGCTATGACTATGTTTTTAGGCACACAATCAAATATTATAGGAAATTATTGGCTATGAAATTGCCAGAATCAAGATTTTTGAAAGCTTTGATTGATGTATTTACATGCTCTCTAAGCACCAAAGTAGGAAATTAAGAGATGCCTTACTCTTAATTGCTTGGTCTTGTGTTTTGGCATGTTGCACTGCACAATTGTAAGGTGTTAAGAGCTTCTGGAATGTATATATCTAGTTTATTCCAAGTAGTGGATTAAGGCTGTTGAATTAAGTTGAAGGGAACCTATATGTGTCTCATGTATCACTGCCATTACATTATAGGACAAGATTTTGTAGAATTGAATCTTAAATATTACTCCCTTTCCTAATGTTATAAAATGCCAACCTAGGGGTGTATTCAATCTAGAATATTGGAGTTTGATTTTTTCTTTTTTTTTAATTATTTTTTTTAATGATAGATTTTGATGGAATTCACAGATTTTATAGATTATATATTGATTTTGTTAGAATTCTTAAAGAAATCCAACGAAATCTTTAGAAGAATGGTTAGATTTGTTAAAATATATATATGTATATTTTTTCTTCATATAAATTACTTTACAATCTGTCTAAATTCATTCAAATCTATCACTTAAATAAAATCTGTAAAATTAATGATTTTTTTAATACATCTAGATTTTAGTGGATTCCATGCAAATATGAATTGAATATACTTAAGTTTTAATGGTTCCATCAAATATGAATTGAATATACCTAGATTTCAATGAAATATATTTAAATTTGAATTGAATACATCCAAACTTTTAAACTGTTTTAAATTTCAATGAATTCTAAATTGAATATACCTATTGTATCTCTACCATTGCATTTTGAAATGTTGCTGGCAGTAATGTTGTTGTTTGTCTCAGGTCACCTGCTGCAATCTTCCATTGTGGATGATTTTGCGCTTGTACTGATTTCTCTCCAACATGAACAACCAATATGGTGAAGAGCATGTAAGCAATTGAAATTTAATTATGGTTATACTGATGATTATTTGCACAACTGTAGTCAACTGGTTCTTAAACATGCAATCCTTGCAGGATGAACCAACTGTTGTGGGATTTGAAGTTCCAAAGTCGCCCGATTCAAGCTACAATAATGCCTACCTAGGAAACGAAGATGAGGCACGCGACCCACCTGCTGTTCCCCCACATCTGCAGCACACATTGCTTAGCTGCCCAACAAGCAGGGACACCTCCGGCACTCTTCCTTTGCCTCAGAATGTAATTCTAAATCATCTTTACATTGAGAACCGAGAGGCCCCACGGTCAGTAGTGGCACTTGGATTTACTCATCGCTTTCGTTCCAAATATGTTACGGTTGTTCTATACAAACCGGTCCAAAGAAGGGGGAATACCACCACCTAAAATGCGTGTAGAAAATAAAAATCTTCATTGGTTTTGGTCTTTCCTTCGATGATGAAACCAGGTTGTGATAGAACCTGATATGAAATCAACTGCAAAGAATATTATTGTTACTTTGTAGCTGATGAACTTAAATTAGATTGGTTACATTAAACATGAAAGTTCTCAGAACTGGAAATTCTCCTTCTCTCATTAGTAGATTGGCTATATATATAAAATTCGTCCATTCATATTGTTTTCTAACTTGTGTTATCGTGCGTGATTGAATCTTTTTACTTGCTATGAAATCGGAGAATTTCATATGAGGTATTTGCATATAAGTTGGTCCTGGTATGTATGTGTTTGCTGTCATGCGTGCCTTCATAGGTTGTGATTATCAAACTGCCACCATTAAAAATGATCACCCATTTTATTATGAATAAGCTTACGTGTGTATAATAAACAAAAATTGTCAAACACAAGCTTATCTTCATGAAGCAGTGGCTGATGTACATCAAGTGGTATTCTAATATTCTGTTATTCTATATTACACGTATGGTAGATTATTTCATCAACTTGTTTTGATATGTGTGTTCCATCTGTACGGTTGTACTTATCTTTCTAAAATGGGAAGGGGGAGGGTTTGTAGAATGCATTTATAATGAGTTGGGGATGTTTTAGTCAACGCGATTTCAGAGTCTGGCTCGTGGCCTCCACAAAATGTCGAACTTAATTATAGGTGCTTTTCTATTATATTAGTAGTACATTTTCTTTAAGTTTGCTAATTTTACAGACTTAACATGTGATTTCATTATCATTGATGTTGGTTTATCACGAAAATTAGTTTTTGGGAATTAGTCCAATTATCCACTTGCATGTCATTTATAAGTACCAATCGAATATATGGTATCAAATGATTTGACACATGTGGCAAGCCTAATCTTGTGGGGTGTTTTAATTTCTGGAATAGTTAACAGTACAAATCGCAGAAAGCAACTTTAAAAATACATTTTAAATGACGTGCCAATCCAAGTAAAACTTTTTTCTTTTTGTCTTATCATTCACATATATTATTTGAATGATATATTTTCAGATAAATGTCCTTGCTTATTTATTTTGCCATAGTTGCGACCAGTGGAAAGTGTAGCAGCAAGTGGGGTTGCTGTAGTGGCATAAACCACCCCCACCCATGCATCAAATCATGGGTTCAGTTTGCATCATCCTATTAATTGTGGATGGTTTTTTTATTCTATATAGGTAGCCTCTTTCGCTTCTAAGAGTAGGAATTCGGTCATACTTCAGGATCGTATTTCAACTGGTCCTGATAGTGTTTTGATCTGGTTCCAATAGTTAAAAGAAATGGTGAAAAGTGTAAGCACATGTATCATGTGATTAATGTGTCTGCATATTTTATTTTATTTTTCGTTTAGTCTTAGTAGTTCTCCTGCCAAGGGAAAAGGTTCCGGTTCAGAAATTGTAAGGTGGTTACTAAATTATTTGTTACTTTTTTCAAAATATTAAAAAAAAGAAGTAAAAGAGCACAGTTAATCGACATGTTAATACATAATATTTACTCATATAATATAAGATTTGCTCATTTTTGTTACTTAAAAAATTAAAAGAGCACAGTCAATTGACATGTTAATATATAATATTTAGTTGTAATATTTGCCCATTTTCTAAAATATTTACTCATATTAATATCAACTCTTTTCTTTTTCTTCAAAAATTTATCCGCAAGTATAATATTTAATTAAGAAAACATTAAAAAAAAAGTGTATCTTTGTGTGACAATATGAGAGCTAAATTGTAATTTTTAACATACAATTCATTATATTGTTTCATTTTTAAACAATAACTACGATTTAATTGTTACATCATTTAAAACTTGCTATACTTATCTTATGGTATTGTAGTAATACTTTGTTTTTTAGGGCTTCTATTGTCTCTCTTCCGGGATAATGTGACATCATAACCCACAAAGTCAATCTTTAATTATCTCTCGTTTTGGTCTAATTTTAAGTTTGCACTCTTAAATAATGCAGAAAAGGTCTTCCTTTCCGCGGTTCCTTATTACTCTTCGCAGCAAAGCCCAGCCACAAATCAAGTCATCTTGAAAATAAATACACCAAAAAACTCTCAAAGCTCCTGAAAGGTTAAGGTGGGGCTATATCATATGATATGAGTCGCAATCATATTTGCAAGCAACCATGAGGAGAAGAAGAAAATCACAGTTTGAGGGAAGACGTATTTTTTTTCCTACCTGAGTGATAAGTGTTAGGAGATTGTGGGCCAATTTGCCATTGCAACAATGGTTTTCAGGGTGTTGACTCAGTCTATTAACGAAATTGTTTAACATTAACACAAATTAAAGAAAATGATCGAGGGAAAGCGTCACCAAAATTATTGGCCTCTAGTTGACTTGGAATTTTCACTCTAACTTCTCCATATGTTGGCCCTAAAGTAGTGCTAAACACATACTTTGAACTTGGTTGCAATTTTCTTCTAACATTAGTTTTTACTGTTTCTGAGAATGTATGGACCCTACTAATTCCCTATAATATTTACAGATGTCATTAACACTTACACGGAAAGGCGTACTAACATGTTCGATGATGCGAGAGCAGCTACGATGAACTATGACTACAAGCAGGTCAATGCAACTTGTCCGGTTAGTTACGACGTACATAGAACTTGAACCTGCTAGATATTGGTAGGGTCATGACCGAATGGGAGAGCAAAAGAAATATTAATTTTTGGATAAAGTTATCAATCACTGACAACTTTGAATATGCGGTGATGGTGGTTATTAAAGAATATTTAATAGATGTTATTGATAAATAATTTTACCCAATAGTATGGTAGATAACTTTAAGTATTCATTTTCGGTTGCATTCACTCATTCTTTCTAAAATAAGGTGGGGTGTCTGAATTTAATTATAATAAATTAGTTCAATTTAGTTGTGATTATTTAGTTCAAAATCCACTTAAAAAGAAAAAAGAAAAAAGAAAAATTAAACATATGCAAATAGGCCAATATAGGTAGAAACTTTTTCAGTCCCCCAGAAAACAACTACTTCTTCTATTAGTTTAGTATGTTTGAAGGCTAAATTTGAGCATATATATATATAAATGTAATCAAATTTATCATTTAAATAATGTAATAAATTGATTTCTAACCATTAAGCATGTTAGTTATTATCAAATTCAAAAGTTTAAACTGATAGAAAAAAAATAATTATAATATTTAAAATTTGAGGTTATGATACGTTAATAAAGTTAATAATAAAATAATCAATAATAATAGTCACGTATTAACTTGGTATAATATTTGGATAATCATTTTTGAAGAAGTCGTTGATAATGTATTATTTTTTAATTCAAATTCCTACCAATCCTCTCACTCGCAAAATTATTTACATAAAATAATATAATTATTTCGACTGCGAATAATATGACCTTTGTTTCAACACAGGATAGCTCATTTAAAAAAATTTTCTCAGTTCACACTTCAAAATGTCTTCACTTCAATTGATAATCCATGCTATCAGCGTCTACAGCGTTCCATACAATAATCAATTAGTAAACGTGTAGAACTTGAGAAGCAGTTTGCAAATATACCATTAAATAAACTCGTGAAAGGTCAATAATCCAGGTTTAAACTTGTGTAAATGGTGATTAGTTGGCTAGTGGACCCCTTTGAAGAAGTTACATGACCCTTTGGGATATACGATGAGACTTTGCCTGTAGATAGATGCGGCGACGTGGATTCTATTAGTATATTCATGTTGTTAAATTGCATTTCGTAACTATTGGGAATCTCGATAGGCGCTAAGAAAGTGCCACAATGTCAACTCTTGACACTATATAAATACCCGTACAGCTTAGCCATTTGCCTTCAACACATCAACAAATCAACACTAGCTACTTGCGACTCTTCGTTTTTCTGATACCAGAAAGCAAGAGATCAAAATGGCTGATATTGAAGGATCACCAGGTAGCTCCATGCATGGAGTCACAGGGAGAGAACCAGCCTTTGCTTTCTCAGTTGCTTCATCGATGGTGCCAACTGACACAACAGCTAAATTTGCTTTACCTGTTGATTCTGAGCACAAGGCCAAAGTGTTCAAGCCTTTCTCTTTTGCTAAACCTCACATGAGAACCTTTCACTTGTCTTGGATTTCCTTCTTCACTTGCTTTGTCTCCACGTTCGCTGCCGCCCCTCTTGTTCCTATTATTCGTGATAACCTAAACTTAACCAAAGCTGATATCGGTAATGCTGGGGTTGCTTCTGTTTCAGGGAGTATATTCTCTAGGCTTGTCATGGGCGCTGTTTGTGACCTGTTGGGACCAAGATATGGGTGTGCTTTTCTGATCATGCTTTCAGCTCCTACGGTATTTTGCATGTCGTTTATATCATCAGCAGGAGGATATATAGCGGTCCGGTTCATGATCGGATTCTCTCTGGCAACCTTTGTGTCTTGCCAATATTGGATGAGCACAATGTTTAATAGTAAGATCGTAGGACTTGCCAATGGAACAGCAGCTGGTTGGGGGAATATGGGAGGAGGTGCCACTCAACTTATAATGCCTCTTGTTTACGACATCGTTCGAAGGGCAGGTGCAACTCCTTTCACTGCCTGGAGAATAGCCTTCTTCATCCCTGGATGGCTTCATGTCATCATGGGAGTTTTGGTCTTAACCCTAGGCCAAGACTTGCCTGATGGCAACCTGGGTGCCTTGCAGGCCAAGGGTAATGTCGCCAAAGACAAGTTCTCCAAGGTCAGTGTTTTTTTTTTTTCAATTGTTTTAAGTTTTTCTAGCTTTTCACGTACTTCACTTAATTTAAATTATTTCATGCACAAACATAAGTTAATTAAACACCCCAATTTTCTTTGCTAACTCAAAGAATATTCTTTTTGGATATAGACTGATATGAATTTTGCCATTGGTCAGGTGTTGTGGTATGCCATTACAAACTATAGGACATGGATCTTTGTGCTCCTCTATGGCTACTCTATGGGGGTTGAATTGTCCACTGATAATGTCATCGCTGAGTACTTCTACGATAGGTTTGATCTAAAGCTTCACACAGCCGGAATCATCGCTGCTACTTTTGGTATGGCCAATCTTGTAGCTCGTCCATTTGGCGGATTCGCCTCAGACAGAGCTGCTCGCTATTTTGGCATGAGGGGCAGGCTCTGGGTTCTGTGGATCCTCCAGACGATGGGAGGCGCCTTTTGTATATGGCTAGGCCGCGCCAACACACTTCCTATTGCTGTTTTGGCCATGATCCTCTTCTCCATTGGAGCTCAAGCTGCTTGTGGAGCAACTTTTGGCATCATCCCTTTCATTTCTCGACGTTCTTTGGGCATCATTTCAGGTCTAACAGGCGCAGGTGGTAACTTTGGATCAGGATTGACGCAGTTGATCTTCTTCTCCACAACAAAATACACCACAGCAGAGGGTCTCAAATGGATGGGAGTCATGATTGTGGCCTGCACTCTTCCTGTAACTCTCGTTCACTTCCCACAATGGGGTAGCATGTTCTTGCCACCATCTAAAGACGTTGTGAAATCAACTGAAGAACATTACTACGCCTCTGAATGGAACGAGGAGGAAAAGCAAAAGGGGCTGCATCAGGGAAGTCTCAAGTTCGCCGAGAACAGCCGGTCCGAGCGTGGCAGGCGTGTTGCCTCCTCTCCAACGCCACCCAACTCAACACCTTCCAATGTTTAATGCCCCCGGTAGGATTCACAATAATTGCAGATTGAACTCAATAATGAGAGTTCAAGGCCGTAACTGTGTCTTCTTTTTCTTCCTCATTTAGATGAACAAGGCCTTCAAACTAAGTTGTTTAGATGCAACATAATGTTTGACCCAAAAACAGAAAAAATATATATATATGTATAAATATATAGGATTCTTGGTTTTGCTTGGTATTTAATTGAAAAAAAGGTTCTTGTGTGAATTGGTTGTTGGTAACCCTAAAGAGAACTATTTTATAAATGTAGATCTGAATGTCTCTAAAGGTGACGTTGGCACTTGGATGGAACTGGGAAAATTAATATTTTAGCAATAAAAATGCTCAGTTATTATCTAGATTAGATAATAGGTTGTAGGAAAAGTTGACCTGTCTCTGATTGTGAAACATATAATACGATACGAAAATCAAGTAATACATAATTAGGTACAGATAATAACAATCATATAATAGGCAAATATAGCTTATAATCTTGTTTGGTTGGCTGTCAGCAGTGAGACTAGATGATGATATTAGCCCGGCGCCGTGTCCCAAATATGGTTGCAGGCAGTGTTATTTTCACTTCCAAAAATGGTATCCTAAAAGTTCTTAATTTTTACTTTGATATCCTTATACGTACGTGAACAAATGTTTTATCCATAGTAGGTGTGTAGGTCATTTATCAGCAAACACATCCCTCACGTTTACGGCTTAATTTAATTAAAAGCTTAATTAAATGAATTAGTAGAGATCCACTGCATGTATATAGTATTATTTAAAATGTAACTGTTACAGTATTGAATCAAACTTCCACACATATTTAATTATATTACTATGGGACTAATTCTCTCATGTGACTATGGTAAAACTCATAATTTCAAGGGCCATAGTTATTGTACTTGACAAAAAAATGTAAGAAATATTTGTTGCAGTGGAGTTCTCACATCTTGCATGGCTAGTACCGAAAGCAAATTTAAACTACAAGTACTGATCAATTATGTCATCTAAATTGATATTTTCATTTTTAAGTGTAAAATGGTCATGTATGGTATATTATGGATTATGGGATATTATGAAACCCACCCTCGCCAACCCCCCAACCTCCCCCCCCACCCCACCCCCGCCCCCGCCCCCCGAAATGAAAACTAATGAAGATTTGCCCCCAAATTCACTACAACAAAACATGTCAACCATACCGGATAATGTTCGGTATGGTTCACTATCTATACCGGACAACCTATCCGGCATGGTTGCCGACGGTATCCAAGTATCCATACCAGGCACCTATCCGGTATGGATAATAAATATCCATACTGGACAAGACCCGGTATTGATATATATATATTAATATGATGGGTCGACCCATGGGTTGACCCATGACTTTTTCAATATCTATACTGGGCGTGTGCCCGGTATGAATATTTATTATCCACACTGGACATCTGCCCGGTATGGAAAACATTTTAATTTTTTTAAAAAAATTAAATTAAAAAATTTGTAGTTTAATATTATAATAAAACTACCAACATACATAAATGTTAAAAATATATATTATTTAATATATTAACAACATTTAAATTACATACTCTAAAATTAAATATACAACATTTAAACTACATACTCTAAAATTAAATTATATTTAAATTACATACTTTAATTTTGACCAAGTTTGAGATAATGAACTTTAGCATAGAAGTCATTTGAGTCAATTTCTGCTTTCGCCACCATTATTCCTCTATCCATCCAATCTAATAATTTGCAGTGATTGTTATTCGATCTACCAACTTGGCTTGAGGAACCCTAAGATATGGACTGTATGCACAAAAATTTAAATATTTACTCCTATCAACAAATTTAAATAATTACATTTATATAATATATATATATAATTAAATTGAAACATAAAGTCAATCAATTTTATAAAAATTTTGACGGAGTTTTCCTTATTTTTCAACCTTATCAAAAATTTAGTTCACCTACAATATAAATAACAAAGTAATTTTACAACATACACTACAACAAACAGGCCCAATGCCCGGTATGGTTGGATATCCATACCGGGCAGCACGCCCGACGTGCTTGCCAACGGTATGGATACCCGAATATCCATACCGGTCCAAAATCCGGTATGGATAATCCGTATCTATACCTGGCATCGCCCGGTATGGATACAAAAATATATGGGTCGACCTCGGGTCGACCCACTATATCTATACCGGGCCGCCGGTATGGATATATGGGTATCCATACCGCATATCGCCCGGTATGGGTATTTGGATATCCATACCGGGCTTCATTCGGTATAGATAATCCATATCCATGCCGGGTACCGACCTGACTTAGATATATATTTGAATCCGGGCTCGATCCGGTATCAAAAATATTTTTTCATACCGGGCACGTGCCTGGTATGGAAAATCCGTATCCATGCCGGGTACCGACCCGGCCTGGATATATATTTGAATCCGGGCTCAGCCCGGTATTAAAAATATTTTTCCATACCGAGCACGTGCCCGGTATGGAAAATCATAAAAATAAAAAATAAAAAATTGATGATTTTTTATAATATTGCACTAAAATTATAAACACATATAAATGTTGTAAATCTATATTAATTAAATAAAATAACAACATTTAAATTACATTACATGATCCATAATTAAACGTTAATTATGAAATATTAAACTAATTAATACCTCAGTACATTACTAAGATACTATATATTTTACAGGCCAAACTATGAATGAATTTAATGCATCTTCTACGGTTAGTATTTCGTTGGTAGGTTGAGGCAGCGAAATACCAACCAATACTTTCTTGACGGAAACGCGCCAAAAATCTGGACCAAGCTCGAGATGATGAACTTTAGCATAAGGGTCCTTTGAGTCTATTTCTGCTTCAGCCACCACGATTCCTTTCCCCATCCAATCCAATAATTTGCATTGATTATTGTTCGATCCACTAGCTTGGCTTGAGGAACCCCAAGATTTGGACTGTATGCATAATATGTTCAATATTTAGTTCTATCTAAATATTTAAATACTTTATATATATATATGAAATTAAATTGAATCAATAAATAATATAAATCTAACACTTATTGTACGTACCTTAGCTGAAGGTTCAGCAAATTGAACACTTTTACTAGATCCCATAGGATTTGAGCCACTTGAATACTGTGTCTATAAAAACAATAAATCATTTATTGTTAGGAAACATGGATAACGAGGAAAAAGAATTTATAAGTATCCCTATTTGACAACAAAGGCAATATATAAAACAATGCATATAAACTTGATAAATTTTATATAAAATTTGACAGAGTTTCCCCTATTTTTCAAACTTACTACAAATTTAATTCCCCTATAATTTGTTTATAATTGTCAAATCTTTGACAATCACTTTAACCACAATAACATTTGTTACTAACATTTTACGCAAACAATAGTTATTTTTACAAACACAAACAGAGCAAAGAAGCATGAAAACATGATTATATCCACTTATGAGAAAACATAAAAATGAAAAAAACGAAATTAAAAAGTGTAAAAAAATAGATATAAGATAATTATATTGAAGTTTAGTTGTTTATCGGTTGGGTGGGAGGCATACATGCCAATACTTGAGCTTGATCTATGTTGGGCAAAGTCATGAGTAAATTTGTCAAATTAGCAATTGTTTGCTTCATGGTTGCCATCTCACCATCGACATGTTGTTGATATTGTGTTAAGCTTTGTTTACCAACCACAGATGCTTGTACAATAGATGGTGTTATACCATGACCCATTCCTCGAACTCTACCTCGATGCTCCCTACCCATAACTTGTGAGACAGCATCATTTCCAAATGAATGCTGAGTTTCTTGATGTAGTGACTCAATTTGCGTCTATAAATGATGTCACATGGTATTACATTTTAAAAAAAACTATACACATAATATAATAGAATAAACACAATATTTGCGGATGACCAACGTAACATACAATTTTATCAGCAGTTTCCTCATTGACTGTGCTTCCATCTTTGTGCTTGTGACTGACTATCCAAATGTCAACTCTATCTACTTCGGGATCTTCATTCGCAGCCACTTTTTGTGCTCTCTAACATTGATATTGATATCCATAAAAGTATATACAAGTTCGAAAAAGAAAAACTATACACATTTAATATAATCATCACAATATAGTAAAGACTTACCAAATCTTCCCGTAGTTGTGCCATTCCTTTACGACTTGATGTATGTGGAGTACGATTCCTCTTTGACAACTCACTATAATGCTTACTAGTATCCTGAAATATTATAAAATTTTATGAAAATCCAATAAACGTTAGTGTTCATGCCAGGTTAAGAATATGAATTGTAAGATTACCGCAAATTCTAGAGATAATCGTTGATTGACAAATGCTATCCAATCCTGATCACTAATGTTTACTGGTTTCAGCATTTCATATCTTCTGTGTGCATCAGGATCAAGGGGAACGTTTCTGATTTGTTTTGTTATTCTACCTTTGTAGTGTCTCCAACACTCGTTCATTGATTTTAACGTATGAACTTTCATTAACTCATCAGCACCAAGTCGTAACTGCAGTTATAAATTATTTAAAAGTAATTAAATATGTTGCAAAAATAAATATGTAACATGTATATTATAAATAAATGAAATCAGTATATACCTTTATATTCTCCCAAACTGTCTCTTTTAAAGATGGTGGTACCTTATCACAGCTACTATAAGTTATTGGTATCATCTGAGCCGCAATGGCTCCACAACCCGAATTATAGATCACCGAATTTTCTCCAACTGGTTGTCCAACTTCATTAATTTATATCCCCGTGGCTTTCACCTTGACCATTTTCTCATAATCCAATCGATTAGACCCTTTTCCTTTTTTTTTTTATCTCCATTAGAGTTACCTGAGGACTGACCAGTCGATGTTCCTTCAGTCGACATCTGAAAATATTATGGAAATAACATATATTAGTATCAACCTCATGGATAACATTATCACCTATATAAAATAATTGATATCAAGTCAATCTATTTTACAGAAATTTGACAGAGTTTCCCCTATTTAAAATCCTTACCCAAAATTTAGTTCACCTGCAATGTAAATAGCAAAATAATTTCATCTCCTTTTCCAATCACACTAAAATACGTCGCATATCCACGCAAATGTAAACACAAACAAAATATACATACACACAAATTGGAAATAAAATATGAAAATATAATTATAGTTATCAACATTACATGTTTACAACCAATTCCTCACAATCTATCCGAGCATACTCGTCACTATCATCGATATTAGCGTCAAATTCAGACACATCTAACGGTATAGTTTTCATGTACGCATGCTCATCAAACTTCTCTAGATCATGAAAACCTCTCGAAGGTGCTTTTAGGACAACATACCAACTAGAGTTATCATTTTCCCTAGAATAAAACACTTGTGTTTCTTGTGAGGCTAAAATAAAGGGATCTCTATCCCATTTATTTCCACGTGAAGTAAAATTAACTAATGTGAATTCATCTTCTTCTCTAACATCATTCGCACTACCCATCCAATCACATTTAAACAATGAAACACGAAATGCTAAGAAATCCAACAAAAGTATTTCCCTTAAAACTCCATAGTAAACTATCTTCTTCACAACTTGAGTACCATCTTTTTCATTACAAACAGTTTCTGCTTCCAGAGAAACACCACTATCTTGTGTAGTTTTCTCACTACTTTTTATACAGTATCGTTTCCTATTGACAATATAGCTAGAATAGCATGTGACTTGTGTACTTGGTCCAAGTGCTAGAAGCTTTAAAGTTGGGGCTATATCTGTGGTATTTGATTCATTGAGAACCTGCTTTGGGAGATTACGATTTAGATTTCCAACGACAAAAAACTGTTGTAAATACATCAACTTATTATAGTATAAGTTAGTTAATTCACCTTATTTCTGAACCACATTGGAAATTCTCTAGTATGTGTCATTTGCAACAAAGTTGGTCTACTTAACAGATTGGGATCTAATTGTTGAAGCTCTTCCAGGTGCATGCTAATAATATCAGTATAACCAAATAAGTATAACATTAATCATTTTAACTAATACGGAAACTATATTCAACTTCAATTTAAACCACTTACTTAATGTATGACATTACTAATGCACTATTCAACAGTATATACATGTGTGCAATTCGTAGCATGTCCGCAGAAATCGTTTTTATTGTCGGTGCAGATGTGGGATGTCCTTCCACTACATTTTGAAACACAATATCTTCATTTCTATTGTGTTTCTCACCAACATCTGCTGCTTATGGTACATACCTACTACAAAATTGCATACATTCATCGGCTAAATAGCATTCAGCTATGCAACCCTCTGGTCGTGCACGATTTCTCACATATCCTTTTAACACCTTCATAAATCTATATAATAAATAAGTATAAGTAAATGCATGTGTGGATATCATTAATTAATTGAAATGTGTAGAATAGTATAAGAATAACCTTTCAAAAGGGTACATCCAACGATATTGAACCGGTCCACATAAGCGAGCTTCTCTGTTTAGATGAATTGTGAGATGGACCATTATATCAAAGAAAGAAGGAGGGAAATAACGTTCAAGCATACACATCGTAACTATAATTTCATATTCTAGTAAATCTAACTTATTTCTATCTAACACTCTTTGGCAAATTGCATTAAAAAATGAGCACAATCGAAAAATAGCAATTCTTGGCCCTTTAGGCAAGAGACCTCGCATTGCCACCGATAACAAATGTTGCATCAATACATGATAGTCATGGGACTTAAGCCTAACTATCTTGCACTCATTCAATGAAATGCAATTAGATATGTTAACAGCATAACCATCAGGTAATTTTAAATTGAACAATCTCTTACAAAATTATTGTTTTTCTACCTTTGATAGAGTGTGTGGTACTGCAGGTAAATACAATTTATCTCCATCCTCTTTCATATGAAGGTCTTCTCTAATCTCAATGTCTACCAGATCTCTACGAGAATTAACACCATCCTTAGTCTTTCCATGGATGTCCAACAATGTACCAAGGAGACTCTCACCAATATTTTTTTCAATGTGCATTACATCCAAATTATGACGCAAACACAAATCCTGTAAAAATCAACAATGATCAATTTAAGGTAATGTTAAATATATTACAAAAAGTAACATTATTTATTGATTTAAAACTCTCACCTCATAATACGGAAGATCAAAAAATATCGATTTTTTTTTCTATATAGGATGTCATTTTCTCTTCCTTTTCCCTTTTCCTTTCTTTCCCCAATCGTTTTCAATTTCTGCACATGCAAATCGAACTTGTTTACCATCAAGAATCTCTAGAGGATCCTCCATTTCTTCTTTCCTATTAAACCACGATTTATTCTTTCGAAAAGCATAATTCTTTAGAAGAAATCGTCGATAACCTATATATACATTCTTATTACTATATTTCAATCTTTGTGAATGTACATTCAACCCACATATAGGACAAACATATTCACCTTTTACACAACATCCTGCTAAGTTTCCATACGCAGGGAAATCATTGATGGTCCACATTAAGATAGCTTTTAAGTTGAAAGATGACTTAGTAGATGAATCATACACTTGTACTCCCGAGTGCCATAACTCCTTCAAATCTTCAATAAGTGGCTGCAAGTATACATCAATATCATTCCCGGGTTGTTTTTTTCCTGGAATCAATAGTGTTAGCATCAAATTGTCTTTCAACATACATTTCCAGGAGGGTAGATTGTAGGTAACTAACACGACCGGCCAACAACTGTAAGAGGTGCTTAGGTTACTAAAAGGATTAAATCCATCCGCAGCTAAACCCAACCTCAAATTGCGTGGCTCTGAAGCAAAAGATGGTCATTTCGTATCTATAGTCTTCCAAGCTTCAGAATCAACAGGATGCCGCATCTTTCCATCTTGGCTTTTATGGGTAGAATGTCATCTCAAGTCATTAGCCATTTCTATTGATGTAAACATTCTCCTAAACCGTCGTATGATTGGAAAGTATCGAAGTACTTTAGCCGGTACTCCCTTATGAATTTTTTTCGTAACTTCGTTTACTTTCCATCTACAAGCACCACATTTTGGACATTCTTCATGATGCTCCAATTCCTTTCTAAACAAACAACAATAATTTATACATGCATGGATTTTCTCATACCCTAAATTAAACACTTTCAACAATTTTTTTGTTGAGTACAATGATTCTAGTAGAACATTATCTGATGGCAACATATCTCGAACGATATTAAGAAGCTCATCAAACCCCTTATCGGATAGACCATAAGTAGCTTTATGTTTATATAAAGCTACAATAGCCGATAATTTTGTATACTTTGAACAACCTTCATATAAAGGAGTTTCAACATCTTCCAAAGTAGCAGTTATATCTTCCTCTCTTACTTCAACATCCGGTTCAACATTACAATGAGTTTCAAGATTTGCATCATTATAAATTCTAAATGTATTTGAAGTGTTTTCAACATGTGTGGAAGTTTTAGGGGTTCCCCATGCATGAACCAAGTTGTATACTGAGGATCCATCCCATTAATGACCAAGTGTTCATACACTATCTTAGTGTCATGATACCTCTCATTGAGACATTTCATACAAGGACAAGGGATGAAACCAGGATTTATTGAATGTTTGTTCGCAGCCTCAACAAATTTCTTAGCTCCTTCCCTATATTCTTTTGACACTCTAAAAAGTTGAAAAACGAAAGAAAAAATTATTAAAAATACTATAAGTTTAAATCTTAGGCCTCAATTTAATGAGTTTAGGATATTAACCTTGAAAATTTTAACCACTCCTTTTCCATCATTTCCGTATGTAACGCTAAAAAACACATAACAACATAATGTTAAACTAAATTAATTTATAAAAGTTTCAAATAATGAATCATTATACACCAATGAATAATTAATAACATGTATCTATCCATTCTTATCCATTATCTTTAACCTCAAATTCTATTAGAAATCTAGTAAATATGAAATTTCTAAAACAAATAAGTATATACTATACTTCCACTGTTCAAGTTTCATATTCAATAAAACAATATGTAATTATACCATCATAATCATTAATAACACCACAAAACGATTATATGTTTTTACGAATGGCTAAAAATCAATATGGACTCTATTCAATAACAAAAAATGTAATTAAACAATAACTCCAACTCATAAAATTTCCCACAAACATCATATATACGCCATATCATCATCCAAATTCAAAATGTAAAAAAAATATATACTCGTAATAATTCCAAACGCAATTATTGTAGATCTAAGAATCTCACTTCCACTACTAGTTCACATTCAACACTATTTTTTTTTTATAGACGTTACATAATTTGTTTATGTTCAATAACTATTGTTATAATAAAAAAATAAAATTATGTTATAACCAATATATATATATATATATATATATATTTTTAACAAATTCAACAAATCAAACAACACTTTAAAAGGAAAGTTTGGCTTAAAATTACATACATTTGAAAGTAAAATATTGGTTGCACTAATTTTATTTCAATTATGATGATTCTAATAAAGGTGGTACTATTGCCACCCAAAAAAGTTATTGGCACACTCATGTTTTAATAAAATTTGTTATTGTTAAAATAACCATAAATACAATACAATTACTTAAAAGGACAAAACCATATGCTATGGTTAAAAAAAAAAAAAAGATAGACAAAACTATATGTTATGGTTAACAAACTAAACATTTTCTTGGCATCTACACCCAATTTATTATAAACACTAATAATTTATAAAAATAAAAAATTAATATCACAATAAAAAATTTAATTTTCACTTCTAATAATATGAATGAATGAAAATTGTTAAGTTGAATTTTAAATACTACTATACTTTTGTTGTAACTTGTACTATTGTTTTCTTATTGAATAAAAATCAAATCTTTAAAAAGGAAAAGTGGTCAAGTTTGTTTTTTATTTTAAAAAAAGTGTAATACTATAAATTAAGCAACACATGGTTCTAACATACCAAAAATCATTTTTAATTTGAACTTTGTTTCATAAGTGGTTTTTGTTGTATTTCATTTAACAAAGTTTTCTTTTAGGTATTTCATCAAACAATTTTTTGACATCTATTATAAATGTAATAAAATTATGTTATAATTAGTTTATGTTCAATAACAATATATATATAGCTTAAATGCCAATATTATATTGTGAAATAAAGCTTATGAAAACAATTAATGAATAATAATACACAAGTATATTATGAAATTCAAGACAAGAACTACATGTTGTTCAAATCCAACTCAACATTTCATTCACAATCCACCTCACTATAGTCCAAACTCAACATCAACATTTTAAACTCAATATTCCAAACTCAACATTTCGAACATAATCAACCACACTAAAATTCATACTCCAAAATGCAATTAAACAATAATTCCAACTCATAAATTTTTCCACAAACATCACATATACATTATATCATCATCCAAAATGCAAAATCCTAAATATTTGTACCTAAAAATTCTAAATTCAATATTTTGAACACAATCCACCACACAAAGTGCATACCTCTTTGATAAATTACTTAAAATAGTGTAGGAGGATCCAATCGGCGAAGATAATGTTCCCAAAATGGCACAAGATGGGCAAATAAGCTACAAAAAAAAAAAAAAAGTCAAAAATTGAAAAAAAAATTTGTGACAGTCGGACTGCCGCTCCGGCGGTCGGACGACAGCCGGTTGTCCCATTCCCTTCCATGAAAGCCTCCATATGAAGACCAAGAAGCTGAAGAAGAAGAAAAGGAGAAGTCTACAAGCCTTAGAAGAAGAAGAGGACACCAAGAAGAAGAAGAACCACCATGCGAGAAGGAGAAGACAAGGACAATGCACGCGTCACCGGTGGGTCGGCGACGGGGAGTGACGGCGGCGACCGGTGGGTTGGGGACGGTGATGGCAGCGGCAGCTAGGGTTTGTAGAGAGAGAATGAATGAGAAAGAGATAGAGAGAGAAAGAAAAGTGGGGGAAATAGGCTCACGGGTTAAAACTTAAATACCTAGTTTATCCATACCGGGCGGCTCGGGCGCCCGGTATGGATAAATCCGCGGTTTTAAAATTTTTAAAAAATTTGGATTATCCATACCGAGCGCCCGACCTGCTTGGTATGGGTAATCCGTAATCCATACCGGGCGGGTCAGACGGATTACGGATTATCCATACCAGGCGGGTCGAGCGCCCGGTATGGAATTTATAATTTTTTCCAGTTGTAATCCATACCGGGCGCCTGACACGACCCGGTATGGATAATCCGCATTCCATACCGGGCGGGTCGGGCTCCCGGTATGGAATTTATAATATATATTACCGTTGTAATGCATACCGGGCGAGTCGAGCGCCCGGTATGCATTACAACGGTAATATATATTATAAATTCCATACCGGGCGCCCGACTCGCCCGGTATGGATTACGGATTATCTATACCGGTCGGGTCGGACACCCGATATGGATAATGGGTATTTTTTAATTATTAAAAATGATACTCATATCCATACCGGGCGACGTGGCGCCCGGTATGGATATATTCGTTTCCATACCGGGCTGCGTTTCGCCCGGTATGGATACTGTCAAAATAAATTTTTTATTATTTTCGCTGATTATCCATACCGGGCCTTTAGTGCCCGGTATGGATACTCCGGTATTATTGTCCTGTTTTGTTGTAGTGATATCTAACTACTTTAGAGACTCTATCTCCCCACAAACATAAACACAAACAATATATATACACACATATTGCAAAAAATATGAAAATATGATTATACCAAAATCATAAAATACATAGCCTATTGACAGATAAGACAACAGAAGAGGAGTAAATTGATGAATATAACGCTCCCAAATGACGAAAGAGCACTAGATCGATGAATACGATGGATCTAGACAGTGTCAATCCTTAGCATAGCTGAAAAAAAAAAGAAATTAAGTAAAAAAAATAAGAAAAAAAAAGACAATCGGACTACCGCATCAGCGGTCGGACGGCAGTCCGGCCGTCCTATGGACGGAAGAAGAAGATTATGAGAAAAAGAAGAAGATGATGAAGAAAAGAAGAAGAATAAGAACAAGAAAAAGAAGAAGAAAGGTAGAAAAAGAAGAAGAAAATGAGAAGAAGAAGAAGAAAAGATGACTCACCGGAGCGACGACCGACGATGGAGGTAGCCGGTGACGACGTCGGTCAACAACCAAAGCGGCGACGGTGGTAAGTGGCGGCAACTAGGGTTTATAGAGAGAGAAGATGTGAGAAAGAGATAAAGAGAGAAGAAAAATAGAGAAAATGATGAAGCAGAGTTGGGTATAATGTGCCCAGATTATCCATACCGATCACCGCTCGGTATGGATAATCCATTTTTATTTTTTTTTAAAATCCAAATTATCCATACCGGGCGACCGACAGCCCGGTATGGATAATCTGAATTTATTATTAAAAAATTAAAAACAACTTATCCATACCGAGCTCCCGACAGCCCAGTATGGATAATCAGATTATCCATACCGGGCCTTTAATGCTCGGTATGGATAATCCGATTTTATTATTAAAAAATTAAAAGCAACTTATCTATATCAGGCGCTTGACCGCCCGGTATAGATAATCGGATTATCCATACCGGGCATTAAAGGCCCGGTATGGATATTTTAAAAATAAAAAATATATAACCATCCATACCGGGCTAGACAGGCCCGATATGGATAATTTGCTTTTTAATTTTTTAATATTAAAATTGAATTATCCATATCGGGCCTTTAATGTCCGGTATGGATAGTCAGGTATTAAAAACCTGTTTTCTTGTAGTGATTTAATTTTAATAGATGAACTGTCTCCTACCGTTAGAAAAATCAGATGGTGTTAAGTTGGGAGGACATAATGATAATTGATTTTAATAAAATTAAGTAAATATTGAAAAAAAAACTAACAGATTTTTCAACTCTCTCTCTACCATTCTCTCACTCATTCATCTTTGTCAGTTCACCATTTTCTTCTGTCTTTCACTCCTTCATCTCTCTTCTTCTCTCGCTACCCACATCCTCCATCGCCGGCGAATAACCCACACCCTTCTCCTCCATCTCTATCTCCTTCTTCTTTTTCCTTTTTTTTTTTTTTTTTGGTTATTTGGTTCTGGGTTTTGAAATTTAGAACTAGACGGTTCTGGGCATAAACCAACCTAGAACCAGTCTGGTTCTAGGTTGGTTTGTACCCAGAATCGTCTAGTTTTAGGTTTTGAGACCCAGAACCAGACGGTTCTTGGTTCGACGAACCTAGAACCAATCTAGTTCTGGGTTGGTTCGTACTTAGAACCATTTGATTCTGGGTTTCGAAACCCAGAACCAGACGGTTCAAGGTACGAACCAACCAAGAACTAGAGTGTGATGGTGGGTGGTTTATGGTTGTGGTGGGTGGTTGATTTGAGGTTGTTCTAGGTGATGAGTGAATGGTTTAGAGTTGTTCTTGGTGGTTTGTAATGGTGGGTGGAGAGGCAACTCTTGTTGGGTGGATCTAAGTATGATGGATCTTTGTTGGGTTTGAGTTTTTTTTTTTTTTTTTTTTTTTTCAAATGGTCGATGATGATATTGCTGATGTTGTGGGTTGATTTTGATAATGGCGGGTTGAATGTTGTTGATATTTTGATGATGATGGTGGCTAATTTGGGTTTTCAGATTTGGTTTTTGTTATGCCTATTTTTGGGACTGCAAAAATGGGCTGGTAAAAGCCCAAAAAACCAATCCAATAACAGACTCAATTGAAAAGGCTCAGGATCCATCACCCAGCTCAAAGCAAGCCTGCAGATTGTTAAGGCATTCCAGTTCTCAACTAGCTAAGTATTCAGCTAGCAAGATCCAGCTCTCAGCTCACCATACCTTCAGCTAGCAGGATCCAGCTCTTAGATCTCAGCTCATAGCTCGTTAGATCTAGCTCACAGCTCGCTAGATCCAGCTCGCATCATTTAGCTCTCAGCTCAGTTCTCAGCTCGTAGCTTTCAGCTTACAGCCCTCAGCTCGCTATACATCCAGCTCGCAGGATGGAGCTCTCAGTTCTCAGCTCTAAGCTCTCAGTTCGCAGGATTGAGCTTTCAGCTCTCAGCTCTTAGCTCGCAGCTCTTAGCTCTCAGATCTCAAGACATGCTCAGTTTTAGAAATGAGATCAATATGTCAGCTCACCGAGCTAGTGCCAGGTAGTCTTCTAGAAGCTTAAAGCAAACCAATTCGAGAAGGAGTCGAACTCCCTGATTTTGTGCAGATCTGATCCCCAAAATCTCGGGATCAGTTTCAAAAATCTCTCTTGATTTAAAGGAGATAGTTATGGAGGACAATTAATGTGGAGATTTATTTTCTAATTTGTTTTATATTCAAATTGTACAATCTTCTCACTATAAATAGAGGTTGAAACTAATTGTAAAAGAGAGAGATAAAATTAATAATATACTGTGACTCTGCCAAAGTCATCAGAGAACACAGTCGTGGATGTAGGCACCATTACCGAACCACGTAAAAATCTCTATGCACCAACTGTTCTTCCTCTTGCACTCCTCTTTGTTTTCTGTTTTGTTTCTCATTAATTGCAGGTATTGGGCTTACAATCTCTGGTGGACCAAAAATCAACGTCGACATTTTAACGCTAGAAGGAGGGCCCAAACTGCAACATTCTGAGTTTTCAATCACCATGACAAGAGGAAAAATTACCAGCTTTAGCCTAACACCAGCTTCAGCTTGACACCCAACAGATGAATGGTGCAACCATGCTTATGGCAAGTGCATCTCAGGTTCCCACAACAGGTGTTATTGTAGGTGTGGCATCAGCAGCAAGAGGCGTTGGCAGATACGGTCAGGCAGCTTGCAAACGCAGTCAAGGTGTTGGCACAAGCCCAAACATAAAATGCGCCTAGAATTCAACAGCAATGAAAGATAAGCCCAGCTCTTAAAAGACCAGTCAAAGAGCTATTTAATAGCTTCAGCTCGTTATTCAGCAGCTCTAGCTCGCTATTCAATAGCTTCAGGTCAATATTCAGTAGCTTCAGCTCGCTATTCAACAGCTCTAGCTCGTTATTCAACAGCTTCAACTCAATATTCAGTAGCTTCAACTCGCTATTCAATAGCTTCAGCTCCATATTCAACAACCTACATCTCGCTATTATGTTAACAACGCAAGAATGTCATGCTATGGCAAGCGAGGTTACGACCCCCTGCATAGCTCACCAATACATTGTTTGTTAGGCAAGGTTAAGTACCTCTACATAGCTCACCAAAAAAGAGTCTAAAAAGTAGGCGAGATTACGTACCCCTGCATAGCTCGTAAAAAAAAAAAAAAAAAAGAGTCTAAAAAGCAGGCAAGGTTACGTACCCCTACATAGCTCGCTAAATCAGAGCCAAAAAAGTAAGCGAGATTACGTATCCCTGCATAGCTCGCGAAAAAAAAAAAAAAAAAGAGCCTAAAAAGCAGGCGAGGTTACGTACCCCTGCATAGCTCGCTAAATCAGAGCCTAAAAAGCAGGCGAGGTTACGTACCCCTGCATAGCTTGCCAAAATAGAGTCAAAAAAACAAGCGAGGTTACGTACCCTTACATAACTCGCCAAAAAAACAAAAGCCCAATAAGCGGGCGAGGTTACGTACCCCTATATAGCTCGCCAAAACATAGCCAAAAAAGCAGGTGATGTTGCGTACCTCTACATAGCTCGCCAAAAAAGAGCCTAAAAAGCAGGCAAGGTTACGTACCCCTGCATAGCTCGTTAAATCAGAGCCTAAAAAGTAGGTGGGGTTACGACCCCCTGCATAGCTCGTCAATATTTTGTTATGGCAGGCGAGGTTACGACCCTCTATATAATTTACCAATACTTTGTTATGTTAGGCGAGGTTACGACCCCCTACATAACTCGACATAATTTTGCTATACTAGCCGAGGTTAGCTCTACAAAATCTGCGAGTTGCAATTTGCGAACTATGACTTGCGAGCTACGTCGCATCAAAATCAGCGATTTCTAAATATCCCATCAGATACTATTACCGCTGATTTACTTATTTATCATTTAATATCTCAGTTCGTAGGAAATTCAAAGACTTGAAGAAGCAAATTCATTCAAAGAAAACTCGCAGCAAGATGAATTAGTTCAACAATGATAACGTTGAAATGAAGCGGAAATATTCAGCTGATCTTGCGGAGAGAGCTTTGGCAACCTCTTTCTAAGCAGCTTCAGTTAGCTATTCAGCAACTCCAGCTAGCTATTCAGCAGCTTCAGCTCGCTGCTCAACAGCTTCAGCTAGCTATTCAGCAGCTTCAGCTAGCTATTCAGCAGTTTGAGCTAGCTATTCAGCAGCTTCAGCTGGCTATTTAGTAACTTCAGCTCGCTATTTAGTAACTTCAGCTAGCTATTCAGCAGTTTCAGCTAGCTATTCAACAGTTTCAGCTAGCTACTCAGTAGCTTCAGTTCGCTACTCAGCAGTTTCAGCTAGCTATTCAGCAACTTCAACTAGCTATTCAATAACTCCAGCTCATTATTCAGCAGTTTCAGCTAGCTATTCAGCAGCTTCAGTTCGTTGCTCAGCAGCTTTAGCTAGCTATTCAGCAACTTCAGATCACTGCTCAGCAGCTCAGCTCACTACAATTAGAGCATCCTCAGCCTCCTCCCTAGTTTCCTTAACATTCATCAGCTTGACTCGAAGGACTTACTCTATTTTTTATGATTTCTCAACTTCTACTATTGTGAACGGGAGCTCACCAGACAACTTTTTCAAGCTCTTTCTTCTTCTCAAGAACTTGAAGCCCCAACCGCTTCATCGCTCTCATAGTGGCCTGAAATGCACCGAATAAAGGCTTAACCTAGATAGTCGCCATAAGTCAAGTGATGAAAAAGAACCTGAAAAGGCAGCACAACAGATAGCAACATATTGGCTTTCACCAGCGGACTTTAGCTCTCAGTCTGAAGATCGCACTGAAAGTTGGGGGGCTTATGTTATGCCTATTTTTGGGACTGTAAAAATGGGCTGGTAAAAGCCCAAAGAACCAATCCAATAACAGACTCAATTGAAAAGGCCCATGATCCATCACCCAGCTCAAAGCAAGCCTGCAGATTGTTAAGACATTCCAGTTATCAACTAGCTAAGTATTCAGTTAGCAGGATCCAGCTCTCAATTCGCCATACCTTCAACTAGCAAGATCCAGCTCTTAGATCTCAACTCATAGCTCGCTAGATCTAGCTCACAGCTCGCTAGATCCAGCTCGCATCATTTAGCTCTCAGCTCAGTTCTCAGCTCGCAGCTTGCAGCCCTCAGCTCGCTATACATCTAGCTCGCAGGATGGAGCTCTCAGTTCTCAGCTCTAAGCTCTCAGTTCACAGGATTGAGCTTTCAGCTCTTAGCTCGCAGCTCGCAGCTCTCAGCTCTTAGTTCGCAGCTCTCAGCTCTCAGATCTCAAGACATGCTCAATTTTAGAAACGAGATCAATATGTCAGCTCACCGAGCTCGTGCCAGGTAGTCTTCTAGAAGCTTACAACAGACCAATTCGAGAAGGAGTCGAACTCCCTCATTTTGTGCAGATCTGATCCCCAAAATCTCGAGATCAGTTTCAAAAATCTCTCCTGATTTAAAAGAGATAGTTATGGAGGATAATTAATGTGGAGATTTATTTCCTAATTTGTTTTGTATTCAAATTGTACAATCCTCTCACTATAAATAGAGGTTGAAACTAATTGTAAAAGAGAGAGATAGAATTAATAATATACTGTGACTTTGCCAAAGTCATCAGAGAACACAGTCATGGACATAGGCACCATTATCGAACCACGTAAAAATCTCTTTGCACCAACTGTTCTTCCTCTTGCACTCCTCTTTGTTTTCTGTTTTGTTTCTCATTAATTGCAGGTATTGGATTTACAATCTCCGGTGGACCAAAAATCAACGTCGACAGTTTTGATTTCAAATTTGATTTTGGTTTTTCTAGGGTTCAAATCTTTTTTGAGTTTTTGCTGGATTTCGATTTGGAACAAGAATTTTTTTTGTTAATTAGGTTTTTTTTTGAAATCTTGTGTTATTTTCTTAATTTAACAATATTATTAATTAACAATTTAAGGGTAGTTTAGTGATTACTTAATTTGGAAGGGTGTAATAGGGATTTAAAATAATCTTATTAAGAGTATTTTGGTAATTTCATAATTTTGGATGGAAATTATTAATATTTTGAAAAAAATGTTAACAGTAGGAGACGGTTCACCTAATAAAAATAAAACCGGGGGTAAATTTCCACTAGTTTTTCATTCCCTTGGGGGGAGGAGGGGGGTGGTGTGTGGGGGTTTCATAATATCCTTATAATTTTATTGGGCCAATGATCTGTGGAGTTTTGTTTGGAGAACCGACTGGTTTATGAAGGATATTCTACCATCATTTATTAAAAGTTATTAAAATAGCTATTGAGACATCTAACCTTCGTATTCAAGCATAAATTTTTAAATTTTTTCCCTTCTAAAGAAAAAGAGAAAAGGCTCTTGTTTCAACATAAACATTCAAGTGGGCAGAAAAGATAAACCTCATGTCGCACAAAAACATTGGTTTGCAGTTTTTTAATAGAATTAACTATACGTGTCTGTATACCAGATGGGCTCTTTTGCTCAAGGTAAATAAGAATATGCTCACAAGATGTATTATATTCAGTTTGAAGCAACAAAGGCACTTATGCAAACAGTATTTTTTTTTTTTCCTGGCGGTAATTATTTTGAAGGAAAATACCTTTAAGGATAAAATAAATTAAATAAAAATATATAATATATGCACATTCAGCACACAATCATACGCCCATCTCTTAAACCAAACTCTAATACTTTTTCAATCTCCAACAGTATAACCAAAAGACTTAGAATTAACTTTTAGTAACTTGACATGTTTAATGATAAACTATTTTAGTTTATTTATACATGTAGTGAATGAATATACACCATCTATTAATAAATATGATCGTATATCTCTCCATTCTCTAAGAGACATAAACTATTTTAGTTTATTTATAGATGTAGCGAATGAATATGCACCATCTTTTAATAAATATTGTTGTGTATTTGATCTCCATTCTCTAAGAGATTGAGAAATCAATTTTCACTAAACACATATTATAGTTGTTAATATTTTTTTCTCTTTAACGGTCTCAACGAACCTTTGACCTATTAGTTGTTCAACTTTATTAAAGAAGAGATCCAAATCCTCTCATAATCTGAGTTTTTTCCTAACATTTTTGAAGCATGTGGTTAGTGTTTGAAAAAGTAAATGTGAAAGATTATCACATCTCAATAATTCATATTTGATTGTAATTCTTATGCGTCATGAAATTATACATTGGTTTGATGTGTTTTTACCATTTTGTGAATATCCTGGTCCTAAGGCAATCAAGCATGTGGTTGATGATTGAAAAATAAATATGAAAAATAATCATATCTCAACCATTCATTGATTTGAACACTTATGTGTCAGGGGATTAGACTAGAAGAAAATCCAAATTCTTAAAAATGATCTATGGAATGGGTGTATTCAAACATTGACTCGATGTGTTTTTACCGTTTCAAGAGTATCCTGGGTCAACGCAATCAAGAAGAATTCAGATGGAATTTGTTATTTTTAGTTAGTTGATAACTAATTCCATTGGCATACGGAATCCGGCTTTTTTTATTAGAAAAAAGTGATTTTGTTGGATTAAGAATAAATATAACAAAGAAAAAGTGGAGCAAGAAAATGAGTTAGTCAAAAAATTAAATTCTTAAGTAAATGGGTTTAGAGAGAAAAATAATATTACGAAACAATTAACATTTATATATTGAGGTTATTTTTGAGATTTGGTAGGTATATAGATTAACAATAATATTGTTATATGCTCATTTTTTTTTTAATATTGAATGATGATGTAATTGCCTCTTTTGATTAACAGAAAATATAAAATTATAAAATTCTTAAAACAACTAACAATTAGAAATTATTTGTCATATTATTTAAAATGAGTTTTAGGAAAAAAAAATGGATTATGTACGATCACTCAGAGTACGAATCCAAAATTTGAATTTTAACAACATTTATTATAAGATTGATTGTAGAGAGTATTAATTTGGGGTGGCAATAGAGCCAATTTTTTTTTTTAATAATTTGTGTACTTCTTGTTCTGTATTAATGATTCATATGGTAGGCGTAGGTCACTAGGAAACTTGGTTGTTATGGTTTGGACTTCGAGAATCACTTATATGTATTTTTATTATTATTATTTTTTTCTGAATCAAGCTTATATGCATTAATACCATGTGGTAGGATCTGAATATCTGATCGTGGGATGCAACATGCAATGGATGCATCCATGTTTCTTCTTATGCTTTGAGATATTTTTACAAGTAGCTTTGTCTGTCATGTACAGCTATATATGTATCACCAGTCATTATTCAGGGACTTTCACTGCTACTTAATTTCAAATTTAAAAAGGACTATTTATTACATTAATAATGGTTAATTTACTGACAACTGCATCACACTAATTAAAATCAGGAGGAGGAGCAGAAACATAATTAAGCAACTCCTAGCCGGTGAATTCATTCATATTTATTAATTAATATATACAATAACGTTTTACAATCATTGACATGGATCACTGCACTGATCAAATAATCAAAAGTCAAAACCAAAATTAGAATGTTTTGAATGCATCTCTATTTGCAACATGATTTTTCGCTCAAGTTTTTTTTATAGGGAAAGTAGATATTGATGCTATATCATAATATTTTAATTTTAATTTGTCCATTGTACCCATTCCATTGCTTGCAATAAATGAAAAAGAATTTCTTATAAACATCTTTTACTTACAATATCACACATATTTCACGATCATATGTTGCAATCTCATTAAAACACATAAGATTTCATTAAAAAAAAACAAAAAACAAAAAAAAAAAAAACAAAATTGAGGGTTTGAACGTAAGAGTATTTATGTAAGGGAGTATGTATTACCGAACATATATATATATATATATATATACACATCACAGTCATCACAGTTTTGGTTATGCACAGCTGCAATCACTGCCCTACATCATCAATCATTGCGGGCTTTTGGTACAAATTAAATGGCAACTTTAACATACGGTTCTCTTAAACATTTCAATCAATATACAACAGATGTTCGATCAACTTTTAATCAAATTTATGGCCTTACGAAGTGCGGAGTGACAGTCAACGTAATTATAACTAGCATCTGCTTGCACTAACTTAATTGAACACTCTTGTACTAAAAAAAACCATAAACTAATATTGAATTCACCTTGCTGAAAGGGCAAACTTATCCTTTGAGATATACGATGAGGCTCCCAGCTTCGCGCGAAGATGCGGTGAGCAGTATCTTCAAAAAATTTTTCAAAAATATCTTATAATTTGTCGGATACAATGTCTGGCTCCTTGAAGGATATTTGACAATGTCAACGAACAAATTCCATATTATAAATACCACACAATTATGACTCCTCTTCTTCATACAACTAACAGTCCTAAATATTGTGAAACTCTTGACCTTCATTTCTTCAATATAGAGTTTTGAAGGAGAGATTCAAAGTGAGCGATATGGCCAATATCGAGGGATCACCAGGGAGCTCCATGCATGGAGTCACAGGGAGAGAACCAGCCTTTGCTTTCTCAGTTGCTTCACCGATGGTGCCAACTGACACAAGAGCCAAATTTGCTTTACCTGTTGATTCTGAGCACAAGGCCAAAGTGTTCAAGCCTTTCTCTTTTGCTAAACCTCACATGAGAACCTTTCACTTGTCTTGGATTTCCTTCTTCACTTGCTTTGTCTCCACTTTTGCTGCCGCCCCTCTTGTTCCTATCATTCGTGACAACCTCAACTTAACCAAAGCTGATATCGGTAATGCTGGGGTAGCTTCTGTTTCAGGGAGTATATTCTCTAGGCTTGTCATGGGCGCTGTTTGTGACCTGTTGGGACCAAGATATGGGTGTGCTTTTCTGATCATGCTTTCAGCTCCTACTGTGTTTTGCATGTCGTTTATATCATCAGCAGGAGGATATATAGCCGTTCGGTTCATGATCGGATTCTCTCTTGCAACCTTTGTGTCTTGCCAATATTGGATGAGCACAATGTTTAATAGTAAGATAATAGGACTTGCCAATGGAACAGCAGCTGGGTGGGGGAATATGGGAGGAGGTGCCACTCAACTTATAATGCCCCTTGTTTATGACATCATTCGAAGGGCAGGTGCAACTCCTTTCACTGCCTGGAGAATAGCCTTCTTCATCCCTGGATGGCTTCATGTCATCATGGGAGTTTTGGTCTTAACCCTAGGCCAAGACTTGCCTGATGGCAACCTGGGTGCCTTGCAGGCCAAGGGTAATGTCGCAAAAGATAAGTTCTCCAAGGTCAGTTTGTTTTTTTCAATTGTTTTACCTTTTTCTTCAGCTTTTTCACATACTTCACTTTAGATTATTTCACGCACATACATAAATTAATTAAATTATATAAAATTATTTAAAATAAATTCATTAAACAATTTTTCTTTTAAAAAAATCTGCCTAAATAATCTTATTAATATAAATTCTACTACCCTTCAGTCGTTATCTTAGATTTCAAGAATTTTCAAGGGTTTTTTTTTTTTTTTTTAATAAGTAGTACATTTTTTATTTTGATTATGTCTTTTTTTTTTTTTTCACAGTTAATTAAAATGAGTTCTAGATAAAAAATTACAATTTATGAAAAAGAAAAAAATAATTGTAGAACATGGCAACACTCCAATTTTCTTTGCTAGCTCAAAGAATAGTCTTACTAGATAGATATGAATTTTGTCATTGGTCAGGTGTTGTGGTATGCCATTACAAACTATAGGACGTGGATCTTTGTGCTGCTCTATGGCTACTCTATGGGTGTTGAATTGTCCACTGATAATGTCATCGCTGAGTACTTCTACGATAGGTTTGATCTAAAGCTTCACACAGCCGGAATCATCGCTGCTACTTTTGGTATGGCCAATCTTGTAGCTCGTCCGTTTGGCGGATTCGCCTCGGACAGAGCTGCTCGCTATTTTGGCATGAGGGGCAGGCTCTGGGTTCTGTGGATCCTCCAGACGATGGGAGGGGCGTTTTGTATATGGCTAGGCCGCGCCAACACACTTCCTATTGCTGTTTTGGCCATGATCCTCTTCTCCATTGGAGCTCAAGCTGCTTGTGGAGCAACTTTTGGCATCATCCCTTTCATTTCTCGACGTTCTTTGGGCATCATTTCAGGTCTAACAGGCGCAGGTGGTAACTTTGGATCAGGATTGACGCAGTTGATCTTCTTCTCCACAACAAAATACACCACAGCAGAGGGTCTCAAATGGATGGGAGTCATGATTGTGGCCTGCACTCTTCCTGTGACTCTAGTTCACTTCCCACAATGGGGTAGCATGTTCTTGCCACCATCTAAAGACGTTGTGAAATCAACTGAAGAACATTACTACGCCTCTGAATGGAACGAGGAGGAAAAGCAAAAGGGGCTGCATCAGGGAAGTCTCAAGTTCGCCGAGAACAGCCGGTCCGAGCGTGGCAGGCGTGTTGCCTCCTCTCCAACGCCACCCAACTCAACACCTGCCCATGTTTAATCATCAGTTCGCGGTGCAAGTTATATGGAACCCATATATGCTTAAAAAAATGCGCCTGTGAAATACTGTGCGTGATTAATTTTTAGTTATGTTCTTATTAATCTTTCAGTTCATGTAGTAAATTTAATTACACAATATGTTGCTCGCTTACACAGTGAATTTGAATCTTATGATGTCCATAAGAGCAATTTAGGGTTCATTATGGGTTCCTATGTTACTGAAGAATCTCAAGTATATATATTCAGCACTGGTATCTCAATACAAAATTAGTAATATTTTGTTAATTTATTGCTTTCTTTTTTTAAATTATTAATAGATACTTTATTCTGAATTATATGAGTTGACTCAAAATAGTTTATGAATATAAAATATACTTGTGACCTTTCAACTTAGCTAAGAGTATCAAAAATGGCACTTGAGGATTGGATGGAATTGAAAGATTCATTTAATACTATGGATAGATTCTAAATTATTTCCTGAGATTCAGGAAGGTGACCTGGCCACTATTATCAAAGTAAGGGTGAGGTATGTTGTTGTGGTCCTAAGGAGATGATATTATTACACAGTTTAATTCCAAAATTATTTCAAAGCATTGCAGTGTTTCTCGACCAATAAACCAATAACGCTTTGCCAGCCATGTCAAGCAGAAAATAATGATAATACATAGCGAATTGACTAGCCAGCAATGCTTATCAGTTATCACGCGACATTTTTCTAAACTTAGTATATGTATATATCAATTTATAGTCAGCTAGCTTGCTTTGGTGGAGAGCTTGCATACGTAAATAGTTTTGACTCTAAAGAGACATGCATCGCATGAAGTGTGTGTACTGTAGCATAGGCTTTCAATTTTCTAGTAGTATCATGAAGATTCATGATGGAATCATCTCCAGCCATTAATATTCTTTTATAACAACACTTCGTAACAGCTGGCCTGGAACATTGTAATTAGCAAATATATGTTTTTAAATACCTTTTGATGAACCCGATTTCAAGATTTTGTGTATGATTATTACATAAGTTGTAGAGGGAAAGTGCTGAAAACAGTTAAGCTGTGAATATATACAATTTTGATAGAACAGCCAATAGAGTTTCCAAATCTTTTGTTCTATAGAGAAAAGAAGAGTAATTGGCATATTAGATCACAGTGATTTTAAATAGAAAGCAAATTAGAAGTTGATTAATAAATAAATGATGAGAAAGGAGTTGCTACAGTAACTCCTTGTTTGATGAAAAAGAAACTATGTTCTTCGCCTTGAAAGCCTTTTTTTTTTTTTTTTTTTTAACAGTACAAAATACAATTTATAACGGCCGAGAGCTCTTGATATAAACCTCTAGGGTATAGCCCCGATCTCACTAATCTTTGTGATCGTCGTTCTAATCAAACCGATTGGTTGGCTCGATTCTTGATTGATTTAACGAACTATGACGAACTTTCTCAATCTCTTTTAAGTATCCAAATGCTCCAGCACCCATTTTAGTTTTGCAGTGAGTTGTCAATTGAGCGGGTTGGGCCTTAAATTTTAAAGTATTAAGAGTCAGGTATGGGATGGGCCTACAAATATTTTGAAGCCCAAATCAACCCGCAAGCCCTGTTTAGAGTGGCTTTATCTTTTTTTTTTTTAAATAATTTATTATTATTATTTATTTTTAATTTTGAAATCCAATTTTGTTCTCAAGTTTGATCCTCCCGACTAGCAGGTCTTGAAAGTCAAATGAGCTTGGACATAGACTTGGCCCTAATTTTGTGGACCGGGCTTGGACCGCGTGGCCCGATTTCCACATCTGGTTTTTCTGCTCCTAATCTCTGTTATAAGACACAACCAATCTCAGCTTCGGTTGGTTACACCGAGAGATTTAACCAAAGCCCGATATCTACAATATTAAGTGGTCAAAACCCCAACACTTTGAGAAAGGTGGTCTAATTGGGTGGCAACCCATAACCTCACTCACGATCTTTCCTTCAAAGTGGAGAGTCCTATTCTCACTTGCCCTACTTTGGTAGACACTTTTTCCCTCACTTGCTCTGAGTTGCTTCTCCACTTGATGTGAGTTGATCCCTCTCAATTCTAAGAGCAGATATCTTGATCGCACCTAATAAGAAAACCAATATTTTTATTGTACTCCATCAATAAAGGTTCATATTACTCATGCTTCAAATATATTGCATACAATTCTATGTTTTGGAACATGGTTATTCCTGTTTTGTCAAAATTTAACTTGATCATCTTTGTCACTAACATTTCAAGTCATAGTGATCCAATCTTCAACTAAATTTCAATATAATGAAATCTAACATTGAATATTAATCAATTCAATCAGATCAAAATTGAATTAGGTCATCAATTTTGTTATAAAGGAAAACAACATTTCTATCTCGACAATTCATCTAGTTTGATAATCTAATATGTGAATATAAACTAATGAGATGATTCCAAGAGGTCCTTATAATTTATCCAACAATTTAATGGTTTTAGAATTATGCAACAACCCCTTGACATAAAGATTTTAGTAAGCGGTATTATAAAGTAAAACTAATTTAATCTAATATCAAATGACCAATTATGACAAAAGAAGATGCTGAACTATATATATGTATATATATAAACCTTTTATTAAAATTTTATTTTAATTAAACATACATAGTTATGTATGATTTCATAGGTAAACCAGTGAAATTTCAAATGGAAGTTATATTTTTAAATTAAAATCAAATAAGTCAAAGGATGGGATATCACATTTTAAGTCAATGGATGAGATATCACATTTTAGTAGAAGTGATTGAGTACTTATTTTGACTCTAAAAGATCAAGAGTTCAAATATCACATTTATCTATTAAAATATAAGGTGTAAACCTTTTAATAAGAGTTGTACCTTGATAGATTTCATCGGTATTTAAAAAATAACAATAATATATAAAGTCAACGGATGAAAATTGAAGTGAGAGAGTGATGTATACTGTAGTTAAGAATTGAACTTGGCATGTGAACGAGGAATATGCACATAATAATTTAAATTATGTAAAATGACTTGCAGGTGATCTTTAACTAGATTACGATTTTTATTTTTAATTTGAATTTCTACAACCACTGACAAGTTAAATATTAGATGTGTCAGAGATAAGATTGACCAACGCAGAATGGTAGATGAGGTGAAAAGCTTGCTTCTGCAAAACTTTGATTTCCACAGTGGGGAATAGCTTCTCTCCACCGTAAGGGAGAATACACCTCTTCCAACATAAATTACAATGATTGTCAAAAGTACCATGTCACGTAAAATTAGATAAGTAAATACTACAATCAGAAAATAAGTAAAATGAGACAACCATTAATAATAGGATTGTAAAGTATGGTAATACACATTAAACACGTACACAATCAAGATCTACCGACTATTAATTGTTAGATCTCAGACCAGATCATTACTTGTTATGAATTGCAATCAAGGCTACAAAAAAATATCAAAACAATGAGATAAATCCAAAGAGCTGACCATATAATTAATTTAATTCCAGTTTGAAGAAGCAGAAAGGAGATTTCAACCGTAAACATGCAGTGAACTTTCACAGAAGGATCTCACAATATACTTATATAGTGTCCAATGGATATGGATTGGTACCTTTAATTATATATTCAAGTGCAAAATTAAACAAAATGGGTTCCGATCTTTTGGAAGCTATACTTGGTGGCGACTTTTTAGTTGTAAAGAAACGTAATTTCTTCTACAAACTAGAAAGGTCAATAATCATATAAATTGGTTTTCTAAAACTAATTGAAAACGAAACGAATGTCATCATCAGACCGTACGCCTTGCGTGTATAGATATGGCCAAGAAATACTGATAAGTACGGTATTGTTAAACAAACATAGGATTTTGCATATGCACGTTATCTTTGTTGTGCATGAGTCATGACTCGTCTGTCGTTCAAAGGAGTGATCCTTACTCTTGACACCAAGAATGCAGCTGTATTTATTTATTTTAAAATTTGATACCACACGAAGTATAGGAATTTGTTATTTCATTAATTATTGGATAATATATCATTATAAATACTTATTTATAATTAATTATTGGATAATTATAAATAAGTTTATAATTTAGTTTAGATAAAATTTTAATAGTTATAACATTATTCTTATTTGGATGGTTTATTTATTACCATGAATTTCTAGTTGATAATATGCATATAATGGGGTTTAAACCTACTACCATAAATAAATAGATGCACACCCCCTAAACTAAGAGAAATATGTGCACATGTATTAATCCAACAACATCAAACAATTAATAGATCTTTTGGAAATCATCAATTCAAAGATTAACAAGATTAGGTTATATCTTTACTCTTGAGATTGATCATCATGAATTACTCACTACATTTTTTAACCAAGCTAAGCTGTCAAACAGTCTACTTAGATAATTTCAGTTTTTCTTAAAGTGAAAAAAAGATTACAACAGATATAAATTGAAAAACTTGAAAATAAATAGTGAAAAATCAACAAAGAACGATACGCTAGGGTGCAATCTCCGTTAGTCATAGAAAAAGAAGTTGTAGCTTTCAATCAAGTGAAACCATCTAAATTCAGACATTACAACCTTTTATGAGCTACTTGTACGATACCAAAAAATTTTAGCAAATTATTAAGTTAAAAAGTTGAGATCCTCTGCTATTTTTTTTTTCTATAGTTTAAAGTTAAAATTACCAATATAAATTATTAAGTTAAAGAATTTTATCAAATATAATTTTTCAAATCCCTTTTATACTGACGAGATAACGTATTTATAAACTTTACAAAAACAATTTCGATTTCGAATGCACCATATCTCAAATTAACTACTGAGGTATTGTTGGGGCGGTGTTGAAATGAAGCCAAAATTTGTGACGATCGACTTTGTATTTTATCATTTTTATGGGTAGCACATAATGAAACGAACGAACGAGGTTGATAGTCGGTGTTTCCCTTTTTTTTGAAATTGGTAGTTGGTGTTTCTGCGAGGTCATAAAATAATCAGGAGACCATTGATAAGTCCAACTGGTAATTGTGATAGGCCGTACAACAAGGACTGATGTGTGATCTTTTGTTAAGATAAAATACAAAAACGCGATGTGCCTACCCAAGTTGGTGACTAGCTGACCTTATAGAAAATCTAATTTTACCTTTTAATTTTAATATTATTAACTTTATAATCCCAGTTTTATATTACTGGAATTAAGAATCTTTCCCCGGAATAATCCATGCTTTTCCATGTCAAATTGTCAATCGTTAATATATAATGATTTTGACAGTTGGCCAACTATTAAAAAAAAAAACACCTACTGCTTGCGATTCGTATTTTTTGAATTGCGCGCCTTCTTCTTCCCCAGCAAAAATGGAAGAATAGTGTTTTTAAAAACACCTGACAATAATGGAAAACTGCTTCCTTTGACTTTTGAAATCGATTTCGTTTTTCCACCTTCATTAATATTTCTATTTAAATTTGTATATCTCACTTGATGTCAGTTCGTCCACCTAACAAGGACAATATCGTACATGAATATTTTTATCTAAATTTCTTGTTTGACTTTTCTCGACCATCTTTTTTATTTTTATTTTTATAAGGATTCCCAAATGGGTGAAGGCACATTTTCATAATTATTTTATCCTTTTCTCTCGTCATTTTACTTCGAGATTATTCCATGCACTTTCCTCTGAAGTTTTCTTAGAAATAAACATTTTTTTTTAAACAAATCTTAGAAGTTAGAAATAAATATTGAACTATAAAAAGTGAATAAAACTCAACTGACAAAATTTTTTTGTTGAATATGGAACCAAAAATACGAAAAGAATCATGAAGGAATGCGCTTTTCGTGACAAGGAAAAGAGTAATGCATGGAAAAGATGGAAGACATTCATCCTCTTAATTTTATAATATCTCAACTTGTCCTCTGTATGATACATTTACACATTATAATTCATTAACTTGGATATAATTATGTCTTTTTTAACGTTAGATATTTTGAAAACTTTTTAAAAAAAAGAAAGAAATACATTGATAACTTAAAAAAAAAAGACTATGAAATGTAGAAAGAATTTGAAGGAGATTGAGACGTCAAACGACAATAATTGAGAGAATCTTATGGTACATTTGATCAATATAAATTGATTCAATCATACAGCAATCATGTATTACTATCATTGATATAATATAGTCTCAATTCTATTATTTTATTATTATTATTTTTTTTTTAGGATTAGAATTGACCCAGAAAGCTATCGGGATCAATCGGGATAAAAACATTATGATATAGTTCGGAAAAATAATTCTAATTGGAAGAAATTCATCTATACAAAGATAGAGAAGAGACCCACATAAAGGTGGGAGGTTAACCCACATAGAGAGTATTATTATTATTATTATTCTTATATTTGAATTTGAGGGAAGGGTGTCGAACTCACGCAACACTCGAAGGGAGGCACGTGGGTTGTTGGCATCTGACTAATGGTGCCAGCAATGACCAAAGACTATTAATATTGTTATTGTAATTATAATTGCTGAGTTTTTTCGGGGAAATATACAGTTTTTTTTTTTTTTGAAATATATAATTGGTAAAAAAAGTCTAATCGTTTATTTGCTGTACTATATACATATGTACTATTCAATGAAAACAGGGCACAGAGCCTCTAGTGGATGCTAAATTTCATCAACACCGGTTGCAAATAGTGTTCTGTGAATTTCATCTTAACCCACATTAGACATGGGTATTGAAATCTTATATGATATAAAGTAGTGATTTGAATTGAAAATGTACAATAAACGGGAGGCATTAAGTTTCTCGTATTTTTTTAAATAATTAAAGGACACTAAACAGAATAGCTGTGTTAGCAAACCAAATTTATCTTATAGTACCCACTTTCTAATATCCTAAATTTGTGTATATAATTTCTTTTTACAAACCGTTTAATTTTAAATAATTAATCCACCATTCATCTTATCATAATTATTAGAATCATTCTTACACAAACATATGTTTATTGTCTAAGAATTTGTCTACTGACATGGCATCCTCTACAGTAATATTAATTTAGACTTACAAGAAATTTAAATTTACATGGGCTCAATAATTCGCTTCTTGTTAGAGTTCTCACACATAATGAAGCTTTCGTCTCTGTTGCCGCCGAGTCCTTCCAATTTCGAAGATGTGGTAGAGTCAAATAAATCTTTCGTTTTGCTGCTTTTATAGCTTAAATATCTCGTTGTTACATGTTGAAGTGTTTTGACTTTTGAGTACATAAATTATTGTGGTTTAGCAAAACACACCAAACCAGATGCTTGATTATAATCTTCCGCGACCATCACAATCACTTTCTTTACTTGGTTCGGTTCAACAAATTATTCTGATCCTTTAGATGAGGAATGTGACTTTTCTAATAAATGTAATAACATGGATGTGATAGACGCATGATACGATTGTTACAAGTATTTATCATATAATTTGAAGTGCTTGTACAAAATATTTCGGTTAAGTAATACAAACTAGAGCCTCTCTTTTTTATACAAATCAAGAAAATAAAGTTTGAAGCTATCAGAACATGAATTTCCTGTAAATAACAAATTTTACAAAAAAGAAATAATAAAAAAAATGATAAGTTAGAAAACACAAAATTTCTGGTCTTTCTCAAAACCAACCAACATGCAGAGACACCACCACCACTCTAATCCGGCTCCTGGTGGTATGTTGTATATGGGGGGTTGTTAATGACTACAACTCACACCCAAACTGCAAGTTGACTCTTCACTATTTTAAATACCAACAGTAACATTATTAATATAGTGGCCTCTTAATTTATTACATATTCTAACTGTCTTTTCTTTCTACAAATTCCATTTAGAAAATACATCCCCAAAATTTAATTGTTAAATCTCATGAATGATTTATGCCTCTCTTGTTAAATCTGATTTTTTAATTGAATTGATGAATTCTATTAATGTCATTTCCTTTCGGTTTCTTTTAGTTTTATTTCAGCATTAGAATAATTTTGAAGAATATTTGAGATGTTGGTTATTCTCACTAAGTTGTGCTCTAATGCACTCGATTATTTAACATCACTTTTGTTACTATCTATGATCCTTATTTTATTAGTATACTAGTTATGCCTTTTGTTCAAATAAACATTTTTTAATGTTTCGTATCCACCAATCCCGCCCTTCTTTTTGGGCTCATTAGCTCACCATTTTCTCTATAAATACCACGCCCCTACACCACCCCCAATCAAGCAACACAAACACTTGCTTTGTATACATTTTGTATCAACTTTTATCACTATAATGACTCAAAATGAAGGCTCCTTTGGCAGCTCCATGCATGGAGTTACAGACAGAGAACAAACTTTTGCCTTATCAGTTTCATCAACCATTGTCCCAACTGATGCAACTGCTAAGTTTGCTCTACCAGTCGATTCGGAGCATAGAGCCAAAGCTTTTAAGGTCTTTTCGTTTGCTAAACCTCACATGAGAACCTTCCACCTTGCTTGGATTTCCTTCTTCACTTGTTTTATCTCTACCTTTGCGGCTGCTCCCTTGGTTCCCATCATTCGGGATAACCTCAATTTAACCAAAACAGATGTCGGTAATGCTGGGGTTGCTTCAGTTTCCGGGAGTATATTCTCCAGGCTTGTGATGGGTGTAGTCTGTGACCTGATAGGGCCAAGATACGGCACTGCATTTCTCCTGATGTTATCAGCCCCAACCGTGTTTTGCATGTCGTTTGTGTCTGACGCGCAAGGATACATAGCAGCCCGGTTCATGATCGGATTCTGCCTTGCGACTTTCGTGTCATGCCAATATTGGACGACGATAATGTTCAACGGAAAGATCCTTGGACTTGTAAATGGATGTGCAGGCGGATGGGGTGATATGGGTGGTGGGGTCACTCAACTCTTGATGCCAATGGTTTTTCATGTAATAAAACTAACTGGTGCCACACCTTTCACTGCCTGGAGAATTGCCTTTTTCATTCCTGGTTGGCTTCATGTCGTTATGGGAATCTTGGTCCTAACTTTAGGCCAAGACCTGCCTGATGGAAACCTCAGTACCTTACAAAAGAAGGGTGATGTCAACAAAGATAAGTTCTCCAAGGTCAGTTTTCTAACTCACTTCCTCCATTTGTTAAGGTCATCATCAAACTAGTTCAATAGATATGGAGCTGATGATAATTTGTTGTTCTTGCTCAGGTGCTACGATATGCGGTCACAAACTACAGGACATGGGTTTTCTTTCTTCTCTATGGCTTCTCAATGGGAATTGAATTGACTACCAACAATATCATTGCAGAATATATGTATGACAAGTGAGTCTTATTCCTCTCCTCCACCTCTTTACTTATTTTGTCAAACAGAAATTTTGATGCCCTTTTACCTAACAGATTCAACCTTAAGCTACACACTGCCGGAACCATTGCTGCAACCTTTGGGATGGCCAACATCTTCGCCCGTCCCTTTGGCGGTTACGCTTCGGACGTAGCAGCTAGACTATTCGGCATGCGGGGCAGGCTATGGATCCTCTGGTTGTTCCAAACCCTAGGAGGGGTCTTCTGTATCTGGCTTGGTCGCGCCAATTCACTTCCTGTTGCCGTAGTGGCAATGATCCTCTTCTCTATGGGAACTCAAGCTGCCTGTGGTGCAACTTTCGGGATAGTCCCATTTGTTTCACGCCGATCTTTAGGTCTAATATCAGGGCTGACCGGAGCAGGTGGGAACTTCGGTTCCGGATTGACCCAGTTAGCCTTCTTTTCAAGCTCAAGATTCCACACATCAACAGGCATCGCGTTGATGGGTGCCTTGACTGTAGCTTGCACTCTTCCTGTGGCTCTCATTCACTTCCCGCAATGGGGAAGCATGTTCCTGCCCCCTTCGAAAGACCCCATGAAGTCCACCGAGGAACATTACTACACATCAGAGTGGACTGAGGAGGAGAAGAGGCTGGGTTTGCATGAAGGAAGCGTCAAGTTCGCGGAGAACAGTCAGTCCGAGCGCGGCAAACACAATCCTACAATCACCTCCGCACCAACCCCACCAAGCTCTACCCCAAACCATGTTCAGCTAGTGCACATAAATGCACAATAATAGTTCCAATTCAAACCTAGAATAAGTGAAAAAGGATTGTACAGTAGTATTGCAACCACTTTTCCTGCCCGAGTTTTTAACATTTTTGCTCTTGCTTTTAGTCTATTACCTTATAATTCATTTACCTTATGTTTTTAACATAGTATCTCTATTTGGTGACCAAGATTCAAGAATAGATTCTTGTTTGTCTTGGACAAAATTAGACATTTTGGTTTTGTCTTTTTTCATGTGATTGATTAGATGTTAGAGTGACTAAAATATAATGCAATTGACAATAGTTATATCTGGGAGAACCTGGAAAGGTCCAGAGAAATGGTGTTCTGAAGATGGAGAAAGTTTTTTTTTTTTTTTTAAAAAAAGATTATATATATATTATAATCCCGATATTCCCTGAAATTACTTAGCAAATTTGAGTTCAAAATTGGACCCGTTGAACCCTACGATTTTTGGGAATTAGTAAAATACTCTTTGGCCGCGGGGGTTTGAAAATGGAGGAAGTTGAAAGGAAGAAGATTCCAAGTAAGTTGCCTGAATTGATGGAGAAGTTGACAAGTTGTCCCTCATAAGCTATACAAACTTACATGAAATGCAACCTTACTTTTCGCCCGTACAGATCTAAGTTACCTGGCTTTTTAATTAAAAAAAGAATCATAGTATTAATAATTAATTTGTCAACTTAATTGACTCTTTTGGTTCTTTTGCCTACATAAAGTACGGTACACTATACCGTATAGTGGAAGCTATCAAGCTTTCACAAAAATAATACACTTTTGGTCAATTTAACTATCAACCCTGAATTTACTTGATGCACTTCTACTCTACATCTTGATGAATAAAGTTCACAAGAAAACTTTGCTGTTGTCATGGCCGTGTGTACTGATTAATCTATAAGTCTCTTAAAAGTGGGAAACTTAATACGTGTGAAAATGCACATTTCTGATTCTACTTGGTTGATATGGGAATCTTGAATTGTTGATATGGCTCAATGGCCGTAAAAATTTTATCTACCAGTCATCTGATTCACATTGTATAAATCAAGAACAGTTTCAGCAATGAAGTTATTAGTTAAAAGCATTTCAAATGATTTGGTAAGAAGAGTTCATACCATTTACTGCATATAGAACCGACTATGAGACAAAATATACTCCATGACATCAAAGTGTATCCATCTAGTTAGATGGAAATGTTTTTACAATATTCTTTTCTCATGTTTTTTCAAAATAATTAAATAGAACTTAATACTGCTATTCAATGTGCTCACTTATTAATCCTTCTATATCTACTAGACAATATATGCTGAATCTAAATTCTCTATAATTCAAACTTCTAATATTTTGTGCATGTGCACATGTGTGCGTGAGAGAGCGTGCAAGTGATGAGAAAACATTATTACCTCACGATTAAATGAGTTAATAAAACAAAATAACAGTATGTAATCCAATAAGTTGGTCAACAACTCTTAAACATGGCTCCCATTTTCTCCATAAATTAATCCGTCTGGCATTTCTTATAGCAACCTGTGTCACGCTCCATTTTTTTTTCCCTGAATACTAAAACATCTTTTGGAAGTCAAATTCTCCCTCAAATGCTTTCTTAACTCATAAATCGGCATGTTTCTAGCCATTGATAGAATACTTTCCCAAACACTATTAAATGCTTAATTTGATCTGACCTTGAGAGGCCATTCAAAATTCTCTAAGCTTTTTCTTTCTTATGCAAAAACGAATATACACAAGAAAATGGGAAATTTTTGGCATATTTCTGTTCAGAAGAACCAAAAGAATATGATTTTATTTTCCCTTAACGTAACATTGCAATGAGAAAATCTACGTGCACACTAACAACAATGTATATACATATACACATCACTCAAGTAATGCAACCAGTCAGATGTTGAAAAAATATAATCAGACATCAGTACACCCAAATATATACATTGCTCATCAATTAAAGTGCATAGATAAAATCAACTCACTTCTCATTTCTTGAGCAAAAGCTGATTGTTCTCTTCCATATACGATGCAGCGAGAATGTATCCCAAAGCACTGATCTCCACGACAAAAATAAGCAAAACTAGATGCATAACTTCCCACTGCCACCACAAGTGCTACAGGATCGTCCAGAAGAGCACTTTGTACAGTAGCTCCATTTCTTCGGCAGCCTGACAGAGTTAAGTTTGATCAAATGAATTCTAAATTCAAGGGGAGTGAGACGGTGAAGAAGGGAGGGATCAAAGGAAAAATTTACCCTGCTGTGTATCGAGTGGCCGCATTCTTTGCAGTCAATCTTGCCTTCTCAGCACTTTCCTCAGAGAGTTTCTTAAGCACAAATCCTTCGCCATTGCATTCAGAACATATGCCTGAACCGCCACAATCTTCACATGTTTTCAGAGGAATCTGCATTTTCAAGAAGGATTTCCATTATATTGATGGTTTGGATGTGAAAAAATTAAAAGAAAAAAAAATGAAGCTAGTAGGTCTAAACATAGATCGAATAATTATAGAATCAGATTCTAAATACTCCAGTTAGGCGTACATTTATTTTCCTTTTCCAGAAGTTAGTGAGGAGAGCAAAGAATGTAAGAAGAATAAAAACTTGCATGTTTCCAATTTCTATCTCACAGTGGTGACACTGTAACAAACATTAAAACATGCACTCAATTACTTTCTTTATGTCAACCAACCACAACAAAAGCTCTCCCATGTTCAAACTTGGTTTTGTACCGATTATCTTGGTGCTCAAGATGATTATCATGGATCCAACCCTTAAGACAATTCTGTCCAGTTTTCTATATGCTCACTTATAAGGTGAGTGCACAGCTATCAGAAAAATGAACATGCACACTTAATTGGAAATTTCTATTCTTACAAGTTATCACTAATGAAATAAACAGTTTTTTGGGTTCAGACAATGGCTTCCATTAAAACTTGACACACTGAAAGCATAAGAGTCAAATACACGGTGAAGAGATGTTAAATGAACATATTTTCCATAGAAGCTGTAATCCACACAGAATAAGGGTCTGAAAAGGAGTCACCCGTTATTCAATAGCAACTTTAAAATTATAGTGAATAATGCATTGATCAAAGAGTTGTCAAAAGACACTTACGATGGCAACAATATTTTTCGCACGCGATAAATCTATATCTTTTTGCCCCATGTGAAATTGAAGAATCAAACAAACCTTCTTAAACAATAAAACATATCCAAAAGGTCTTTCCTCATGATGCCAGGGGCAATCACTAGCTAATAGACAGAATTTAGATCAGTACGGACAACAAGTTCAAAGTGTCATTATATTTCACAAAGTATATTTCAGAGAGCATAGGTTAAAAGATGGAGTTTGTAAACAAAACGAAAAAAAAAAAAAAAGGAAATACATTCATCATCTTAAACATGATACAGACAATCAAGGCATATTCTGTTTATCTTTACATGAACTTCTTCTTATCAGGAATAAATTTAGTAATCATTTCAAAGGAAACACGCACCTCAGTTTCCTCAGAACCTTTTGTTCTCCTAGAGAGAAGGGTAGCTGCTGCACCAACGACTGTAGCAGCAATTGCCACAGAAGCTGCTGTTTCTGGTAGAGCAGAAGACACTGTGGATAACTTTTCTCCACGTCTAGATCTTATGTCGATTACTGGAAATGATTTACTATGCATCCCATTACATACTTTCTTCATGTCCCTATTGACTTCAGATCATCAAAGCATCAATCAATTCCACAACCATGTGTTATAAATACACAAGTTGTATGATACCAAACAAAAATAAATGCATACATACATGTCAACTAAACTAAAAGTATAGTAGAACAATATGCTCAGAACATTAAAACAGACCGATTTGCAAACAATAAGACAGCATTAGATAAACTTGAAGCCAGAAAAACAATTTAGATAATTTTGTGAAGTTGGTCAAAGATGTAATTAAGCAGAGCATGAAGATGAACTAAATTATCAAATTGAGACAGGATGACAAGAATGGCAACTTGAAAGTTAACTGATGTCTGAAACACAGAAAAGAAAATTGGAAGAAAATGTAAACTCCCAATTGAAGTGGTACTGTGGTAGCAGACAACCATGTACGAGTTCAAGTCAAGAAAGAAAAGAAAAAAATAAGAAAACAATACAGCTAGAAAGTAGTTCTAGCAAATAATCCAGAATAATAAACATCAATTCTGAGTCTCCAGATATCAAGATATTAACTTGCCAGAGCCAAACCTTTATACTACCTAATAAATTAATCTCACAGTAAATAATACGTAGATTATTAATGCCTGGCTTTCCAAGAACTTGTGCATTTACTCAGTGGAAAAGTCTTTCTATGGGGACATTTCTTAGCAAGCGTACAAAAACCAAGACCAGTTTTAATATACAAATAGAATATTGCACCATATATCCAGACAGATAAGTGCATAATAAATGTACACATAATTTTTGCTTGCTCACTACAACAACTAAATGAAAACCACAGGTTGAAAACCTGGCAATGCATACAACATGACCAACATGTATCTTAAAAAGAAAAATGAGGTGGAAATCAATTCTGCACAAGCATTGTTAGATTCATAAAACAATACAATTGTCCCAGCACTCGTGAATGGAAACATAAAAACAATATAACTGGATCAATAATTATAGATAAACAATTTCAACCATGTTTGGCAACCAGTTAATGACATTTCACTACAATATCACGTCCAAAGATTCCTAAATATACTTATAATATAAGTGTGGAAAAGTAAAGATATGTTATCCATAATTTAATTGGTCAAGGTAGATAAAAAGGAGAATCATTCAGACGATGTTCAAATACCAGCCAGCCATCTTCAATTTAAGATGTTTCATAAAATTCTTATGAAACCAGTATGAGAGTGCAACATATTATGTTCTTTTAAACGATGGACTAAGGTCCAGCACATTCTGCTTATTTGTTAATGGTCATGATCATGGCCTATGCCTGGAGGTAGTTTAAAACAGATAGGTTAAGGCAAATATAACAAAATGATATAAAGCCCATTTTGGCAGACAACAAAAAGAACAGATACCTACTAGCCCATAGAAAGTAGACAATTGCTCTAAGAGTCTCAAGGACAGAGAAACATATATGTAATAAGATGAAAAAGGAAAGTTTGTACACGAAGATTAAACTTTGAAAATTAGCTAAGCATCACACATTCCATTCAGCATATTCCAACCATCTACAATCTGTATGTACTTCATTACTCATTCATACTTCTATATAAATGTTACGATTCATATATACTTCACTAACAACTTTAAGTAACTAATTTTGTCCACTTAAGATTTGTACAAAACCAATTGATCACATTCTCAAGCTGTATATATACAAAACATTACAGAGAAATGAGAAAAACACTATACATGTCAGGCTCAAAACAAGGCAAATGCCCAACACCAGCAATGGGTAAAATCATATATCAATATAAGTCACAACCAAAATTTCTTTTGTGGAAGAATCATTATCCAAGCACCTATTTCGTCATTAAATTATAAACGAAAATCTAGAAGTCCACAAGCAATGGTTGTGCCAACATATATGGAGCCAACCAAGAATCCTGTTAAGCAACTCAGCAACTGTATGAAAATTATTATCTTAATCCACAAATGCAGAATTGTTCAATTCCAAGACCTGAACGATAATAACAACAAGCCTAGCCCAAACAAGAAACTCCAACCACGTATTCACACGAAAAACCATGTTCTGCCCGGTAAACATACCGAAACGCAAAACTTTAACTCTTCTAAATTGAAGCATTCAATTTTTATCCAAATTATTAAAAGGTTCAATGAAGCACCCATCTTATCTTCAATCAACATTAACTCTACTGTCCCCATTTCTACAGTTCCCTCCACCACCCACAACCACTCTAATTGTTGGTATCAAAGTAAACAAGCAACCATCTTTATCTTAATTAAGAGCGCCTTCATAACACAACCTTTCACCATAAAAATTACAATGAATAGGTGTATGGTCCTATCAACAAAATCACTAAAAGCCCACCTCTAAATGACCCCCTAAAGTGCATACATGCATACAAGCAACCACCCCATAAAAGTCTTAATGGCCAAACCACTGGGTTATTTTCCATTAATGACATACTCCTCATGACTGAATTATTCCATCAACCAACTTTTAGTTAACTCAGCATATTGCAATTCATCATAAATATATATATAGCAACTTGTGGAAATTATGAATTGTGAGTATAGATAAGACACAAAGATGGTAGTTAGAGTTTGTTGAACTTACTGTTAGAGAAAGAAAATGAAGACAAAGATTGCAATGCGAGCTCCATTTGAAAAGGGTCTTCAGACTCCTGTCACCTAGGAACACAAACCATCCAACTCTACTTAATTTTTAATTTCTCTTATCAGTTGTTAATGAAGTTCCAAAAGTAGCCCTCATTGGTGCACCCAATTTCAAAACTGCCATTAATACATGTATGCTAATGCAACTGAAATTCTGTGGACGGTGGTGTTTATTATTATTATTATTATTACTACTACTAGTATCTACTCAAGATAATGGTGAAACCAGTTAAGATATGATTATAAGACATGATCGCAGGATCATCTTCCAGAGATAGGAGAGAGCAACCCATATTAAGTGGAAAAAATTACCCATAAATAATAAAACTTTATGAGATTGAACCCGCAATCTTACAAATTTAGTGTATGTGGGTCTTAATCTTATCACTTGATCAAATCACTTTTTTGAGGGTGACGTTTCTATTATTCATATCATTTCATTAAAAAATAATAATAAATAAAGCCTTTAAAGAGTTATAAGGTTGTAAGGTTGAATTACACCATGACATACTAGTTCAACTGATACATGCTAAGTAATTTATTTTTTAATGATTTTTTGAAATATTAATTATATTGATATGTGTAAATGAAATATTTTATATTATTTTTAAATAATATTCATAGTGTACCTATTCAAATATGAAATATTACTTAGTTATATAAATATCCTCTACCAACCCTGAAGTTGATGGTAAATTTTTATAACAAACCATAGGTTTAGATATAAATTAACAAATACGATAAAATATGTGATATTGGTAGTATATTTATTAGATCTTAAATGAAACAGTCATGTTGGCAGAGGTGGATAATTTTATTGAAATATGCCCAATCACAAGCAAACTCATAAAATAAATACAGTAAACGTAAACAATGGTGGGATGCAATTAATGTTCCATTGCAAATTTCAAAATGTAGACATAGTTATCCTATTTGCCTCTCCAAGCATTGAAGATGAACACAGGAAGTTTCCCTTGTTTCCTATGCTTTTTATGAGGTATTGCTTCCGCATTTATGTCCATCATTGAAATTAAAAGCTTGGATGGATATTCTCTATTCTTTTGCCTTCTGTTTATTTATTTATTTTTGTTTTTATTTTGGTAGGTTTTTTGCCTCAAACTTAGACATCTTTAGGAATAATAAGAGAAAATATTTCATATAACTATCTCATAACTGATATGATAAGACGAATCAATAAAATAATATCATTTATTTTTCCAAACGAACCAATGAAACAATATCATTTATTTTTTTCTTACTTTTCATATTGATCTTTTTTTTGTCTTTTACTTTTTTCATAGGTTCGTTTCATCACATTAATTGTAAAACTCAGTTGTGAAATAGTTCTATGAAAAGTTTTTTCCTTCAGTAATCATCCTTTTCACAACTTTCTGCATGGTTGTTTCGTTCATATTCGGCACTTCACATAAATGACCTAAAATGATGCATTTGTGTGCCCTTTTAAGCTTATATTCAAATAAAAAATATGATAAATTATATAAACACCCTGGATTTAGATCTAAATGTAGTTAGATGAAAATTCTTATCAAAATTATATAGGCATCCCATGACATTAGTGGGACGAGTCAACTTTTAACGGCTTAGAGATAAAAATATTTTTTGGAGTGAACAAATAAAATAATTAATTAATAATAAAACAAATTTTTAATAAAATAAAATAAATTTAAAACATTAATATTATTATTATTATTATTATTATTTAAAAAAAGGCCCCTCAAAGTAGATCTTCTCCATCGGAAGAGCAGATGCAATCTCCTCCTTCATGAAGGAGTTCATCTAGGCAAAAAGATAATCTCCTCCGTCCCTACCCAACACTAATGGAACCAGTTAAATTTGACAAAAATGATAATACAAGTAACAGTGACATAATTCAGATGAAGCCATCCCAATTGAAATCCAATGTACTGTATCCTGCAATAACACAATTGTTATGTGTATTTTTCGGACTCCCTAAATGGGTTGGTAAAAGTCCAACTCAGACCCAGCTTAGGTCCAATAAAGTCAACCCAATCAAGGCCCATCAGACAAGACCCATATTTAAACTTCAAGCCCAGCGAGCTCCACAGCTCGCCCAGCAATCCTCTCAGCTTGTAGCAACTAGCTCGTCTCACAGCAAGGTTATAGCTCGTTCTATCATGCTCCATAAGCATAGCTCGCTGTTCAGTGAGTCCAGCTTGAGGTCGCTCAAGGTAATAGACAGTATACAGCTCGTTCAGAGAATAGTTAATGCAGTATCTTTCAGAATAGGCAGTTACCTAATCTGATCGTGATTCTCTCTCCAGAAACGGAAGTTAATTCAAATTCAAACTCAGTCAACATTATCTCAAAATTTAAGGAGCAGTTTCCTGATTTTATTCAAATAGATTAGGAAGTGTAATTAATTCATGATTTTCTTCCTATTTTGTTGATTCCTAAATTGCAACGATACTTCCTCTATATATAGGGATTAAAACCATTGTAACAGAAACATTGATTGCAGGTATTGGACATTGATTACTCGTCGACTGAATTTCAATGTCGACAACAATAAATCCTAATAAGAAATTGAATAATTTTTTCAAACAATCAAAGATTAAACAAGTAATTAAACAGTTCTTACTTGAGAAAAAAAAAAGAAAAAAAAAAAGCAAAAAGTAAGAAAGTAATTGTTCAATATATTTAGTAGTTCAGACACGAGAAAACGTCACCTAATACTTGCTAAATCACTGGTTCATATCTGGATATGACATTTAACATCACTGATGCAACAAGTTTAATGTAAGTAATTTTTTTTAAAATATATTTTGAAACTTCGCATTATATTGTGAAGTCCAACAGTTTTTACTCAAAAGCAAACAAATATTTGGATTCAAAGACACAAAAATACCCATGTTTTTGTTTAAAATCATCATCCATGTTATCAAGCCATATCAACACGAAAATAACAAGGAAAAAAAGAAGAAGAAGAAGAGAGACTAGCTTTTAACTAGGTGGATTTCTTCATTATGCTCAGTGTCTGAAGAAAAAGCAAAGGTTGGGTGTTTGAACAACCTTGAAGCACTTTTGATGTACTAGGGTTCCTAAGTTTGTAGGAGAGTTTGGTTTATTTGAGTGGTTTCGGTTGAAAAAGTATGATGATGCACATAATGAAAGGTTTAAATGGCTATTCATTTTTTTTTCAATTTTTACTTTTTTTTTTTTTTTTTTCATTTCTTAGACTCTGAAAGTTTGATTTTATCCTTAATGACTCAATTGAGACTAATGTCTAATTGTGGGTTATTTTTGAATAAAAACATCTTACTCTAAAAATCCAACAATGCATGAAAGTTCCGGGGAGGTTTTTACAATTTATTCTTATATCGAGCCTCAAATTTCAGTAGTTTAGTTATTATGGGGTTGAATAAGTTCCACTTGTTGATTTTTTTGCACATCTTTCAAAGGTTTTATATTTTATAAATCACTTACATTGTGTAAGATGTACTTGCTAGATCAATTTGCCAATGCATTGATCTTACCGCTCCAATAGACTCATTTTTGGGTTTATTTATTATTTTCCAAATGAGAAATATGAGTGACAATGATGTGCCTAATCATCTACAAAATTAACATAACATTTTTCTTGCAATTTTTGTAATACAATGGATTCTCGATTCGATCTAATGAAATAGCCTCCCCTTCGGGTTGACTAATCTTTGTGAGCTTTATGTTGATTTTTTTTTTTTTTTGGTGAATAATCTGCTTTAATTCTTACTACAAAATATACAAATTTCCTTTCTTCTTAGTTAGAAAATAGAAATACCTTCTTAATTTAGCTATATTTTTCTGGACAAACGAACATTTCAATAAATGAACACTTATGATGACATATTCTACAAAAATTAATCATATCAAATATGTTGGAAATTGTTATTTACAATAACATCTCGACAGGTTCAAGACAACGCGACAATTCTAGTGTGCACTAACAACATCCATCATCAAGAGGATACATTGATTAGGTTTGTAATCATATACCAAGAATTGCATACACTGATTATTCAAAGTATTTTCTAATTTTAATATTATATTTTTACAAATTATAGGAAAATTCAGAGCATGGACATGATTAGGATGGTTGAAGAATAAAGTATTTTGGAAATCATCGTGAATCTTACAAATGTATTAATTAACTAGTAACTTAGATTTTTTTTTTTTTTTTTAAGTTTTTTTTTTTATTTTTTTTTTTTTAATACTCTAGTTAATCAATAGACTTTTTTTTTTTTTTTTTACAAATACAATTTGCTTCAGCAATTTGAAAGTTAATCTTAAATTGCATGAATTCATGTTAAAATTATGTAGCAGATTAAATTTTTTTTTTTTTATAACATCAATGGCAGGGATTACTCAATTCATGGGTGAGTTGCTAACACCATGTAATTAAGATGATGTGGTTATTAATGTAGTTTAGAGAGTAGTGTTATATTATCCAAAAGTTTATTCAAATAATGTTGTATCTAAGTCATTAACATTATAGAGATCATAAGATAATATAATAAATATAATTATATAGTGTTAGCAATTTATATATATCTATCGTATCATTCGAACAAGAATTTTGATAAAATTTTTTAACTAACTCAACATTACCCTTTTCAAAATGGTTTGGAAATTTTTTTTTTTTTTTAAGCGAAAAACCAAATGGTTGTAATCTTAAATTATTATGAAGTCATAATGGTTATCATTGTTAGAGTATGTTTCTCATAAAATAAAATTAATCATAACATAAATAGGTTTTTTAGCTTTAAATGATAAAATAAAATTTGTATTAAAACCATGATCAAATGAAACGGTTACTAGTATTGAATTAAATTGTTGATTTTTAATTTGTAAGTTTTGAACGAGATATCTAATAGGTAGTCGTTCATCTCTTGACAAGTTGCCTGAAAATTGATTAACTCAACTAAATTGGTGCCGTCGGAAGACACCCCTTGTCCAAATCAAATGGACTGGTTACCCCCTTCGGATTTGCCATGCGTCACATGCCCACTAACAAGTTATTAATGGTTTTTAGTGGATGAACATGAGTAACGTGGGTCCATTTCAACAACATTTGCCACGTGGCCTTATCAGAAGACTCCCTGTGGCTTCATCAAGTGTTCAAGATTTACTCGTGAGGTTACAACTTTTCTTCAGCATAATTCATAATAACATTGATGATGGATGTGCTAATAACATCTGTAACATGACATCACTTCCAATGAAAGTGAAAATTGTATCATTTCCTACCAGGTTCAAGTTGATAACTTTTTACACAATTTTGATCATGTATAATTATTGAACAATTGATGTTCATTTTATTTCATTGTAACATAGAGTTTGCAGGTAAAAACAATATTTTAGATACAAAAAATAGTAAAAATATAAAATAATAATGATATAATATAATAATATATACCAAATAATCAATTTACATTAAAAGGTATTTTTCTTTGGAATCAGAAAAAGAAAGCAATGTAAAATAAGGATTTAACTAATGTATAGCAATTGAAATTGTATGGATACAGAGATAGTTATAAAAAAGAGTTAATTTCTTCTAGTTTATATATATATATATTTTACTTTTAAACTAAGAATTTTTATGGATATTTGAATTAAAATTTAATGATCAATAAATATCCCAGTAAATATACAGACTTTGTATAGTAGTAGACCCATAAAATTAAATAAACGGTTGTTGCAAATGAATGATATCAATATATATTGTAAATAACGGCACGCAACCATTACTTCGGGGAGGCAGATAGAGTTTAGTTCTGGACCTTATTCTGGTTATATGATAATGGATGCTCGACCTCAAACTTGAATCCAAGTTTTTAATACGTATATGTACACTTGAGATTTTGTTGGTAATTTTTAACCTTCTTAATTCTATTGAGTGGTATCTTTCTTATGTGGATGAATGCAATTAATGGCTCGTATATGCAATTTATCAAGACATCTCTCTACGGCTCTACCATCTTAATTAGCATTAATGATAACTGGTAAGTGATTAGAAACATTTCCTCACATTAATAATGGCTTTTGTTAGGAGGATTGAATTTGACATATTTTAATGCAAATGCTGAAATTTCTTGCCCATGACCCGGGAACCATAAAGGATGCCAACTTTTAAAAAACTTGAATCCACTACTTATATGTAGCGTTTTAAAGTTTTGAAGTTGTTGATAATAAATATCTGCTCCAACATGAACAAAAAAAATTTAAGATCTATATGAAAACCACAAAAAAGAAAATGGACTGCAAAGATTTAAAGCAACAATGGACGAGATTGAGCTAGCTGTGCAATAACATAAACTCACGGGCATCATGATTCATGGTCACTTGTTACACAGTAAAAAAGAGCACCCACCACCTCACCCAACCCGCCCTCACACCTCCAAAGATATAATGCTCTATTGCTACTCGGCAATGGTGAGCTCTTGTCCTATTCATATCTGCCTTTTCTTCAGCTACTCACGAGCTCATTTAAGGCCTCCAAGAGCTCTATATATATTTTAACCCTCCACCACCGTTTCAAACTCAAAAATCACAAACATAGTCACATAGACACATATTAATCAATAGTATTTGAAATAGGCAAGAGGGGAAAGAAAAAAGATGTCAATCACAAAATTTTACACTGTGATCATCTATGTTCTCTTATTATCATCTTCCTTGCACGTTTCGATGGCTGCAAGGAGCATCCCTTCTAGTGTACCAAGCACAATGAGGCCATCATCTGGAGATTACGTGAAAATGAAGCCTATATCAACAAACAAGCATGGGATTTTTCATGGGAAGGAAGTGAAGAATTGCTTGCCAAAAGGGTTCACGCATGCATCGGCTCCCAGCCGATTCGTGAACTCCCAAACTCTTGGAGGATGTTCTACTGGTCGGCGTTCTAGGAAACCTTGAATTTTGTTGAGGAAGAAATTGTGGTGCTAGTTTTGTATGTATATGGTTTCCAAGTTGATGGAAATATTCTATATGGTTTTTTGGGGTATGAGTGTATGGTTGAAGAACGAGAAATACTGCATGCATGTTTCTGCTATGGTATCGAAAGAATTATGTCTACTTGTGAATGGTATATGCTTCTATGTATGACACAACGAATTTATATATTTGCTTCTACGGAGACATGTTATTTGCAGCTCTAGCTGCACGAAGTCTTAATTTTTGTTTCCCATTCTGTCTGACCATCCATCCATCATACTTTTTGCTTTTTGGGATTTTGCTATTAACAAGGTTACTGCACTCTGGTGTTAGTGATTGCCACACTCAATTTTATTTGTGTTTCGAATTTGCATACACTTTGAAATGCTTAGCAATATTTCTCTTTTGCTATCATATACTATACATATAATTGGGAAGATTTGAAAAAAAAAAAAAAAAGAGGTTTAATTACGAAAAAATAATCCTTTTATTTCAAATTTAAATAAAAATTATAATTAAATTTCCTCAAAATAGGAATAAGTCAACAAATTAATATATCTATTATTATTATTATTTTATTTATTTAATAAAATCTATTATAAGACGATGACACATTCACAGCGTTCATGAATTAAGTAATGAAAGTCAGGATCTTATTTTAATTTTGTCTTTTATTTTAATTTTTACAAGAGAAGTTTGAGTTTAGGTGATATATAAGAAAAGTAAATACAACAATCTTAACTGTTGATTATTTTTTACTTGATGTGACATTCGATTATAAAATGTCTAGGAAAAAAAAAGTTAGGAAAGGAGGTAAGTAATGGACTTGTTTTTCTATGCGTTGATGTTTAATACGACCAACATATGACTTGGTTTTATTAATGAAAGAAAATATCTCAATTTGAAACTCATCAAAACTTATCTTTAAGATTTTACGTCTAGATGGCCGTTAAAATTGTTCCCTACAACACCAACACGTAAGAAAGATTCAAATCCCATAAATGTATGAAAAAATTTCTTCAATATTAATTATAGAGGTAGATATTTAAACTGATCAAAATGCGTGAGTCAAAATGCGTGAGTATCTATTAATTTCGACAACTTGTGACAAACTTTTTATTTTTTTAATACTAACTTAAAGAAAAAAAAACTAGGTTAATTATATTTTAAACTAAAACTCCCAACATTTACTCCGTTTTCAACACTTTTATTTAACTGAACCTCCTACAATTTACCCTGTTCTTTTACTCGTTTTTGAAAAGAAGCTTCAAGAAAATTTCAAAAAATTTCTGACACAGTGTTCATGTCCTCTTGAGTCCCATAAATAACTTGCCTTGGCTCCTTGAAAAACATGTGAATCCAGCATAACTTACTTGCCTAGCTTATTTATTGACCCAACTGGGTTACTCGAAAACAAAAATTTGCTTTTGCCAATGCCAGAAATTGACAATTTTTATAGCCACTGACTAAAACTGTGGCGCAAATAAATAAAGCTAAAAGCGAACAGGCCCACATTGTAAAAGCCTGGTTGCGATATCATTTCTGCAACACATCGGATCACGAGAAAAGCCATAGGTCACCTCAGTGGGATAACTCCAATACTATATTATCTAAATAGACCTTTTAAAAATATATTTTTTTACAAAAAATTAATAATTAATAATTATCAATTAAATTTTTTTTTTTTAAATTATAGACCGTTTATTAAATTATTTTTAAAGTACTTTTAGATTGTTAATTTATTAAAAATGGTATGAGAAAAAAAATATATATTCATTTTAGGAATGTAATGATTTCAAACTCAACGATAAAAAATTAATCAATCAAACAATCAATGATTACATGATATAAATATATTTTCAAAATATATTCTTAATAAAATAGATATAAAATTATTTTATTATTTTATTTTTATTTTTAAAGAAAAGTGTTCATTTAGATTTGTTAATAAAGTTTTACATCTTCAATGAACCAATAACAATATTAATTGTATTATATATATAAAATAAATATATATGGATATATCAATGAACTAATAACAAAATCAATTGTATTATATATAAAACAAATATGATATATAATATTCATGACAATAAAGAATAAAAAAATATATAATAAAAAAACATAAAATATAGAAAACTTATCAGTTAAAGAGGAGTTCTCAAAGGTTTTTATGAAATAAAAAGTGAATAAAAGTAGAAGCTATGTGTTTATATTTATAAAGAAAGTATAATAGAGTTATAAGAGTATAAAGATATTAATAAAATAAATTATGAATATAATAGATATTTTTTAAGTTTGTTTTAATTTTTTAAAAGGTTTATTAAAATATCAATTAAGCTATATAAAAATATTAAATTGGGGTTTTAATATTGAAAAAATATTTTTTGTCACGTACGATTTTACAACACAGTCTAATCAAATATATCTAACACGGTAAATCATTTCTTTGGCATCGCTCTTGCACGCACATCAAAGGTCTTCATATTTAACGAGGGACCTGAATCCTGTTACTGCCTTGCTTTGGATTAGGGAATAGATGCCTCTCCAAAACTAAAGCCGACAAAATTTCAGTGAACTGGCTTAACTCAAATCTTTAAAAAAGAGAATAAAATGATTGATGGGTGTAATCCAATGTTTCAAAACTCGTTATCCTTTACTCGATTGATGAGATAATAAATAACGGATTCTCTGTTATTTGATAAATATTTAGTTTAACTATGTATCAATTGTAGTCAAACATATAAAAAAAAAGTTTAAATTTCTTTATAAAATTAAAATATAATCATATGATCACAAAATATCATCAAACTTATCTCATATAATCTCAAAATCATTTTAGTATAATTATATAATTAAAATAACAATATATAAATAAATTTAAAATTAAAATGATAATATATTTATGCTTTAAGATTTAGGAATTTTAGTCCTTTCACACTTTTGTCCATTGACCATTAGGATTACTCTAACTTTATTGAGTTTGACTATTAAAATCACTGGCATGAAGGAGGATTTGGCATTAATCCTTAAAACTCTTTACACTTGTTATGACTCATTAACATTAAAAGCAGTAAGTGATTGTAGGTATAATTTGGTTAATAACCACACCTCTCCTTCAAGTTTCAAATTCAATTCATTTTTATTTAAAAACTAAAAAACAACATTGAAGATATTAAATCATTATTTTTTAATCTAAATTGTACATTAAAAACTTTATAATTAATAACGGTTTTTAATTATTATTGGAAATTCTTTGGAACAATGATTGTTTTAAGATTAATGGGCATATTTATTCTAAATTTAATTTAAATATGATTACATTATAATATGTACGTATGCTTAAGATGTTTCAGTATTTTTAATTTCTTAACTTTTTTTTTTTTCTTTCATAGTTTATTCATTTTCTTCTCTTCTTCCTGTCAAAGCAATTTATCGATTGCTTATGCATTACTTAAAATTTGAAATACAACAGGGTCAGCTTCATCAAATTTCCAACACCCATGCAAACAGAGGTGAGTTCTTCTTCTAGCAGCACTGAATTAATGATTACGCTTGAATTGAGAAAGTTTTGACCTGACCCGTTAACAAATCAATGCGAATTCAATTTAATCAACATGAATTCAATTTTATTGGATCAATTGGTGGATCTACCTAAAACCAGACCATCCGCAAATAAAAAACAAAAATTCATGTCCTACTCATGCCTCCAACGGGAAAAAGCCGGGAATGACATCACTAAATACAAAGTAACTTGGCAAATGCAATTGCTAAGCTTAGTCATTATCATTCATAGAACAATAGAATATAAATGCGAGGTATATATTTAAAGAGAGGCAATTACCCCACCACATAAATACACAAAACTTGCGCAATCCACAGCAAAAGCAATAGTTAAACTTTTTCAAGTAATCAATTTCATCCATAAATAACGTCGTTGATGAACTGGAAAATGTAAATGCAGCAGCCAACATAACAGTAACTGAGAAACCTTGCCCCATTGTCTTGTCAACTAAACTAACAAGTTCCATAATTGTGGTAATGCCTAAAACACAGATGTAACTTAAATTAAAGCATCAGACCTAACTATACAAATCATCTTCGTCAGCCCCGCCAGCTGAAGTTGTAAATGGATCGGATCCAGTAGCCCCAGCTGATGTCTCAGGAAACCTAAATTCAGTTCCAAAACCCCTTGACTGCTGCAAGGTCTGAGCAAACGCCTGATATTTGCGAATATCAGCATCACTGACACTCCTACGAGCAAACTTCATAGACTCCTCAAAGTGAGCAGCCTTAATCTCTGCCACATCGTCCTCAACATCCTCATCCATAGCCTCAGGATTGTCCCTTCTCCTTCTCTCCCTCTCAATGTCCTAAATTTATTCCATATTTCACAAAATTAGTTTCCAAAGCTCTATGGTATTTGGACTTGGAACTAGCATTATTATTATGTTCTAAAAATTTAAATGCAAGAAAAAAGAAGAATGAAACATACCTTCTCTATATTCTCTCTAATAGCATACTTGACAGCTCGCTGGCATATCTCTGTGATATCTGCACCGCTGAAGCCTTGAGTATACTTTGCCAGTGCTCTAAGATCAACATCTTTAGAGACTGGTGACTTTCTCAAACAGGCTTTGAAGATCTGATGACGTGAATCCTCATCTGGAAGAGGAATATAGATTAACTGGTCAAGACGACCAGGCCGCAGAAGTGCTGGGTCAATGATGTCAGGTCTGTTTGTAGCCCCAATTATGAAAACAGTCTTTTTGGCTGACATGCCATCCATTTCAGTTAGGAGTTGATTTAAAACACGGTCAGCAGCACCACCAGCATCCCCAACACTGCTTCCCCTCTACAACATTGATAAATAGAAAACACAATTAAAATTCTGACCAACAGAACAAAGAGATTGGAACACGAGCAGGATTATTACAGATCTATTAAATTGGGAGTTACTGTATTTCAATATTTAAATTTTGACCAAGACCATTTAACAGATTAATGATTACTAAGATTTCTTCTAAGTTAAAACTTAAACCTCAACTCATATTTTAATATAACCAAAATAGATGCATGCACTAATGTTGAAGATTAAAAGTTTAAAACCTATAAGAAACAAAGAAATTACCTGTGTAGCAATAGAGTCGAGCTCATCAAAGAAAAGGACACATGGGGCTGATTGACGGGCCTTGTCAAATATTTCACGAACATTAGCTTCACTCTCACCAAACCACATTGTAAGCAGTTCAGGACCTTTGACGCTGATGAAGTTTGCTTGGCATTCATTTGCAATTGCCTTAGCCAGCAGAGTTTTACCACATCCTGGGGGACCATAGAAAAGGACACCTTTCGAAGGTGCCATACCAAATTTCTCGAACTTCTCTGGATGCTCCACAGGGTATTGAACAGTCTATACATATCACAAACAAAAAGGAAAGGACGCAGAAACAGACAAAATTAGCTTCAAGCTAGAAAAAAAATCATAAGCAAAAGAAGAAACTAGGGGCATGTTTGATCCCTCTTGGAAAACTTCCAGGCAATTGTTTCCAAAATTGCAGAAACAATCTTTAACAATCACATAGAATCATGTCTTATGGCAAAAGATTATTAGTACTCAGAAACCAATTACAGTTCAATAGTCCAAACATGTTTAAGTTCATCAAAAAAACCAATAGCAGTTTTGTACTCCCATTTTGAAAACATGTTTCTGAGAATAGAAAACTGAAAATAGCTGCCAAACATGCCCTAATCCAGAATTGACTATTACCTCTTGTAACTCCCGCTTGACATTTTCAAGGCCTCCAATATCTTCCCAGCTGACATTAGGAACTTCAACAACCTAGAAGCCAAAATACAAGCAATTAGACAATTTGCAAAGATCTGTCTCCAGCACAAATTACTAAGGTTTATTAACTTCAAAACAAAAAACAACCCTAAGCCAAATTATGAGATATTTTTCAAGGAAATACTCACAGTTTCACGCAAAGCAGAGGGATTGCTCGTTCCAAGGGCAGTTTGGAAGTGCTCATTTGAAACAGCCATGGAATTAAGTATCTCAGCATCAATGGTTTCATCTTCCAAGTCGATAACATCCATTTTCTCTCTGATACATTGCAGTGCAGCTTCAGTACACAGAGCAGCAAGATCAGCACCAACATACCCATGAGTATCTTTTGCAATCCTTTCTAGATCAACCTGTAAACCACAGTGCAAACTTAAGCAACAGCAAAAAAGACAAAAAAAGGAGAAACTTCAGCCCAAAACGTGGACAATTTTGAGTCTGTATCACCCTTAACAAATTCACCACCACATCAGTTTATCATTTCCAGGCCAGAACCATAAATAAATGATGCTAGCATTGCCATACAATCAATCAATTTAACCAACACATACTTAATTCAAGTTTATTCAGAAGAGAAAAAAAAACAAAAAAAAAAAAAAAAAAAAAAACAAAGCAAGCAGGCGCAACTTACATCATCAGATAACTTCATGTTCTTGGTATGGATGCGGAGAACTTCAAGACGCCCAACTTCATCAGGAACACCAATATCTATCTCCCTATCAAATCTACCAAACCTTCTCAGTGCAGGGTCAATACTATTTGGACGATTAGTAGCCCCAATGACAATAACATGAGCTCGGGATTTCAGCCCATCCATAAGAGTCAAGAGCTGAGAAACAATGCGCCTTTCAACTTCACCGTGAGTCTTCTCACGCTTTGGAGCAATCGAATCAATCTCATCAATAAAGATGATTGATGGAGCATTCTTCTCAGCTTCTTCAAACGCCTTCCGGAGATTGCTTTCACTCTCTCCAGCCAATTTGGACATAATCTCCGGCCCATTAATACAAAAGAAGAAAGCACCAGTTTCATTAGCAACAGCTCTGGCTATCAATGTCTTTCCTGAACCGGGAGGTCCATAAAGCAGGATTCCTTTGGGTGGTTTCACACCAATCGACTTAAAAAGCTGAGGATGCCTTAAAGGCAGCTCCACCAACTCACGAATCTGAGCCATCTGCTTCCTCACACCACCAACATCATCATAACCAACTTCGTCCAACCTATCCTCGTCCTCTCTCCTCACAGGTTCCCCCTCACAGAAAATTTCCGTATCCGGAGCAACCACACAATACTCCCCGGGATCAGTTTCAATAACCTTAAACTCCACACTCCTCATCCCCCCTCTAACAAGAAAGAGATCACCTTTCCTCACAGGGCGATACGCCTCCAAGAAATAAGCTGCAGAAACACACACACCCAAAAACATGTCAGCATCCTAGAGCACCAAAGGAACCATACTAATCACGAAACAATATTCCATGATAAATAACTCACGTTTCAAATAGGCATCAAACAAACTCCCAGTAACACCTTCAATGGTGTCATCAATAGGCAGAATATGAACGCGCTTGCCATACTTAACATCAGGGCACTGGTGGACAGACACAACATCCCCAAGTCGCACCCTCAAATTCGATCTAACAACCTTATTCATCCTTATCTTCGGCTGCTCGCACGTTTCGTCAGCTAAAGCAATGCAAATCGTATCCTTTCGCTTCTTCCCCTACAAAACAAAACAACAATCAATCAACCACAAACTCACACTCAAGCAACCTGTCATATTCACAATTCAGTCGAAACAAAATTTCGATTCAAAAAACCCTAACCCTAACCACAGCAACAAAAACACATCCATAGATCAAAAAGTAAAATAACGATAAACGAAATTCATAGATCGATTAGAGATCGTACCTTGATGAGAATCGTATCGCCGCGGAAGAGTTGGAGCTTCTCCATGGTGTCAGGGTGGAGAGCGACAACAGAGTTGTCATCGTTGACGGCCTCATCGACGACCAGCCGATTCGGCGACTTCTTCCTCTCGAGAATCGCTGTGGAGAAGTCCTTCTTCCCTGAGTGCCTGCAAACACAACAATCAATCGAAAGAATCGTCAGATTCGACTGGTTACATGCAAAAGAAGGAGACGACGGAGGAGCGAAAGAGAGAGAAGAGTAAGTTGACTCACGCGTCGGACGATTCGGCATGGTGAGCCATGGTTTGTTCGTGCAATTCGAGAGATCAAAGGATAGTTCAGATTGTGAGAGAGAACGTGAGCCAATAAAAGCGAAGACGAGAGGAGATAACTGGAGACGGAGGCAGTGATTGTGTGATTTTATAGTAACTTTTTTAAACTATCGTGTTTCTCAAGAAAAAGAAATTCCTTTTTATGACGGTTTGCAGTAACAAGTTGGAAAACAATTTGAATTTGTTGTTTAATTTGGAGAGAAAATCCGCTACACTCTTGGATTTATCAAATTTCAATTCTGATTTATGTATATGTTGTTAGGACTCCTACATTAGTCAGGAATATTATGATATTATATTTTTTTTATTAATTATGTTATTCTATATTACTTAATTAGGTTTTCCTGCTAATTATAGATTTAAGGTTATTTCTTGTTTTATATGGTTAGGTTTTCCTATGAATTATGGATTTTAAGGTTATTCTCTTTTTATAAAATGTTCTAAAATTGTTGACAATCGGAATCAGTCAACACCAGGAGGGTCGGAATCACACCTATGAAACGATTTGTATGGGGTCCATGGTGAAGACCGCGCCAAGCCTGATTTTTAGACTCTTTTTTGGCGAGCTATGTAGAGGTACTTAACCTTGCCTAACATAACAATATGTTGGGGAACTATGCAGGGGGTCGTAATCTCGTTTGCCATAACATGACATTCTTGCGTTGTTAACATGATAGCGAGATAGTAGGTTGTTGAATATGGAGCTGAAGCTACTGAATAGCGAGCTGAAGCTACTGAATATTGAGCTAAAACTGTTGAATAGCGAGTTAGAGCTGTTGAATAGCGAGCTGAAGCTACTGAATATTGAGTTGAAGCTGTTGAATAGCGAGCTAAAGCTGCTGAATAGCTAGCTGAAGCTGTTGAATAGCTCTCTGACTGGTCTTTTAAGAGCTGGGCTTATCTTTCATTGCTGCTGAATTCTAGGCGCATTTTATGTTTGGGCTTGTGCCAACACCCTGACTGCATCTACAAGCTGTCTGACTGTATCTGCCAATGCCTCTTGCTGTTGATGCCACACCTACAATAACACCTGTTGTGGGAACCTGAGATGCACTTGCTATAAGCATGGTTGCACCCTCAATCTATTGGGTGTCAGGCTGAAGCTGGTGTTAGGCTAAAGCTGGTAATTTTTCCTCTTGTCATGGTGATTGAAAACTCAGAATGTTGCAAGGGCCCTCCTTCTAGTGCCAAAATATTGATGTTGATTTTTGATCGACCGAAGATTGTAAGCCCAATACCTACAATTAATGAGAAACAAAACAAAAAACAAAGAGAAGTGCAAGAGGAAGAACAGTTGGTGCAAAGAGATTTTTACGTGGTTCGGCAATGATGCCTACGTCCATGACTGTGTTCTCTGATGACTTTGACAGAGTCACAGTATATTATTAATTCTATCTCTCTCTTTTACAATTAGTTTCAACCTCTATTTATAGTGAGAGGATTGTACAATTTGAATACAAAACAAATTAGGAAATAAATCTCCACATTAATTGTCCTCCATAACTATCTCCTTTAAATCAGGAGAGATTTTTGAAACTGATCCCGAGATTTTGGGGATCAGATCTGCACAAAATCAAGGAGTTCGACTCCTTCTCAAATTGGTCTACTGTAAGCTTCTAGAAGACTACCTAGCACGAGCTCGGTGAGCTGACATATTGATCTCGTTTCTAAAACTGAGCATGTCTTGAGATCTGAGAGCTGAGAGCTGCGAACTAAGAGCTTAGAGATGAGAGCTGTAAGCTAAGAGCTGAAAGCTCAATCCTGCGAACTGAGAGCTTAGAGCTGAGAACTGAGAGCTTCATCCTGCTAGCTGGATGTATAACGAGCTGAGGGTTGCAAGCTGAAAGCTGCGAGCTGAGAGCTAAATGAGCTGCGAGCTGGAGCTAGCGAGCTATGAGCTAGATCTAAGAGTTGGATCCTGCTAGCTAGCTAAGGTATGGCGAAACTGAGAGCTGAATCCTGCTAGTTGAATACTTAACTAGCTGAGAGCTGGATCCTGCTAACTAAATATCTATCTAGCTGAGAGCTGGATACTGCTAGCTGAATACTTAGTTAGTTGAGAACTGGAATGCCTTAACAATCTGCAGGCTTGCTTTGAGCTGGGTGATGGATCCTGGGTCTTTTCAATTGAGTCTATTATTGGATTGGTTCTTTGGGCTTTTACCAGCCCATTTTTGCAGTCCCAAAAATAGACATAACAAAAATGATTATTAATTTATTGACAAATAACAAATTTATGGTTTTTATATTAACCATTTTTTATAATACATGCGTGGTTTATAATTGAGAAATATATATATATATATGATCCGAAGTTAATATGAGTATGTGCGGAGCCTAAAAATATGATGGATGTTGAGAACTTATTCAATTATCCAAGTGAAAATGAGGCGGGAATAGAATCACCTACGAGGGAAGTGATTATGCAAGGGATAATGAATATGTCTATAAATTATGATCGACATTTTGTTTTGTCGACCATTTCTTCAAAAAGGCTTTGCAAATAGTAAGAATCTTCAATAATTACTTGCTATTAGGGGTGGGCACAAAAATATGGAACCGATCCGAACACCTTGATCCGGTCCGATCCGTAGGTGTTCGGATCGGATCACATGTTCAAAAGTAGGGTGTTCGGATTTTCACTTATGAAAACACCATATTTCACGGATCGGATCGGATCGGATCGAGGTATCCAAAACCGATCCGATCCGTGAACCCGTGAACAATGATACATACGTAATTTCATATGCCTCTATATAAAGTCCACGTAATTTGATGTTGGTAGCCGGCAAAGGAGATGTTGCATGTGTTTGATGTTGAGTAATTTGTATGAATGTTTACAAATTTTGGGAGATATGTATTATAATTCACAAAGATACACCAACAAGATATCTCTATTTATTTTCTTATCATAAGTTGAAATTGAAAGTAGATATTCTGATCCGGTTCGATCCGTAAACTGTGTTCGGATCGGATCGGTTCCTTCTCCTTGATGGATCATGTTCGGATCCAAAAATGACGATTCGCGAAGTTACCATGTTCAGATCAGATCCAGTCGGAAGCGATCCGAACATGGTGTTGCCTACCCCTACTTGCTATAATGAAAAGAAAAAAATGACCAAATGTGACGTATGTGTTGCAACAAATTAAGAGGTTGAGTTTAGTTCAGTTACAAAGAAAATAAAAATGACTCTAGAGATATATGTTTGATAAAGAGCTAGATTGTAAAATAAAAAATATTAAGTAAAAAGTTGTTTTAATAAGTAGTAAGAATTTTTATGCATAACTTTTTTTATTATTTTATCAATTATTAATTTCAATCTCATTGGGTCATAGGGGATTTAGAAAAAAAAATAAAATAAAATTTGATTATCTTATTAGTTGAGTTACCCATCAATAATAATTTTTTTATATTTTGAATAATCACCTTTATAACTAATCAAAGTATTATTATTTATATATAATCTTATCAAGTCAGTAAACTAGCAAAACCAAAAAACAAAACAAAAAAAAAAAAGTTAGGTTGGAACCGAAAAAATGTTATTATTTAAGTAAGACCAGTGTGATTCAAAACCAATCAATATAAGTCAAGAGTTGTTCATTTTTTTGTCTAAAGATTGAACAATGATTCTACAGATTGAATATTGAATAGTGATTTAAATATGAAATCTAAATAATATGTTTTTTTTTTTTTTTACCTCTAAATATGTTATAAATTTGTTTGTTTTTTAAATTTAAAATTGTTCGAAAACTAGTAAATTTACATTTATATCATTTTTACTATTTATTGTTATGTAATTTTAATAATGTAATATAAATTTATGAAAATAAATAATTTAATAAATTCTAAAACATTTTTATTTATATATTAATAGTATTTTATTCATAATTAAAATATGATTAAAAAATATAATAGTATTAATCATATTTATATATTTAAATATATTAATACATCTAAGAAAACAACTAAAAAAATGAATGTTTAAATTGTAAATTAAAATACATTAGTTTAATTTCAAAATAATTTGAGATGAGATGTACTTAAGTTTATTTTTCAAATATATTTTTTGTAAATATAAAAAAAAAAAATTTGAGTAACGTAAAATTATGATAAATTTGAAACTATGTTATTTTGGGAGAGAACAAATTTGAAATAAAAAATTTTAAATACCATTAAAAATTTTTTATAATTAAGTAAAAAATTAAAAAATTCTTACTTAATTTTTTCAGTTATTTTTTAATAATTTTAAGTGGTTTGATCACTTAAAAAAATGAAACAAAACAACTTAATATATATAATTTAACACTATTAAATTTTAAGTGGAAAAAAACAAACATTCTCTTAAGCTTGCTACCGTTGTTAGCAGGTGTAATTCTATAAAATTAGAATTTTATGTTAAATCTATTAGAAATGCACTCATTAGTTAATTTGTCAATAAAAAATCAGTCACATGAACCGAATAATCCTTACTTTTTCTTTTTTTTTTTTCGAAATAGAATAATCCTTACTTGTGTTGACAGGTTTTGAATGTTTCTCTTTTGAATCTTAAAATGTTTTAGAATCTTCTAGATATAACCGCTTTCAAGTAAACGCTCGTCGGTGGTTCACAAAAATTAAAAAAAATAATAATAATTAAAAAAAAAAAAAAAAAACCCACACTAAGGGAGCAATTGTTACTCTTTGTTCTTCTTTAATTTGTCTTCTTCTATAGGTGTAAAATTGGTTACTCTTGAGTAATACAATAAATGTAAATTGTTTACATTTCCATTTATGAATTAAAAGAGCTTAGGATTTGTTCCTTTTATATATATATATATATATATATATATATATGTAAAGATTGAATAAGCTAAATTGTGTCCAGACCACGTGATAGAATCTTATCCTCGTTAGGTCTCGATAATTATCTGACTTAATATTAAATTATAAAAAAAAAAAAACCTAAATTATTAAAAATAAATAAATAAATAAACACGTCACTTTTTAATAGAGATGGATAATTACTTTTCCATTCACCTGGGTATTGTGGATTTAATTTCCATGAAAGATATTTTTAAACTGTATAGATAATTTTTTCCTTTTATTAGAAATAGATATCTCTTGTTTATAGGAGTAATATTCACGCCGCACAAATAAAGTATCTAATATCAACAGGTTATGTGGATAGTTTTATTTTCTTGTTTATAGGAGTAATGTCCAGACCGCACAAATAATGTGTTTAATTTCAACGAGTTGTGTGAGTAGTTTTCTTCCCTTATTGGGAGGATTCTGCATACATAGGATTAGCTTCCGAGCCATATAAGTAATGTGTTTGATTCAACCGATCATAATAAAATTCATTTATCCGTTCGGTGTTAGTTTGTAAAACTATATAAATTTATTATTTATTTGATAATATTTAAAAAAATTAAGTTCATATAGTTTAAAATTATAAATATATTATTTTTAATATACAATAAATACACAATCAAAACTATTTAATATAGCTAGAAGCATGTGAAAATTGAGAATTTATAAGGATATAATTAAATAAAATAAGAAACAGAAGAACAGCTTTGAAAAAAATAGTTTAATTACAATTCAATGACCACGTGTTAAATGAGAAATCATAATTTTCAACTTTTCATTTTAGGTTGTTTGATCTCTTAAAAAATAAAAACAACAATCCCGGTAAAATCCATTAAGTGATCCTGCTAATTTCTTAAGCATTGAAAAAATGAACTGATTTCTAAAATCATTTTTCACTTAAAAAAAAAACTGAATTTTTTTCCATAACTATTTTCTTAAATCATGTATTAATAATTCAATCATACCCCATAACCCAACGATATTATTTATTCTCTATTTGAACTAAATAGTATAATAATTTAATTACTTGAACTAATTTGTCATTGGCTGGTTTTCTAGTTGGATTTTATAACGTGACGTGATAAACAAAGAAAATGGTTCATCTAATACTTCCTACTCCAGGCATGCCTCTGGGTTTCACCGTGTCTTGGAAACGAATCATGCTTTATTCTAGATACACCCCAATCCACTTTTAAATACAGTATAAGCAATCAGAATCACGCTTTATTCTAGATACACCCCAATCCACTTTTAAATACACAACAATCAAGCAATCTCACTTGCAAGTCGCAACTGTGTTTTGTTCCAGGTAGAATTCGATTGTTCATGAATCATGAACTTTGGACCCATTGTTTTCTTTTTAAATGGACCAGCTTCATATTCGTTGTATTCAAATTCTACAAGCAAAACAGTCCATTTCTCAATTTGATACTGTTTCAGTTTCGAGTCATACAAGGAAAATCCTAAAACATTCTTGTAGTGTCAATATTAGAAAAATTTGAAACTTCAATGTTGTTGCTATTAAAATCTCCTGCCATAAACAGAAAAGAAAATCATATTTTTTACGTGATTTCAAAACTACGAGATTATTTTTAAAATTTTGATTAATTTGAAACTTTCCATAAATTATGCTAATTGATTAATAGATTTCATCGTGATTCTTACCTTTTGAACCTGTAATCCTAATTTGTTACTTGCTGTCGTGCGTAAATTTCTGCATCTAAAACAAGGAATGCAAAAAGGAAAAAAGGGTTGATAAACTTATGCGTATAAATCAAAGTAAAAACTATGTTAACTACCACATCCACTCATAGTCTAAACTATGAGTTAAAGTCGAATCTGAATTTGTAGAATTTTTAAAATCTAACCTGAATAGACCACAATACCGTCATTTATAATATAACATAAATTACAGCAATCTTGAGAGAGCATGACAATGTCTCAATTGGCGTGGGAAAAAAAAGTGTGTCGAAGCTTATGAAATATGGATATATAACGTGTACAGCGTGCCTGAATTATTTATTATTTCTCTATCAATCACTTCATCACAAATAAAAAAATAAACAACATATGCTATGTCTACTACTTATAATTAAAACCACAATCATATTACTTTACTTGAATGACAAACGAAGCAACGTTGAAGTTTTATTCAATCATCACGATTTTGCAAAATTATGGTTGCCATGCCGCCTTCATTCCTTGTCATCATCATCATCATCTTTCTTCAACTTCAATGTCACTAAACTCCTTCACTTAAAAATGACTCACTAGCACCATATTTGCAAAGTTATTAACATGTCTATTAACCGTTTGAATTTATAAAAAAATATGATATAATTTTTTTAAAAATTAACCAAAGTATTATAAATAAATGTCTTTATTTACAAAAAAAGCCTGATGACATTGAAAATTTATTTATATATTTTTAAAGAGTACGGGGGGAAAACTTTTTTTAATTTGGCGAACATATATTTAAATGGTTAAAAGAAGTATTTTTATTTATATTCATAAAGATAGTCTTGATAATATTTTTTTAATTTGGGCTTAAGAAATGCCTCTTTCATTTTCAATTAAAAGCATGAAATGTAGAAACGAAGAAAAACGTTAATTAGTTGGAGAAGTAATTTTGAGGTTGGAAAACTAAAGAATACAGCTTGCACTAATATTTCAAAAATTGAAAACTGTTTGGATTTTGTTTTTTCATTATAATTGTTGGGAGTCCCTGTGACTTTGTCCTCTAAAGTCTAAAGTTGAAGACATTATTAGATTTGCAGATGTTTCAAATATGACCCACACGGTTTTTTTTTTTCCTCCCCATTAGTCAATAATGAAATCACCCATTATCCAAAAGTAGGTTACTGATTTATGTGTATCTATGTGTTTTTTTTTTTTTTTTGTTCTCTTTCTTTTTTAATGAACTTTACTTTATGCTATAGGCCTACTGGAATATGTAGGATCAAATAGTTTATATGTGAACTTGGTATCTTCTCCTACAATATCAAAAAAAAAATCTCCTCATCAAATGAATTAAGAATCAATAAAGCCTAGCTATTTAGATTAAATACTACATATATAACTCAAATATTCATTTCGATATATTGAAGATAAATATTTTTATTGAGTTAGGAGATTTTTTATGATAAAGCACTACATGTACGATCAACACATATTTACTTCTACATTACTAGAGATAAATCTCTCAACCAAATGGCTTAGAGATTTATTAGAACTGAAAAAGATCATTCGATATATGCACAACACAAAGCTACTACTTCAACATACATACCTATAATTACACATATGAATTTAAACTCTTCCCTCAGATATGGAAGGGAATGTGTATACCGGACTATAAATAGTTTTGTATCAATTTATGTAAATGTTTATTGAATAAATATATCCTAGATGAAGTAATATTCTATTTTAAAAATGATAGTATTTTGAAAAAAACGAAGCTAGAGACAAATATAGAACTTTAGATACTAGTATGATTACATCATTTAAAGCCTAGATTTATTAGCCAAAAAAAGCATCACGAAGAGCAGATTGCTGCCATTTATGGGTGTCTCCGAAATGTTGAGTTGGCAAAAAAAACATCATTGCAATAATCTTACGTTGATTTAATTAAAAGAGTTTAAAGCAACTAAAAACGCATTAGAAAAGCAAAAGACAAAAAAAAGAAAAAGTGGAGATGCAAAGCAAAGCAAATCCAAGCCAGGTTGCAGCAAAACCCGGTAAAAGCGGGTCAAATAATCCATTTCCATTACATTATTATTATTTTTTTAGAAAAATTTTGCGAAGTCCCTCTAGTTTCAGTAAATACCATTTATTTGTGTTATTTTCAAATAAGCCTAAATGATCCCTAATATTTTCAAAACTATTAAAATAAACCTCTCTCATATAATGTTAATTGTAATGGTTTATCAACCAGAATACTTGAAAACAAAATCTCATTTATAATTTGAAAAACACAAAAAAAAAAAGTGAAATACATATACAAACTCTTAATCCTAAATATAATTAAATAAAAAATATAAATAAATTAATATTTTTTTTTAATAAAAGAATGGAGGAATTGTAAAGTTTATCATCATCATGATCAGGTAACTTTCACGACCTCATCTAATCATCAGAGATAACGGGCTTCAATATCTTTTGGACAAGATTTGAAGTCCTTAGATTTTATAGAAAGTCGACTTCTTTCAAATAGTGGAAGTTGGCATTTCCCCCTAATGACCTTCATTAATTATTATTATTTTTTAAAATTTTGATGCTAAACTTTTAAATTTGGGAAAAAATTTTGTTTCCTAATTCATATTATTAGTTTCGTTTTGTTTGAATTTTTATTTATACTTTATTTTTTATATAAACATAAAAAACATTTAAATTAAGTTTTTTTTGAATTATTCTATTAATTTAAGGTTTAGGATTTTTTGCATCATTATAATATTTTATTTACTTATTTTAAATTAAAAAAATAAAATTACTCTTGAAAAATTAAAGGCTAACAGACATCCATTTTAAAGAATATATTTTTTATATCAAAATATGGTTGGGGACCATTTTGCTCCATTTAAATATAACAAAAAAGTTATATTTGCTTAAAAAACAGGTAACTTCATGGAAATTCCCACGTTATTTTATTAATATCAACGCCTCCGCTAATCACTTCACTCACTTCACTCCTTAGTCCACATTTCAGACACGCCCAGTGTCTTTGTTTGGAACAAACAACTAAACCCAAACTAGATCCAGGTTTGTCTTTGTCCCTTCTTTATGTTTTTCTTTATTTTGTTTGATAATTTTGGCGAAGTTGATGGCTTTTGTTCTCTGTTTGGTTGCTGGGGAAAGCTAACTGAAGAAATGGAAAAAAAAAAAAAAAGGTTTTGAGTGTCAAGCTTGATGTTTTGTTGTTTGTCTTTAATGGACAAAAACCACTTAAAGAGTGGGGTGTTTTTGTTTTAGTTGAAGTTTTGGTTTTTGGAATCTTTTTTATGCTTTTGGAAGCCAAATGATTTAAAGGGTGTGTTTGGTTTGTGTCAAGGTGAGTGGAGACTGATGTTGAATGGATTTATGTTTTGCTTGTCATTTGATATTGATTGAGAGCATGCAAAACAAACATGGTTATTGTGTTCTGTTTGGTTATAGAAGCATCTCTTATTGGTTTATGAGATAACTAAGAAAAAGAGGAGATAAAGTTTCAAAATTTATGTTGTTATGTTTTCTTAGTTTGTGCAGAAGTAATCATTTATGGTGCTTTTGATCATAAATGGTATATTTCTGGAAATTAATGGCAAATACTATTGTGATTTGAGATGTTTTGTATTGGTGGATGTTTTCTAGATGGATATTGTAGATTAGAATTGAAGCAACATCTATAAGATTTTTTTCTTTTTTTGTCAAATGGTCATAAATTTTTTCAGGAAGCAGTTCTTATCGTTGTGCTGCCCGACGTGTTTAGATGGATATTGTAGATTAGAATTGAAGCAACATCTATAAGATTTTTTTCTTTTTTTGACAAATGGTCATAAATTTTTTCAGGAAGCAGTTCTTATCGTTGTGCTGCCCGACGTGTTTTTATATGCCATTTTTTTTTTTCTGTGACCTAGTTCCCATAAACATGATGATTATTCCTTTCGCTTGTTTTATGTCAAAGTCTTTGAAATCATAAAAGATTTTACATTTGCACTTAATAAGCTGTTATGTGATTTGTTTTTGGAATTCTTATGTTTCTCAGCAAAAGAACAGTGTGGCTCTGCCTTAGAAGCAGTTCCAGATGTTATGTCATACAAACTTCTCAGTTCAATCCTGACATAATACTCATTTCTTTCTGTGATGCAGGACTTGTTGTTTTAGGCGTCATCAACATCATCGATGTAGTTGAGAACGTTCATGTCTAAAATCGTCTGAGTGAACAGTAATGTGATTATGTGGAGTATCAAGGAGAAGTATTCCGCTTAGTGTTAGAGTTTAATTTTCTTCTGTTTAAGGTTCTGAAAATCAGGATAAGCAAGATGGAAGAAATACAGTCTCAATCAGATAATTATAGGTCTTCATCATCTTCAGCAAGTAGTCCTGCAAGTAGAATTCCATCAAGCAACTTTTTCTACTTGCGAAAACCAGGTTCTCTCAGACAACCCATCTCGTTTGAGGATTCACCGGAGTGGGAGGATGCGGACATTGAAGTTAGGGTTGAGGAAGGAGGCGATTCAATCAATGCTGCAACCACACCAGCCTCGCCATCTCTGTCAAAGGTCAACAGTGCATCCTTACCATCCCCACCATTACCGGAGGGTGCAGCTGTCGCTAGGAAGATTGCAGGGGCCTCGGTTGTGTGGAAAGATTTGACTGTTACCATAAAGGGGAAGAGGAAGTACTCTGATAAGGTTGTGAAGAGTTCAAACGGCTATGCATTGCCAGGGACAATGACAGTAATCATGGGTCCTTCCAAATCAGGGAAATCCACACTACTGAGGGCTATTGCAGGTTTCTAGTGGGATAATTATTGCGATTACTTATTGAGCATTTGAGTATTTATTTATTAGCTAATTTTGTTTCTTAATTGTTTTGGATGTGAGACATTGAAATGCTGTTTTCTCTTGACTCTAGGAAGATTACCTCCCCAGGCCAAAATGTACGGGGAAGTATTTGTCAATGGGGCAAAATCGCACATGCCTTATGGGTCATATGTGAGTTTATGTAACTTTTGTTTGCTATTAAGTTTTAAATTTTAAATTTATTTATCAGTTCTTTTTCTGCAAAATAGCACATGCCTTATCAGTCATATATGTGAGGTTAGATTATTCAATAAGCAATAATTTTACATGTATAGACAAGCTGATTGATGTGCATTCAGTACTTTGCCATTGTCGTGTTGCATGTGATATTGTAATTGTATTCCAAACAGTTGGGAGTCTTGGGACAAAGGTTGAGATATTGTAATTCATTATAATGTTTATTCCTCCCCTCTTTACACCCCTTGTTATAGTAATCTTGTATGGTAATGTGATCATTTCTTCTTGTTTCTTATTAGAAAAACATAATAATATGAACCAACTAAGGGGTTTCAAATTCACAGGACATCTGAATCAAAATTTACAATTTTGATATTTGAGATTTAAAAGCCAGAGTTAACTAACATCACTGTCGTATCTTCATCACTTTCACCTAGTTAAATTGTCTTTTCACTTTGTGTGCGTGCTTTTGTCATAAGCTAGCCTATATTAGCTTAGAACTGAACTTATTTTAAGAAACTACGGGTTGTGAAACAGTGGTGATCAGTTTACATTGCAGTCTATCAGGTCTTGAATTTGAATTTGTCTCAATATGCAGGGATTTGTTGAGAGGGAAACCACCTTAATTGGATCGCTTACTGTCCGAGAGTTCCTATATTACTCAGCACTGCTTCAACTTCCTGGTTTCTTCTGTCAGAGGAAGAGTGTTGTAGAGGATGCTATTCATGCTATGTCCTTGACTGATTATGCAAACAAACTAATAGGTGGCCACTGTTATATGAAGGGTCTTCCCAGTGGTGAGAGAAGGCGTGTAAGCATTGCTCGGGAGCTTGTGATGAGACCACATACTTTATTTATAGATGAGCCTCTTTATCACCTTGACAGGTTTGTTTATTCATCTCATTTGATTTTAAAGGTTTATCTGGAATTTCTTATCAACATCCTGTATGTTCTACACCACATAATTTTGTGAAAAGTGTGCTGTATATTTGACTTAAGAGAACTAATTCTGGGGAAGCGATTATTGCTTCAAAACTCTCTGAAATGTTAGAATATAAAATGATAAGGGAATCTGATGAATCAATATTTTGGGAAAAAAATTAATTGGTTACTTTTAAAAGTATAGGGGGAAAAAAAAAAGATAAAGGAAGATTATCTGTGTTGAAGAAAACCGTACTTTCAATATATATATATATAATGAAACTGATAGAAGATTATTATTTGCATTCTTGGCACGAAGTTGTGTTCCATTCCATTTTGATATTCTCATTCACTTAAAATCTGCTTTTTGAACTTTTATCGTGTTTTGGTATGTGATCCAAATTTATCTGTGATCTGATTCTTTAATTTTTTCCCTTTTCTACCTATTTAGTGTCTCAGCCCTTCTGATGATGGTTACACTGAAGAAACTTGCAAGCACAGGATGCACTCTTTTCTTTACCATTTATCAGAGCAGCACAGAAGTATTTGGCCTATTTGACCGGATTTGTCTACTGTCAAATGGAAACACTCTATTTTTTGGAGAAACATTGGCTTGTTTGCAGGTAACCGTTATGTATTTTTGATTGTTTCACCCATTTTTGTTATGGTTTTGTACCTCGGAACTTGGTGAATCTATTACATGTTTTTGTACATTTTAACATGAATAATGAATATTCATACTTGTGCATTATTCTGTCGACATAAGACAGAAGGAAGAGTAAAATATAAAATGTCATAATATGGAGCAAGCAATTTAATTTTTCTTGTATTTAAGGCAACATTATTTTCCTTTTAGGTTGTTACTAACTACATTAATTTCTTTTATGAAGCACTTCTCAAATGCTGGATTTCCTTGCCCAATCATGCAAAGTCCTTCTGATCACTTTCTACGTGCAATAAATACAGATTTTGACAGGATCATAGCAATGTGCAAGAATTGGCAGGTACTTGATTCTGAATTGCAGTTTTGCTTCTTCTCATGGCCTAAATGGATAATAAGGATACAATTAATTAAAAAAAAAAAATACTGTAAATAACAGTTAGACAAATATTGAAAGTTATTGGATCATTTTGGTAAAATGCTTTATTTACTGATTTAACAATGTTAAGACGCTTTTCTATTGTGGTCACACTTCATTTTGTCATCAGTATGTATTGTATACATGTGGCCTATTTAAACCAACTTACATGTGTTTTGTCAATTTTAGCTGAGTACTACTCTTTGTACTACTTTTAGAATTCACTTTGCAAGGACTGAAATTGTGACAGGATGATCATGGGGATTTTTCATCGGTGAACATGGACACTGCTGTTGCAATACGCACTCTTGAAGCAACTTATAAAACATCAGCTGATGCTGCTGCTGTTGAAACTATGATACTAAGACTCACTGAGAAGGTACGGTTGTTGTAGTTTATATAATTGGCTAATTACAAGTGCTTGGCTATGCATAGGCGCAGCTTTCGTTATTATGCATGTTCTATGGTCTATAGTAGTTGTATACAAACTGCTATAATCTTTGCCCACTTGTTAAATTCTATAGGAAGGTCCACTGCTCAAAAGCAGGGGAAAAGCTAGCAATGCTACTCGAATTGCAGTACTGACTTGGAGATCACTGTTGATTATGTCAAGGGAATGGAAATACTACTGGCTTCGTCTTATTCTTTATATGCTTCTTACGCTCTGTATTGGTACAGTGTTTTCTGGGTTAGGGCATTCCTTATCTTCAGTTGTGGTGAGTTCTCAAGACCATTCCTGTTTAGCATTCTTGTTTAGCATTGTTGTACACTAATCGTTGAAAGCTGAGTGAATTTTATGTGCATGAGTTATCTGGCGCTTTTGTATTTAACTTTTAGTATTAAATCGATCTTTAATATTTTCAAATTGCAGACAAGAGTGGGGGCGATATTTGTATTTGTATCATTTACTTCACTTTTAAGCATCGCTGGAGTACCTGCACTTCTGAAAGAAATTAAGGTAACAAAGTATTATATTATTGAATCAATCAGGCATTAGAGTTTGAATGAACTAAAGTGAAGAATCAATTATGAACTAAAAAAAAAAAAAAAGTCTGACTTAACATAAGGTCTTATAAGACTTAAAGACAAAAAAACAAACACCACCTAAATTTTGAGCCGTAATAGAAGACTCCTTTTGCCTTTAGTCAAATATAAAGAATCATCTTAGAGGAATGAAGCAATTATCATGATACTTATAGTCCAGAAATAGGATGCCGAGATGCCCACCTCTGATATAAATCTGTAATCTAATTTGTTCGCCTTTTTCATTTCAAAAAGTAACACGACTAGTTTATTGTTGTCTGTGATCTTATAAATCTCTATTTTATCTTGCAGATATATGCTAGTGAGGAGTCAAACTTGCATTCGGGAGCATTAGTCTTCTTACTAGGGCAACTCCTCTCCAGCATTCCATTCTTGTTTCTCATCTCCATATCATCAAGCCTTGTTTTCTATTTCCTTGTTGGGCTGCGAGATGAATTCAGCTTGCTTATGTACTTCGTGCTAAATTTCTTCATGTGCCTCTTAGTAAATGAAGGACTGATGTTAGTGGTCGCTGCAATTTGGCAAGATGTCTTCTGGAGTGTCTTGACACTTGTATCCGTACATGTGAGTTACACTTCCATCAAAACCTCTTGTTTTAACAATTCAGGTGCAACTCAAGCAAGAATTCTTGTTTATATATATATATATATATATCTTAAATACAATGAATGACTGAGATTAGTGATCCTAATAACTTAAAAGTTAGGATGTATTGACCATATATGCTCTGTAATTTTACCAAAAAGAAAAGAAGAAGAGTCTTTCACTGTTTATGATTGGTCAAAACTACCTGTGCTATTACCTAACTTCCGCTAATCCTTCTGTTAACATGTATGGTTTTTCAGGTGGTAATGATGCTATCTGCTGGCTATTTCCGTATTCGCAATGCTTTGCCAGGACCAGTATGGACTTATCCAATATCCTACATTGCTTTCCACACATACTCCATTCAGGCATGTATACTTATAAGTATCTCATCTAATCACCCTTCCATCTGAGTTGCTTCTTGTTTGTATCAATAAAAATACCCTTTCAGGCAGAGCAACATCTTTGCTATTATTCTGTCTTTTCATGCTTTATTCTTTGGTGGATGGGTCCTTAAAGTTTTCATCTACATTTATAGGGACTTTTGGAGAATGAATACTTGGGGACTTCATTTGCAGTTGGGCAGGTGAGGACCATATCCGGGTTTCAGGCCCTCAGAAGTGCATATGACATCTCACTGCAAAGTAACTCTAAGTGGCAGAATTTACTGGTGTTGTTTCTTATGGCATTTGGATACCGAGTCTTCTTGTTTGTTTTGCTATATAGTCGTGTAAAGAGAAATACATTCATGCACAAACTTTTCCGGTGTCGTCATGATACAAACAATCCAAGATGAATGAAACTCTAGTACACTGCAATTTTTGTTGGCTGTCCAAATTTGTATAATTTCTTTCTTTCTTTACAAGCAATAGAATTCGAAAATACAACATAATTAATGCTTTTTAGGTGCAGCGGACTTTGTTTGGAGTTTAGGCTACCAAAATTTGGAGGTGGTCGTACCTTGTAAGATGAAATCGGCAAGAAATTTGTCCGCCCCTGGTAAAAATTATAACATTACTATTTGATTTTAGTAATGTTATAATTTGGAGGTGCGGTGGCTTATGGATGTTATGATAATGATTTTTCATTGAAATATTATTATTAAAATTTAAGATATTGTTAGATTAAATGAGAGTTTTTTTTATCATCAATGCATATGAGAATGTTATTGAATTAAGGTCATATTTGGTTGGTGACCATGAGGGCTTTGCCGCTTTGCGCTAATATATGTTTCTTCTTTTCTAAAATTTCAGATTTAATCAATTATTTTTTTGATGCTATCGAAGTGTCGTCATTCAAGTTTCATTTATTGTCAAGTTAAATTTTCGATCATTAAGCTATATTAAGCGTCGGAAGGTTTAATCAATTAATTAAACGACTTTTTATTTGTATTATTTAGATTGAATTTATTTTAATTTTTAATTTAAGTGTTTTAAATAATTATAAAAGGGTAAAATTGGAAACTACTATGCAATAGAGGAATGAGACTAGGACTCCCCATTTTGGTGGAATTTTCGTTTCATAACATCTTCTGCAATACAAACATTCAAAATTTTCATTTCATTCTCGAACGTTGATTTTTTTGTTTTAACTATCACAGCAAATTCAAAGTATAAAAGAAGAGGGGGTGATATTTTGAACTCACAATTTTAAAAGTGTAAGTGTAAAGGAATAATTAAGTGTAACTCATATTCTCCAACCTTCATTTCACAAAGCAAACGCCACCTACAAATTCTTATTGGGCCGACAAGACAGTGTTTATTTTTTGGATTTTGGCCTTGAGATCCTTGGCAAGTCGGTCCATATTTTGTTGTGAAGATCCAGTGGAGCTCAATGCATTCTCCAAGGTTGTCTTCACATGCTGGACCGAATTTCTATATTTCTCACCCGATTCTTTGTTCATTAGACACTTTATATTTTTCGCTGCCTCCTCCTTGGTGACAAACTTATTGTTACTCAAGTTGATCCCAACTTTCCAATCATCAACCACTAATTTTCTATTAGTGAATTGGTCAGTGTACAAAGGGAAGCACAATAGTGGCACGTTGCACCATATACTTTCCAATATCGAATTCCATCCACAGTGTGTCAAGAACCCTCCAATTGCCGGGTGTGCCAGCACCGCAGGCTGGCAACACCATCGTATGATTATGGCGCGGCCGCGGATTTCCTGTTCGTATCCATTAGGCAGGGGGTTGGTATCGTTAGAGCTAACAATATCTGATCTAAGCACCCAAACAAAGCTCACATTGCTTTGAGAGAGCCCACTAGCTATCTCTAATAGGTCTCTTTTCGTGACATGAGCGTAGCTACCAAATGAAACGTACAGGACCGAGCCAGGAGGCCTTGTGTCCAGCCACTGGCTGCAATCTGACTCGGACCACAGGCTCGTGGCCACAACGCTCGTGGTGAACCCAGCTGGGAAAATGGGCCCCGTGGCGTAGAATGGTAGCTTGGCTTGTAAAGCTGAAATGGTATCCGTTTCAAGCTCTTGCACAGAGTTACATACAATGAAATCCGCATTTTTTGTGTCCTGAAATGCATTGAAAATTATTTGGTGACACACTGTTGTTGTGTCCGTATCTTGAAGATATGACATTGTGTCCTTGGGCTCGATTTCTCGCACTCCCGGTATGTAATTTATCACGTCCTCTCGACGGTCTGATCATCAAATCCAATAAATGTTATGTTAGTAATCACCGAATCTAAACACTTAAGGCAATAGATCATAACTCATCTAATGATATAATGCCTTTTAACACATCACCTCACGTGTTACATTAATTGACTTAATTAGTATATGGATCAAGTTCAAATACAAATACAAATTATGAAATAAATTGCCTGTGAGGGGATTCCGAATCCAGGTTTCTTATAACTAGTTGAATTTTGATATAATATTAGAAATCATCAAATTAAAAAACAAACAACTTAATTTGATAGGACATGATCTAACTAATATAGCTATGTAACACGTTATCAATATCTTAATTTCATATATATTATATTGAGTTACACCACTTTCATGTCTGGATGTGCTAATATAATCATGTTTAAAATTGAAAATGAAGACGATCAATATTTACCTAAACATCCAAAATGGCCATGTATCCTGAGAAGGTCGAGATGATAATAAAGTGAAAAGACCAAAGCAGGTTCTGTCCAAAACGAGACATAAAGCAACCCAAATTTTCGTGCAATCTTTGAAGGCCAAACAAAGAACGTATCAGCAATCAAACAAGTAACCTTCTCTCCAGAACCTATAATTCCTGCCACGGCCTCCTCTACGTGTGCAGAGAACACATGCAACAACGAGGCCATGAACTGGTCATGGTTAAGCGAGCGGTCGAAGCCAATAGGCAGGCCATCTGAGATGGTCATGTAACGTATGTCGAGGCCTGATTCACGTACTTTGGTGAAGATATCGGTTCCAACATTGGGGTGTGCCTTGGTTTTCTGGTGGTGGACGGAGTGAGTGTTGATGAAGGTGATTGTGAACCCTTGAGATGCAAGCTTGATGGCCAGCTGGACGGATGGGATCACGTGGCCTTGAAGAGGGTACGGGACGAAAATGGCGTGAGACTTCTGGGGTTGGTCCGCCATTTTAGTAAAACTTGTGTTGCATAGAGGGAGAGAGAGAAATGTGTAGAGAGAAGATTGTAGATTGTTTGAGGGTTTTTATATGTGAAAAATTTGGACGTTTAAGGGTTGACATAAAATTATAATTATGCATGAGTGTAATCTGAGAGAGTAGAATGACTGAATTTGCCTCTTAAGCGGACATGCGTGGACTTGGTCTTCAGGAGGCTAGAGGTGAAGCCAAGATTTGATGATTGGAGGTTCAAGCACAACCAATAGTGTGGAAATTATGTGAACCATGCAATGGGTTTAAATTGTGATTTTTGATATTCGTATTGTGTGTTTGGAGCCTAATTAATAGACATATACACGTTGAAATGTTTTAATTTCCAAAACTATGTTCTAATTAATAAAAAATAAGTATTAGGATATGGAGTTTGATTACTAATGAATTAATTTCTAGTTCATTAACATTATGATCAGTTGCATTATAGTATATTCCCTTTTAATTCAAATTACACTTCTGCTTCTATGTTATGTTGGGGTGCTAGTCCCCTCATTTATATTTTTCAAATATAGATGAAAAGTTTTTATTTTTTATATTTTTATAATAATTGTTGGAGTAGATTTTCCAACCGTCATGGATATTATATATAGTTTAAAGAAATGGAGCATTTTAAGTGCCAAAATTATATAAGAATTTATGACAATTCCTTGAATATATGTATATATTTGACATTATAATTTATAGCCTCCAAATTTGTGTAGTATTTTTATATCATACATAATTAAATATTGAACAGTTTCAATGCCTAAACTACCGAAGTTCAAAATTAATATGAATTTAATTACATGGAGGCAGGGAGGCAGCCTCTACGCGCGATTTTAGTTGAATGGCACATTCATCCATCTGCTTCTATGAAGATACTAGTTAATAAACTTAATACCTAGTTTGCTTTTTATTTTGAAATAATTTTTTTTACAAAATGGATAAATCATACATATTTACTGATAAGAAACAATGATTTCATACTTCTCTTTCATATATACATATATAAAATAAAGTTTTAAATGATATGACTTAGTGACAAAGTGCTAATTCAGCCGTCTATCATATTTGATATATAAAAAAAATTAAAAAATAAATCAAATGAACTCAAATATTTTAGCTACTCTGTTTTTACTAGTATGTGTTAGAAGGTTAATTTCTCCTAAGAGAGACTTAACAACTAATTTCAGATTACAAATGTAATGCCACTGTTATATCCATAGTAAAATCTTGGTTTAACAAAAAAGACTCATGCATGTACGTTGATATGAATTAGGATTATCTCCCATACTATTTTACTGACATGTATAATTAATTATTGAGATTTTTTTTTCTTTTTTATATTCACTGTATTATCATTAGGTGTATTTTATCAGAAAAAGATTAGCGCAAGGAGGATCTCAATCCCATCAATATTGAATTAATATATCCACCCATTTACATCTAAAATCGCAACGCCCCGTTTGGGGTTGCACTTGCGTTAAGGTTGCCCTTAGATGGTCGTTAGACTCATGACTCGTAAATTACAAAGCTGCAGCCACCGTGTTTTAATTATTTAATGTTTTTGTGTCCACTTAGGTTTTTTTTTTTTTTTTTTTTTTTTTAATAATTTTAATTTTTATATTTATTTATTTATAAAATCATGTAATAATAATCTAGATAGAATTATGTACGCCTCAGTCATGATCTAAATCAAAATTACAAAGTTGTTTGATAAAAATTTGATACGTTGTTTTTAGATAAGGGACCATTCATTAGTATTAATTTAATGGTCCGAAATGAGTATTTAATTGCAATATTAAGCCATTTGATTTGATTCTCTTTTACGTTGCTGATATTGCCATTAAAACGATGTTTTTGCACCCAATTAGCAAATTCATTAACACACCACAAGTTACTATAAAAATTTGAAGATATGAATTTTACTACGAACACCCAAAACAAATTACCAGAAACAACCCATAATATTTTATCTACTTTTTCCATATGTCTTTCATTTATATATGCACTAAAATTATTTTTTTAAAGTTATATTCACCAAAATTATTATCTACACATATTTGCATTTCTTTAATTTAATGAACAAACAAAACCAATAGTTTATTATAACTCAAATTCTTCATTTTCGTTATTTTTGCTAATATGAAACCCAACTCTAACTCAATAGCCAAACCTTTTTTGGGTCTCCCAAGACAAGTTTATTCTGTTTAATGATTCGAATATAAAATATAGTTAATCAAACTTTCACACCCAATCCATCTTATAGGCACCACATAATTAAAGTGGGAATTCCCTATATAGCGGAACAAATTTGCTATCAAATATGTGGTGATTTGACCTCCCACTATGACTCACTATGACTCAATAGAGAAAGTGATTCATTTAGTATGATAATATTCTAAATTCAATTGCTACATCTCATATTATTTAGAAATATATATATATATATATATATGGGGTGATTTTGTCCTATCATATTTAACTTAAATCTAGATAACCCCTAAAAATAATGACTAGAGAATGGAATTGAATTTAATTGCAATTAATTATTTTGCCCTATCAATACGTCATTAAATGATAATTACACAATACAATATTTAAATAATAAGTATTCAAATACTAGTTTGAAGTGACAATATCAACACTTTCTTTTTTTTTTTTAGTAAAAAAAAAAAAACACTTTTTTTATGTTATATTATTTGAATTTATCTTTTATACATATGTTTATTAATTAACTTGATACTAATGATTAAGGCAGCATGGTCATGGAAATCAATTGAGATTAACACTATATTTTATGGTCTAAAAATCTATTTGTGTACCATCAAAATATCTATTCCATAATAAAAGAGAGAAAATTCTTTGTACATATTGATAAATACGTATGATGAGATCCAAACTCTTATTTATGTTATCATGGATGTAAAAGAAAATTATACTAATCACTATTGCTTATAAATACTTCCGCCTTGATAAATAGATAAACAAATAACCTTGATTTGATAATTAAAATCAGTGGAATTCACTTATATTATTATTTTTATTTAAAAGTTAATGTTATAATCTTTTTAGTTATGGTAAATTTGAAAATTTAAAAAAAAAAATATGATCCAAACTCATTACTATATTGACACAAGTGCTTACAAGCAGCGTGCCTCAATTGAGGCACCTCACTTAGCTTGGTTGTCAAAGACAACCGAGGGCTGGGTTTGAGTGGGAGGGCCGTTAAGTGGACAATTTCAAATCAGCCCACGAATGTGATCAATTTACTCAAATTTATCACCAGTTTGTGAGTAATTTTCTTACTATATACAGTTAATAACAATAGTTGTTGTAATCCGAGTAGTTTATCATAGTTTAATGCTTGAGATCTTGGAAGTTGTAATGAATGCTTGTAAATAATGATAATAATAATAATAATAGTAATAATAACAATAACCATTGACACAAGTGGAAAGATTTTACTAATGAGTTAACACGCTGCTGTCTCCTTAAGAGAGTGACTATGGTACAAACAAAAAATTTGTTTGTCCCATACAAACACACTTTGGCTGCCAGCTGGTAGCCAAAGTGTGTCAATGAAACCTGCAGCAATCGATTTCACCGGTTGCTACAGATTTAATATATTTATTTTATATAATAAATAATATTAAAATAATCATTTATTAATTAAATAATATATTAATATAATATTGTACAATAAAATATAATATCATAATGATATTATAAGTATTTTAAGTTATTATAAATATTTTATTATGTTATAATAAAAATAGTATATAAATATAATAATATTTTATACAATATTATATTATAGTATTATTTGTCACTATTGACGTGATAAGAGAGCTTTTTGTCACGCTAAGGTGTGACATAAAGCTTTTCTGTCACGGTTATATTATAATAAAAATAATATATAAATATAATAATATTTTATAAAATATTATATTATATTATTATTTGTCATTATTGGCGTGATAGGAGAGCTTTTTGTCACGCTAAAGCGTGACAGAAGGCTCTTCTGTCACGGCTAATCATGACAAAAAGTTATTCCATCATGGCCGGAGTTTTAAAATATGACATCACCATGACGTCATAGTTGTTGCCCAAACAACTCCAACGTTCATTTTAACAAGTATGTAACGTCAACTTGTTCCCACCAACATCAAAGTTGTTCACTTAACAACTTGGACGTTTAGCACAACATCTGAAATTGTTCACATTGAAAAAAACAGATGTATGACATCATCATGACGTCAGAGTTGTTCTCGGAACAACTTCGACGTCTATTTTAACAAGTACGTAATGTTAACTTGTTCCCGCCAACGTCAAAGTTGTTCAATAAACAAGTTGGACGTTTATCTCAACATCTGAAGTTGTTCAAATTGAACAAAACGGATGTATGACATCAACATGACGTCAGACTTGTTTCCAGAATAACTCCAACGTCCATTTTAACAAGTACGTAACGTCAACTTATTCCCACCAACGTCATAGTTATTTAAGTAACAAGTTGGACGTTTAGCACAACGTCTAAAGTTGTTCAAAGTGAACAAAACAGATGTCTAACATCAACATGACTTCAGAGTTGTTCCCTGAACAACTATAACGTACATTTTAACAAGTACGTAACGTCAACTTGTTCCCACTAACGTCAAAGTTGTTTACGAAACAAGTTGGACGTTTAGCACAACGTCTAAAGTTGTTTAAATTGAACAAAACGGTTGTATGACATCAGCATGACGTCAGAGTTGTTCCCTGAACAACTTCAACGTACATTTTAACAAGTACGTAATATCAACTTGTTCTCACCAACGTCAAAGTTGTTCATTGAACAAGTTGAACGTTTGGCATAACGTCTGAAGTTGTTCAAATTGAACAAACCGGATGTATGACATCAACATGACGTCAAAGTTGTTCCTAGAACAACTCTAATGTCCATTTTAACAAGTACGTGATGTCAACTTGTTCCCACCAACGTCAAAGTTGTTCAATGAACAAGTTGGACGTTTAGCACAACGTCTGAAATTGTTGAAATTAAACAAAACAGATGTATGATATCAACATGACATCGGGGTTGTTCTCAGAACAACTCTAACGTCCATTTCAATAAGTACGTGACGTCAACTTGTTATCGCCAACGTCAAAGTTGTTCAATGAACAAGTTGGACGTTAAGCACAATGTCTCAAGTTGTTAAAATTGACCATAACTTACTATGACATCAGCATGACGTCGAAGTTGTTCTAGGAACAACTCCAACGTCTATTTTAACAAGTACGTGATGTCAATTTGTTCCCGCCAACGTCAAAGTTGTTCAATGAACAAGTTGGACGTTTAGCACAATGTCTAACGTTGCTAAAATTGAACGAAACCGACTATGACATCAGCATGACGTCAGAGTTGTTCTCAGAACAACTCCAATGTACATTTTAACAAGTACGTAACGTCAACTTATTCCCCCAAACATCATAGTTGTTCACGAAACAAGTTGGATGTTTAACACAATATCTGAAGTTGTTCAAATTGAACAAAACGATGTATGACATCAGAATGATGTCAGAGTTGTTCTCGGAACAACTCTAACGTCAATTTTAACAAGTACGTAACGTTAATTTGTTCCCACCAATGTCAAAGTTGTTAACTAAACAAGTTTGACGTTTATCTGAACGTCTGAAATTGTTCAAAGTGAACAAAACGGATGTATGATATTAGCATGACGTCAGAGTTGTTCCCTGAACAACTCCAACGTACATTTTAACAAGTACGTAACGTTAACTTATTCCTACCAACGTCCAAGTTGTTCAATGAACAAGTTTAATATTTAGTGCAACATCTGAAGTTGTTTAAATTCAACAAAAATGCATTAGCGTGATAGGAGAGCTTCTTGTCATGCTTTGTGTGACAAAAGGCTCTCCGATTATGCACAAGCATGAAGCTTGCTATGGGCATGATGTCAAACTCTTTTATCACGGCCAACCGTGACAGAAGACTCTCCCATCACGGATAGAGCATTAAATGATGACATCAATATACATCCTTTAAAAAACACATAGACATGATAGAAGAGCCTCTTGTCACGGCCGACCGTGACAGAAGGCTCTCCCATCACGCCTAAGCATGACGCATTCCTTCGGCATGATGTGAGGCTTTTCCATCACGGCAAACCATGACAAAAAGCTCTCATGTCACGACTAGAGCAGTAAATGACTATTTGTCATTGTTTTTTTTTTTTTTTTTTTTTGCGATACCGTTATTTTTAATTAAAATAAAAAAAATTGTATATTAAAAAACTGAAAACCATGTCCTCTCTCTCTCTCTACCTAGATCATCTCTCTCTTTCTTGTTCTTCTTGTTCATATTTCTTGTTCTTGTTCTTGTTCTTGTTCTTCTTTTTCTTTTTCTCTTCTGCTCTTTTTCTTTTGAGTGAGTGAGTGATGTGAAAAATAGGAGTGATTGTGTTTTCAATTTTGGTGGAGGAAAAAAGTGAGTTTTGGTAGAGGAACATGAAGTTCTGGGTTTGATCATACTTAGAACTTCATATTCTTGTTCTTTTTTTCCTATCTGCAATTCTGAGTTTTGATTTGATTTTGATGTAGTAGTGTTTGAGTTTAATGTGGGGTTCTTACTTCTGGGTTCTTTTATGTTTTTTTTTTTTTTAGTTTTTTTAAATGAAGGTAGATGAGTTGAAGATTTAAGTTTCTAACCCAGCTTAAATTTAGGATGAATCATTTTAAATTTTAAATTTTTTCAAGAAATTTTTAATTTTTTTGTTTTTAATTTTGATTAAGGGTATTTAACTTTTTATACAGTTTTCATCACGTTTGATCGTAGCTAAACGATCAGAGGGACTAAATTGATGAATTTTAAAACGTTAAAGATAACAAGTATTCAAAATGCATAAGTTTAATATTTTGTTCAATATTTTAGATTAAAATAAAATTTCCCCTTAATATTTTTATATTTAATAATTTTAGTTTGACACATCCAATCAATAAATTTTAAAATGTCAAATTTTCATAAATTTTATAATGAAAGCCTTCCACCGATCATGGATGTGTGACTGTGCTTATATCATGATATAGTTACATACTTATTCCAATATTGGTGTGCAGCTACACCACCGTTTTAGCACGACCGCATTCATATACTAGTGCAAGCCTTTCATTGATCATGAGTGTGCAACTATACTCTAATTCCGGTATGGCCGTGTGTTGGTGCGCGATCGCACCATTATTCCAGCGTGGCCGCGGTGCGACCGCGAACCAACACTGGTATTAGTGTGCGACCGCACCATTGTTTTAGCATGGCCGCACACTAGCACTGGTGCTGGTGCGCGACCGCACCATTGTTGCAGTGTGGTTGCGCACCAACATTGATGTAGGTGCGCATTCGCACCATTATTCCAACGTGGCCGCGAACCAACACTGGTGTTGGTATGCGACAGCACCATTGTTGCAGCGTGGCCGCACACCAACACTGGTGTTGGTGCGTGGCCGCACCATTATTCGAGCGTGGCCACACCACTGTTTTAGCATGGCCGCACACCAACACTGGTGCTGGTGTGCGGCCGCACCATTGTTGCAATTTGGCCGCGCACCAACAGTGATATTGGTGTGCGACCGCACCATTATTCCAGCGTGGCCGCGAACCAACACTGGTGTTGGTGTGCAACCGCACAATTATTCCACCATTATTGTAGCGTGGCCGCACACCAACACTGGTGTTAGTGTGCAGCTGCACCATTATTTCAGCGTGGCCGCCCACTAATACTAGTGTTGGTGCGCAACCGCACCATTATTTTAGAGTGGCCACACACTCATACTAGTGCAAGCTTTTTATTGATCCCAGTTGTAACACCCTCCACCCGATTCCCATTCGGATGAAAACCCGAGTCGAATGATGCTACCTTAATCGGTTTTTTTATTATTAATTTACATATATGTACTATAATTTTTTTTTTCGAAAATCCGGTAAAATTTCCTTTGTTTTTCTGAAAAATCTAAATTTATAAAGACTTGCGGATTTCAAAAACAGACACTTCTAAAATACATTCATTCTCTCAACTTCCATTTCGGACCCTCCGTTCGACTCCAAAATCACTTCACCACACAAACATTTAAAAACACAATATTTAATAAAAATCATATCCATCGAAATTAAATACAAATCAAATGGTAAATAAAAATTTTCTTTATAAAATTACTTTTACAAACCACAAACCTTTTTTCACCATTAATATACATCTTTATTTATAAAATCTTGTAAATCTATTTTACATGTACATGTATTTCTATATACTTTAATATCACTATACAATACTAAAAGTAAAACTATTAAATATGAATGGATGTGATTCGCATAAAATGCGGCGGCTATCTTCTCGTCTATCACTATCTATAGCGCCCAATTTCAACCTACGCGTGGAAAATTCAACGCGTTAAATATTTATACTTAGTGGGTGTACACTAAATTTTCATTTCATCAATTTCAAAGATATAAGATTTTAAAGCAAAGTTTCACAATTATCAAATATTCATAACAAATCATAAAAAGATCAATTTACTAGTAAACGCATATATATGAAATGCCTAAAAATCATTTTCCAAATATGACCCAACAAAACCAGATTTTACCATTTTCACATATTCGTAAAGAAATGAAATAAAAATTAAATCCCATTTGGTAAAAAAAATTATCGTGTTGTCAAACAAAATTTCTCAAATCTCAAACTTTTATCATTTCATCAAAATTATGTTATTGTAACACAAAATTTCACAATTTTCAAGTTTTTATCAAAATTCATAAATAACTCAATTTATTAATAATTGCATGTATAAAACACATGAAATTTGTTTTCAAGCATATTAAGAATCAAACTTTTAAAATGCTCAAATTTTTATTAAAATTCACAATTACGTCAATTTATTAAGAATTGCACATATAAAACAAACATTTTAAATTCCCCATTTCACAAAAATATCACAGTTTAACATAACATTTTTACGCTTTTCTCAAAATACTAAAATAATACGTAAGAAATTTACTTTATTAATTAAAACACACACACATATATATATATATATATAAAACGTTCTCAAACATATCAACACGATTTCTTTCAATTTCTATAACAAATCTCAACGAAAGCACATACTAACAATTACGTACATAAAACCCATAACAATCGTTTTTCAACATAGTTACACGATTTTCATGTAATATATATATATATATATATATTTCTCAGATACAAGGGGTAAATTATTATTTTATAATTTTCGAACTTTTACAGATAAATTTACAAAGAATTCAATTTTTCATTCACTGCACACATAAACATATTTATTTTCATTTTCAAGCATGTCAGCACGATTTTTCTTTAATAGTATTTAGCACCCTTTGTAAACACTGACACGATACCATGAACTGGAAATCGGGTTTCACGTTTCCCCCGGCATCGGACACTCGGTGACTACTCGTCGGAGCACGTTTCACATAATACACAAATTCTAGGACCAGACACTCGGTGCCTCGCAAGGTCCACGAATCTAGTATCAATGCATATAAACGAATCGATGTAGTACTATTAATATGACCCTATTGGTATGCCAACTACCAATCTCCACCTACAAATGTTCAGGTTTACTCAGACCCTTATAATTTCATTTATTATAAAAAATTTCATGTTTTCACAACTTTCTTTCTCAACAAAAATTCTCATTCAGAAAAACTCAGAACGCTTTTTTAATTGACAAATATATATATATATATATATATTTCTCATTTATTCAAAGCATCATAACACATCATTTCTCATTCAAAAGTGACTCATCAATCTCATCAAAACCATGATGCCCTTCTTCTGATATATATTCGGTCAAGAAACTAATTTGTTCGTATCTTTCCATTGTTTTTTTCCGTTTTCATTCGAAAATCATTAAAATCATACTCGAACAAACTTTTATTTCAATTTATCAAAATAATACCATAACAACCTCATATTATTTATTTGAACAATACACACTTTTTCACAAATTTTTCAAAATTTAAATATCAAATACTACAAAAATCACTCATAACATAATTCGCACATTTTTATGGAATCTATTTAATTAAAACATGATAAACTCAATTAAAATGCAATAAACTCATATACTAAATTAAACTAAAACTTCTATTAAAAAAATGAGTTTTTAAGATAAGTGTACACCAACCTTTTGAACACTTTCTATAGCTTATCCACTCACATAACTTCTTTGTTTATTTCTGGATCTAAAACGAGTTCTCCTTTGATTTTCTTATTGTTCTAGATCCACCCTAAAATCACATAAAACTTAATTTATAACTCATAAAAAAATAAATTAATTTTTTGGAATCCAAATTCTATTAAAAATAAACTTACATATCTAAATAAATCGGACACGTAAAATTTTTTTTTTCTTTCTCCTTTCCTCTCTCTCTTCTTATTTTTCTTCTTTTTTTCTTTTCCGCTTCACCATGCCCGATTGCTTCTGTTTTATTTGTTTTTTCTTCTCTTGCTGCTTGCCGATTCTACTCTCTGATTTCTATTGTTTCTGAAGACACACACATATATATAAACCCACTGCCACCGCCTTATGCATTTACTTTTTTTTTTTTTAATTTAATTTTATTTTTCTTCCTTCAATCGGCCATCACACTTTTCCATATATATATTTTCTTTTATTTTAATGGGGCCCACCACCTTTAATTTATATATATATATTTTTCTCCAACAAAATCCACTAACAATTCTATATATATATATATATATATATATTCTTTCAGTGGGTCCCACCACTAATTTATATATATTGTTATTATTATTATTATTTTTTTTCAACATATGTAAATTTTCATTTTAACCCTATGACATTTTTCCTTTTAATGCAACTTTCTTAATTTCTTTTAAAAATATTCTCCAATAGGATATTTATCCACAAACTTCTATACTTCTAAAATTAAAACCAGATCAAATTAATAACAATAAATTGAATTTCAATTAAGCTTTTAGGTCTAGTTAGATTGAGGCACTACAAAATATCCTTCTACATGTCCTTTATAATTAAATATAATCATGTTATTTTTAACATCTTATTCTTGATTTTTTTTTTTTCAATTCAATCATCTAAAAGTTACAATTTAAATCTCAAAATCTATCACATAATCTTTTCAATTTATACTCAATTTACAATTCCCTTATGCTACATATCACATTTCCATGGTTGCTTGCCTCACATGTCTATCATTTCTTGTCTCTTTTGATTTGACTTTTCCGAGACGCCAAGATTCAGTTTTTTTGGGACTTTTTCGAAATCATTTCAAAATTCACCGGGACCTATATTCGGACTGCGTATATATTTTTAGTAACCTCGGTGGCTCTTAAAAGTCATTCTATACTCCTTTTTGGCTTTCTATAGTTTCATTAGATCGCCTCCAATGATTTTTGGATTGATTCCATTTCAATCCGAATCTCCTTCAAAAGTATCGTTTGAGTTTTTAAAATACTTCATGAGCATTTTAACACTCATTTTGACACTTCTCTAAATTTTTAAATTTTTTTTTTCGAATTTTCGATCAGATTTGAAATTGCTCCATTTTACCTTAAACGAATTCATTTTTTATCCGTTTCAATTTCCTTAGTGTCCATTACTTATTCCAGAGTTTTCTCACTTCAGGGTTCGCTTTTGAAAAATTCACTATTCATACAGATACTATTCCGTCCAAAAGATTATTCATCCAAAAATCACTATTCATCCCAATATATTTTTATTTCTCTTAAATAGAGAAAATTTTGGGACGTTACACCAGTGTTGGTGCATAGTCGCACCACTGTTTTAATGCAGCTGCGCACCCATACCAGTGTAAGGTTTTCATGGATCATGGTTGCACAGCTACACTCACATTTTGGTGTGGTTGCGTACTTACTTCAGTGTTGGTGCGCGACTGCATCGCTATTTTGGCGTGGTCGCACATCTATACTAGTGTAAGCTTTTTATTGATCCCAGTGTAAGTGTGCGGCTGCACCACTATTTTAGTGTGGCTACACACCCACGCCAATGTAAGCTTTTCATTGACCTAGTGTTATTGCGCGACCTCACCATTGTTTTAGTGTGGCTGCGTACCCACACCAATACTTCTAATCATGTTTGCCTCATGTCACACACAAGGGTGATGGGACAGCCTCCCACCACGCCTAAGCGTGATGAGAGAGCATAAGAGTGACGGAAGACTCTCCCATCAAGGTTGCCTTAAGTGTCGTTGAATGTGACACGTAAGCAAACGTCGTTATATATATAATTTAACATTTTTTTAACATCTAATATCCTAATATAAAAGTTTTTAATTAAGTATACTTCAATGAAATTGTAGAGTTTTCGCATATTAGTATTTCGTAATTTCTTTTATCATCACGTATAAATAAATTTCTCACTTATAAAAAAAAAAAAAATCATATGTAACATAATCTAAATTTTTGATATAATTTTTAATTAACATATAACTCTATTTAAATTTCAGGACTATTAAATAAATTAACACTTTAATATCAATAGTTGTTCAAATTTACTTTATTATCTAAACAAATTAATTACATCTAATGTCCCTTACTAACCAAAATACCTTTAGGCATGACAGGAGAATCTCCCGTCACATTTGGCTGTGAAGAGATGAGAGAGTTTCTCGTCATGCTTTGCTTGATGAGAGAGCCTCCCGTTATGCCTAATGCAAGCGTGACGAAAAAACCTCTCATCACGCTTCAAAGTGATGAGCATGACAGGAAGTTGTCCCATCATGCCTATGTGTGACAAAAGGTAAGTGTGATTAAACAGTCTCCCATCACGCTCCTACTGTTAACATAATAAGTTCATTAAATTAATTTTATATTTAAATCAAGTTAAATATTTTTTAATCTACAATTTTAACTTTTAATAAAATTTAAGTTTATTTTGATAACATCAAGTTCTCTTTGAAATTCTTGAATGTTATTATTTCATAACTTCCAAAAGTTTTTCACTTAAAAGAATATATAAAATATGCAACAAAAGTTTTACTTGTCAACTAGAATTTTATCAATACCATTACTTATATCAATTTTAATGACAACATGAATTTCAACCCATAAAAAATTAATATAAAATAAAATAATATTTTTCTATTTTTATGCTAATAAATTCAAGCACAAGATTGTAACTTTTCGATTAAAATAATTATTATCAACTCCTCACACCAAAAACCCATTCTCATAGTCCTTCAAACAACTAGGAATAAACATAAGGTTTACATTAAACATTCTTAAATCAAATAAAATAGTCTATGCTTCTACAATTGTCGTGTTAATATTTAATTTAAAACATCCTTAACTAGGTGGTTTCCAATGGATAATAGCTAAAATACTTGAAACCTTTTAGGCTAAAAGGTTTCAAGAAAACCTACAAGAAAATAATAGGATTAGCTATAACATTGAAAAATATTGAGATAGAGAAAGTGATTATTCATGGATTCTTACAAATTAGAGTAGAATAAAATGACAAATAAATTATTATAATAAAAAGTATAATGACTTTAACTACTGATTCAATATCAATCACATCAAAGCAGTGAAAAGACTCATTAAAAAAAACGGTATTGATGTAAACCAACAATGATTGCTTCTCTTGCAATGTCATTGTACTTAACATGATAATAACTAATGGCTAAACATCTCCTGCTTGTCACCTCATTTACAAATTTGACCATCAAAACATTATCATCTCCCAATACTCTTTGTGGGTGAGTTTTTGCCTAGTTTATTGAGTAAGGACCCTGATACCCAACAAAAAAAATGAAATAAAGTTGCAGTTAAACTATGTTCAATTGAATATTTTATAATTATGCAAGATGAGCTTGATGAATTTCATTCATATATCAACAATGAGATTGACTTACTGAATTTCTATTTACTGTTGAAACAATGTCCATTGTCCAGTATGCGTACTTTTAACGAACAACATCAAATATCAATACGGACAAGCAAAACAAAATGTGGAGTAGTAGCCAGTATATGAAAAAATGTGCAAACAATTTAAAATGCATATAGATATTTAATTCAAGTAATCCAAATTTTACCTCTCCTAAAGAAGTCATCAGGGTTTCAAACAATAATCATCATAGCATTCACATCTGCAGGCACATTGATATTTCACCTCAAAACAATCTCCACCATCCCATATTCATTTTCACATGATCTAATGAGCCTTTTGCATATTCTGTAGATCACTGTCAAACAAGCACCCGAACAAAAGGTCAATTGTCAATTACTCCAATTTTTATCAAAATATAATGTTAACTTAACATCAATGTCATGTTTGATTACGATAACATTGAAAAAGCATGCAATGATAGAGACAAATAGAATCTAATAACGAGATAAATAAAATAGATGCTTGAGATTTCATTTAACAAGGAGATAAATATAGGTGAAGTAGGCCATGATCAAGTATATCATATTAACATAAACACAACATACTATTTACGATTCAAGCAAAGTAGAGTGTATTTTCAAGCATCACAAATAACATGCAAATACAAATCGGCACTTCATCCTAAACGACCATGTAATAGAGAAGCCAAACTTGCAAACCATTCAAAGAGGGATACAAGCATTATCATGTGATTTATTATTTGGAGAAGATGTGGTAAGAGGCACCACCAACTAAAATCATCATTAGACATTGGCTGGCCACTCCTCCAATGTTCATCACGACTCAAACACTTAAACCACAAAGAATTTGAAATAAAAAATCAAGTCCATGTAACACTTTGATTTAGTATTTCTTAATATAACCACAAACAAAGAAACAATAAAATATAACTCCTTTATGGACAGGATTACATAATCTTAACATACAAAACATATTATAACAAACTTCATGTGTTGAAAAAAATTATGATGTGCATACTAACATGGACACAACGTCCTCGAGAGACAATTCTTTCTACATTAGACAAGAAACACAACTAAGTTAACCATGTCATATACCTACACAATTGAATCATAACCACATATTTTGGTAAAGTCAGTTTCCACTCAAATTCTTTAAAAACAAATGAACATGGAGATGCACAAACTATTGATTCACTACTTGTAAATCATCATTTCAATATTCTTCCAATCAAAAGCACAATTCAACTCTACTAGCATCAAAATTTACAAACAATAATTTTCATACAAATTAAGATTCCATAACATCATCCTTACATATGTCAACTTTCAATATGACTACTATAACACAAAAATCACATGAAAATAACTTTTTAACAAAACTATTAAAAGAAAATCAATCTAAAGATACTTATAAAAACCATAACCTGCTAGAAATCTCAAAATTCTACTTCAATCTAATCTTTGATTTCCACAAAACCATCTTAAATTTCAATATTTTCAATTTTCTCAACTCTCAATTAATAACATCAACAACAACCATCAAATCAAAATCCAACCCTAATCAATCTCCAAATCATTGCAAAACATAAACACAAACCAAATCGAATCCATATAAAAAAGCCGCAAATCAGGTATTAATGAAGTCAAACAGTTGCCACAACTGTATAAATGAAGCAAGCTAGAACTTGACATCTAGTTGTCCCAGCTCTGTCCTGGCTATTGCAGGTTTTGATGATGGATGGTTCAATAATTGTACGTTATGGTAGGCAAACAATGACATATTTGGTTTAATGGAAAATGCACCTTACTTTTTTGTACATAGTGTGACTGACATCAAAGACAACATGGTAAAGTTCAATCAGACACAAAAAGGCTGTTTGAGAGGCTAATAAGTAAAGTTACAGCTCACACATCATCTCATAAGTAAGTTGTTGAAGAAGAAATAGTTGCAAAAATTTTAAGCATCTATACACCTATTCAGTGTAATCCTGATTTATCCAAAGTTGCTTGCAATCATTGACTCAATGATACTACTAAATTTATTCAAGAATGTTGTGATACAAAAGAAGGAGAAAGAGTTATTACCCCATGCTGTAGTTTCATATTTGAGATAGGGCAAGTTTTACAAGCCTTCAATTGAGAGATCTCCATTCACTCCAACACCATTAATCAGTCCAGAAGCAATCTCCTACACAAATATTTCACAAAAACAAAACCCCATCAACCATAACAACCAAGAAATCAAAACCCCAGAAGTGAAAAATCTAAGCTTCTTTGGATCTACTAAAAAATTATTAAAAAAAAGTCTTCAAAGTGCAAAATAACAAAGAAAACAGAAGATTTTGAAGAAGAAGAAGAAGAAGAAGAAAATGTTTTCAATCTTAGAGAGTCAAGGTCCTTGATGGAGGAAAAGAAGACGACGGACCTTTGCTAGTTGATGGTCTGGTGAACAACGGAAAATCGACGATGCAGTTGAGAGAGAGCGGCGAGTCGACGATGATGTTGTGAGTCGTGACAGACAGCGAAAAAGTTGACAATCTTGTAACTGTAAGGCTGTGACGATTCGATGATGCTGATTGCTGAGACAGATAAGCGACGCCAACGAGTTGATGATGATGCTAAGAGAGAGCAACAATGTTGGCACAGCGAGATCATCAATCATGTGACAGAGAGCTTAAACAGAAAATGGGTGTCGGCTAGGGCTTCTTTTGGAGAGAAATGAGACTAATGACAGATAGATTATATTTGGCTTTTTCCAATTTTCAATTTCTCCCTCCTTTACTTAAATAGCCGGTTATCAGTTTTCATCATTTTTTAAACTTTTTTTTGTTTTCCAAACATCCTACCGTTGTATGTAAATTTTGATTATCAAACGATTGAACTTTATTCTTTCCATTTGTATGTATAATACAAACACATTTTATTGTCTGTATCATAGCCGGCCACTCTCCTTATTTCTATTGACTTTGTAATGACATCATTTACAATACAAGAACACGCGTTTTGAAGCAGCATCTAAAATTCCTAATTGACCAGGTCCAGAACAGTAACCCCAGCCACCGTTTGTTTTGCCAATCTCAACTACCAATCACCATTAATTAAAACTTAATGATGTTTTAATTACGCAATGGGGTCACACTAATCTCACATTAACAAAGCCAACGCAGCCCCCAAATCTAATCCTTCCCGCGGAAATTAAATATAATAATTAAACAAAACTGAAACCAAACGGACCCATCCTCCTCTTCCAAACAATCTCTCTCTCAAATCTCAATCGAAAAATCGTTGGCGCATCAAGTGAGAAGAGAGACTCGATGGTTGGTTTATTATCATCGTCGATGTTAAGCGGCGAGAGAGGAGTCGTCGTTTTGTTGGTATGTCGTCTCCTCTTCTCTCTCCCTCTCTCTCTCCTCTCTCACGGCCTCAACCTCGCCTTCCTCTCCTCCCTCGCTCTCCTCCTCGACATCCGCGCCGACTCCTCCTCTTCCTCTTCTCTCTCTCAATTCTCCACCAGGTACTCTCTCTCTCTCTCTCTCTCTCTCTCTCTCTCACTCGCATCATAAATTAGGGTTCTGATCAAATCTCAAATTTTCAAAATTTAATTAAAAATTCGAATTCCAGGCCAGGCGCTTCTTCAGGTATACTACTCGGCGCAGTTACACTGCCAGCTGTCATGATCTCCAAGTTGATACAGCTCACCAGAGCCTACTCTCTCCATCAAATCCAACTTCAAGGCATTACTTTTCAACTTGTTTTTATTTCATTAGTTGTCTTTGTAGTTGAATCATTTTTCAATTCATTTTGTAGCTTGTTATGTTAAATGTAGTTGATCATTAGTTGATGTGCGTATTTGTTGCTGTTGTATAGAGCTTGAACATATGACAATGCAATATTGGGCTACGTCTGCTAGCTGTTTTGGTGTGCTTTTGTTTATCTACATTGTTATGCGCAATGCTACACGTCGCCGTGGAGCATCATATACTGTTTGGGATGCAATCAGCTTGTTTTGTATGATTTCAGTTGCAGCCACTTGCTTTGTCTCTCTTGCTACTATATCTCTCACTGGTAGGCCTGCAATTATTAGTTGGTACGTTTTTTTTAGGTGTTAGAGTTTTGTGATTTTTTTTCTAACAGATTTGTTTTTACGTGCATATTGGCTGCTGTTTCTTACAGGGTTTAACACTGTACTGAAGTTAGTATGGGTGCTATGTCATGGATTGGTAGCTGTTAGGCTACTTTGGCTACTCGTTAATACTTTTCCATCTTGTGCTTCCATTGGTTTGTCTTATGCTACTCTTTCTAAGCACTCAGTTTCTTAAATCCTTCTTATTGACTGCAATGAACTTTCCTATTGCTAAGCAGATAAAGGATAAAAGATTAAGATAGCCTTTCACCCAAAAAAAAAAATGGTAGTAAATTGAGGCCAAAATATTGTATACAATAGGTGGATTCTTGTAAACATCAGAAAAATTGCATCTAAAAAATTTAAAATAAAAGGACTGTAAATTTTTTTGCCCAAAATTCTTTAATGAAAGATTTGTTCTCATGCCAGCTATTATAGCCTATTAACTTAGATTGGGTTACGTATGATTGGTTTCTCTTCTTTTATGGAGGACATGTTCTCGTAATTTGCTCAATAAATCAAGATGTTTCTTGTTCAATCCTCCATTAATTTTCTTTGTTGTCACTGTTTTAGGTGAAGTGCTTTTGGTGACTGGGGGCCTTGTTCTCTACTTTGGTGACATGTTAGCGTTAACAATTTCAAAGGTTGGTTTTCTACTCTAGATAGTTTTTATTCTCCAAGGACTAGCTGACACTACTATCATATATATGCATATAATTGTATTTGTGATTAGTACTTTTTGAACAGGTTTCTAGACACTTGATTTCAACAGACATCATTTCTGTACAATATGGAATTAGAAGAAGTGAGATTAGTATCATTATACAGGTACAGTCCTCTTACCGGTGAAGCTGATTTTTAATTCAAAAGGTGATGAAATTGGTTTTTAATGTCGTAGTTGGATTGTGAAGATTGTTCTTTTTCCTATGCAGGGATTGTTGATTGGCCTTCTTGTTTTTCCAATATTTTTTAAAATTGCTCTCCATGTGTGGGGATGGTCTTTACGTATGGGCCATTCTGAAGCAAGGACATCCAATGAGATGGGACGATCTCTCTTATTCTTTGCTTCCCTTGGATTTATTTTTACTCTGATTGTCCCATCCTGGATGCAGTTTGTTCACGATTTTCATGTGCACCCACTGTTATGGTATTGCTGATCCAAAATTTACTGTAATTTTTTCTTGCATTGTACTTTGTTGCTACCATATTAGTTCCATATGCATGTATCAGAAGTTTAACAACTAATTCTTAACTAGATTTAATGTGAATTAGTAGGCATCATATCAGTTATTTTAATAGGTTATTGATGCCTGATTTGCATGCCTTTATGATATTTGATTATTGTTTAGGGGCTCTAAGTTGACCAGATTAACCTTTTTTTTTTTTTTTTTTTCTTTTGAGTACGTTGAGCGGATTAACTTATTATATGAAATAATGGAGTAAGTGTGAGGATTACTGTCATCCTAATGTGCCTAATTAGATAGGATCCTTTGATAGTAGTTGTCCAAGAATGAAGGAAATACATTAATCTACTCTTGGTCAACTATCAGTCAGGATGCCCTTTCATGCATTGATCCCAGTTTATTATGATCACAGTATGTTGACTAGTGGAATACTGCAGATGCAACATGAACAAGCGTATCTCTAAAGTTGTAGCCTCGGTGTTGTCATCAAAATAGTTTCAGTCTAAGCCATTGTTAGCACTAGGTCTTCGTGCCATAGCATTTGAGAAAACAATATTTGAATGAAAGGTGAAGAAGGTTATATGATCTAATTATGTTGTATAAATTTTATAGAAGTTGCCTTTATCTCCTTACAAAGAAGTGAAGTGAGACCATTTGATATTGTTACTTGCAGTCTTGTCAAGGGAGAGGCTGCAAGAAGCATTTCATGACTTATCATATGGTCTTAGATGTCACAGTTCTGTAGTTCCTTCATGGGGTGTAGTTTTTGGCTTCCGTTCTTGAATTTCTCATCAAAAAGCATTTCTCCTTTCCATGTATGCAATTTTTGTAAAGTTAATAGGTGTGGTCCATGCCAAATTGGTGAATTCCTAACCTATATTGGTCACTACAAACAGGTGAATGAAAAGATGTTAGTACTACTTGTGATTAGAACCTATGGACAAAGTGCCATATTCTTTATTGTATAGTTATTGTCATTGTATAAATGAGTTGATATTGATACGGGTGCTCTGTTTAAATGCTATGTGGTTAGATTTCTCGTCTTTTAAATTAATATAAGTTACCAGTTGCACAAATTTCATGAAAATCAGTTTTTGTCCATTTGGCTGTTACTTACTTTACTGCATTATTCATATGGTATATAAGCTTTATTGCTGGAGAATGTTCTTATGTTTGAAGCATATGTCTTTGACAGGGTACTTAAATTTGTCTTCTCGGAACCATTTAAAAGACTATCATTATGTATTTACTGGTTGGCCCTGATATATGCATCTGTCTCACGTTTCTACAACATCTCGAAGAATAGTAAAATTGAGAGGATTCTTCTTCGAAAATATTACCACCTGTTGGCTGTTTTAATGTTTGTACCTGCTCTCATCTTCCAGGTGATTTTGGAATGAAAGAACTACTTGTATTTTTGGTAGAAGTTTATGCTAGTCCATTCTAGTATTCATTCTCTTAAAAATTTTATTAACTATTTGTTTCTTTTGCAGCCAAAACTTCTTGATCTAGCATTTGGTGCAGCTCTTGCTGTCTTCTTGGCACTAGAAATCATGAGAGTGAGTTATCAAACTTGCAAATTTGGCATGTTCTATAACCAAAAAGTTCATGGGTTAATGTCTAAATGACATAATTGCTGTTCAGCACTCAAGGTTCCAACCATTGGTACAGAATATAGATATGTTGTTTGGCTATTGTGAATACACTTGTAAGAAGATATTTTCTGATCAAGTGAACATAATTTGGCAAACCCTTGAGAACTAAATAAGTTAAAACTAATTGGTCAAAAGTTGTAATAGTAAGCATTGTATTGAGAATTGTACTTGGTTTATTTTAAATATGGCAATTCCATTAAATTTTAATCTGAACTTTTGCATTTTCTGATTGATTTTTCGTAACCATCTTTCTTTGTGGCTAGGTTTGGAAAATTTGGCCATTGGGACACCTCATACATCAATTTATGAATGCTTTCACAGACCATCGTGACTCTGATCTTCTGATTGTTAGGTCTGGATTGTTCTTGTTATTGACTGAGAACTGCATGTCTTATGCAAACAAAATCTAACGGCTTTTTTTTTTTTTTTTTTTTTTTTTTTTTATAATTTTTATTTTTTAAAGAATTTTTTGTTTTCCTGATGCAATCTCTTTTGTTTAGCCACTTTTCACTATTACTGGGATGTGCATTTCCAATTTGGATGTCGTCTGGGTTCAATGATCGACCCCTTGCCCCTTTTGCTGGAATTTTGAGCCTTGGAATTGGAGATACCATGGTGAGTGTGCTTAATTTTGACACATTGGTTCACATTTGCATTGGTCTTTCTTTGTTATAACTGTGAGTCCAAGAGTCTCTGATAACAAAAATTACACTTCTGTGTGGAAGTCTAACAAATGACAGACATGCCTGTATATGCATATTATGTAGAGGATAGTCCTTACTATGGATATATATCATAACATATTCTGCTCATGGATAAAGGAATGGGTTGTCAAGTTCTCTGTAATCACAACATCAGGAACTTTAGTACTTCAAAATAAAAAATAAAAAAAAAATCTGGAACTTTAGATTCTTAAATATTGCCTCATTATCAGCAAAGAGGGAAATGGGTCACTCTGTATTAGGTTGGTTCAATAAATCACTAATGGAAAAGAAGAAGCTGTTGCATATTGTACTTTTACCTTGAGTTCTGGTTGAACCTTTGTTACTAGAGAAGTGGAATCAGCACATGGAATAACCTTAAAGGTAGGATTCAAAAAGCAATTTAGCATGAATTACTGATGAAATTTATTTGTTAAAATATGCATGACAGGAAAATGTCAAAGAGTGCATTTATGTGTCCTTGCAACTTCACAATTTTCTTGTCAACTTCACTTCCTTTTAGTTTAGTGTAATATACAACTTTTTTAGAAGTACAAAATAGAGATGTAGTACAAACATGCCTTGAGTGGGGAGATAAATTGATAGGGAGTATTAAGGTTGTTTTCAGGAAACTCCTTGTCAAAATTTAACTACAAGAGACTTTTGAACCATATGTGCTACCCTCTGAACAAATTTGGAACCATCATGTAATGTTGTGTAATTCTTGGGTTCACATTGGGGCTAGGAAGTGCTTTAGCTGTATATCTCTATGTAGTTTGTGGAATTGAATCTAGTTTTGCTTTTTTATTTGTAGCCAAAATTTCCTACAATAAGCCTATGAATTCTACCGGGGCCATTTCTTAAATTTAAATCGTGATAGCAGTTTTACTTTGGTATTTTTAAGGATGAATATGTTATTGAAATTTGAGATCAATATAATCTGTCTTAGTATATCAAAGAATCAAGATCTTGTACGAATGTAACTTCTTGTGGCTGGGTATAGAATTGTAATTAATTGTAATTTCAGTATAAATATGGTGCTTTCACAAAAGAGAACTATGCACATTATGAAGTTTTTTCCATGTGACTCCAACGTATCATTGTTTTCTTTATATTGTAAATGACTAGAACGGTTTACATTCAGGCATCCATGGTTGGCTACAAGTATGGTGTTCTTAGGTGGAGCAAAACTGGCAGTAAGTATTCCATCTTGTACTTGTCAAGTGCAAATGCAAGTGTTTGTTCACTCATTTAAAGTGTGGAAACTCTTTCTTCTTGGTAGAGAAAACTGTTGAAGGTACTGCAGCTGGCATAACGTCAGTCCTAGCCGCTTGCTCAGTTTTACTTCCTCTTCTAGCGTCTACTGGATATATCTTCACGGAGGTCTCTCTCTCTCTCCCTCTCCCTCCCTCTCTTTCTCTCTTTCTATGTGATACACGCAATGAGCTTGGTCTTGCTCTCATGCATGAGCATGCATGTATGCGTTATTGCATCGAATTTGGCTCAAAAGAGACTAGTTTGCTAAGATAACTGACCTAGCTAAATCAATTAATCTGAAATGACTCTGTAAGTTTAAAATGACCATATCATTACCAGTCAAGTCACATAAATGAGTTATGTGAGAGCTTCAATGTATAAGTCATTTATAGTCAGTAAGATTCAATATGAAAATGAATTGCTATGTATCTTGTTTATAAGCATTTTTTTTTTTTTTTATATTGAGTTTATTGAAAGGGTTTAGTCCTTGTGAACAGTATGCAAGGTTCTGGGTTTAGAACCAAGACTTGCTCTTGTCAAAAAATAGTTAGTGGATAGTGGCTATATGTTATTTATCTTAGACGCTTATACTCCTGAAATCCTATTGTTCTGTTTTTGTATGGTAGCTTGAGAAATTTTTTTTTGTGATGTTGGGAGAATCTATGTAAATTGCTTTTTCAGCTTTCTCTTTTCCCTTTTCTAGTCATTGTTGCAAATGTTCACGCCTTCAATTTAATTTTTGCAGCATTGGTTCTCACTGATTCTAGCAGTGACTGTGAGTGGTTTGTTGGAGGCCTACACAACACAACTTGATAATGCTTTTATACCACTTATCTTCTACAGCCTTCTCTGTCCGTAAATACAGCTCCAACCTCTCAAAACTCAATACCCACGATTGGGCAATAATGAAATGCCTCTGAGATTTCTGTGAATCAGTGCTCTCCACAGCTCTGTTTTTGTAGATATTACTAATGTTCTATTAGAGAATGCAACATTCTGTTGTATGATGTATCTATATAGGCTGAGATTGTATTTGTTCTGGGTTTAGGATCAGCTCATTATGCCCCAATAGTAGGTGTTTACAGTTTGGGCCAGGTCATACGAAGAGGAAGAGCCGACGCAACAAGGGGATTTAAACACCATTCAAAATTTGTTTTTTTCACCCCTCCCATTTAAGGGGGATTCAGAAAGATAAGAGCCAAAATTTAGGATTATTGTAGAGTACTGAAAATTCTAAATATACAATGTCAAAAAAAATAAATAAAGAAAATTCTTTATATACGCTATTGTATTGCTTTTTTTTACTAAAAAAAGGGGGTTATTTCCGGAGTTCTCTTAGCCTTGTGATCGAGTTGCTGTATGATTTCATTTTCCTGCTCCAAGTCACTACATATATGTTCTGCATGGTTTCAGTGACAGGATGCCTAATTTCAAGTATCAATGGTGTCGAAGAGAGGTACTCTCACTTGGCACGTATAGTAGGATGATATTCTCTCACCAACTAGGATTGAATTGGATTGGATTGTATTAAAGATTAATTTTCTTTAATAAAATATAGGATTGAATTAAATATAATGATGAATTTTATAGTAGTTTGAAATTGAGTGACACATTAGGAAATAATATATGTTTTTAAGTGAAATAAATATTTTTAATTGATTATAAGTCAATTAGCAATAATAAAAGTATTTTTTATCTAAATTATCACTATATATGTTTATTAAAGTAATATCTAATTACTTTTAGATAAAACTACTATTTAAACAATATATTTAAAAAATAATAATCATGAGTTTCATCACCCTTAGTTAATTAAACCGTTATGAACTTCGACTTTTGGATTCAATTACATACCATAGAGTGTTTACAAGATTTTTTTTTCCTTCAATTTTTTTTTAAGTTGGTGAAAAATTCTCAAGGATCTAAATTTTTGCTAGAAATGCCTAAATACATATAATTTAGGAAGTCATACATTGTTAGGTGTATGGTTTTTTACCAATATTGTATTGTGTAAGAAAGTGGATCTTAAGGATTTTAAATAACGAAAGAGACTTAAGCTAGGAAAAACTTGGCGGAGTGGATGCGGGCACATGTTAAGTGAACCATTATAAGGGTTGTCTACTATACAAGATCAATATTGTTAATAGGGTGGTTAGTGATCATTAGATTTGAAGATCCAATTTCTTTCTTCCTTACATCACATTGGCCCTCTTATTTTTGTTCATAGGCATTGTAATCAAGCTGTATAGCAAATTGGGCTCTTGGTTTCAACACATCCACTATATGGCTTTCTACCTTCCCTCTTTGGCTGCAAAATCTAGCAGTTTTTGATGTATTTCGCTCCCACTTTTCTTATGGTTTTTGTGGTTAATACAAATCCTTTATTCTCAAAAAAAAAAATAATAATAAAATCTTACCATGTTGAGTCCCACATGGAAAAATATACAACATCCTATACTAGATCTTCAATTAAAGTTTTCATTTTCTTGTTAATAACTACTCGAGAACGTAGCCTAAACAACCATATAAACTGGTCAGTGACTTACTTCTATAATGCAAGAAACAATGAATATTTCCAGAAAAAAAAAAGAAAGAAACAATGAATATTAGGTTTTTACAACTCAGTTTGAACAATAAAAGATATATATATATATATATTTCACTACATTTTGACAAAAAATAGTCGAATGCATTTTGTTAAACAAATATGTTCTTCATATTATGAAAATTTACTAGCTAGTTTGAATAGTTTATTTAGACAATTGGAACAAAATAATGTGAATTTTGATTGTGTAATCAAACAATTAAAAAGGAAAATCAAGTGAAAATCACACATTAAACAAACATATAATTACGTATTCTTAAAGACTGTTCAACTCATGCAATGTTTTATTTATTGTGGTATAACATTTTTAGATAATAGGATCAATCATATTATACCTGCTCCCGTGTATGTAAAGGTTGAATTTAAATATTCTTTTATATGGATCTTTGTGTCGACCTAGAACACTTAGTGATAATGCAATAAATATAATTAAAAAAAAAAAGACAAAATAATGAATCTTAATTATTGATTACACATGTCCCTAAATCAATATATATCAACAAAAGGATTAGGATAGGAGAGGACATCAATTCATTAAACACTTTCAAATTTTTTACTGACATATATACAATATGACATTTTACACAGTAAAATCGGAAAATATGAACTCATTTCAACTTTTCAACTGGCAAAATACACAACATACTCAAAAGTTAGGCATTAATGTACAACCTGATCGTATAGCAAAATTAATCCTCATAATTTAAACAAAAATAATGGACTACCTTTCCTTGGACTTGTTCCATTATATGTTCTATATGGGGGAGGTCGGAGCTTCATGGCAGACAGAGAAGCCCCACGAAACCCATGAAGCGTGGTATCTAATATACCACATTACATTGCTGTTTTGTATCTACTATTTCTTGCTACTTTTTGTTCCCCGTCGTCTGTTCATCCACATGATGTTTTGAATATATTGTAGTTCATTCACGCCTGAAAAAAGAGAGCGTGTCTGTTCTGATAACTATATTGTTGATTAAAATGATTTATTGTACTGTCAGCTCTTTAACAGATCCTAACATTGCCGAACAAAATTAATTAGTTCTGCAACTTCTGTTTTCTCTTCAAAAAATATATGGAATTTCTTGAGATTAATTATTAATTATTAAGTGATCTAGATATTTACGATCATAATTAAGGTACAAATATTCCTCAACAATGAGAAGAAAACACTTCACAAATACCTGTAAATGACTTGCTTTATTTTTTTACAAATAGAATGGTTGGATAAGATTCTAACTTAGTTTGGGTTTTTTATTTTTAATGGCTGTCAATGCTTTTCTAGTAGTAATGTTAATGGAATGACTTGTACAGTCTATTTGGATTATAAATTGACTAGATAAGAGGCCCTAAGATATCAGAATAAGTAACTCACATTTATAATATAACCTACTACATCACTAACCCTTCACATATCCTCAATATTATTAAAAATAATACAGTATCATTTTTAATACACCCCATATTATATCAAACAAAATACTGGTTTTTCAATCAAATTCTAATCATACTCAATCCTCAAATTCCATGCACATATCAATAATTTCATGAAAAATTGCAAATGCCGTTAGTAATGGCCTCCTAGAACCGCAGCTCTCATGCACACTGGCCTTATCTCCAAGACTCTACTCTCTTATTGTCCATATTATCTCATCTCTTGTTTTGATTCTTCCCTTTTCTCTTTGGTCAAGCACGTCTGTCCTTCACTACTATTTACTAAAATTATTGTTGGGAAAATATCTTTTTGTCATTACACAATCCTCAAAAAGCTTTTATCTCACCAAAGGCAGCCGCACGTGTTAGTTTGCTGCTTATCCAACGAAATAATGTGTTGACAAATGAAAGCAGTCTTTCTTGCAAACAACGTGGCAAAATAAAAAATATCTGATTGAGTAAAATCCGCTAATGATCCTCACGAAAGAAGACTATTTGAATCAATTTCTTATGAGTAATTTAACTTTGAGTCATATAATATGTTTTTAAATATTCATCATACATCTCATAAATTTCTTGAAAACTATTTTATTTCATAGCAAAAAAGAATTAGGATCATCTGCTATACTTTGGGCTAAGCACAATAGAACAGATATATCTAACCAAAGTTGAGATTTGTTTTTAAGCTTTTTCACTTTTCTTTTAAAGGTAGTGTATTAATTGTTTTATACTTAGGACAGCAAGAAATCCTAATTCATAAAAGATACATTTGCAAATAATTGATATGGAGAACACAATAATTTTACTAGTCGCTCTCAAGGAAATCGGTTGACAATTTCTGTTTACCAAAAAGAAAAAAAGTGTAAATCAGCTACAGAAAGAAGAAAAGGCTTTTCAAGTAATTTTATATATATATTTGAGTTCATGGGAATACACATATCATGATTTTTTTTTTCCTTCTAAATGCCAACTATAATATAGCAACTTAAATATGATATATTATTAAATTGAATGATTTTCTTTATCATCAAATCATATTAGACGGTATATGATATTAAACTTATTATAGGAAGAAGATAATACCTTTCAATCGAGATGATATGAATTCGTACTATTTTCGTATCGTACATGTCTTTATAACATATATAAACTTGGACCAATTTATTAATGTCTGAAAATCATCAATTAAAAACCAAATTATGGTAACTGATTTGGCATTTTTATCTGAAATTTCATTTATACTGCCCTTATTAAAGATATAATCCAAGTACTACAGAAAAACTTGCACAATTATTTCAAAGAAAAAAATTGAAAATTTGAAAGTTCTTTGTAAAACATTTTCTTAAAAAAACAAATGAAAAAAAAAAAAAAAAAACGTATGCAATTAATAGAGTCGACTAGCTTCATCAATGAAAAAATTGCAAACTTTAGCATTTCGTATCTTTAAGCTAAAATTAAAATTAAAGTTAATCTTTTCTAATAATTCGTTACCTATCTATATAATTATTAATTTTCAATTATGAGATAGTAATTTGTTTTTGGTTTTGATTTTTTTCCTCGTTTTCTGCCTTACTAAAGAAATTGTATAAATGATTCACTATACCTAAGAAATATAAAATTTATCGAACCAGAATTTTAATTGTTTAAGATAACTTTTATCAAACCTAAATTTCTCTTATAAAAAACTAAGTAAAAACCAAAAATTAGCAGAGTATCCTCGTTTCTCAATTTGTTTTTTGTTGATTAATTATATACGGACATACTAAATAATTAACGAATGTGAACAGTCAAAATCTTGTATTAAATAGAAGACCATGAATTGAGTTCACAAGATACATTAATTAACTACAATTTTAACAAATTGGCACCATTGTTTCACAGGAGCGCCAGTTGACACCAAGATTTGCAGTCCTAGAGTCTCTTTCCTGCCATCTCTGATCAGCAAGTATTCTCTCAAGCTCACATGGCCTGCAAGGGATTGTCAATGCACCCTCATGATCGAATCCATATTCTTCTGCTGCTCGCTCCAACAACTCCAAAAACCTTGGATGAGCCAAATAACTCAATGGAATCACAAATCTCTTTGGTTGTTCACCATCCACAGCTATCACTGCAAAATGCCCCTCCTTAACATCTTCGGGCACGTATCTTGAGTCACTAACTTCTTCGAAATCGTCGTAGTACGAGCTTGATTTCCTACCCATGAAAAGACTCTTGTGTAGCTTTTCCACTACAATCTTAAGCTTGACAATGCCACTCTTCTTCTTGCTGCTAGTTCGCAGTTTGGCCATGACTATGCAAAAGTAATGTTTGAATATGGTTTTTTATTGTTTGTGATCAATCTATCGATGGTTTGGTTCTATCATGACAACATGGTATCTATATATAGAGCGTGAAAAGGGTCCGAGATAAGCATGCATTGATAGTTACCATTTACATTGACAGAGCAAGACATTGAGGTAAGGACATGGAAAAGGGCCTGACCTTGGAGTTAATTGGGAGACCAGTCCATGTGACTGAGTGATGCCTACCTTCAACTTACCATGAAACGTCCCTTTTACCTAGTCATGCCTGCCGTCTAATTATTGACACACTTGCTTCCTTCTACACAACATCACTTATCTGGACTCCAGTGATATTTTCTAGAAAAATTAAACATGCATTGGAGAAAGAATACTAATTTTCAGAGTTTTGCAAGATACTTTTTCACAGGAAAACGTTGGCACAAATTAGTTATATACTGGTTCTATGTACCGAAAAATCACTTGAAATATATATATGTACACATGTAACTCTTATCGAAACCTTGTTCGCGACGTCATATATATCATACATGTCTTTTGTATCATAGAAATGTTATATTATAGTGCATGCTTGAATAATTAATTGTTTGAACATGATCAACAGTTAACATGTGAACCAAAGAATACAGTGCTTATTAGATTACCAACGTGCATCGCGATTTTGTTTCTACTTTTTGTCACAGACTAATAAATATCTTAGAAATGTTGTTTATGAAATTTATAGAGTATTCGAGAGAATGTGATGAACAGTGTATCGTCTGGCGCAGATTGATGATCGAGTAAATAGGAACTATATGGTTCACAAATTGAAGTATGCAGACCCACCCTCAAGTCTTTAAGTTACCCCACTTGATAATACAACTCCTTATGTTTTGTATGGTCAATAGCCAGTTATAAAACTTAAGCTTTGGATCCCTTTCAGAGATCATGCGCGATGAATTGATGTGATCACTGACACCAAATCCACCGTCTGAAATATTATATATATATATATATATATATATATTTATGTCTAGGTAGGATAAATGTGTAATGGAAATTTGAGAAATTCAAATTCAAAATTTCTCATTCTAGATGTATATAAAACTAATTGAATTAGTAAGTACTTCGAAATTACTATAGTTTAATTTGTCAAACCAGATTTACATCATATTTTGGATCGATCGGCTCATGAACATGGACATGAATTTACAGGCATTTGAGTGATCCTATTTGAGGAGTCGTTAAGGTTTAAAGATTGATTTAGGTTAACTTCTTCTCATTGTTCATCGGTTCCTATTTTTCGCAAGTACTTTGAACTCAGCTGAGAACTACATGGCCTCCTAATTTAATCAATATAATTCTTGATCTGTACATAAATTTAATCAATCTCAAATTCATGATGGTAGCCCATACTGCCCACCCTACGTATCCATATACACCTACATGCATTTAGAAGAATTTGAATATTATCGTGATCGTAAAATAAAATTAAAATATAAAATCACACACACACACACATATATATATATCATAATTCATATTTGCAGGAATTAGTTGCCTGTTGGTAAAGAGACTAGCTGCAGAGTAGAAAAACAGAAAAAGTCCAAGTGTAATATTTTAACATGTTTATAAATGGTTATAGATTTTTTTTTTTTTTTTACATGCATAATGCCCTCCAAAAACTCATTGAAAACAAAAATTATATTTATATATGAAAAATTTGCAAGAGAATGAGATTGAATGAAGAGTAAAACTATAACTTAACTAAATTATATTAGTGTACCAGCAAGGAAAAACTATTAAGAAGACGAAAAGTGTGTAATAACGTATATATAATGACGAAGTCAATTGATGCATATGATTAGAAGTGTGAGATTGCATGATATCATATCATTTCAGGTGCAACATGAACGTTGATTGAAATGAAAATGAAGGTGCACTTTTGTTTGTGTCTTTTGGCCCCTCAAGAAGACTCGAAAAGCCACTCTCAATGTCTCAACTATCACCGAAAATCATGATTTATTATCATGACAGCTGCGGTTCATGTCCAAGGAGACATGGGATCCACCTATTCAAGCCTTGGTCTATGCCTCCGATGTACGTTCACGTTTATTTATTAATATATTTATTCAATTGTATTGAATGTTTGATGAGTACAATGAGAAACATGCTGGGGTCTTTGACGTGTATAATGCTACACTGTACACAGACAGACGTGTAAGGTGTCCATGGTTAGAAAGGCGAGAGAGCAGCGATTATAAGATGTACCTAAACAAAATAATAAAGCCCTCACAAGTGTACATAGGAGAGTTACCTTCAAAGTATTCACTGAATTTAATTAAGATTAGAAGTTATTAATTAACTATAAATAAATATGAACTAGATCAAAATAGGTGAATCTATCGACTAATATTTAAGAAACTAAATTTATTAGTACACATGCAGAAAAATTATATAGATATATAAGGAACTTCATTAATTTTTTTCCCATTATATTTAGAATGTCTTTGTAAAATGTTTTCTAAGGTCCAACTACTCTACTTTGGCTATCCACCGGGATAGACTTAAAGGAGCTGTTGGCTTTTGCATATCCTTCCATTCAAGTTTTAGATTTAAAGTAGGTAGGGATCATCATATTTCATATTTGTTGATACGTACAATGCTATTTCTTTGTGACAGCCCATCGTCATAATGGGCCTAAACCGTGAAGTCAAATTTTTCTTGACACCAAATTCAGAGAAAATGGGGTCACCTTTTAACCAGCAATAGAGTACTACCATGTAAACTTCGTAAGATGGAGATCAGTTTGGCACCCCACAACTTACGAGAACTTCCCGTTCGTGTAAATCTACAGCTAGTTACATTTTCTTGTTGATCCTATCGATTTAGCGACAAATCCCTAGTGCCAGTTTCAAATTTCTTACAACTTAGTCCTATTCTTGCATATCATCAAACTCCATGAAACAGATACAGGAATTTTCCATTTACAACCATATCACTGCAATCACACGATCACAGCCGCGATACTTAAGAAGAAATAAATAAGCATCAAATAGAGAAAAATGTCATATTCAAATACCATAATAAGCTCTCGAGTACAACATGTTTACTTAAACCGGTCAATGAAGAGACACTATAGGGTTCACATACGCATAGCATCTAATCTAAACTTATATATCCTCATATATCTGCTTGGCCAAAAGCCAAGTATATGATAGAAGGGCAATTGTAAACAAGAACAAAAATATCACCTACTAAAACAGCAGAAAATATGGAATGTATCGGCTTCAAACAATAAATAAAGCCTACATTCCTCCTGCTCCACATAATTTTTGTCATGATTCACCCTGGACAAAACATCCAGCCAGGGTTACTTGGCTTGCGCGGTGCCATGCAAACACATAAGCCAAGGTATTAATAATAATAGTACTACTACAATCCTCACACCCGCTCTGCAATCTGGACTCAATCAGATACACCAGCCTTGGCCTTAAGGTGAGCCTTGAAGTCCATAATGTCGCCCTCCCACCGGGTCACAGCTTGATTTTCACACACCCATATCTCTTCGGCTACCTGGTTAATAAGCCTGAAATCATGGCTTACAAGAACCAATCCTCCATCCCATTCATTCAATGCCTCAGCCAGGGAGTCAATAGTCTCGATATCCAAATGATTAGTTGGCTCATCCAAGAGAAGCATGTGCGGCTGTCTATATGCTAGCCAAGCAAAGATCACCCGACTCCTTTGCCCATCTGACAGATTTTTCATTGGCATAACCTGGGCCTTACCTGTCAATCCAAATCTCCCAATTGCTGCTCGCATTTTCTCTTCCTCATTGCCAGGGTATTCTTTAATCATATACTGGAGGGCGGACAATTCTAGGTCAAGTTTCTCAGCCAAGTGTTGATGGAATTGTGCAATTCTAAGGTGATTGTGACGGCGGACCATGCCATCAAGAGGAACCAAATCCCCTGTCATCAGCTTCAGCAGGGTACTCTTCCCAGCTCCATTAGGTCCAACCAAAGCTACCCTAGAGTCCAAGTCTACCCCAAAATCTAGGTTCTTGTAAATGAGGTTATCAGGAGTGTAACCAAAAGTGACTTCCACAAATTGCAGCACTGGTGGGGGCAGCTTTCCCACATCAACGAAACGGAAGACCAGAACCTTGTCTTTCACCACCTTCTCTGTAAGCCCACCTCGCTCCATCTTTGCTAGTGTTTTCTCCTTGCTCTGTGCCTGGCGAGCAAGTTTTGCAGACCCATGACCAAATCGGGCAATATACTCCTTCATTGAAGCTATCTGCTCCTGCTCCCACTTGTACTGTTTCATCTGGTTCTCTTCCAGTTCAGCACGAGTCTGGACATACTGATCATAATTACCAGTATAGAGTTTTAGTTTCTTGTTTTGCATGTGAATGATGTTTGTGCAAACTCCATTCAGAAAATCCTGGGAGTGCGACACCACAACCAAAATACGTTCAAAATTCTTCAAAGTCTCTTCCAGCCAGACACAAGCTTCCAAATCTGTCACAGAAAAAAATATAAATGTATATACACATTCATTAGAAATCATTCAAATTCATCAATAAAATATTGAATCAAATTGATATTAGCAATCATCATATCAGACTGCCAGTATATGAATAAATCAGACTAATGATTCTTCTTGGTGATCCTACACATTAAACCACAGAAAACAAACATCAAACATATCACACCACTACTGAACTCAAATTAGTTCATTATAAGCAGGCTTCAGTATCAAAAAAATTGGATCTTATTGTAATTCATAGGATTAAGGTTTAACAAAACATAAGTAGCACATGAACAAGCTAAAAATACTTACCGAGGTGATTGGTGGGCTCATCAAGTAACAAAATGGTAGGGTTAATGAACAAAGCCCGAGCCAACGCAATCCTCATTCTCCAGCCACCAGAGAAATCTCGTGTTTTCTTAGCTTGCATCTTCTTGTTAAAACCAAGACCATATAATATCTCAGCAGCACGTTTCTCAGCAGTTGACGCATCCAAGGCTTCTAAACGCTCATAAACACGTTCAAGTTGTTCCCCACCTCCATCATCCTAAGGAAAATTTGTAAACAAAATCAATGTAATATATATGAATACCAAAAGCTAAGAGTTAATTATTTTCAGTTTAGACGCACCTGTGCTGCCAAGGATTCAGCTTCTTTCTCCAATTGCAACCTCTCCTCATCACAACTTATGACAGCCTCTAGTGAAGACATGTCAGAAGCTTCAATCTCCCTGGTAAGGTGATAGATATCCATGTGATCTGGAATCGGAAGCTCTCGACACCCTATAGCAGTCAACAGTGTCGATTTGCCACATCCATTTAAGCCAAGCAAGCCATAACGTCTGAAAACACAGGCAATGTATAAATATATAAACTAATAAATCCACACATATTAATATAGTGCTATTCTTATTAAGAAACAAAAGTGCACTGTTATTTGAGCCATACAGATAGTATTAACAAACCTGCCATAATTAAGTTCCAGTTCAGAATCAACGATAAGATCATGTCCATGAAAGGTAACCGATAAGGACTCTATCTGCAAGAAAAAGAGAAGTCGGTTAACCATGAATAGATATCCAAGAATGGTAATATCCTTAAGCAATTTGTCGAAGACAGCACACAAAAGGAATTACATACATAAAAGAATAATAGGTGTGGCAATCACAGAAATGGTTCACTACATATAGCTTTTGTTCCAAAGTTTGTTCAGATTTCGTTAATTTCTAAACCCCTAAGCAGCATGCTTCATTCCCATGTTACCCAACTCCAAATTTGTATACACTTATCAATACCATTAGAACAGAGAGAGTGACATGAAATAACTAATAACTGAAAAATAATCTCCATATAATATAGAAATACACAATAATAATAATAAATAACTGAGGTGACTTAAAGCAACATTTAATTATGCATAATAATTCCCAATATCTACATTCACAAATCTAGAAATAGTATTGACTAGTTACGAAGACGATTCGACCTTGTATTATATTTAGGTTCTTGCAAAATGGGGGGAAAAAAAACACAAAACATTATCACGGTTAGGCTATTATTATTCTCATCACCAACTAACGTAAAGTCCAAACATATACCTATTACTACTTCTCCTTATAAATACCAATTACAAAATTCCTATTGAAAAAACAATTCTAAATAGCCCTACCCATCGAGAACCATCTAAACGTAATTTTCAAACATAACATTACATTCATTCTATTTGATAAAACCGAAACAAGGTGGTACAGTGTCTACAACTTCACTAAAATCCAAGACATGTTAACTGTGATTTCATATCAAGCATAAATTATAATACCACATAAATACACTTCAAAACTAATCAGCCAAATCATCAAGACAAATCAATCAATTAAATCTAATTAAAAATTAATTAATTAAAAAAAAAAAAAAACTTACGCGAATATCTCTGGAGAGCGGATGCGAGCAAAGCACTCCCGTACAAGTTCGATCGGAAATCTGCATACTTCCGATTCCGTTGGCCGCTTTATCGACGCCACTGCCGTTCTGCGACTCGGCTGCCGCAGCCGCCGCCTTAGATGAAGCGGCCGCCGCCGCAGCTTTCCCTCCTCTCTTCGCGGCGGCAGCTGCCTTCTTCTGAGCCGCCTTCTTCTTGCTGGCATCCGACACCATCTGCAATCACCGCCGACCAAAAAAAACAAACACAAATCAGAAAATCAGAACCTGAGAATCGAACAGCAACAGCCGATTATTAAAAAAAATTAAAAAATTAAAAAAAAAAAAAAAGAGAGAGAGAGAGAGAGAGAAAGAGACATACCTTGGCAGAGAGACGAGATCCGAGATCTAGGGTTTTGAGATAGGAGTTTTTGTTGTTTACAAATATGTGTACTTTTGTACGAGGAGAGAAGCAGAGGCCGACACCGAGGGTTTTCGTTTAAAGAGGCGTGTGATCGGAGGGGTGCTTGGGTATTTATAGGAGAGAGGCGTTCTGGCACTGACACGTGTCTGAAAGGACCACCTGTGGTTGCGTGTCGGACTCACATTGTCAATTTACTTGGGTTGGTCTCTCAAAATGCAAGTGGACTCCGTTTTCGTTTTGAATTTTCTCAACGACTTTTACTTTTTGGGCTTCAATTTCCAAAAGCCCAATTCGTTACAAAGTACACCTTTGGGCTTTAAAACAAATATGTCTCTGCTTTTATTTTTGAAATACAATTTAGGGTTGAAGATAAATTACATGACTTGAATCCACTCACCAATTTAACGTTTCTCTTTCGAAGCAAATTTCAATGCATTCTAGTTTGTATAATTTTTTTCTTTTAAATTATGAAAATAAATTTGGTGTTTAGGAAAAGGAGAAATGACTGGAACTACAAACTCAAAAGTAGAAATGTGGTTGTCTCTAGAAAAACGAAAAAAAAAAAAAAAGTGGAAATGTGGAGAACATACCTTATTTGTCAATTTGTGTGATTTTTTTTTTTTTTGGGTTGTTGCTTAAAATTTTAGTGAATCCATATAAGAATTAAGAGTTAATTCTTTTTGCCTTTCAAATATAATAATTAAATCATCATTTCAGAAAAGTGAGAATTATTCAATCTATGAAATGTAAGTGTGAAAGGTTTATCACTTGATCAATTTTATCTTATTAGTTTCATACATTTAGAGTTAGCCCTTTGCACATAAAATTTGTTAGAACATAAGAGAGTATCACCTGGTTGGCACTTAAGAATTACAAACTATTTTGTGATGATACGTTGTTTATAAAAGAGGTTATATTTAGAAAGAATGTAAGGTGATGTGACTTGTCATGGTTTATTCTTTTTTCAAATAAACACTTACCGTAGTTAGGCCATGCCGAACCAGACAGTGATACAACCACCATTCATGGTCATAGCTCCTGTCTTTGTTTGGTTATTTCACTCAGGCTCTGGCTGCAAATGGTTGAATTGTTTTTAACAAATACGTTATATATATATATATATATTTTCATTCCATTTATATTATACAGTATATGAATAAATGACAATTTTTCGGTTCAACAATATACAACAAAAATATTAAAATTGAATGATATGATCACATCTAGCTGTAGCATATGATTAATCATACTCTTTGTGAGTCTAAAACAGCATCATCCAAATTATCATCCATGACATTTAGATTCATTTTAGTTATTAAATCTTCATTTTGCCTTCTCTCATTTGCATTATAGTTTGTAAAAGATTAGGTGTATAACTTCTGCTCTAGTTTTTCATGCTACTTAAATTTGACTTGGAAACCAAAGTCAGATTTTCTTAGCTTTAAATATCCTAAAAATTTGAAATTCCTCAACTTCAAATTTATACTTCACCATGACTTTATCTTTGCTTTTTCTTAGAACTCGGTCGAATTCAGTCCTTTTTGGGGGAATTCTGGCAGTCAAACTTCTATTTTTTTTTAATATTTGGGACCTGTCTTTCTTTTCTCCATCAAAGATTTTTAGAATAATTCCCAAACTTATTGGTGCTTCTAATCTTCAAACAACATATTAAGCTCCATATTGTCATTTTTATTTGACATTGAACGAACTATTTCTTAATTTTACTTAAGGTTGTACCCACCTGACTATCCCTTTTAATCCTTGAAAAGTTTGGCATTTTAAAGCACCGAGACATATCTTGGCAGCTCATCTTTGTCAACTACACCAACCCGACTACAGTGCACAATTTTGAGTCATTCCGCAATCAAATAATTGTTGCAGTTCATTGTAAAACAACTTTCATCACCAAACAAAAAACACCAATCTCACTCTCACTTCAACTGTCCCAGCAATGACGGTGATATCGCCATTGGGGAAACATGTTGCGTGCCAATCTCTCACCCACCAAGTCTAGCACTTTATCTATTAAGTTACAGGGGCCCACTTACGAGAACCATATCTCAGGCCCAATACCAAAATCATTCGGTAACTTGAGCAGTGTGAAACACATGAAAGTGGATAATCGATCCAAATGCTGCTTCAATTTATATTGATGAGTTATGTTTCTTCTACTCATTTTATCTGCTTGTATGAGATTTTTGCAGCCACATGAACAATAACTCATTTAGTGGTCAAATTCCAGCTGAGCTCTCTAATTTATCTAACAATTGAAATAAATCCAATTATTATTGGTGATTGGGCTATCCACACAAATAGACATACAGATTCTCCCACTTAATCATTACTAATATATAAAAATATAAACTAATTCTCTTAAACCTAGTGTGTGATATTAGATTTAATTATATAATTAACTTTTTAAATAATTATAAGAGATCTTGCAAACTAAACTAATTGATATCATCATATTGTAATCTTATAATTTCAATGAAAGGTTGCTGATAGTATATACTTCAAAATTTTCTTATATATTAATCCTTGAATTAAATGGTTTTGGTAAAATACATTCTCTTAAAGATGCTTTAGTTACTTTCTCATGATGTTATGATATCTAGCTAATTAAGCCGTCCCTTGCATTTGCTTACATACAAACACACTATAAGTTTTTTACAAAATAAAAAATTTTGCCATGTTTTCCTTCTAACTTGCTTGAGGACGACAGCTACGTATAAGAGTCTTGTAACATTCATTTTCACATACACGATCCCTAATCTGTTGGTAAAATTTCAAAAACATCATAAGCAATTATACCTATTATAGCTTATTAATGAAGTCTCAACTCTCAAGCAAAGTATGAGGCCAATTTGGGATTTTGCATGTTGTTTGAGCTTTAGAGGAATCGGTGAATACAAAACAAGCAATTAAGTACTAAAACACATGTAAAATATTAAATCTATTTAACATAAGTTTGATTTTAGATTTATAAGGTGCTATCCCAAAGGTCGGACCATTTTATTTTTATTTATTTATTTAAAAAAAAAAAGACATCTGACTGTACTTCGTAATCAATGTGATAATCATGTACAGAAATCCGTAGTAACAAAAATTTGGATTTTATCATTAAAAAAGGAGAATCAGTTTCACTCTTCCAAGTTTCTCATCAATGGCTTCTATTACTTTTCTCTGTTTTCTTTATTGGTTAGTGTTTGATATTTCGTCACACACTTTTGTCAGTTTCATATCAAACAGATTACAATTCACAATAACAATATCAATCAATGAAAAATTTTCATTGTCAAATGCTAAATATAGTTTCTGATAAGTTATTCCATTTAATCCTATATACCAAATTTTCATGATTTTGTACTTTTGCTGATGTTATCCCAGCAGATAAGTTTTCTGGTGAATTATTTTAAATTACATAATCAATTTGACTAAAACTTAATTTTGAGCTAAGATTTAACTATCAGCATAAAATAAACTCGAAGTTAGCTCCAAACATAATCAATTTGACAATCAAGCAACAATTAATCATAGTAATGTCAGTTGTCAATTACATTTAATATTAAAAAAATTGGTCAATTGGTACAAAGTTAACCTCTAAAACACCTCAAATTACTAGTTTATTAGAAACTTGATCATTTTGGAAACTCTCCTTTTTTGTTCTTAAATCATGTTGATCTGTATTTTTTAATAATTATTAAGTACGACAACACAATTTAATATAAACTAATTCTCTTAAACCTAGTGTGAGATGTCAGATTTAATTCTATAATTAACTATTTAAATAATTATAAAAAACATTACAAACTAAACTAATCCATATCATCAATTTTTTTTTTTTTAAATATCATCAAATATTTTAATATTATAATTTCAATGAAAGCTTAACTAATGATATATACTTTAACAAAAATTTCTTATATATTAATCCTTGTATTGAATTGTGTTGGTAAAATGCATTCTCTTAAGTAATTAAAAACAAAAAAACAAAAATAAAAATACATTCTCTTAAAGATGCTCAGTTTCTTCCTCATGATGTTATGATATCTAATTAAGTTGTTCCTTGTTTTTGCATATATACATATTTCTATCATATATATAGCTACCTGTTATAAATCTACTTACCGAAAAACTACCCATCTCATCAACTCTTCGCGGTGCTTGCACCTGATTTCTCACTTGATTAAGCAAGTCAGTTGCCTGAACATTGAAATTCTATTATGAAACATGCAGTACAAAGAAAATACTATGCCCAATTAGATATAGAAAAGCGACCCCAAAGTTCAGAAATTAACACTACAACAAACAGGCCCAACCATACCGGGCAATGCCCGGTATGGTTGTATATCCATACCGGGCAGCGAGCCCGGCGTGCTTGCTGCCGGTATGGATACCCGAATATCCATACCGGTCACGGATCCGGTATGGATAATCCGTATCCATACCCGACCTTGCCCGGTATGGATAATGAAACATATGGGTCGACAAAACGGGTCGACCCACTATATCCATACCGGGCAGCCCGGTATGGATATATGAATATCCATACCGGATACGTGACCGGTATGGATAGTCCATATCCATACCGGATCCGTGCCCGGTATGGATAATCCATATCCATACCGGGTACATATCCGGCATGGATATATATTTAAAACCGGTCGCGACCCGGTTTTAATATTTTTCTATACCGGGCGTCCGCCCGGTATGGAAAATCATAAAAATTTTAAAAAAAAAATTGTGATTTTTTTTAATATTGCGCTAAAATTATTAATGCATATAAAATTTAATGTATATAAAAGTAAATGTTGTAAATATATATTAATTAAATTAAATAACAACGTTATCATTACATAATCCACGATAACAAGATACAATATTGAATTAATACCTCAGTACATAATACTAAGATACAATATATTTTGTTGGCCATGCTATGAATGAATTTAATGCATCTTCTAAGGTTAGTATTTCGTTGGTCGGGCGAGGCAGCGAAATACTAACCAATACTTTCTTGACGGAAACGCGCCAAAAATCTAGACCAAGCTCGAGATGATGAACTTTGGCATAAGGGTCCTTTGAGTCAATTTCTGCTTCAGCCACCACGATTCCTCTCCCCATCCAATCCAATAATTTGCATTGATTAGTGTTTGATCCACCGGCTTGGCTTGAGGAACCCTTAGATTTGGACTGTATGCACAATATGTTCAATATTTAGTTCAATCTAAATATTTAAATACTTATATATATGTATATTTATGAAATTAAATTGAATCAATAAATAATATAAATTCAGCATATATTATATTTTACGTACCTTGGCTGAAGGTTCAGCAAATTGAACACTTTTGCTAGATCCCATAGGATTTGAGCCACTTGAATACTGTGTCTATGAAAACAATAAATAGCATTAACATGGATATCAAGGAAAAAGAATTTATAAGTATCCCTAATTGACAACATGTAGACAACAAACGCAATATATAAAACAATGCATATAAAATTAATAAATTTTATACAAATATTGACAGAGTCTCCACTATTTTTCAAACTGACCACAAATTTAATTCCCCTGTAATTTTATCAAACTTATCAAATCTTTGACAATCACTTTAATCACAACAATATTTCTTACTTGTTTAAACTTAAAAATTCAGTTTTTTTAAAACTAGTTGGGAGTGATAAAATTATTTTCGCGATTTTGTTTCAAATACTTTTTATAAAATTTTCGGCAGCATAACGACTGCATTTTTTATAAAACCAAAATTTACCTGCGAGTAAACAAACACTTCAACTATAATCTCAACTCTTCCAAACTTCTTTATTCTCAAACATGCAATATTCATTATCATTTTTCCACACAAGAACTCCACATTTAAGTCTCTACATAAATCACTTAGAGTTCTACACAAACATCATATTTTTACAAACAAAGACATAGCAAAGAAACATGAAAACATAATTATATCCACTTCTAAGAAAACATAAAAATGAAATTAAAAAAGTACCAACAAATAGATATAAGCAAATTATAAAGGAGTTGAGTCGTATACCGGCTGGGTGGGAGGCATACATGCCAATACTTGAGCTTGATCTATGTTGGGTAAATGAGTCATGAGTAAATTTGTCAAATTAGCAATTGTTTGTTTCATGGTTGCCATCTCACCATCGACATGTTGTTGATATTGTGCAAAACTTTGTTTACCAACCACAGATGCTTGTACAATAGATGGTGTTACACCATGACCCATTCCTCGAACTCTACCTCGATGCTCCCTACCCATAACTTGTGAGACAGCATCATTTCCAAGTGAATGTTGAGTTTCTTGATGTATTGACTCCATTTGTGCCTATAAATGATGTCACATGGTATTATTATTAAACAAACTATACACATAATATAATAGAATAAACATAATATTTACGTATGACCAATGTAACATACAATTTTATCAGCAGTTTCCTCATTGACTGCGCTTCCATCTTTGTGCTTGTGACTGGCTATCCAAATGTCAACTCTATCTACTTCGGGATCTTCATTCACAGCCACTTTTTGTGCTCTCTAACATTGATATTAATATCCACAAAAGTATATACAAGTATGAAAAAGAAAAACTATACACATGTAATACAATCATCACAATATAGTAAAGACTTACCAAATCTTCCCGTAGTCATGCCATTCCTTTACGACTTGATGTATGCGGGGTACAATTCCTCTTTGACAACTCACTATAATGCTTACTAGTTTCCTGAAATATTGTACAATTTTAATAACAATCCAATAAACGTTAGTATTGATGCCAAGTTAAGAATATAAATTGTAAGATTACCGCAAATTCTGGAGACAATCGTTGATTGACAAATGCTATCCAATCTTAATCACTAATGTTCGCTGGTTTGAGCATTTCATATCTTCTATGTGCATCAGGACCGGGGGGAATGTTTCTGATTTGTTTTGTTATTCTACCTTTATAATGCCTCCAACACTCGTTCAATGATTTGAGTGTATGAACTTTCATTGACTCATCAGCACCAAGTCGTAACTGCAGTTATAAATTGTTTAAAATTAATTAAATATGTTGTAAAAATAAAAAAGTAACATTGATATTATAAATAAATGAAACCAGTATATACCTTTATATTCTCCCACACTGTCTCTTTTAAAGATTGTGGTACCTTATCCCAGCTACTATAGGTTATTGGTATCATCTGAGCTGCAATGGCTCCACAACCCGAACTATAGGCCACCGAATTTTCTCCAATTGGTTGTCCAACTTCATTAATTTGTATCCCTGTGGCTTTCACCTTGGCCATTTTCTCATAATCCAATCGGTTAGGACCTCTTCCTTTTCTTTTTTTATCTCCACTGGAGCTACCTGAGTCCTGACCAGTCGAAGTTCCTTCAGTCGACATCTGAAAATATTATGGAAATAACATATATTAGTATCATCCTCATGGATAACATTATCACATATTTAAAATAATTAATATAAAGTCAATCCATTTTACAGAAATTTTGACAGAGTTTCCTTTGTTTTTTGACATTATCAAAAATTTAGTTCACCTGCAATGTAAATAGCAAAGTAATTTCACAACATATTCATTCACTTCAAAGACTTTATCTCCACGCAAATGTAAACACAAACAAAATATATATACACACAACATTGGAAATAAAATATGAAATTTTTATTATAGTAATCAACATTACATGTTTACAACTAATTCCTCACAATCTATCTGAGCATAATCCTCACTATCATCAATATTAGCATCAAAATCAGACACATCTAACGGAGTAGTTTTCATGTATGCATGCTCATCAAACTTTTCTAGATCATGAAAACCTCTCGGAGGTGCTTTTAGGACAACATACCAATTAGAGTTATCATTTTCTCTAGAATAAAACACTTGTGTTGCTTGTGATGCTAAAATAAAGGGATCTCTATCCCATTTATTTCCACGTGAAGTAAAATTAACTAATGTGAATCCATCTTCTTCTCTAACATCATTTGCACTACCCATCCAATCACATTTAAATAGTGGAACACGAAATGCTAAGAAATCCAACAAAAGTATTTCCCTTAAAACTCCATAGTAAACCATCTTCTTCACAACTTGAGTGTCATCTTTTTCATTACAAACCTTTTCTGCTTCCAGGGAAGCACCACTATCTTGTGTAGTTTTTTCACTACTTTTTATGCAGTATCGTTTCCCATTGACAACATAACTAGAATAGCATGTGACTTGCGTACTTGGTCCAAGTGATAGAAGCTTTAAAGTTTGGGTGATATCCGTGGTATTTGATTCGTCGAGAACCTGCTTTAGGAGATTACGATTTAGATTTCGAACAATAAAAAACTTAAGTAAATACATCAACTTATTATAGTATAAGTTAGTTACTTCACCTTATTTCTAAACCATGTTGGAAATTCTCTAGTATGTGTCAGTTGCAACAAAGTCGGTCTACTTAACAGATTGGGATCTAATTGTTGAAGCTCTTCCAGGTGCATGCTAATACAATATTTATGTAAAAGGCAACATAACCAAATAAGTATAACGTTAATCATTTTAACTAATAATTATACTATATTCAATTTCAATTTAAACGACTTACTTAATATATGACACTACTAATGCACTATTCAACAATATATACATGTGTGCAATCCGTAGCATGTCCGCAAAAATCGTTTTTATTGTCGGTGCAGATGTGGGATGTCCTTCCACTACATTTTGAAACACAATATCTTCATTTCTATCGTGTTTCTCACCAACATCTGCTGCTTGTGATACATACATATTACAAAATTGCATACATTCATCGGCTAAATAGCATTCAGCTATGCAACCCTCTGGTCGTGCACGATTTCTCACATATCATTTTAACACTTTCATAAATCTATAAAATAAATATATATATATATAAGTAAATACATGTGTGGATATCATTAATTAATTGAAATGTGTAGAATAGTCTAAGAATAACCTTTCAAAAGGGTACATCCAACGATATTGAACCGGTCCACATAAGCGAGCTTCTCTTGTTAGATGAATTGTGAGATAGACCATTATATCAAAGAAAGAAGGAGGGAAATAACGTTCAACCATACACATCGTAACTGCAACTTCCTCTTCCAATAAATCTAACTTATTTCTATCTAACACTCTTTGGCAAATTGCATTAAAAAACGAGCACAATCGAAATATGGCAATTCGTGGCCCTTTAGGTAAGAGACCTCGTATTGCCACTGATAATAAATGTTGCATCAATACATGATAGTCATGAGATTTAAGCCCAACTATTTTGCACTCATTCAATGAAATGCAATTAGATATGTTAGCAGCATAACCATCAGGCAATTTTAAATTGAACAACCTCTTACAAAATTGTTGTTTTTCTACCTTTGATAAAGTGTGTGGTGCTGCAGGCAAATAGAGTTTATTTCCATCCTCTTTCATATGAAGGTCTTGTCTAATCCCAATGTCTTCCAAATCTCTACGAGAATTAACATCATCCTTAGTTTTTCCATTGATATCCAACAATGTACCAAGGAGACTCTCACCAATATTTTTTTCAATGTGCATTACATCTAAATTATGACGCAAACACAAATCCTGTAAAAAGCAACAATGATAAATTTACGGTAATGTTAAATATATAACAAAAAGGTACATTATTTATTTAAAAATCTTACCTCCCAATACGGAAGATCAAAAAATATCGATCTTTTTTTTCCATATACATTGTCCTTTTCTCTTCCTTTTCCCTTTTCTTTTTTTTCCCCAATCGTTTTCAATTTCCGCGCATGCAAATCGAACTTGTTTACCATCAAGAATCTCTGGAGGATCATTCATTTCTTCTTTTCCATTAAACCACGATTTCTTCTTGCGAAAAACATGATTCTTTGGAAGAAATCGCCGATGACCCATGTATACATGCTTATTACTATATTTCAATCTTTGTGAATGTACATTCAACCCACATATAGGACAAGCATATTCACCTTTTACACAACATCCTGCTAAGTTTCCATACGCAGGGAAATCATTGATGGTCCACATTAAAATAGCTTTTAAGTTGAAGGAGGACTTAGTAGATGAATCATACACTTGTACTCCCAAGTGCCATAACTCTTTCAAATCTTCGATAAGTGGCTGCAAGTATACATCAATATCATTCCCGGGTTATTTTTTTCCTGGAATCAATAGTGTTAGCATCAAATTTTCTTTCAACATACACTTCCAAGGAGGTAGATTGTATGTAACTAACACAACCGGCCAACAACTATAAGAGGTGCTGAGGTTGCTAAAAGGATTAAATCCATCTGCAGCCAAACCCAACCTCAAATTGCGTGGCTCTGAAGCAAATGATGGCCATTTCATATCTATAGTCTTCCAAGCTTCAGAATCAACGGGATGACGCATCTTTCCATCTTGGCTTGTATGGGTAGAATGCCATCTCAAATCATTAGCCATTTCTGTTGACGTAAACATTCTCCTAAACCGTCGTATGATTGGAAAGTATCGAAGTACTTTAGCCGGTACTCCCTTATGAATTTTTTTCGTAACTTCGTTTACTTTCCATCTACAAGCACCACATTTTGGACATTCCTCACGATGCTCCAATTCCTTTCTAAACAGACAACAATCATTTATACATGCATGAATTTTCTCATATCCTAAATCAAACACTTTCAACAATTTTTTTGTTGAGTACAATGATTCTGGTAGAACATTATCTGACGGCAACATATCTCGAACGATATTAAGAAGTTCATCAAACCCCTTATCGGATAGACCATAAGTAGCTTTATGTTTATATAAAGCTACAATAGCCGATAATTTTGTATACTTTGAACAACCTTCATATAAAGGAGTTTCAACATCTTCCAAAGTAGCAGTTATATCTTCGTCTCTTACTCCAACATCCGATTCAACATCACAATGAGTTTCAAGATTTGCATCATTATACATTCTAAATGTATTTGAAGTGTTTTCAACATGTGTGGAAGTATTCAGGGGTTCCCTATGCATGAACTAAGTTGTATACTGAGGATCCATCCCATTAATGACCAAGTGTTCATACACTATCTTAGTGTCATGATACCTCCCATTGAGACATTTTATACAAGGGCAAAGGATGAAACCATAATTTAATGAATGTTTGTTCGCAACCTCAACAAATTTCTTAGCTCCCTCCCTATATTCTTTTGACACTCTAAAAATGAAAAACGAAAGAAAAAATTATTAAAAATACTACGAGTTTAAATCTTATGCCTCAATTTAATAGGTTTAGAATATTAACCTTGAAAATTTTAACCACTCCTTATCCATCATTTACGCTTTTAACACTAAAAAACAAAACACATAACAATATAATGTTAAACTATACATCATATCATCATCCAAAATTAAAAATCATAAATATCTTGACGTAATAATTCCAAACTCAACATATCAATCACAATCAACCACACTAAAGTCCATACTCCAAAATGCAATTAAACAATAACTCCAACTCATAAATTTTCTATTTACGTCATATCATCATCCAAAATATATATACTCATAACAATTCCAAACTCAACTATTGTAAATACAAGAATCTCACTTCCACTACTAGTTCACATTCAATACTATTTTTAATTATGAACGTTACATAATTTGTTTATGTTCAATAACTATTGTTATAATAAATAAAATAAAATTATGTTATAACCAATATGTATATATATATTACTATCTTTAACAAATACAACAAATCAAACAATAATTTAAAAGGAAAGTTTGACTCAAAATTAATATCACAAAAAATATAATAATAATTTTCACTTCTAATCAATGAATGAATAAAAATTGTTAAGTTAAATTTTAAATACATATATACTTTTATTGTAACTTGTACTGTTGTTTTCTTATTGAATACAAATCAAATATTTAAAAAGGAAAAGTAATCAAGTTTGCTTTTGGTTTTAAACTTTGTTTTTAATCTAACATACCAAAAATCAATTTTAATTTAAACTTTATTTCATAAGTGGTTTTTGTTCCAACTTCATTTAACAAAGTTTTCTTTGAGGTATTTCATCAAACAATTTTATTACATCTATTATAAATGTAACAAAATTATGTTATAATTTATTTATGTTCAATAACAATATATATAGCTTAAATGTCAATATTATATTGTGAAACAAAGTCTATGAAAACAATTAATGAACAATAATGCAAAAGTATAATTTGAAATTCAAGATAAGAAGTACATGTTGTTCAAATCCAACTCAACATTTCAATATTTCGAATCCATCTCACTAAAATCCAACCTCAACATTAACATTTTGAACTCAACATTCCAAACATTATATTTCGAACATAATTAACCACACCCAAATCAATATTCCAATATGCAATTAAACAATAACTCTAACTCATAAATGTTTCCACAAACATCACATATACATCATATTATCATCCAAAATCCGAAATCCGAAATCCTAAATATTTAAATATAATAATTTCAAATTCAATATTTCCAACATAATCCACCACACTAAACAATATTTCGAACATAATCAACCACACCAAAATCCATATTCCAATATACAATTAAACAATAACTCCAACTCATAAATGTTTCCACAAACATCACATATACATCATATTATCATCCAAAATTCAAAATCCACCATATTTAAACATAATAATTTCAAATTCAATATTTCCAACATAATCCACCACACTAAACAATATTTTGAACATAATCAACCACACCAAAATCCATATTCCAATATGCAATTAAACAATAATTTCAACTCATAAATGTTTCCACAAACATCACATATACATCATATTATCATCCAAAATCCAAAATCCTAAATATTTAAACATAATAATTTCAAAATCAATATTTTCAACATAATCCACCACACTAAAGCCCATACCTCTTTCACAAACTACTTCAAACACCGTGGGAGGATCCAATCGGCGAAAATAATGTTCCCAAAATCGCACAAGATGGGTGAATGAGCTGCAAAATAAAAAAAAAAATGTAAAAAATTGTGACGGCCGGACTGTCGCTCCGGCGGTCGGACGGTAGTCCGGCCGTCCCATTATCCTCCATCAAACACATTTATCTAAACCCTAAAAAGCTGAAAAAGAAGAAAATGAGAAGAATATATACCTTAGAACAAGAAGAGAACACCAAGAAGAAGAAGCTAGCACCACCGCGCGAGAAGGAGAAGACAAGATCAATGGCACGGGTCACGGCGTGGTCGGCGACGGAGAGTGCCGGCGGCGACGACGGACGGCGACCGGAGGGAGGGGACAAGTTATGGCAGCGGCGGCTAGGGTTTGTAGAGAGAGAATGAGTGAGAAAGAGATAGAGAGAGAGAAAAAAAATAGAATGGGGGAGAGTGGGTCACGGGCTGAAAAAAATGCAGTTTATCCATACCGAGCGAGTCGGGCGCCCGGTATGGATAATCTAGTGAATTTTATTTTTTTAAAATTTACGGATTATCCATACCGGGCGCCCGACCCGCCCGGTATGGATAATTCGACTTCCATACCGGGCGGGTCGGGTGCCCGGTATGGAATTTCTAACATTTTTTCCATTTTTTTCCATACCGGGCACCCGACCCGCCCGGTATGGAAGTCGGATTATCCATACCGGGCGGGTCGGGCGCCCGGTATGGATTGTATTTTGTAAATTTGGTTTTTTTTCCATACCGGGCACCCGACCCGCCCGGTATGTATATTTTTTTCTATACCGGGCTTATAAAGGCCCGGTATTGATAATGTTACATTCATTTTTTTATCATTTTCGCTGATTATCCATACCGGGCTTTTATTGCCCGGTATGGATAATCCGGTATTACTGCACTGTTTTGTTGTAGTGTAAGAGAATTAAATGATTGATGAAGCCTGTACTGTTTGAAGTGGAGCCTCTTTTAATCATATTACATTCATATAAATGTTAATTAATTAGATGGATCTTCACACTGACCAAGAATATTCTAAAATTCACACTCCATACGAGTATACTCACCTCCTTATCATAGGTAATTTTCACTTTATGTTGCTCCCGATGACCGGATCATAGTATATACTAATTGAAAACCTAGGAGACTTTAAAGTATTATGATAAAACCTTAGATATGTAGTATGTACACATAACATTCACACAACTATAGGCATAAATAACTGATAATTGGATGTCTATATGTTAATTTCCTACATTTATAACATAACCTGGAGATTGTGAACTGTGTGACATTCTCTTGTATCGTATGCATCCAACATATGACAACTGTTTTGACTTAATTAATTTGCATATTGCTTTTGTGTGTGCATGTGTGTGTGTATATATATATCTTTGTTACTTGTACTGATCAACATAAACCTCGAGCCCACCAAAACTCTTCAATAGAGCAAATAATCTTACTGACAATCGTATTCTGTCAAATTTAAGGAAAAAATATATATTTTTGTCTACGAGAGATCACTTCTATTCTTGATTGCAAATCTTCTCTGTATAGCATCTTTTCCATCGCATCAAGATTTTTTTCCCTTCATGTCACCACTTGACACAAATTTTAATCTATAACAACCATATCTCGATATTTCTATCCCTTCCCCCTTGTTCACCTTGATTGTTAAGGCTCCTTTTCCATGATCAAGGTCAGTGTCATCAACCTCAAGACATCTTATCTTACAGGGCTCTCAACAAACCAAGTTCAACTGGCTTTGTACCATTATTATCATTGGCTGATCACAAAGCAAAAAGAAGAAACACAAAGTTCTTAAAATAAAAATTTGACACTACAAGAAATTCTGCGTATAGCAACATTCAAAAGACAACATGCATCAGGTTTACGTTGCCGTAGGTGACCTACGACAATGTGCAAAAGCCACATATTGTAGAAGCAGTCTACGACAACGTGCAGTCGCATGTTGCCAAAAGTAACTGACATATAGTAACATGCAAAGCCATGCATGTTGCCAAAAGTAATCTACCCTTTGGCAACATGCAACAGGCAAGGTTGCACATTGCCAAAAACCAATATTTTGGGAACATGCATTGTCGCACGTTGCCAAAAATCAATGCATGTTGCTAAAAATCCACATTTTGGCAACTTGCACTACTGCAAGTTGCCAGAAAACCAACTTTTGGCAACGTGTATAGTTGCACGTTGCCAAAAACCCATATTATGGTAATGTGCAAGGCTATACATTGCTAAAACCCATCTTTTGGCAATGTGTAGGGCTGCACGTTGTTAAAAACCTATCTTTAAATTAATATAAATGAATTTAATTCTAAATTTTATTTTATTTAATATCGTAATGACTAATCACATACCATCTCAAATATAAAAAAGATAATTATTCTTTGACTTAAATACAAATTACTTACCTAAGGTGTAACATAATTAAATTGATAAAAATAATTTCAATTTTGATATTAATTTTATTTAATATCATAATTAATATAATGACTATATATCAGTAAGTTATCTGAAATAACAAGTATAATGGTGTGTTTACTTCACTTGAAGAAATCGAAATGGGAATCGGAGTCGAAATCGAATAACTTGAAATCGAAATGATAGATATTGGAATCAAAATAACTTATTTACTTCAACTATAGAAATCAGAATCAGAATCAGAATTAGAATTAACAGTATTCTCATTGAGCTGTTTACTTTACTTTAGAATCGAAATGAATTAATTATAAATTATAAAAATACTGTTGATTAAAATTATGGATTAATTACAATATGCAGAATAATATTTAAGATACAATGCCATATTTTTGTCATATAACTCATCATAATAAATTAAAAAAAAAAAAAAAAACTTTCTTAATAATATTATTGTAAATAGAGGATAAAATTATGAATTAATTACAATACGTACGTTGTCGGTTGGGTTAACCGAGATCAAGGCAAAGCTTTCTTTATTGACCACTTGAAAAATGAATAAAAATAATTTAACCAATCCCCTTAGTTTCCAAATTCGATTGATTGTTGAATCATGTTATATTCTACATGCCAATTGTAACGCCCCGAATTTTCTCTATTTAAGAGAAATATAAATATATCGGGATAAATAGTATTTTCGTGATGAATAGTGGTTTTCGAATGAATAGTATTTTCGGACGGAATAGTATTTGCGTGAACAATGAATTTTTCAGAAAGCGAACCCCGAAGTTGAAAAGCTCTGGAATAAGTAATGGAGTTTAAGGAAACTGAAACGGATAAAAAATAAGTTCGTTTGAGGTAAAACGGAGGAGTTTCCTCATCCGATCGAAAATCCGGAAAGATTTTCAGAAAAATTTAAAAATTTAGAAAAATGTCAGAATGAGTGTTAAGATGCTCATAAAGTATTTTAGAAACTCAAAAGATACTTCTTAAGGAGATTCGGATAGAAATTGAAGCAATCCAAAAATCACTGGAGATGATTTAGTGAATTTACGGAGAGCCCAAAAGGAGTATGGGATGACCTTTAAGAGTCACTGAGGTTGCTAGGAGTATGCAGGCAGTTCAAATATAGGCCCCGATAAATTTTGAAATGATTTCGAAAAAGTCGAATCCAAGTGTCCCGAAAAAATCAAAATCAAAATCAAATTAAATAAAGAAGAGATAAGTATGGAAAAATCAACCAATTAAAATGTGACACATGGCGTCGTGGATAAGGATGAGGACACTTGTCAAACTCTTATGGATGACATTTTTATGATTTTTAGAAAGTTTTTAGGGTAAAATGGTAAATTGGAGGGTTAGTATATAAAGTTAAAGACATGAGATGATGAGAGAGGATGTGTAGGTCGGCAATAAGGAGAGAACATCTGAAAAAAAAAATAAAAATGCAGCAGGTCATGAGAAGAGAGAAAAGCCGAGAGAAAGAAAGAAAAAAGAAGGGTGACCGTGAGGAAGAAGGAAGAAAAAGAAGGAGAGGTGATCCAACCTCCATAACCCCTCTAGCCCATCAAGAATTATTCAAGAAAAGTTGAAGAAAAAGTGAAGGTGAGTGATTTTAATTTATGAATTAGTTTGATGAAAAATTTTGATAGTTGATTGAATGGAGTTTTGATGAATTTTAAGGGTTGTTTTGGGCTAGAATAACATCAAGTCAACCTTGAAAGGGAAAGAAATCATCAAGGAGCTTTGGGTCAATGAATTTAGTAAGGTATGAGTTAGAGTTTTTGTTGTGATTTTAATGGAATTTAATGGATTTTTAGTTTAAGGCTTTTGTTGATAGTTAAATGATGAATTGATGCCATTGGATATGATTTTTGAGTAGAAATGATAAGGATGAATTAATTTGTTCATATATTAGTATATGTACACCATGGAAAAGTTGTGTATTTAAATGAGTTTTAATATTTGGATAATGTTAGATGATGATTTGGGTTAATTTGAGATGGTTTTTGGAAAGAAAATAAATGGAATGAAGTGAAGAGCAATTATATTAGTATGTGGACAATTTGTATTTTATATGTGTTTAAGTTGATTTTAATGCTTGGATGGTTGATATGATATTTTGAAATCAATTTGAGGTTATTGAAGTCAAAAGAATGAAAGAAAAATTTAAAATGGAAAGTTGGATGTAAAATTTGTTAAGTCCAAGAATAGGTGTAAATTTGATACCCTATCATTTTGATGTGTTTTTAGTGAGGTTTAGGATGTGTTAGAATGCATTGATCAAAAGAAATTGAGAAGATGGAGTGGTTATGCATGAGATTCGAATTCGGTTAGAATAGGTGCAATTGTGTAATTAATGGATTTTTTATGGATGATTTTGTGTTTGATGAATTTGGCATGAGTTTTGGGTGGATTTTGAGTTAATGGGTGTAAAGAAAATGAAGAATTGGAGTGTGATTCATGAAAATAGGTTTTTGCTAGAATATAGTATATTTGTGTGTTGAATTGAATTGTTAATGTTTGTACGGGTATGAAATGTTTTTGGATGAGTTTGAGTGAATTTAAGTCAAGGAAATGAATAAAATGAAGTTGAGTAAATAGAGAGTGGTGGACGGCTAATGAGGAAGATATTAGAATATGGTGATTTTTTTTAGTTTGATGTAATTGTATGAAAAAAATTAATTGAAATTAAGTTAGTTAATGGAAAAGAATTAAAGATATGTATGATTTTTGCATTCTTGAAAATCTAGGTGTGGAAATTAGCTCAAGGAATCCAAGAGGAAGATAAAGAGTAGTTACGAGCTCCATTTGGAGGTGTGGTAGAGTTAGAAATATTGTCCAAAAGGTTGATGTACACTTATCTTAAAAGCTCATTTTTATTAGTAGAGATTTTGTTTAATTTAGTATATGAGTTTATTTAGTTTTAATTAAATAGATTCCATGAAAATGTGTGAATTATGTTACAAATGATTTTTGTAGTATTTAGTAAATAAATTTTGAAAAGTTTGTGAAAAAGTATGTATTGTTTGAATAAAGAATATGAGGTTTTTATGATATTATTTTGATAAATTGAAATAAAAGTTTGTTTGAATATAATTTTAATGATTTTCGAATGAAAACGAAAAAGAAACGAATATGATTTTAATGATTTTCGAAAGAAACCAAAAAAGAAACGAAAACAAATAGAAAGATATGGACAAATTAGTGTCTTGACCGAATATATATATATATATATATATGAAGAAGGGCATCATGGTTTTGATGAGATTGATGAGTCACTTTTGAATAAGAAATGATGTATTATGATGCTTATAATGATGCTTCGAATAAATGAGAAATATATATATTTTTTTATTGAAAAAGTTCAAAGTTCTTTCGAATGAAAATTTTTATTGAGAAAGAAAAGTTATTAAAATATGAAATTTTTGGTAATTTATTAAAATTATAAGGGTCCAAGTAAATCTGTACATCGGTATGTGTGGATTGGTAGTTAGTATGTCAATAGGGTGATTATAGCAGTACTGCACCGATTTGCTTATATATATTGATGCGAAATTCATGGACCTTGTGAGGCACCGAGTGTCTAGTCCCAGAATTTATGTGATATATGAAATGAGATCTGGCGGGTAGTCACTGAGTGTCCGATACCGGAGAAATCATTTTCAGTCCATAGTATCGTGTCAGAGTTTACAAAGGGCGCTGAAAAGTATTAAGTAAAATTGTAGACATATGCTAGAAAAATGAGTTTATGTATCTTATATGTGTAATTGTTAATAATGTGTTTTCATTGTGATTTATTATAAAAATTCAAAGAAATCGAGTTAGTATGCTTGAAAACGTCTTTTATGTACTTTAGATGAGCTTTTATTAATATAGTGATTTTCTTATGGATTATAATAGTATTTTGAGAATTCGTGAACAGGGTGCATTACCCTATAATATTTTTACGAAATGAGGAAGTTAAATTATTTATTTTATATGTGCAATTACTGGTAAATTGACTTGTTTGCGAATTTTGATAAGAGTTTGAGATTTGTGGAATTTTGTTTGACCGCACGATATTTTTAACGAAACGATACTTAATGATTATTGTGTTTTCTTATAAATATTTGAAAGTTGTAAAATTTGGTTTTGTATAGTTGGAAAATGATTTTTAAGCATTTCAGATATATGTGTTTACTAGTAAAGTGATCTCTTTATGATTTATTGTGAAAATTTAATAACTGTGAAATTGTGTATCTTTGAAATTAATGAAAGTTAAATTTAGTGTACACCCACTAAGTAGAAATACTTGGCACGTTGGATTTTCCACGCGTAGGTTGAAAAGTGGGCATTGTAAATAAAGATAGATGAAAAGACAGCTGCCACACTTTCAGCGAGTCACAATCCCTCCATATTTAGTAGTTCTACTTTTAGTATCATATAGTGGTGTTAATGTATATGAAAATGCATGTACATGTATATGAATTTACGAGATTTTATAAATGGGGATGTATAAGTTGTAGAAAAAGTTTTTCGGTTTGCAAAGTAATTTTGTAAAGAAACTCATATTTATGGTTTAATTAGTGTTTAATTTCTATTAGGATGATTTTTATTAAAGTTTATGTTTATAAATGTTTGTGTGGTAAAGTGATTTTGGAGTCGGACGAAGGATCTGAAATTAAAGTTGAGAAAATGAATATATTTTAGAAATGTTTGCTTTTGAAATTTGCAGATTTTATAATTTTAGGTTTTTTAGAAAAATAGAGGAAATTCTACCGGATTTTTGAAAAAAAAAATTATAGTGCATATATGTAAAATAATAGGAAATAAATCGATTAAGGTAGCATCCTTCGACTCGGGTTCTCATCCGAATGGGAATCGGGTGGAGGATGTTACACCAATACCCTTTTTCTTGTATCTTATAATTGTATCTTTGATTTTTTGTCTCATTGTTTACATAATTAGAAATTTTTATACTAATAATTTATCTAATTAAAACATTTGTAAATATGTTACTTAGAGATTATTTCGAGATTATTCAAATCAATTATTTTGGATCAAGGAGAATATAATTTAATTCATATTTTGTGAAACACAAGGTAAAGTATCCACATTAAAGTATAATTAGGAAAAAAATATAAATATATATATAAAGATATTAAAATAAATTCTAAAGAGTAACCAGTCAATTTTTTGTCTTATATTTTATTATTTAAATTGATTTTCAAAAAATGTTGTAGACATCTAGCCCATTCTGTTTTTATAATAAATCAAGGTGCTTCCCATTGTCAAAGTTCAAATTACCCACTAGTTACAACAATTGAGATAGGTGCAATGGTATAGTCATCCCCACCCATGCTTCAAGTCATGAATTCAATTTGCATCCTTTCAATAATTGTAGGTAGTTTTTAACCTTATTTTTTTATTTTTCATTTAAAATAAATTTATAAGAAATTAAATAAAAAATTTTAATCAGATGGATGATGAAGATCAATTTAAAAAAAATAAAAAAGTAAATAAAATTTAAAAAATTAATTATAAAGTCAATAATTAAATAAAACATTATTTATTAGATATGGATGGTGACAATTATTATTTTAAGAAAATTAAAAATTTTCTTTTAAAAAAATGTTAAAAATTAATCCAAAAAAAAAAAACATAAACATAAACATAAACAAAAATCTTCCCCAATTCACTCCTCCAGCTGTTTTACCTTCTCCGAGTGATGGTTTGATAATTGATGATGTTGGCTAGTTTGTAGTTTTTTGGGTTTCCAGTCACTTGAAATTTTTGGGTTTCCAATTAGAAACCAAGATTTTTGGTTTTTTTTTTTCAATAATTTTTTTAGGGTTTTACTGTTGATAAAGACTATTTGAGTTATGCAAAGTTTTGATTGAAAAATTTTTATTTAATTTTTTAACTTTTTTGATTTAATCTCCACCATCCATGGTGAAGATCTCATGAAAATTTTATTTATTTTATTTATTTATTGTTATTTAATTTTTAAATTTTAAATTTTTTTAATTTTATTTTGTTTTTTATTTGTGTCCTTATTGTTTGTGGTTCATAACCTTATATCCAAAAAGATTAAATATTCATTCAAGAAATAAAGAATACATTATTATTGTTTTTTTAAACTTATAAATGAAAAATTATTGATCTTTTAAAAGAAAAAAGAAAAAAATTATTGAAATATTATTGCAAGATGCTGACAAAGCAGCGTTGAGATTGTTTTATTTGGTGGGAATTTCGTTTTTTAACTCATTTCTAAAGCTTGGAAGATAGGTTTCAAATAGTTAAAAAATTTTTTAAAAAAAAAAAAAAAATCTAAGTGATCAGCCCATAACCACTTATTTTCTCTCTCACAACCACTCTCCTTCTCCACACTTTTCCCCTTACTGTGCCTATCATCATCGTGCTTCTCAAATGGATTTTATTTGTGGTGCTTCTCAAAATAAGTAAGATCCATATTTTCTATCTCAGCTCGATATCTTTAGTTTATCTTTCAAATGGGTTTTATTTGTGAACTTTTGAGCTTTTGGTCTATCAAATGGGATTTTGAGGATGTGAAATGCCTTAATTTATGTTGCACAGCGTCGTTAACTCTCTCTCTCTCCTTTAGGGGTGGTCTCTGAAAACTTTTGGCTGAATGTTATTGTTGTGTTGTTTTATTTATGTATAAGAATATCTTTGGGGGTGTTTGATTTGCGTTGTTTTATTTGGATACAATCGCAAAAGTTCGAGTCGAATCTTTTTCGAAAACTCGAAAACACTTCCTTAAGGAAGGATATTTTGGTTGTGCTCAACTAATTTTTTTTTTTAAAAAAAAATAAACATCTAAGTCAGACTGCTTTAATGTTATGATTCAATTTGTTGTTCTTGTGTGTTTATGCAGCCAATGACAATGCCAAAAAAGCAAAGCACCATGGATCTACTCATATGGCCAAATTAAAAGGCAAAGAACCGATGGAAGTAGATGTTAATATGTACATTCAAACAGTTGATAGATCTTCAACTACTCTTTCATCCTATATTGGAACTATTGTAAAAAAGCATGTATCCATTACACTTCCAAGTTGGAAACAACTTGATAATCAAACAAAAGAAATGTTGTGGTCATCTCTTTTCGTATGTACATTTATAAGTCTTTGTTTATAATTATATTTCTAAAGTTCAAATTTTGAAAATCTCTATAGCACTCGAATTGAAATGTGTATTATGCAGCAATATTTCAAGCTTTTAGACTATCATAAAGACTATATATTTCGAAAGATTGATGCTCTTTGGAGACTATACAAGTGTAGAATCACTAGAAGAATTAGGGAAGCAAATGCAAAACCCCAAAGAAAACGTGAATTGAAGTCAATTAAACCGAAGAACATTACAAATGAAGAAGAATGAAAAAAATTGGTTAAAGAGAGAACATCTACTGCATTTGAAGTGAATAGTACTTAAAGTATTCAAAATTAATGTCTTCATTTATATGTGGTTTGTGTTTTTGTAACTATTATGTTTGAGAATACTTTTGTTTTGGTTTGTTACAGGCAAAGAGTAAACAATTTCGTGATATGAGTCTAAGTCAACAATTCTGTCACACAACAAGCCTAATGGGTTATGCTCATTTGCAACATATGATGGTTAAATTTTCTCATTATTTAACTTTTAGGATTAAATTACAATAAGATTGATTAGTTTTGTTTCAAGTAGATAATAGAGTAAAAATTTTCTGTTGTAGAAAAAGCAAGCTGCAAATGAAGGTAAAGACCTAAGGAGTGAGACAAGAGTTGATGTTTGGATAAGAGGGCATCAAAGAAAGAAAGGCAAATCTGTTAGTGATGTTGTACAAAATGTTTTGGTATGCTATAGTTTTAATAACTTTGTTCTCTCTCTCATTCTTTTTTTTTTTTAAAGTTTGTAATCTTTTAATTAATTTACATATGCATTTAGAACGAAATTGAGAAGTTGTGCTCATCAAAATGTCCTCTGAACGATAACAATGTGAATGAAGAGACCATTGCAAGAATATTAGGAAAAGAGAAACGTGGCCAAGTGAGAGGTCTTGGATTTGGAGCCACTCCATCACAAATAGATGCACAAGTTCATTCCAAGCAAAAAATGAAAGTAATAGAAAATGAAGTTGCAAATCTTAAAGAAATGGTGGCTATGGTTATGAAACAAAATCGGGAAGTATGCATTTTCTACCTTATTTTTTATTATAGATATATGCTTATTAGAATATTTGTTTTACTGAAAACATTTTCTATTATTATTTTCTTTAGTTATTGAATAAGTGTGCAATGGTGAATGCAATGAGGTCTCATGAGTGCACTCCTTCTCATGGATATACTCAGGTTGAGTGCATGTCTTCTTATGAATATGCTCAGATCAATAGCTCTAAATATTTTTGTTTTGGTTAATTGCATTTTTTAAATTGTCATTAATATGTTATATTTATTATTGCAGTCACAACATGGAAGTGTCCCTACAGCACAAAATAACTTCCAACTAGAGAATGTAAAATGCTACATCTTACATCGGTATCCAATTGAAGATGAAGATAAAGTTGTTGCAGAAGGGGGGATTTCATCAATAGACCCTTCAGTTACAATCCATAATATGCCTCTTGGAAGATGTTATTGGAGAGTTAGGGTAGATGTGGTATTTGAAGATATGAAGCTATGTAGACCAACCGATAAACATGAAACTTTAAGTCAAGCTATTGGAAGTACCATTGCTTAGATCAAAGAATGCATCAAGTTGGTATAAGAAAAGGTAGATTTGAAACTTCTAGGGTTTTTAAGTTACTTGATGTTCTTTTTGATTCATTGATATCAGGTTGACATGAGTTGTGACATTAGACTTTATTTAAACAAGTTTTAGATATTTTATAGAAACATTGTGATTATGATGTTATTATAAAAGTCATGTAAACATTATATATATTAATGAAATTTCAATTTGCAAATACAGGTTTCATAATTAGTCTCCAAAAGTATTATTGAACATTTCATATAAATTGGAAAAATTATTTGTTATGAAAACAAATCAAAATGATATTTAGCAACGTGCATCTTACATTGCCATAAGCAACCTATGGCAACATGCACTCGATGTTACCTTAAAATCAACATCAACGTCCATTATAGGTTGTCGTAATTTACTAACAGCAACGTGCAGCCAACGTTGCCTTAAGTGCCAATAGCAACATGCACTTCATGTTGTCTTCCACATCTATAGCAACATGTAGTCAATGTTGCCTTACATTCTATGGCAACATTAGTTGTAGGTGGCTGTAACCTACCACAACATATAGTGCATGTTGTCATAAGATCTAAGACAACGCGTGCCACACGTTGACAAAGCCTTCATCACTATGGCAACATGCTCTCGCATGTTACGAAAACCTACGACAACATATTTTGCATGTTGTCGTAGGCCAAATTTCTTGTAGTGTGATAAGATGAATGACTTAGGGTTTTTTTACTCTTAATAGTTGTTAATCCCTAAAACCATTTCTAATGATTAAATACTTTCTAAAAAATGAATTTTTATGATGTATAGCCTTACAACCTAAAATGTAAATATAGTAAGTTGTGATATTAATTGATTTATATATTATTCTATTGTTGTATGATACTTTCAATGTGGGAATCATTCTGGCTTCACCTATGGATTTAATGAGACTTAACTCTATCTTTCCTATAAAAAGTTAATAAAACTAAAAAGCTTTCACACCCCCAGCGAGTCTCGGACATCACTGAATTAAAGACCTTGGTTTCTTTGGTTTCTTATAACACAAATATTAATGTAAGCTTTTTAAGTAAAACTAAATTTTTAAAACGATTTAATTTTTTCAGCTTCATTAGTGTTTACAAACAACACTAATGAAGCTGAAAAAATAATAATTCACAAACAACAGCCCATGAAGAATTATAGTTTATGTTAATTATTTGTAATATAATAGTTTGCAAATATTATAGTTCGATAACACAAATAATACTAAAAAATTAACTTTGAAAGTTAGATACGCTAATTAAAAAACTTACACTAATTTTAATGCTATTTTTTAAAGTTTCACTTTTTTGACAAAGTAACTACAAGCCTTCCCCAACCATGTTCCACATTACGTACGTAATTAGCACCAAATTAAATCCACCCACCTTCTGAAAAGTTAATTGTCATGCAGCCCAACACCACATGTTAATGAGATACATTAATCTAATCAGATCCACCATTAACACAGGACATCAGCTCGAAGGCACAATAGGAAGGATTTGGAACTTCCCGAAGCTGTTAGTTATCAGCTACACATGATTCTGATGCTACTATAGTCGTAATTAAACAAGCACTTGTGATGCTATATCTAATTATATATTAATTAAGATTGTAGGACTTGATGTGCATATATATATATATATATATATTTGTTATCTGAAAAGAGGTTTTACAGCTTTAAAAACTAATATTAATCATTCGGGGACAAGACACGCCCACCACATCATAAAATAAAAGATCATACAAACCATTAATTTGGAGCACTATCATGATGTGCATATTTAAGTCTAATAAATAATGTATGCAGTCAATAATTTTCTTCTTTTTACTTCCTGAAAAAAATATGCTAATTTGTGTTGCCCTAGATTTAGAATACCAGAAGTAATGGTTTTTTGTAATTTTCTATTAACAACCCGAAAGGGCGCCACGCCAGCAGCGCTACTCTGAAGTTTCTTTTCGAAGAAAGCCACACTGAGCTTATCATTCATTTGTGAGACTTGAATCTAGATTTTATAATTAAAGATAATTGCAGAGATAACTTTTTTTTGAGGTTGTAGCTGAAAAATAACTTCTTTTTTTTTTTAAATCTCTTATTTCTACCTATTGTATTTTTGTCCAAAAACAAATTTTATTATAAGATTTTAAAAAAAATAATAATTAGTGTTCAACTTAGACTTAAAAAATAGTCATTTATATAAAAAAAAATAAAAAAAAATAAAAAAACCTATTAATTAAGCAAGTTCAATACATACCCCTTTTTTTAAGTACAAATAAAACGTACTTGATACATAGGAGATTACATAAAAACATCGTTTCAAAATTTACAAAGATTATTAAGTGACATGTATGTACCGATCAAGATCAATTTTTTTAATGAAAAAGAAATGGTTTTTATTAGAGGATTTTATTGAAAACTAACCTATAGAATCTTGAAGTTGAAAAAACTCAAATTTGAAATCCTTACAAAAGTAACTCATTTTCCACTTGAATGTAAAATATTGCCCTTAAAGTAACTAATTTGTTGATAATATCCTTTTTTGTTTAAATGATCGTCATATAAAACAATTAGTAGAGGTTTGTATAGTCATATAAAACCAACTATGTTGATTACGTACATTTTAGGTTAGATTCAAGTGAGTTTTCATAATTTCGTCATTTACTGTGATTTTCAAACCCCGTTGAGTTTTTCAACTATGTTAGGAAATCTAAACTCAATTTAGAACTCATAACCTTGTTAAGGATTCCAAACATAATCAGAAAATCACAACTTAATTTGGAATTTCAAACTTCTATTATGCAATCATAATTCAGTTATGTAGTCAGACAATCATCATTGTTTTTTTTTTTTTATGTTTGTTATTTGATATTTATTAATTTTTAATGCGTTTGACCGGTTTTTAAATGATATTCATTTTTTATTACGATATATAATCACCAAATTTATCATTTAGTTGAAGCATTGCATGGCTAAAATAGGTTTTATGGTCGATTGCATGGATAAAAGAAAATGAAAAATGAATAAATTTGGTGATTTAAATCTAAATAAAAAATGAATATCATTTAACAATCGGTTAAATGCATTAAAAAAATTAATCAATGTCAAATATCAAATATTAAAAAAAAAATTATGATTGTCTTATGATTTCATAACAGATTGTCTGTAATCCTAAACAAATGAATTCCAAATTGAATTTTAGATTTCCTAACATAGTTGAAAATTCTTAATGGAGTTTAGAAGTATTAATTGAAGTAACTTACAAAATCATGAAAACTTACATGCATCCAACCTATGCATGTAAATAATATAATTGATTATAATTAAACTCATACTAATTGTTGTATATGATTATCATTTAACAAAAAATAATAATCAATAAATTAATTGTAAAGTAAACTTTTTTTTATTACATTGTAAAGTAAACTTTTTAAATTTAACAATAAAACAAAACATAAAAAATGAAAAATGAGTCTCACAAAGGGCAATATTGTACATTAAAGTGAAAGATGAGCTACTGTTACAAGAATTTTAACTTTAAAGTTTCAAATGGGCTAATTTTCAATAAAACCCATTATTAAAATAGATAACGCAAATTCTTTCGACCAAGGTGTGTGCGATTGACAACGAAAGATGCTACCAAATAATTAATCTAATTCCTGCTAATTAACTGTTTTGCTAAACCAAAATTTCAAACTAAATTGACCAAGCTGTGGGAAGATTCTTGCACTATGACGTACATATAAGTTGTCTCAAAAACTGCTAATTAACTGCGTTAGCTAAACCAAAATTTCAAACTAAATTTGACCAAGCTAGGCGAATATTCTTGCACAATTATATATAAATTCTCTCCAAAACAGTTAACTGTAGACGAAAAGCTGATCCCAAAAATAGATAAATTCCAGAGAATTCAAGGAAGCTTACTGTCCACTGAGTGCACTCAAGCGTTATGGCTATCTAGCTTACACATCTGCAAGAAAAAATAATAAATATGTTAAAAGGGACACCGCATTAGTGTTCAGCGAAAAGTCATACGATATTGATATATACATATATATATATATATATTCCAAATCACGTAATTAAAATCTAGAAGAAGATTTAATTTTCAGAAAAAAAAAAAAAAGAGCCTATATATAGACTGGGGACTAGGAGGATGGCATCTAGTGACTGATCCAATTTATATATAATATCTGAAAGATCAAATCACATGCCCGTGTTTGGAGGTTCTCCTATAGCTAGGGTTTTCTCCTTTGTGCGTGGAAGCAACATATATAGATCTGAATTTCCGATCCAGTTTTCACTTTTTAAATTCGAAATTCCGAAATCACTAATATGAAATTAAGCAATATCAGTTTTGCGCATAGACACTATCAAATTAATGAACACGATACCTCTACACATGTGTGTCAAAGAGGGAGAGAATGATGGACTCAGTGCCTCGAGAAGCCCTATTTACGCGATGGAGGCTTTCCTTTAGCTCAAAAGATCCCTCGAATTTTCATCATTAATAATTTACTTGAAAACCCTTCTAGTACTCCACCACATAAACCTAAAAGCAGATCTAAAATTCATAATTAACAAGCACACATTAGAATATGAGAGATTCAGGGATGTAAGTACCAATACAGACCTAGTACTCCACCACATAAACCTAAAAGCAGATCTAAAATTCATAATTAACAAGCACACATTAGAATATGAGAGATTCAGAGATGTAAGTACCAATACAGACCTATGTATGAAGAGAGAGCAAGAGACTGTGAGCGTGACTGCTTGAGTGAAAGTCAAATAGCCAAAATGGCATTCACCTGCACCTACACCTGCACCTTCTTGCTGGCTAACAAACTAGATGCACAAGAACTCTCATATACATATAAGATTTGAATTACTAGTTGTTGTAATACTAATTATAGAAAGACAACATAAGGTGCAGGTGCAAATGCAGACAAAGGCTACATCTTAGCAGAGATATCAACACCAGCTGCTGCTCATCAACTTGTTCTTGGCAGTTGCCACAACATTGCTTGGCAGCTGGCCATTCACTGACAACAATTCCCACGTGCCAGGAAAGATTTTGTATTTGTGGTTCACGAGTGCGAGGAAGGAGGATAGATTCAAATATATATATTTATATATTATATAATATTATTATAAGAGAGTTGAGAGACTTGAATTAAAGAGAGGAGAGAGACAGAGACAAAGACAGATTTAAAAAATCCAAATGCTCGTCTTAAAAAATATTTCGAACGGATAACGATTTGACAAGCTCCATTATAATGCCCACTGTATTAAAAAGAAGCTATTCCTATACGAGCCATAATATCGTATGTGTCCTGTGCTTAATGTCTGTCTTCGTCCTTGTCATGAAGATGAAACCAATTGGTGTCAGGCCACGTGATGTTAAACCTCATGCATATGAAATTCAGTGTCTCCACCAATCCGGGAAAGCCACGTGTACTTAAGCACCTGACAATCCACTTGAATCCTCTGTGGACCGCGTGGCCTAGCTTTTCTTGTTGAGCATTTTGAAACATTGGATATATAAAAACTACAAGGCAACTAGTTTTTCCTGTGTTTGAATGCTAATCTTCCACAAATATTCTCAATCACTGGTGCTACTACCCGGAAGCTAGCCTGTCACTGGGACCTCACCACTCACTTTTCTCTAACCTAGAACCAGTTCTGTGCATCCCACTTATGTTTAACGGCGTAAATTTATCATATATCTCTCATTCAAATCATAAAATAATAATATATAATTAATTATTAATTATTATATAACATATTTTTAATAAATTTGAATACGCAGCGTAGCCAATCATATAATAATATATAATTTAATTAGTAATTAACATATTCTTGTAAGTTCGAATAGACAATGTCACCAATCCGATATATGTGTGCACTCTAGAATTTGCACTGTAAAATTTCTCTATCCTGGGATCTGTTGGAAACTACTCGATCGTACGTAGAACATGGCCCGCTTCGCTTGCTTGTTGTTTTGTTATTATTACAATATTGAATTATCAAATTTAATTTATACACGATAATGCGTGGGCTGTTAGCTATGGAAAACGCGATAGTGTAACAGTATTAAAAAATTAGGGTCATATATATAATTTTAAATTTGAGGTCAGATGTAGCTGTTTGACTAGACTGGGAGTTTATTACTACCTAGCTGTATTATATCATAAGGTGCTATTGTTAGCGTGTGTTTTGAACAGCTTTTTTTATTTACTTATGGTTGTGTTTTCTGTTATGTGTTATTATTTTAAACCTAACCAGCATGCTTGTATGTAGTGCATACCAGTTTCTATCGGGTAAACATATGAAAGAGGTCTGATCTTTGCAATCTAGTCTACCAAAACATAATGAACTGCTTTCATATTAATATGCATAAGACAAACAATATTATATCCAAGTTATACTTTGTGTATTGTGGTTCATTTATTATTATTGATGCTGTTGTTGTTGTTTACGAGTGAAATCCTCAAAAATCCCATTTAGTCAAAGCTATCATGGCCAAAGCATGGGTTTAGCTAAATTTTAGTTACAATAATAAGAAAATTATTTTAGTTAGCAATTTTTGTTTGAGTTATCTCAACCATTTACTCTATTTTGAGTAAATAAGTATGAAAATTCACATATATATATATATACTTTTTTTTTTGCGTAGAATTTTTTTTGCTTTTTTGACATTTGGTTAGAATGATTATTTAAAAAAAAAAAAAAAACTAATAATATGAAAAGTTTAGAGTCAGTAAAATATCATATCATTAGCATTTTTGACTAATGACAATGGATAACTATTATGGTTAAAGATGCTCTTACGGATCCAGCTACATGCCTATCAATCCATCCCTTTGGCCTTCTTGCAACCACAAAGAAAGGAAAAATGTTAATATATGCACCATAATGCACAGGATAATTATAACATAAAAATAAAGTTTTATAATCTATTTTAGTTGAGGAATCAGTTGTACTATTTACTAAATAACAATGTTAGCAATTACCAAATATATTCAGACTCTCTTCTTTAATTTCAATTAGTTAATTTGTGAAATTTTAGTTCTTTTTTATGAAATTATTCATCATGTCTTTCATAAATACTAATTAAAAATTAGTTCATCTTACTACTTTATGTTAGTAGAGATTTTAATCTATTGTCATAAATTTTGTTAAAGCTAAATATTGTTATATATACTTAATAATGGTTTGACCACAGGAGATACCAAATTGACCACTTTCAAAAAATTAAGATTCATATGATCCATACTTGTCAAAAGACTCAAAACATGGCAATTAATAAGTTTAGGCGAAAACGTTCCAAACTATTTTATACATATATATAAATATATGTAAATGTATATATATATATATATATATGTGTGTGTGTGTGTGTCTCTGTATAAATATCTATATAAATACACGTTATTTGCCTTAATAAGTTGTTATTTGTACACAGGACGCACTAATTAAGACAGGACGCACTAATTAAGAAATGAAAAATTGTTGTAATAATTTTGTGGGAAAATTACTCAATTTATATATAAATATTATTGCATTATATAGTGCCATCAACTCAAAATTTCAGTAACACCATAAAATGCGACGAGGGCTTTCGGAGGGCGGCAAAGGGTGAAGTCCAGATTCGAGAACGCAAGGGGCCGCCAAACAAGTTATTGCAGAAAATTGATAGTGGCGATGGTAGGCCTACTGGCTACTGCTCATAATTAATGGCCAAAGGAGACCTCCACGTGCACTCAAACACTTGCATTACATTGACGCATTGGAGAAAGCCAACCACTCGAAGGACACGGGAGGAGAGGAGGAAAACATCTTTCAAGGGACCGTCTCACTGCTAATATTATGCGACGGATAAATAAAATAATATTATTTTATTCTCTTACTTTTTTTTATTGATTCATCTTACCATGTCAATTTTTCAGGAGGAGATAACTAAGTATGCACTAGCGAAGTTGATGTGCAAGAAAGCTATTAGAATCTGAGCAGGGCCAGCTCTAAGTACATACTAGAGGTGCAACGACCTCGGCCTCCAAAATTTTGGGTCATAAATTTTCAATTTTTTTATATAATTAATTTGTAAAGTTAACTATATATATATAATTAATGTTTCACAGAACATTCATACCAACAGAATAGCTTTTGTGGTTAGAGGCCTCCTTATGTTTGTGGGAGATACAGGTTTGAGAGTAAGGACTCAAAAAAAAAGAAAAGAAAAGAAACAGATGACAATGAATTCTTTCTTTATGTTCAAACCCCATCATGCATATATGGTAGCTAGTCTCCACCGAGTTTCAACCCTAAGATGGGGAGGAACAATTAGGCTGCTAGTAACCAGTTATGGCAGCTACTTTTATTGATCTAATTTAATTTGAAAAATATTTTTAACATATGGAGGGTCCCGAAGTTGACATATTTCACCCATAAAATAAACTCTAAATTATTATTATTTTTTTTTTTTATTGATTACAAATTTCTAATTTTATCAACAATTTAACATGAAGAAAACATTTTAAATGAAGTTTTGTGAGTTTTTTGGTATGTATAGATAAATTTTGTTAATGAGTTGTAATGATTTTTTTTATTATTATATGAATGTATTTGTCTTATATGAATATATTTATTTTATGATATCATTTTTTTTTCAATTTTTCTTAATGGAATTATAATGTAGCACCAAAAATATAATAAAACGAGTTATATATATATATATATATATATATATATATATACAAAGGGGTCTATTTCAGTTTTTTGCACCGGGACCATCAAAATATCAGGACCGGCACTGAATATGAGATATGTATTTATGCATAGAGATATGCTTCCATTAAAGTCACATAAATTAACGATGATTATTGGATTTATACATCAAAATGACAAGTAGCTTCTAAGCTACGGCTACCACACATCATAGCCTGCCTGTTCAGTAAACCAGAGAGAACCAACGTTGATACCAAATATTGGAAGTTAGACACATCGATTATAATCAAATGAGTGTCGAGGTCCAATTTCCAAGTTCAAACCCTAACTTCATATAATTAGTTAGAGTTGACACTGTAACCTGATGCCCTGGCATAGTGTGGCATGCATATTTCATAGGTTCTTCAGTGATGGAGCTGGCTAGGTAGCTCAAAAAATTGTAAAACTGTCCAAAACATTACATAATTAACACCTGATTTTGTATTTTTTTCGTTTCAGCCCCTCTCAATTTTTATTTTTTTTCACTATAATGGCTCTCCAAATAAAAATGTATGGCTTCACAGTTCACCCTATAGGTTCTTGGAGGGGCGGGTCGATCTCCAAAATATCAATCATTAAGTACAAACTTGATTTCTGCCACAAATGATATCGGTCAGGCAATATATCTCTATTGCATATTAATTATTAAGTTAAAATAATATATCTATTCCCAATTTATATCTCTTAAGTAAGATATCAATTTAACTAGGTAAGGTTGGTCCATTAATGATGTACATATCACACCTACATCAATAAGGTTGTGAGTTTAAGTTGAGTGTCTCTCTCAAACCCCAAATTTTATATATATAATAGTTAAAAAATAGATTGGGCTGTGAATTTCTATTGCACTAACATAATCTACATTTTTTTTAAATAAGACAACATATGGCAATAGTCTATACGATTATTGCATTATAATGAAATATATTAGTAAAAGTAGTTGAACATTTTTCTTGATCCTAAGAGGTTAAGAGTTTAAATTTTAACCTTATCCTAAAACTCAAGTGTGAGTACTTTTTTCTGAATTCCATCCTCTTCCCACCATATTTAAAAAAAAAAAAAAAAAGTGTGAGACTATGTATTAATTTGTTTTAAGAATAAATAGTAAATAAAATAAAATGATGCTACTTTGATTAAAAAAAAAAAAAAGATTAAACTTATTCTATAATTTTTTAAAAACAATTTGATGTAGAATCGTATATGATAATATAATCATTTTGGACTACTAGTAATTTTTAATGTGAAGTGAAAACTAAAAATTATGTATTGTTTTCTAAGTTGTATTTAAGTGTATTGAAAATTATATATTTATTAATAACAAACACTGGCTAACACAAGTGTAAGTCTTCAGATCATGAAAGTAAATTTCATCGTTAATATAAACAAAAAGTACACTTTATACAATTAATTGAAAAACAAAGCAAGAAAAGGTTTAATTAATTCTACCATCTCGTTTTCAATTATTCTCTCTTTTAAAACACGATTATTAGAAAAATGATTTTTAAATCTTTGTTTGAATTTTGAAAACACCAGTCTTTAAACTCTATGTCATTATTTAAAATGAGATTAGAAAATATCATTTGAGAAAAAAAAAAAAAAAGATAAAAGATAAAAGATATTAGAATACTTTGTTAAGATAATATAAGTGATCACAGGTCTCAACCGAATTGTAAAAGATTTCTACACAAGTAGGTGTGATCACCGATGGGGCAGACTGTGAATTGTGACATCTGTTTTGCAGGTCCACTATGGATTAATATTGGTTGGCCCTCAAAAAATGGGCAAGCGGCCCCAACCCATAGTGGCCATAGGTCAGTCACATCCCTGGTTGTGCCCAACATATGGCAAAAGTCCATCATGTCTTGGGCCGTAGACCAGAATGAGGCGTGAGAGCCACCCCACCGCCATCACTGAATTCCAGTTTTAGCATTCTTCATTGAACATCCTAAAATTCTACGTCTCTATCGAACATAGAAAATTCATATTCAAATATAATATTCCACCAAAACAATAAATATCAGTTTCCCAAATCACACCAGAAAGCAGAAACCATACATGCTAATTAGAAAGGGCTAATGTGTCAGTGTCAAGTCATTGTTTTTTCTTTAACTGCTAAAACAAAATAACGAAGATTCTTACCCCATGTATATATCTATATGGAAATAGTACCAACCAAAAGTTTTTAGTCTACCCAGTATTTAATTATATTGACAATATCTAAGATTTGAGAGTTGAGACAGTGGAGATATTGTTAAATTTTTATTACATATTTCATAAGACAAATTTCAAAAACATTATTCTTATGAAAGTGTCAATAAATATTCCTTGTTTAAATATTGTTACAGAAGCATGTGCTGGTATTTTTAGAAGAAACATATGTATGAAAGAAAAACATTCCAAATATTTTATATTCTAATCTAACATAGCATTTGATCTTTCCCGCACCACACCCCCCCAACCAACAAAAAAAAAAAGATATAGCTAAACATTACATAAAAGAAAAATATTTCATTTTGAAAAATTAAAAGTTTAACTACTTTACTAGTTAAGTAAGACTATTCATCAATAATAACTTTTTTTATATTTATCAATAACCACTTTACAATTAATTCAATAGTTGTTATTGATAGATAACGTTACTCAATCAATAAGTTGACAAACCTCAAAAATTAAATATGCTATGAAGCTGTTTTTGTGCTTTTTCGGCCAGACAGAAATGGTGCGATCAACTAATTTCCACTTTCAGGCGAAAACTTAACTAATTTCCACTTTCAGGAGAAAACTTGAGTGCAATTGAAGACGCAACATACATCCATTGCCCTAAACACCTTCTCCAACTTTGAATGTAAGCAAAGTTGATCATTATTCTTGCTTGCGTTGATCTGCTTCTCTGCACAAGCAAGTTTCTTTCTATATGTGCAAAATAAGTAATCATCATAAAAATAAATACTACAAAATGCGTTTATTCATTTGTTACAGAATATAAAAATATGCAATTTTCAGTTTCAATATTAATGAATATAAATTAACTAGAACATATTTCATGGTTTTCATGATAAAAAAACAAGTCTAGCTCCCAAAAGCGTAAGGCAAACAAGTTAACTTTCCACTTTGTGACATTAGATCTTGTTAGCTTCATCCGAAGGGTATATAATTTCGTCAGATCTTGGGTAAATTTTGGTAGATCCTTGATAGATATTGCTAGATTTGGTCTCTGAGGTTAGATTAAATTACTTTCGTGTGGGTGTACTAAATTTTGTAGCTAAAGGTCTTTAAGAGTTTTTTTTTTTCTTTTTTGAAACTAAAGGTCTTTGAGAGTAGCAAGGAAATCTTGTGATGGAAAGTATCTTTGTCCATGCGAATCACTTAATTAGTGAAAAATATAACTTCGATTACTTTTTCTATATAATTACAAAAATAATAGAAGATCTATGATATGAATTTATATGGAGAATTATTGAAATCAAATATTCTATGCTAATTTTTTAATAAAAAGAGAAAACTTCATATACATACTTGTTATGGGCTTTTTTACAACCTGGATAAATGGACTGCTAAAGGTCCAATGGATGAGCCCAATGGTAAGAGGTTCAAGAAACCCAGTGCTCAGGTCGCAGTATTGAGCTTGTTTCCTCTTTCTTCAGCTTGTTTCTTAAACCAAAGCTACCTTGACTCATCTTCAACTCGTGAGAATGATATGTCAGCTAGCTAAACTCATGCTAGATAACCTTCTAGAAGCTTATAACAATCTAATCCGAGAGAGATTCAAACTTTCTGATTTTATGCAAATCAAATCTCTACAATCTCAAATTTAATTTCATGAATTTTTCCTTATTCAAAGGAGATTGTTCTGAAAGTGCAGTGAATGTAAAAATTTACTCCCTAATTTGTGTTGCAATCAAATTATAAATCCCTACACTATAAATAGAGGTGAAATTCTTTGTATTACAAATTATTCTAATCAGTTATATCGTTACTCTGCCGAATTATTCAGAATAACACATGTGGACGTAGGCATACTTGCTGAACCACGTAAAAAATTCTCTTTTTTGCATTGTTCTTCCTCTTCTTCTTTTACTCTTAGTTGTAGTTATCGCTTCTTGTTATCAATATTGTAGTCTGGGCCTAGAATCTCTGGATCGATTAAATTTTAACGTCAACATTTTGGCATTAGAAGGAGAGCCCAACTGCGATTCTGAGATTTTTCAATCACTGTTACTTGAATTTCGATCAACTGTCATGGTTAGAGGAAGAACAATAAGAAGCTCTTATATGGTGGCTGAACAATCCGAGGGTCATACGGAGCAACAAAACACTATGCTAGTCGAGGCGTCGCGACGGGTACTTCCACAGTCGTGAAGGCAGGAGTCGCTGCCTTTTTGCCTCTACTTCACCCGCGCCAGTCGACGGTTGTCACCGTTGTCGGAGGAGATACCATGCAGATTTGGCAACAACGCCAGGAAACCCTGAAGAACACTGTGATGTAGTTGGCGGATGTGGTTAAGGCACTATTAGTTATCTCCTAATTAGGATAACTAATAGCACAATCTGAATAACTACTTTCATAATTAGAAGATGACTATTCTTATAAGAGGAGAGTCATACCGATATATTGTGTTTTAATAGAATAAATGTGGGATTCAAACCATTGATCTTTTAAGGTCAAATAAGATATTCAATCATATGTATCTTGAATTTTTTTTCTTTATTCTATGTACCTTGATTTTTTTTTTTTTTTTTGAAATTATAGAATTTCATTAAAACTTTCCCAAATTTGAAAACAACAATATTACAATCACTGAGCACCCAGCCAATTTTGGGTATACAAGATTACGAACACAAACATCTAGATTAATCCCTTATGAGGGGATAAAACATGGATGACCAATGGACTACCCTGCAATTCCCTAGTATAGAAATCACATGACATCTCTAAGATTCGGCCAAACCATAGAATAACTAAACACATTAAAATACAAAAAATAGAAACATAAATGAGATCAGCATCAACACAAAAATAAACTATACATAACAGCCTTCTAACACCAAAATGACAATTTCTTTTCCATCTACATCCTGGACCTTAACTTCGGTAAATCAGAAGACAACTTTCCTTTAAGCAATCAGAACTCCTGCTAATGAAGATAGTTTTTCATAGATTTGGAGTTAAACCTCGAAATAACAAACATGAAGACCACCGGTTGTTTCACCAAATCCACAAGAAAACAATCCATGACTCATCGTTGCATTTGGCCATCAAGGAAGCATGAGTTAAGCGCTGATCTTCATCTAAAAATTGCAAGTCATTGACCTCCGATCTTAACAAAAAAAAAAAAAAAAAGTTTTCAAATGCTAAATCTAGATGCATCCGAATCCATACCTTAAAAACCCAAAACCCCTACCAAAAAATAATGAAGGGAAAGAAACGGGGAAGAACCCCAATCGAGACTCTGCGATAGATTTGAACTGACCATCATTTAAGTTTTTAATGGGTAGATCCAAAGGATCTTTGGATCCAACCCATAAAATCCTAAATTTGAGAGAGGGCGCGGAGAAGATGAAGAAAATGAGAGGCGATCAGCAAATCGTTACTCACTTGTTGGACAAGAACTTCGTGGAAGGTAGAAATCTTCATTACATGGGTCCCTTGTAATATTATGTGACACGAATACAAATTCTATTATAGTCTGAATCTGACGGAACTTTCCACAATTTATTGACACCTAAGTACGAAAACAAAATTATGTGCTAAATATATTTTCTTTTTCTTCCTCATATAGCCAAATGAATGACATTAATTTAAAGGTTGATTAAGATACACATATTTTGCCTGGATTTGTTTGTACGGTATATTATTATAAATAAAATAAAATTCATTCCATCGACTGAACGAGAGTTTAAAAAAAAAAAAAAAAAACGTGACAATATAGAAGTATTTTTATGTCTAGTTATTATTATATTACAAAAAATATAAGTAAAGCTCAACAATTGATTTCCAATCAAAAGCTCACCTATGAAAAAGTCCATATATAACTTGGATAATATTATATTTAAAATAGAAACTCAGACAATAACAATTTAAGAGTTTTTTTTTAGGGATATATTATAGTGCATATTACATATTAACGATCCACACAACTGACGCCTCCAAAATAAGTGAGGAAAATAGCTCTCAAACGAAAGATTAAAATAAAACCGGCAAATTGCTCGTATAGAGGGATACATGAAAATCGAACCACAAGCTAAATGTTTGCGAGTTAATCCTAACTTTTATCACTCAATCAAGTCGCAATGATCAATAATAATTTAAGTAATTTTTTTCTTTTTTCCTTTCAGAAAAAATTTAAAAAAAAAATGCTTTTTTTTTTTTTATTTTATTTTATTTTATCTTTTGTAAATATTTGCCCCTCGTGAATAATAGGATTTTTTAATAGGATTCTTGTCATAAATGGAGCTGATCGCCTATCGCATTTTTCTTTGACTTTTCAACCATCCCACGTGTTCAGGTTCTTTCAACCTCTGTAGGTAATGTAAAATTTCCAGTAAACAAAAATTAATATTATAAATATTTTTAAAAATTGGTTTTAATATTTAATTTAAGCCTCTTAATATAACTCTTTATATATAACATTAAAAGAGGAGTGAAATGGTAGGGTACCAATCAATTGATAGGTTCAAATTTCAATAGTCTCATTAATTATGTGAACAATCTTTTTTTGATATCATGAAGTAGTGATTGAGTTGTTTTATTAAAGTCTTTCATCAAAGTTGATTTTGATAGTCTCATCATTTATATAGATAGGGCTCTTTCGATATCAAAAATTAGTAATCTGAATCGTTCAATTAAAATTCAATCTAGGTTGATTTGGTTAATAATAGGATCCGTTAAAGTAATCAAATAAATAAAAACCCCTTACGTGACCGCGTTTAATCTATCGGAACAGAATAAAATTAAAACGTGGGGGAAGTTGCTTACAAGAGCAGCCGCCAAATTCGAGTAGGGCAGTTATCTGTACCCTTTCATTAAACACCCCAACTCACACCCAAAACGCGCACGCGACACACCACACCCTACACGCTGCTACCGTCCCACTTTTTTTCTAATCCATCACATAACATAACACATGCATACATACACACATAAGTCGGAACACATGCATAATATAAATCCATCATCATCACCCACACTCACTGCTCGTGGTAGTAACTGCCAGCCTATATATAACCTCCCCTCCCACTTCATCCTCCGAAACCAACTCATCGGTTACTACCAACTCAACTTACGATGGCCAAGGTGAGTCAACTCGGTCTCTCTCAACTCCTTTTTCCTCTGATTTTTTGGTTTTTTTTTTTTGTTGTTTCATGTGATTTCTTGTTTATTTTTCTTCTTTTGTGTTCCAGAAGAAGAAGAACCACGACCACAACAATGAGGGAGGAGAGAAGCAGAAGAAAGAGGGAGGAGGAGGAGACGGGGAGAAGAAGAAGGAAGAGAAGGGTCCAATGACCGTGGTCTTGAAAGTAGACATGCATTGTGAGGGCTGCGCCTCCAAGATCGTCAGATGCGTTCGCGTTTTCGACGGCGTCGATTCTGTCAAACCCGATATTTCCTCCAACAAGCTCACTATTGTCGGGTCAACTCTCGATCCATCCAAGATCCGAGACAAGCTCCACGAGAAGACCAAGAAACGGGTCGACCTCATCTCCCCCCAAATCAAGAAAGACAAAGAAAAGGACGACCCCAAACCCGACAACGCCAACACCACCACCAACAAAAAACCGGAAGAGAAAAAACCAAAAGAGGTTTGGTTTTCTTTTGTCTACTTTGCAAGTTTTGGTCTTCCTGTCATGTAGTAACTGTTTGGCATTCTTTAATTAATTAATATTATTTTAATATTAAACGGTTACAGCCACCGGTGACGACGGCGGTTTTGAAGATGGCGCTCCACTGCCAGGGCTGCATCGAGAAGATTCAGAAACAGGTTTGGAAATTTAAAGGTGAGAGACTGACAGATCATTGCCTTCTCCGTTAAGAGTCCGTACCGTCGACATAACGGTGGTGGTTTGTGTTTTGTTTTTTTGTGTTTTTGTTCTTTTTTTGGCGTGACTTGAAACGGTGTCGTTTTATAGGTGTGGAGAATATATCAGTAGACAAGCAGAAGGATTTGGTGACCGTCAAGGGGACTATGGACGTCAAAGAGTTGACCGAGAGTTTGAAGGAGAGACTCAAGAGGCCCGTTGAGATTGTGCCGCCTAAGAAAGACAAAGACGATAAGGAATCCAAAGGCGGTGACAACAATGGCGATGGTGGTGGCAAGAAGAAGAAGAAGAAAGGCGGTGGCGGCGGTGATGCTGACGGTGATGGTGGTGGAGATGGTGGGGAGATAGCTGAAGGCGGCGTTGGAGGGAAAATGGAGGGCAACAGAATGGAGTACTGGGGTCCACCCGGTTTTGGTCACGGGTACGGTTACGGGTTTGCTTATCCTGCTTATTATGAGTACCCGGTTGGACACATGCCTGCGCCCCAGATTTTTAGTGATGAGAATCCAAATGCGTGTTCTGTTATGTGATTGTTGATGGATTTAGTGTAATTTTGGTTTAACAAAAAAGTGGATAAATTGTAAATAAGTATCATTAGAGAGTGGACACCATTTTTGGGGTTTTGCTTTTTAAGCCACTAATTAGTTGATTTTGTGTTTTCAATGTGATATGAGATCAATAATAGTATTTCGCTGTATTTTGTGTCGGTTTCTTATTTTATTAGTACTTTTTTTTTTTTTTTCCTCGTGAAGAATGTTTAGTACCCTTGTTTAATATGATTTCCTAAAAGGGTTTTGACTAATTGCAAGAGTGTTTTTTTTTTTTTTTAATTAACAATTTAGGTGACAATGACATTCTAAATTCCAATATACAAAAATTAAAATCATTAGGTCACGAAAATTTTTTTTAGTTATTGAAATTAGTCTAAAAAATAATCATAATCAAACTAAAAGAATATTAGTGTTATAATTTGGATAAATGATTTTTATACGAATGAAAATTATCCATATTTGAATGAAGAACGGTTTATATATAAAAAGAAAATCTTATCAATAAAGGTGAGATGTGTACCATTAAGCCTATGATTAAAGTCATAGGAGGGGGTGCACTGCTAACGATAGATCACGTTAATATTTTTTATAATGTTTTTACATTTTTAATTTAATATAAATTATATGTTATGGTTATAATTGAATAGTCGCGTGGTCGTTTTTGTTAGAAGAAGGCACCTGGATAAGACACGTAGATGAAGTAGTAGCGAAATGATAGAGGGGTGATATGCGTGGGGCCGAACGGTGAAGGGCCGGATTCATGGTTTCCGGACAATCCAGTAGACCCGGAGTCAGAAAAAGAGAGTACATATATTGAATACAATGATGATGTGGAAGATTCTTATAACTCAGTGATATTTTTCCACACCTAACCTCACCCTTTTCAATCTAATCTTCCCTTTTCCACTTTTTTTTCACATGTGTTTAATTTCTTTACCACAATTGATAATGCCCACTTAAATTCATCTTTTATAGGGCGTTCATTGGAAAACGAATTCACGCAAGCGCTTTCTTAGCAGAAAGTGTTCATTCTCTAGCGGACATATATACATATATTCTTTATTTACCTATTTATGATGCTTTCTTAATTATTTTTACAAACTCTTTTTGTATTTTTCTTATAATTCAAATATTTTAAAATTATTTAGAAAATGATGCTCATAGCCAATTTAAGATATTTTTGTATGTTATAAAAGTCAAGCTTGCTCGTACTCAAGATTAAAAAAAAAAAAAAAAAAAAAGTTAGGCTAGCTCAATGATAAATCCCTCAAACTTTTATATTCATATCAACAAAGTTACGAGTTCAAATGATATTCATTTCTAATTCTTAAATTTCTAGTTAAAAAGAAAAGCAAGATATTCTTTGTATTTAACAAATTATACTTAAAAAACAAGTAAACAAACTAGCAAATTGTTAATTGTTTTTGAGATTTTTGATATCTAATCAAATGCAACTTCATTGTTTACCTTAAGATTTTATAAGATTAATCTAAGGGTGCACCTCGCACACCCATATCATTAAGTTGCGGGTCGCATTTTCCTTCCTAACCATCGAATTATAATCGTTCGAATAAAGAAGTTATTTTCATAATACATTTGAATCATTATTTCTTCTAATACATTAGAATTGAGAACGATTTCTTAAATTTATTTTAGATAACAATTCATAAAATATTATGCTCTGCATCACAATTTTTATAACTCAATTAAGATGATAACTGTAATTTATCTACCATGATGAAGTATCATTAGCATATATTTTAATATATATATTCATTTTCTAATAAGGGTATCTTGAAATTTTAATTTAATATCACCAATTACAATCATTTATTTTCAATGGATCCTATCACAATGGTAGGCCCTATTGAAAATGATAGGTTGTAATATATATATATATATATATATATATATAAGGTTTTTATAATCAAGTATACCTGATTTTAAAAAGTAATGACCAATTAATTAAATTCATTCATTACATTCTTTCTCTTATATATTTCAAATGCAATTAATAAATTTAATTAGTTGATCCTTATTTTTTAAATTCAGGTATACCTGGTCATAAAAATATTATATATTAGGGCTTTTATAATCATTATATATAAAAGCAGTATATGTATATACATAGAGGGTCATTCTCTAATAAGTGCATTTTGAATTTGTTATTTAAGATCACAAATTATGATCACTTAATTTTAGTGGATCCTATACCTATGATGGAGTTTATTGAAAATAAGTTATTATAATTAATAGCTTTGAAATAAACATTTCAAAACGTTTTTACTTGAGAGTTATTATTATATATGTATATATTAAAATAAAAGGTAAGCATATTAGGTTACCCAAAAGTTGTCAACTTCTTAGTCTTTGTGGCTGTCTTCATGTATTTGATCTTTCACTCTTTTGAACATCCTTTTTGCGAGGCATTTCACAGGAATCAGCATGACGGGTCTGTTGCGATACTGTCAATTAAAAAATTTGCACACTCATACAACTATTTTTGGCGAAACATTATCTCCATGTCACATCACCTGGGTTCCTATTTATCAAATACCAGACCATTAATTTATTTTTATATTTTGATTGTGATTCACCTGCCAAGCTTTCTTATATCGTAAGTGAAAAACAAAAATAGAAGAACAGTCTGCTTCCATTTTGAATAAAGAAATGGGTGTCGCTACCATATTTGATTGTTTTAGTTGACCAATTGTTCTGATTTAAAATTAATTAATACTGACTACAAATTTCGTGCATGTCAATTATTTAATTCTTATATTACTGTAGAGTTATGCTAATACGAGTTTTGAGTCAGAGATGGAATCGAAATTTGTTGTTTTTGAGAGATTATTATATAAACAAATATTTCTGCGAGGGTGTTAAAGTGTAAAGGTTACAATTTATTTTTCTTTGTTTTTTTTTAAATATAGTTTTATTTTTAAATTTTAAAAACTTGTGAGGAACAACATTATTCTCAAAACGTATAATAAATATCTAAATAAATAATTCATATTTATTTTTTATTACAAAATATACATTGTTTTTAAATTTTAAGTATTATTTTTATTTGCTTTTTCCATTTTACTATGTTTCGTATCTTTTTTAAAATTTTTGTAATTCCAAAAATGAGAGTTAGAATTTAGAGGTTGGCAAGAACATTGCAAAGATTCCATATTTTATCCCCAAATTTAATATTCTATGTGCAGGTGCTATACATGTATGGTAGAATTTCAGGAAGAGGAACACTAAATACACTCTCCCAATATACTCTTTTAATCCACTTTCCATTCTAACACGTCTATAAATTTGTATTTTCAGTAGACCTTTGAACATAAAATTTATCAAAACTTTTATATTTATACATCAAGTATAATGAATGTACAAATTTATCTATATATCATACACTGAATAAGGAACGAATTAAAAAAGTGAGTTGGGAGAGTGTATTATTATTCTTCTTTTGAGGAAATGTTTGAAAAAGTTATCGAGATTAGTAAACAAGACTGGATATTAATCTAACTACATTGGTTATCTTATAATTATAATAAAATAGTACTATCCTCCACAATTTCAAAAACGAAAATGAAAATCAATAACTAACAAACATATAACAAAATAGAAGAAAGTGAACAAAGTTCGAAAATGAGCCACTCCACAGTCACCAACTGGACATTCACATTCCTAACAATCTTCATCTCCATCTACAACTACAAAACCACTACCTAAATCATCACCGTTCATGGATCAATCAAGAGGACTCAGGTGGGACATCTGAATCTAATAGACGGTACAAAATCAATAAAAGACTACAAAGAAGTAGACACTGGGGGTCCCACAATACCAGAAAAATTGAGAGAGAGGAGCGTGGGACCTATGAATTATTTGACAAAAGAATGAACCTGCGAAACACGCTTGATGTCGTTATTAGTGTATTATAATTGTAGAGAGAGAGAGGGAGGGAGGTGGTGGTGTCGTTTCGAGGGGGTTGTAGAGTTATTCCTTTGTCGTTTGTTTGGACAGGAGAGGACACATAGAGACGCAGCACTAGAATACAACGACACAACACAACGCGAATGCGATGATGCTGCGCTTTCGTGGAACGTACATAGTGCAGGACTGCCGTGTGGCGTAGTCTGTAGCGGCTCGAACCTTTGGTGGTGGAGCTTTTATACTGCCCACTACAGGAACACGACACGTTCGTGTCACTGATCTACAGCACTTTTTCTTTTTCTCCACATACCTTTGCATTTCCATATCACCCTTCTAGTTTGTAACTGTATTCCACTAGTGCCATTCATTTGCTGTCTTCAATGCAGGCTTTCAAATTAGTTAATATAATATAGTTTAATTTAATACAATTGGTGTAGTTAATTATTATTATTATAATAAAAAAATCCAAGTTGTTAGAAAACATGTTTTGTTTAAATATTTTTAAAAAGTGATTAAATAATATACTAAAAATCAACTTATAAATGAGAAAAAGCGAAAGCGGCTTGGTCTAATGGTAAGTTTAAGTCCATCCACCAATACTTTTACGAAGGTCATGGGTTCAATTCACCAAAAGTTTCATCAAAGGGTGAACAATTTTTTCACTTTGTATGGATAGCTCTTTAGATTATATCATAGAATTCTATGTGATGGTCTCGATGGTTATAACTGTATTTATAATGTCAAAAAGAAAAAAAGAGATAGACATCTATGTGATGGTCTCGATGGTTTAATTTAATACAATTGGTGTAGTTAATTATTATTATTATAATAAAAAAATCCAAGTTGTTAGAAAACATGTTTTGTTTAAATATTTTAAAAAAGTGATTAAATAATATACTAGAAATCAACTTATAAATGAGAATAAACGAAAGCGGTTTAGTCTAATGGTAAGGTTAAGTCCATCCACCAATACTTTTAAAAAGGTCATGGGTTCAATTCACCAAAAGTTTCATCAAACGGTGAACAATTTTTTCACTTTGTATGGATAGCTCTTTAGATTATATCATAGAATTCTATGTGATGGTCTCGATGGTTATAACTGTATTTATAATGTCAAAAGAAAAAAAAGAGATAGACATGTAACAAATAATCATTACCTTATTTTTTTGGAGCAAGGTTTTAAAATGGTTCTCAAATTAGCGTGTAATCTAAAATTAGTCATTCAATAAGTTTTTTTTTAAGTCGAGACTTTTCTGGACAAAAAATGCCTTCAAGCATTTAGAACCCTCGCTCAATATGCAGTGTTGGAAAATTGATGGGCAAGTAGAGATAGGAAGAGAAAAATAGAGAGAGGAATTGTCAGTGAGAAAATTGGAAGAGAGAGAATGATGGAAAAAGAAAGTTAGAAGTTAAAGATAAAAAGTGTCTGACAAGAAATTGTGCAATGACAATATATAGAGAAATAAATAATAAGGTGACGTTTGTGGCCTTTTGTGATAATAGAATTATTGTTCCAAATGGACAAATTCCTTTATTTCATTTCCTAGAAAGTTTACATGTTAAGATTAGAAATTTATTGGCATGTATGTAGCTTTTCTATGCATTTGCGTGTAAAGTTTTAATTTAAAATTGACGTGTAAAGAGTCATTTTTGTAATTACAGTGGAAAGTTTTAATCAATACTAATATATAAAATTTTATTTTATATCTAATATGATAAATCTTTAGTTAATATTGATGTGTAAAGTTTCATTTTAGAACCAGCATGTAAAGTTCAAATTAACACTGGGTGTGTAAAGTTGATGAAAATCGAAATTGAGTTTTATTATTTATGGATACATTATTTTCTTACTCCACTAACACTAAATTTTCCATACATATGAAATTTTTTCGTAAATTTGATAGTGGAGCCTTTGTGAATATGGTAGATCGGAATGTATATAGGCATAACAAAATTTCTACAAAACTTCAGGAGGAATATTTTGCAATGCTTGGGTTGAGAAAGTAGAGAAATTAAAATATAGAGAGAATTAGGAAAGAGAGACAACAGAAAAACTTGGAGGGTAAGAAAGTTAAAACAAAAGACTATAAGAGGGATATTATGGTCAAATCAGTTGTTAATGTTGACAAGAAAATAAAAGTTATTGGGATTTTGACTAAATTTAAAATTTATCATAATTTAAGGGTAAAGCTGAAATTTCCTCTTATTTCTAAATTTCATTTTAAACTTTTATTAATACGCTAAATTATAATTAGTTGTCAATGAAACCATGAATACATATATAAAAAATTAATAACGACACCTATCAAAAACACCAATATGTCACAAACAATTTGGTATTGAATTGAACTGAGTGTATTATTTATCATCAGAAATAGAAAAAACTTCCTATATTATGTAATAAAACACCACCATCATGAATGCCAATGCGCCAGGTTAGCTTCGCTTTGGCTTTTTCAACAAAAACAGGGGAAAAGACCCTGCATTTACTCGTCGTTTGGTCCGCACGTGCATCCTCGCAGTAAACTAATGAGGTCGTGCAAGGTCATGATGTGAGCGACATGCATGCATGCATGTGACATGATGATGCCACATGTAACATCACACCATGCAATTGAATTGAAACCCCTTTTCGTCTGCCTCTATGAAGCAAACCGGAACGTTCCTTAAAGATCAGGGAAAAGAGAGGAAACAATGAAAACACTTTTCGAAAATGTTTTTGGTTTTTTGAATGTTTTGGTAGTGACAAAAGCATGAATGCCCTTGTAGCTAGTGGTGTTAGTAATTCCAAAATTTCTTCTTCTGGTGAATGAGAGAGTGCTACGTGTTGTTTGATAAACAATTTACAAAAATGATAATAAAATATCGCAAGAATATTCTAGCTACCTACACAAACAAGCTACTTCTAACCCAATCTAAAGGAATGATGTATATATTTTTCATGTTTATGAAACTTCGAATATGAGAGTTGATTCCATGGCCATGTGATCTAAAGGTTGCTTTGAATCCTTTTCTTTAGATGTGATGATTGCATGAGCTCAAGTCCATGTGAAACAGTGGCGGATCAAAAGAGAAAAAATAGGTTCATTTTGATTGAAACGTCCTTTTCATGGGCACACCCATTACATTTTATAAAGACTTTGAAAACTATGTCAAGGTCTTTTATTTTTATTTTTCTATCTCATCCAAGAATTTGTTAATTGAATCATTTATTATAATTATAAAGATTACATATAATTAAATTATAAATTAATTGCTAAAAAATAAGTTTAAATCTATGCATATACTCATAACTCAAATAATCAGTACATGTCTCATTCATACTTATAATTAGATTTTGAGCCACAGTGACCACATTTACAAATATATGTGAAAAATTTTCTTTCCTTATTGTAAAAGTAGATTTCATATGTTATAGGAGTATATTTTCGATCCGCACATAGTGTTTGATTTCACCAAATCTCAACGAACATATAGTCATTAGTGATAGTAGATTTTCTATTACAATTTAATTATACAAAAAAAAAAAACTATTTGTAAAAAAAATTTGGTTATATATTTTATTTATTATGGCTTACATCTAAGTTAGATTCTACCAAATCTATAAACCTAGCATTACCAAGGAAGCGTACGTAGTTACTCCTATGAATGGACATGCTTCATGATATTTTGTTCAATTGAACAATCAATAATCTAAACAAAAATTAGTTTGGTATTAGATATATAATGACACTTTATTTTCAGGGAGTTTATTAACTAAGCTAATCAGTATTCACTATGTTATGTTGATTAACTACTACTTCTAGAAAGGAAAGACAGTAATAAAAAGAAAAAGAAAAAAAAAAAGTTAAAAAAGTATGAGGTAGGACTTTTGATATTCAAATTTCTGGGCAATGGAATATTTGGAGTTTCTACTTCCTTTCTTTCATTTATTTGTTTTTATGTATTTTTTATTTTCTTTAAGTGAGTCTGCTCTAATAAAATTGCAGTTGAAATGAGCTTTATGTTGCAATTGAATTTCCTGGAACCTCGAAAAAGATGAAACGTAAAGCAGAGCAAGGTTTCAATTACTGCGGTTGTCTTTGCTTGTAAAGCTTCTCAATTTATTTTCAAATTATCCAATCAAGTTTTCGCAAAAGGGCAACACATGAAATGTGTTTACTTTACTTCAAAATAAATAAATAAAAAAAGGTATTGACTTAATTTTTCCTTTTGAAAAAGTTGACCTAAAATTTTTAAAATTGATTTATTGGCATTGTTATATTATTTAGAAGATAGAGTTACAAAAACAAATTCCTTAAACTATATCCCTAACCTAACTAGAGTACTGCACTAATGTTATTGATTTATTATTTTTTATTAAAGATTTCGATATTGATCACAAACTAGGTTATAACAAAATATGTCCGCTTCATCTACGTCATATTATGTGATATATGTAATCAATCGCTTAATTCACGGTCTATCTATTACGTATTTATTAGTTGGAACGCATAATTGTTTCAAAATATTTCTTACTTTTGTTCTTTCTTATCAGTGACAAATACTGCTAAGAGTAGCAACTAATATTAAATGGGTCCCGTATATTTCGACTTGCAAACTTGTTTTAGAACAAGATTGTTAACAGGTTTCTATCCTATCGTACTAATTGTAAAGCATCTATCAATAGAAGAGTTGACGGCTTTTCTTGGCACTTGTAGATAGATACAAAGAATCAACAAGGTTTTCGAATCAGATGACAGTAAATTGTTTAGACTCATGCCATAAACTATTGATAAAATCTTATTCTCTAGTTTGGAAGATGTCTAAGGGATACTCCCAATTTTCTCCCTGCAGTTTGATGAAATAGCTAAAATCTTCGGAGGATTTTAGCTATTTCGTCAAACTACAGGAGAAAAATTAGGATTATCCATTTATATATATTAGATACCATAATGTTTATTTTTAAGAAATAGTTTAGTTCACAAAAATTGAAGAGAGTATTGGTATGTTCGCTCACATCGACTAAATTATTGATTCAAATTACATTTTTTTGTAAAATTCCTGAACTTAAGGTTAGTAAAATTTTTAATTTTATATGTTAATTATTTTTATGCTATTTTTTTAAATATTAATTTGTGTTTAGAGAGCATCTCTAATCATATTAGCTATCGATTATCCTTAGTTAAAATGATAAATAATATGACATTTTATTAATTCCAACAGTTTTCTATATTATTAACTATTTTAAAAAAGTTAAAATTACTCTAGTCAAATATAAAGGCAAGAAATCCTAATCAAACTCTCTCTCCAATAATTTTAAATTTAATTTGTGATAAAGTAAATAATTTTTTTGGTTAAATTTTTTTTTTTTATAAATTTTCAAAATAGAAAGAATTGTTGGAGCCACTCAATTAAATAAAATAGTTTTCTTATTATTATGTTAACTAAAATCTAGCTAACATTCAGAGGGGTAGTATGAAGATACTAGCTCTAAGCTGAATGAACACAAGTGCAGCATCTAATAAAGTTGGAAAAAAGAAGGAAAAAGCTGGTTAACCAAAAATCTAAATTTTAATTGAAGAAAGCAATAACACTGATTAGCCAAGGAAAAAAGTAAGTTTCTAGATCAATCATGATAGAGAATCTGTATATCCCTTTTTCACTTTTCAATTTTCTTTTGAGTCGCATCTCACAACCGCAAATCAAAGTCTTTCAAAAACCCTAAGGTCAATATTGCGATCATAACACTTCAGAAAAAAAGGATTCATAGGTTAGGTGTTGTGGATCCACTTATCACATCAGGTTTATAAATAATTCAATGTGTATCAATACATCTGGATAAGTTCTAATTTTTGAACTTCCAATACATATGGATAGGATATCGTTAAAATAACTTAAAATCTTGGTTTTTTAAAATATGATTTTAATACTTATTTATCCCTGTTTGTTTAATCTAAGAGTTATTAGTAATTTTCGAATTATTTATTTTTTTCATTCTTAAATTGAGTGAAAATGGATGAATATATATTAAAATCAATTTTTAAATCAAAATTTTAAGTTATTATAATTTAACAACCCACCCCCCAACACACACATATATATAAATATGCATTTATTTATTTTGTACCCCATATAATATAAAAATTGAAAAACCAAGGAATATACTTATTTGATTTTTTTTTTTATTCACTGTAAACTGAGCTGCAAAATTACTTCTTGTACCAGGTGATACTGACTGTTCTACGAGGTGTTCATTGAAAGGAAGCAATGAAAGGAGCCTTTTTGGAATATTATTTTCCAAGCTTCGAACTCACTTTTCTTGTTCTTTGTCTCTCAATCTCAACACGGCAAAGAAAAGTCTCGAGTCCTTACTGGTGCTGATTTCATCGACTGAATTATGATAGGATGAAATTATGAATTTTCTTTCTTTCATCGACTATGTATAGAAATAGAAAGCAGACATAATAATTAAGAGGAAACAGCATCGACCGTAAATCCATTAATTTTCCATTTTGTTTTTGTCATGACTTGTTTAATTTCCAATTCCAAGTCAAGGTTCAAGTCTTCAAGATCTGAAAACTGTGAAGATAACAGGCATCAGGGAAGGTGCATGATTACAAAGTTGAATGTGGAAAATGATGATTTTCAGTGACCATGTTTTTCCGAAGAGAACCGACACCCCAATTTTTCATGTAGACTTGTAATGATCACCTTCTTGTTGACTTAATTACATTATTATTTGTCTGTTTGGATTCTACAGATCTTGTTCTATATTATATAGCAAAATGAACGGTTTCTACATCAAGCTTTCAATTTTAATCCAATCAAATCGTATTTAGGAAGATTTATTATAATCAACCCAATAATTATTATAAATTAAAACAATTATATTATTATTCCTTTTTTTAAAAAAAAGCAAATGTCCATAACTGAAGAGTTCATGGTACATGTATATGCACATTTTGTATAGCTTTTGTGATTGTGCATCTCTCTCTCCATTTATTTTGATGGTGAAGATTCAAGTTTCATCAAATATATTATATAAGTTTTTCATGAGTAGTTTCTCTCTTTATTATGAGAGTATCTCCTATTACAAAAATAGATATCTAGACTTTTATGAGAGTAGATGTCCAAATTGTACAAGTAATAATCTAATTTGACAGGTCCATACATTTCTAATTTATCCAACGTCAACTTTAAAAATATAATAATAACAAGATGAAAGTATATAAACTAATGTAGGGAAAATTACAATTTCGTGTTACAATTACAAATAGTGTACAAAAATCTAATATATCACCATTATTCATTTCATGCATATTAATGTATTTCTTTAACCTAGGAACAAGTGGAATAGAGAGGTGTGTACATATGATGACCCATAAATTTTAAGCGCAGTTTGTGGTTTGATTTCTGAACGTGCATGTTGTTCGATGGCATCATGCATGCATGACCATGCATGAATGTATCTGAGAGATTCCATGCAGATATCATCAACATGCAGTTGCATGATATGAGTTGATTTAGTTCATCAATGATAGCACTCAAGTCACAAATTCTTCCTATTTGAACTGAATAATTTAAAGTGCAATTAATTTAATTTGTATTATTACGTATCATCCCTTAATAGAAATAATTGAATATATTTTAAGGTCAAAAACACAAGATATGAGTATAAGTCTTCTCTTGATAAAAGTTATTATCTCTTGATTGTGAAAGTGGTTATTCGGACTAACAGTGTATTAGTGTTAACAATAATAATAATAATTTATATTCACATTTGCCCAAAAGTGAAATTTACAGGTATTGAACTGGGCCAAAATGGAGCCCATTTCTGCATTCAAGCCCAGTAGTTTTATCATGTAATTTTAAAATTTGAAAATTACTCGAAATCTAAAATTGGGGAACAAAAATTAGAAATAAAATATTGAACTTCACTTTTATTCCATCGAAAAAGCGATCCCAAAATTCAAGCTCTGTGTCTTCTAATTGTTCGTCTCTTCCAGTGTGACTTCTTACCTAACCTAGCTAACAAGCGTTTGTATCTGATCAATTGTTTCTGTTTGCCTGTTTCTTAATTGTTTTTCATTTTGTTTTTTGTTTTTTTTTTTTGTTTTTTTGAATCTCTAACAGGAAAACGAGTTTAATATTAATATTTGCAAGAAGTGAAAAAACATTTTATTTTTATGTAATTGTAACTTTCGTTTCTCAAACATAACAATTTTTTTTTAAATAATTTAGTTGAGTTAATACGTTTATAACAGTCCAATATAATTACATAATAGTTATTGTATGTTCGATTAAAATTCAATATTTCAGATAACTTGATATGTTAAAAAGGAATTAATACTATTTTACGTATCTTTTGCAACAATACTTTATTATTATTATAGTTAAATATAAATCGCGTTTGAACCAACTATATCCAGTTATTTCTTTTGAAAAAAAATTTACATTTCTATTATATTTTGATAGATAGAAACAAAAGTATATACTTTTAAAATTGGTTTATAATCATACCAACCCCAGAAAAAAAAAAATCACATGAATGTGAAAAAGATCTTGAAAATCTAATGTGGGTAGAAGAGGCTAATCAAACAAGTAATAAGAACAAAGTGCACGTGTAGTTCTCAAGTCTCACCAAAGTAGGTGGGCCAGTTGATAGAATTGGCCCATCTGCATAGCTTCAACTTCACTGACCAATTTCGGCCCTCCACTTTGTAGGCTTCTTTTTTGTCCGTTCGATTCTCTTACAGGGCCCCCAGGGCCTAACTGGCCCACCAACCCCATCAAAATATGTGAAGTTTTCAATAAAAACAACAAAATTATTGTAAGTACTAACAATAACAAATAGTAAAAGAAGGATAACATTGCTAGACATATCAAGTTCAAAAGGTGCCTTTTCTTTATCCTAAGAAGGGACTTCAAGGACTGGATTGGACGACATGATTTTGTAGCTAGCCCACCTTGTATGTGGTTTGTGATTTCATGAAAAGGTTTGAAAAACACCATGAGATCTTAAAATAAAGGAAGTGGTATGTCTTTGTAATTTTATCTTAATTTATTATTTTCTTGATCAAATCATCACTTTACTTTAAGGACTTTTTAGAAACTATTTCAATTCAATCCATTCAAATTGGTTTTAGATTGAGATGTTTTCTTTTCTTGAAATGACAAAATATATATATATATTACTTTAGTGTGTTAATTCTAACTTTATTTAAGATTTTTCTTTTTTAAAAAAGATAGCATATATAACAAAGATAACTTGAATATGAGACATTATTAGTCTGAATGAGTACTTTTTGCTACCAAACGACGTTGACTGGTACATGATGTAAGAGTTGCTTTACAAAATCTAGTCTTCTTTATTATTATTAGAACAAATATAAACAAACTCCTTCTCATCTGATAATGAGACATGAACATAAGATATTTTGTTTTCACATTTAATTTAGTCTTCTTGCCTTTTAGCATACTAAAACTCTCATAATCACAGTTCCTGTTTTTCTCATTGAATTTTATTAAATCAAATACGTATTAAGAGAAGCACTCAATTGATCATAATAGTGTCTAACTAGTGTCTTTTATCAGCTACGTTTTCATACGATTAAGGTGGTGATTGATGGTATTTATCTCCCACTACGAACTGCTTTGACACAAAATGCTATTGTTGATTGATGATTGATGATTTAGTCATTTTTTCATGTTTCGCTGTTACCTCTTTATGAACAAATTGATCACTCATTTTGAGGCCACATTTCAAGTATGAGATATACAGCCCCACCTAAATTTTTTATACTCCACATTTTCTTTTCTAAGCTGTGAATTGTCTCCCAAAGTAATGCTAGCAGGAAATGATTCTGTTCAAGCTAGAGGTCGGCACGGCAGTCTAGAATATCTTACTGGTAGCATTAGATATGATAACTACGTACATATGGCCGGCGACAAGAAACAATGAATTCTACTGAAATTAAAAACCTAAAATAAATGCACAAAAACTTTCTCACAGTTTTTAACTATTAATGCAACCGAAACTATAAATCAAACTGACATTATGTTTTTTAATTTTTTATTTTTTTGAAAAATAGAAATATAAACCAAATCTTGATGTACCTGAGTGGGATTTAATCTCTAACTCATCGTACCTAATTTATGAGGGATTTCACCAACTAAACCAACTGTTTTTCATATAATTAATGTTCTTCACCCAAAGAAGAGGACACTCTCAAACTCAACGGTGTTATATTGAATTTTTGTACTGTGATATATTCATATGTACGTATCATCAAAATAATAAGGTGAATAGCACCACTCTTCCATCTTCTTTTATCGTGTCACTCAATTAATATTTTGAGTTTTAATAATATTTAAAATTAGAAAGTTCTTATTATGCTCTTAATGAAAGACGACAAAAAAAATTTGTCTCTTTTTTCTCCTTCTCTTTTTCTTTCTCCTCTTTGTTATTCGAGCTTGGGACTCATGAATTGGAATCACAAATCAAGTTACTGGAATTAGCAAATTAAGCTCCTTTCTCTTTCTCTTTCTTCTCTTTCTCCCTGTCATTAATCATGTCATGTGCAGCGATGTAGGAAAAATTATTGTGTGTTTTCAAATATTTGTTTGAAAGAACTATGGGTTTTCTAAGTTTTCAAACTATAAAATGATATGGATTTGTGTTAAAGAGTTTGAGTATTGAAATTAAATAAAAATGGAAGGTAAGGAAGCTATTGAAAAGAAGAAACTGTCCTTTGTTTAAAATTATGATATTTTTTTTGTAACTTTTTTATTTGTTTGATACCTATTTCTTTTCTTCAGTTCTATTTTCTTTGTTTGAAACTTATTTCCTTTGTTCAAGACCTATTTCTTAAGACCGATATTAAACACTTTTGAAAAACTTTTGAAGGGACAAATGATGTTACATTTTAACTTATAATATATTATTGGAATCTTATTGATGAGTATAATAAGTTATTTTCAATCATAGTTTCAACAATGTTGAAAATATCGATATCGACGGAAATATCGATACTACGATTCGGCGAAAATGTCGACGGAAATATCGATATCGACGGAAATTTACGGAAAGTACGAAAATTTAGTTAAAAACATAATATTTTTTAATGAAATTTTTAGTAATGTTAAAATAATCATTTCTACAACCAAAAACCATATCATATTTAAAAAAAAAAAACATATTTTATCTAAGAAGTAACAACTAAAAGGTATAAATATGGATATAATATATAGAGGAGATATATAAAAATATAAAAAACTTCTATGAAAACTTTTCAATTAATTTGCATCACACAAATCATACAATACTTTCATGCAGGATCTTTCAGGCTACCGCTAACATCTCTACTAGCATTTCTATTATCCATAGCTAAAATTTAAAAAAGTATATGTGAATATAAGAAAGTTTTTAAGAAGAAAATGAATAAAAAAAATTACATATTAATAAATAAATTGAAAGTAAATAAAGTATAATGCAAAATTATAGATAAATAAATAATTAAAAAAACAAAGTTAAAAAAAAAAAAAAACCTACAATAATAAAAATAAAAAATCACAATGCACATATGCTCCACATATGAATCATCAAATGAAATCAATATATACATATATAGACAAACCATTTATTAATAACAAAATACCAAAAATTTCAAGGCTCCACATGGAATCACTAGACAAAAATTCTCCAATCTCCTCTCCACACAAACGCAAGACAAGTATACAACATAATCACTCTCTTCTTCAAGTGTAGTGTAAGCCAAGCCAACAACTCCATTTTACAGCAAATCTTTTTTTTTTCTTTTTTTTTTCTTTCTATAATTTAAACAAATTTGTTTTTCTAATTTTAAATTCATTTGTAAATCATACATCTAAATGAAATACATAAATTTTTCTTTTCTCTTATTCTTGAAATAATACATAATTAATATTAGTTAACATAAAAATTTCATATACATACAACTTATCTTTAAATTATATGTTAAATATAATAATTAATATATCCTTCATTATATTATTTTACAATGTACATAATGATATATATATAGTTATAAACATTAATTTAATAAATTTGAAAGTAAAAAATTATGTGATTTCAAGGATTTATATATAGGATAAAAGAAGTATGCAAGTCCTTAAGAATAATATAATAATCATTAAAAGACTAATTATTTAAATATATCACCAACAACAATGAAACTTTTATATAAAAAAAAAAAAAAAAAATGAAATTACCTTCAGAGTAGATTTTGCATTTAGTTGTAACAAGTTATTAAGTGGGTAGAAGCAAAATCCTTCAAATTACCTTTAACAAAAACACAACAATAATCAAATTATTAAAAAACTAATTACTCAATATAATTTCAATGAACAAGGTAACTTTTGATGAATTTAAGGGGGAAAAAGACCTTTAAATTACGTTTTGTGTTTTGATTGTCGCTTGTAAACAAGTTCCTCAAAAATTAGCTTGTAATTTGAAGTTTTAAACAAAGAAATGACAAGAATAGCACTTAAAAATGAAAATGAAAA